>NHNU01000002.1:1013457-1613457 GCA_002785985.1 Microcyclosporella mali | reverse complement strand
GCAGTCCTTGACTTTGAGTCTGGAGGCGGAGTGAAGGTATCCCGGACAGGAGTGACCGTAACAGATGGGAATGAGCTCTTTTTGTCTCTCTCCGCTTTGAATCCACCCTCCCCTCCACTGCCTGATGGACCAACCTCTTGCAGCTCAATTCCTGGCGTGATTCTATGGTTCATATTCCGCGTAAACAGCGACGATCGAAGCGAGAGACCTCTAGTCCTGGATCTAGGAGACGGAGCGACATGTCTCGGTGAGGTCGAAGACTGCAAATCGGCAGATGAGGGAGAACTCACCATGACTTCTCCCATGATGTTGTCCACGTGTGCGATTCGAGCCGCCTGGGTATCCACAGATAGTCCTGGAGCTACAGAGCTCTCACTTGTCTTGTCATTCACGGACTCATCGCTCGTCCGTCTCTTGTGCCTCGCCCGACGTTCCACATCTGTAGAGAATCGCACTCGTTGGGAGTGGTCGTGTGACTGTCGCGGTTGGTCCGAATTTACGATACGTGTACCCGTTTGGACACCGTCGTCATTCCCTGTCAGTTCGCCATCACCATCTTCGCCGTGTCGCGAACGTCTCCTCCTCGGAAGCCCATCGCCTGTCGTATCCACCATCTTTGGTGCTATCCCTCGAAACGAGATGCCTGGTCGTCCAAAAACATTGCTCTTCCTATCGCTTCTGAAGCACCGACAGTCCAAAACATACTCAGTCGAGGTATCAAGCCACAGGCGTGTCGCCTGGATAGATGTATATCCTGCATTGAGCCAAGTGGCACGAAATGCATAGTTACTCAGCCTCCTCCGAGGAGCCACTGCAAGCCGCGTGTCAAGACCTCAAGAGGGGATGACGTCTCGTACCTGCGTCGAAAACATGAGCCAATCACACTTTACGAATGCTTTGATTTATGGAGAACTCCTTCCATCCTCCTTGTCGATATATGTGCACAATTGGAAATCGTGCACTTCAAATATGTGATGTCGCGTGCGTTTTGACCACAACCATCCCAAGACTGAGAATGATCGAGGACAGTCAAAGCTTGTAGTCGAATTTAAGACCATGCTGAAATCATGGTGTATGTCTCGAGCCATTTCTGCTCGATGATGCCACTCTGCCTGTTGCAGATGGGACCTTCGACTTATACACAAGCAATGGCATATCAATGCTTCTTGTAAGAGATACTGTCGGCTCTGCCTGTAACCCTCAATGTCTTATGACCGATAGCCTGGTCTTTTGATGCAGCCAGAATATACAGTCGAACGACTCATATCCTGGATATCTCAAAAGTAGATATATGATTTCTCCAGGAACCGTGAAGACTCCCTCTAGCTTCCTTTCGCATTCTAAATTGATGCCATAAATCGTTCCTATCAGAGCTTGACCTCGCCTTCGAAACCCTCAACATGAGCAAAGTTCGCCTTCAGAGCTGTGATACTCGTCTCTCCCTCCTTGACAGCCCAGCCATCCGACCCTGGCCCGTTCTTCTCAACACTCTCATACACATCCGTGAATCTCGGTGCCCACTTGAAATGTCGATGTGGCCATTTGTTCGCTGGCCTCGCGCTTCCGCTACTCTCTTCCTCCCCACCCTCGCGAGATTCCTGCCGCCGTAGTTCTGCCTCTTCGGAAGCTGGGTCGTCCACAGTGGCGCTCGCAGATAATTCCTGAAAACATGCTCCTTGCTTCCACTGGTTCTGCAGCATCTTCGTCCACCTGACAGTCGAGTTCAGCACGCCCTTCTTGACCGGTACATTCACTGAGTACAATTGAGCGGGAGCCCAAGAGGCTTTCGCTGCCAGATACTCGCAAACACGCACGCCTTGCTTGCAAGACTCGGCAACGACGTCTGGATCGTTCTTCCTATCGAAGAAGGCGAACGACAAGGCGACAGCACGATAGCCACACACGCTCGCCTCGAGTGCAGCACCAAGCGTGCCGGAAGACAGTGCGAAGACAGCTGTAGTGTTGCGACCATAGTTAGGTCCAGAGACAACAAGATCGATAGGTCCGCGGTCCTTGAAGAAGTGGCTGAGTCCAAGTTGGGAGCAGCCTGCGGGTGTGGAATTGACGAGGACCCAAGGATGACTGCCGTTGTCGTCTTCTGAAGCCTTGTCATGGTGCTCTTCCGGATTCTTGCTGGGGGGCCAGTAGAAGGTCGTGCGAACATCTTGTCCGACAATATGTGCTTTGCCGATCCATGATCTCTGTTGGTCGGGTACTATGACGGAGACTGTGTGGCCTGCTTCCTCAAGAGTGTTGACGAATGGCAAGATGTATGGTGATGACTGGTTTGATGGCGGACCATCATCGTTGGTGACCTGCAGCTGCGGTCAGGATTGCCTGACTCAAACGGTAACGGGTCTTTCTCACGAGAATATGCATTTTGAATTTCAGGCTTAACAACTGTGATGACGAATTGGTTGGAGGGGTCGTGCCGTACTTGCGAGATGGACCTTTTCACCTCTGTCACAGACGATGACGAAGATGTGGCCGAGGTCGACACAAATTTGGTATCAAGAATAATAGATCTCTGATCCTGCGATGATTGACGAACAAACACAGAGACTACTGTCGACAACGCCCCTTGGCCATACAACGGAAGCCACGATGTCAAGTCCGCTATCGGTTGTCGCGAGCAATAATGGCCGATTTTCGGGCTATGTCAAAGCGACATGCCTTAACTCAGCTCAATTCACATCATTGCTGCCCATCACCTGATTTGAGGACCATTCCCCGCTCTAAACGTGCGCAACAATTACGAACAGAAACATAGAGAATTCATGAATCGGTCACAGCTATGTGAATGCATCCCACTCAACATGTAGCATTCATAATCCTCGCAATATACAAACTCGGCAACTACATCTTCAACTTTCTTGACTGCAATTGTGGCGCAGAACCAGCGGAAAACTCCAATTTGAGATATCTCTTGAGATGGCATTGCGGTGGAGGAAAATCTCTGTTTGACGTATAAGCGTTGACAGCTCACGGGAGCGACCGTGGCACAGGCAGCAGATGATGAAATCTTTCTGTATGGTGGCCGAAGAAGTTGAAGACCATCTTGACACCGTGGAGCCACTCCGGGGACAGGAAGTCCTTTCATCTTGCTCAGAACGCGCTGAGAGAAATCAAGAATGGTGCATATTTCTCACAGACTTTTCAGTACGCAGGCTGCTGCGAAGTCTGATGCTCTCGAGTGCTGCTACGTACACGACTGATGATCGACTGTGCCGCGTGTGACAGGACTGCTGCCTTGGCCGGACCGCGGCTGTGAGCCGAGAGTCAGAATGCGGCGGCAACGATAGTCCCACAAGATCATGTCCATAAGACGGAGCTTCAGAATTCATCGAAGGCGCTGTGATGTGCCAAAGGAGTGAAGTGTAATGCGCAGCCGTGGCACAGACTTGCGGTTCCAGTTTTATGCTTTTCGACCCGCAGATCACCATCGCCATCATTCCGTCGTTCCATCCGCCGGTATCATCGTTTTCACAAACCTACAGGCTGTCACCTGCATTCCTGGCACGCTCGGCGCCAAATTTGGAATCCGATTTAGGGGGTCTTCGTCATCAAGCAGATCGTTTGCAGTCTGCCACTTTTGTCAACAATGTATTGTCGGCTATAATTAGCATCATCGCGCTGCCCACAGATCGCGGAAGCAGATGAAAGCCTGTCGGCGAGACGCTAGAGGTTGAGTCTATTGGCACGTGGAAGTGAAGTGACGGCCATATGAAGCCCGCCATCCCAGGTCTCAATGACAAGCCATAAGCTAGCTTCGCAAACATGGTACAGTCCAAGACGGTCTTTCTCTTTGTCCCGGGCGCTTTCCAAGGTAGGTCAATGTTTCTCGCCAGTTATAGCAGTGATTGACTGTGAAATCGTCGGGCCTGATGCTGATATGCGGCAGGACCACCGCACTTCGAACCTATCGCAGCTGCTCTTGAGAAACGAGGCTATGAAGGTCTGTCGCTCTGGTTGCCAGGCACTGGTGACGATGCTGGCACAGCGCCCCCGCTCGAATCAGTCAAGGGCGTAAGAAGCAAGATCGACGAGCTTGTCAATACGCAGAATCGGGAGGTCGTACTCGTGGGGTGCAGCTATGGAGGCTTTGTGGCTAGTCAAGCCGTGAAGGGTTTGGAAAGCTCCGCTAGGACGACTGGAGGGGTGAAGCGGATCGTTTTCATTTCTGCACTCGTCATTCCCGAGGATGCATTGATGGTCGCCTCGCTTGGCGGGGGCCTGCCGCCATGGGCCGAAATGGACGAACAGGTGATACCCTATTGACATGTTGGACAGAGTCTAAGCGCTGACGCAAGAATGATAGGCGGGTTACTTGAGGCCAGCCGATGCTTGTGCTGGAATTTTTTTCAGCGACCTGCCCGAAGCAGAGCAGAAGCACTGGGGCACATTCTTCAAGCCAGTGACTGTCAAAGACTCAATGGCGCCTGTCAGGGATTCTTGTTGGGACATTGATGTAAGACGATCTGACCGGCTAAGGGCAGCACAACGCTGTGATTACTGTGATCTTCATGCTGAATTTGCGTCCAGATACTCAAGACGTATGTCTACACTTCTAATGACAAGACCAATCCCTTGGAAGGGCAGGAAGCAATGGTTGCGGAGGTTGTCAAGTCCCGTCCTGGTGACTGGTCGTTCGAGAAATTGCACAGCGATCACTCGCCATTCCTGAGCCACGTCGAGGACATGGCTGATGTTCTCGTGAAGCTTGCGTCTTGATAGCGTACTATTCAGACGGCAAACTTACCCCTTCGTAAGTAGACTCTATTAGAGAATTGCCACGAAAGTCAACGACATTAGACCACCAACCACACCTGCCCAAATACCAGAATGATGCGTCGAACCTGCGATTTCAAGTTAGCTTTTTCTTTCGCGTGGCTTAGACAGATTGCTACAGACCAGTGCCTTCGTAAGGTTCAGGCGTTGAATCATTGCCGGTGCTATTGTTCCCACGAACAACCAGACACATGTTTGCAATGCTAGTTCCGTTATTTGCTTGCGCGACGCAGTCGTCGAATTGAGCTTGGTCTGTGAAGAGATCGCCTTGACTCCGTGTCTCGCACCACTGTGTGCAGTTGTCGAGGACCCGAACATTGCCTCCACAGCATGACTCGATGTCCAAAACATCTGGTGAGATGGACACCGCGCAAACAGTGCCGTTCATTCCAGTAGTGTTGTAGTTGGTGAAGCTGTCAGTGCGGCAAGCAAGCGTTGGCACAGGTGGGTTTCCAGGCGCCGCAGTCCCCGTAGCAGTGCTCAAGGCCATCGAGGTCGTGCTAGCCGTACCAGTTGCGCCGTCTGTTGAGTTCATGGTGCCGTAGTAGATTCCGCACTCATTCGAGGCATTTTGTCCATCGGTCTGTGCATTGACACAGTCGGTGAAGGCACTCTGACTTGTAGTGAGGCCGTCAAGCTGGTCGGAGACCGCGCAGTATTGAGTACATGTGTCTGCCATTCGCACGGTACCAGCGCAGCACGATGAGATGTCCACAGACGACAGCGATACGCGGCAGATAGTGCCGCGCAATCCGGTAAGATCAAGTCTAGAGAGGGCAGTGCCTTCGCACTGGGTCAACCCTCCCGAGTAGATGGTTGTAGCGAATGGCGAGATCGATGATACCGTGCTTGTCAATGAGCTGAGTGAGCTTGGCTCGGCCACAGTCGTGGCCAAAAGAGTTGTGGTAGCCATCTTGAGAGAGTCGTAGGCGCAGTCCGACAGTCGGTGGAAAGCGAGGACTTGCGCGAATGTTTGACCCTCCAGCAGAGGAGGCACTCTATAGAACTACATTGTGAGGCCGGACTCCTGAACTTTTCGTACAACAATATGCCAAGGAAATGGTCGTCATTCTTGGCCATGAAGGATCAAAACCGAGCCGTCTTGAGGTGCGTCCGCGGGCGTATATGAAAATGAGGCAAGCTTCGAGCAAAGACAGCAATTTGGGGTGACCAGAGCCATGATCCGGTGGTGAAGCAGCCGCCGTGGAGCGCTCCGCGGAGTTTTTCTAGTGTCTTAAATGGCGTATGCCACGTTTACCGGCACACCAACCAAGCCACTATAGCGACTTCACTTTGTTGTTGTTTGGTGATTATCCTTTAGGGCTCCTTCATCATGACTGTCAAAATCTTCTTCGATGGCCGCGGAGCCTTGAGTCAATATGGCACCAATGTCTTGGCAATCCTCGACAGCACTAGCAAGAGCAAGAGCAAGCACTCTTGACTTCCTAGGTTTTCTTGATGGCAATTTGTGCTCCTGCCAAGCCTGACAATCGCCACTCATTCCAGTTCTGCTGTGACAAGAAAGTCGGCGTTCTGTCCAAAATGACCAAAGACTGACACTTTGGCTTGGTAGAGACTGGCGACTGCTCAGCCGCGACGACGGAGACGAGCCCTACATATACTCCGGCTTGCCATCGGCTCTGGCGAACGAGCTGCCGTGAAGACTTCGATGATACACTGTCATAATGGCATGGTACTCAAAATAACAAGCAAGGTTGCGACTTGTCGCAGGGTTATCATGAACCTGTCTCGCCGGCAAGTCTCGGAACTCCGTGTATCTGATTGTGGTTCTGGAACGATGCTTAGACTCATGACAGGGCTAGAGAAAGATATAGGCAATTTCGGTGTCGAGAGCCAGATTGTACGATCGAGAGTCAGCAGAAGCTTTGTGCCTGTGCTGGGACCGAGGTGCGAGCTGACTACAAGTAGGTGATGCAGCCTCAGGCATCACAGAGTTCCTCAGTGCCTGTCGCCCTTTTGCTTCTTCATCCTTTGTTGAACCTCACTTTCCTGGAGCAGCACGCCAACATCCATGGGAGACATTTCACCGCGCTGTCAATGACGAGTGGCAGCAATAATTTTGTACTCTTCGCCTTCGCCGCTTCGACACCGCATTGACATGTCAAGACGCCGCGATTACATCTTGAGCAGTCATTCGGCCGGAGCGAAACTCAAACGCATTGTCGCGAAACACAAAACAAAATTGACCCTGCGACCATGCGCGTCTCTACTACGAGTCACGCTCCATCTCCAACCCCCTCGAATCTACTTGTGGCAGGCCAGACGCTGCGTACAACAAACCTGTTCACCACATGCTGCTGCTGGATCCTGCTGTCGTGTTCTGCGGAGCCTTCTCCTCACCACCCTCCTCCCAAGCATGCATCTTGAGGGGTGCTGCATGCACATTTCCCCGCCAAGTATGCTGATCACTGCAGACTCCTCTCCACCTTCCGTACCACTTCCTGTTCCTGACGAACCATTTCACTGCATGCGGAAGGTCAAATGATCATGGGCAAAGCTTTCCCGGCAGCTCCATCACATTTCAATAATGCTCTTGCAGATGCTGTGCTCCGCCATTGGACACCATGGGAACAGCACCACGATTACCCTGTACTCACCACTACTGCAATAAGACACGAGTCAGGAACAAGGTTGGTCTCGCAAGGTCTTAAAGACTGAATACCCTCTCTCCCTTGTCCCGTTCGATTACACCACCAGCACCACGCAAGATGCATCTCTTGATTTTGACTTTGGTAGCATTGGGTGTTGCGTGCACCCAAGCATCTAATGTTCCTCACTCTCCCAAACATCCTAGACAGGCACCTGTTCCGTACGCAGTAAAGACGCCTCCTCTCGACACGGACTGGACGTACCAAGTCGGAACCGATCCATGGCCTGAATACCCAAGACCAAAGCTAGCCAGATCGCAATGGAAGAGCTTGAATGGTATCTGGACGTACTCAAACGCTTCCAGTCTAGACGCTGTGAATGATCCTCCCTTCAATCGCACCTTGTCAAGTGAGGTTCTCGTGCCCTTCTGCTTGGAGAGCGGCCTGAGTGGAATCCAGGGCGAATACATGCTGTATTCGTGGTACCAAACAACTTTCACTGTGCCTTCGAATTGGACTGGAAGTCGCGTTCTCCTCAATTTCGGCGCTGTTGATTACGAAGCCACAGTCTTCGTCAACGGACGGAACGCCACTTTCAACAGAGGAGGCTATTTTGCTTTCTCTGTGGATATCACGAGCTATCTCAAATCTGGAAGCAACGAACTGTATGCGTACTACGAAATTAGAGGTTCGTTCTGCTCAACTAACAGCCTGCAGAAGTGTCTTCGCCCACGATCCTACTGATTCCGACCCGTACGTGATTCCCATCGGAAAGCAGACTCTCGATCCATCGCACATCTTCTATCGGCCTTGCAGCGGCATCTGGCAGAGCGTGTGGATTGAATCTGCTCCCGCCAGCTATATCACTTCCTTGGACATCAACGGTGATGCAGGTGGGCGAATCAATGTTACAGTTGGTGCATCCGGGAATGGTTCGAGCGTAGACATTACCGTTTTCGAGAGAGGATCACGTACCGCCATTGCGACTCAGGGTGGCACCACTGGCTCGCAGATCACATTCAGCGTCGATTCCATCAAACCCTGGTCTCCCAATTCGCCGACTCTATACGATGTTGAGATCAGAATGGGGGACGATGTCGCCAGCAGCTATACAGGGTTCAGAACAGTGTCAAAAGAGCTTGTAAATGGTGTGAACCGAATAGTCTTGAACGGAGAAGTGGTATTCACGATGGGCACACTGGACCAAGGGTAAGGAAGCGATCGGCAAGTGTTGCACACTCGTTGAACATATTCGCTGATTTCTATCCCTCGCTATATAGGTACTGGCCAGATGGACTCCACACGGCACCTACGTACGACGCCATGCGCTACGATATCACGCAGCTAAAGAAGATCGGGTATAACATGCTGCGGAAGCATATCAAAGTCGAGCCGGCTTTGTTCTACTCCTCTGCAGATGAGCTTGGGATTCTGGTCATGCAAGACATGCCGGCTCTGCGACCTTCGCAGTCGAGGACCTTGGACAACTGTACCACTGTCACCATCTTGCCAGACCCAGCCCAACAGGCGGAATTTCAGCGTCAGCTAGAAGTCATGGTCACCCAATTCAGGAGCTATACTTCGATTTTCGCTTGGGTGATCTACAACGAAGGATGGGGACAGATTACTTCTTACTATCCCGAATTCGCTCTTACCGATATCGTTAGAGGGCTTGATCCTACTAGGCTTATCGATGCTACAACTGGATGGTATGACCATGGGGCTGGTGACTTTAGCGACAACCACCACTACGCGAATCCACAGTGTGGTACGCCCTATTACTCTATCAACTCGAGTCCTTTCGACCCGTCTCGCATTGGCTTCCAAGGCGAATTCGGCGGCACAGGCAACAATGTCTCAGCGGATCATCTCTGGAAAGTCCAGGAAGCAATCAACACAAGTATGTATTCAGTCCACCTCAGTCCGCCAAGTTTTGATACTGACTTCACCCATAGTAAACCAAACATACGAGATAGATGAAACCCTGGACATCTGGAACTACCGCGGCCACTTCCTGCTTGCCGAACTCGCCTCCCAGGTCGAAATCTACAGCTGTGCTGGAGCTGTTTGGACACAGACCACCGATGTCGAGGGCGAAGTCAACGGCATGATGACTTACGACCGCCGCCTCCTTCGCCCAGTCCTCTCGCAGTGGAACGCAGATATCCAAGCTTTGTATGATGCCTCTGCAAAGAGGACGAATGCTTCAATGCCAATCGCTTCAACCACAACTTATGCGGTGGTCACGGAAACCCCGCCCTGGCCGCAGAGCTATTGGAGTCAATACACATGGACGCCCGCAGGACCGGCGAAGACGACAGGATATGGCACCGGAAACGTGCCTGGAGGATGGGAGTGATGTGTGGAAGATGTGAGAATGGATGAGCTTCGACCGCAGATCATCATCTATGGCAGCTAATTGAAAGAGAAAATGAAGCTGTCCAAGCTATATTGCTGCTGCCTGCAACGCCTTGATGCATGTCAGCCTCAATCCCAATCGACAGTCCCCAAATTTTGCTGCCTATCTGCCAAGGTATCAGAATTGGTAAGCAGCACAGAATTCGTCCAATGCCTAAGCTGTTCCTGAGGTTTGTGTCCATGTCTCCAGCCCTAATGTGCGCAAGCTGCACGTTGTTTCGTGATCGACTACAGCCGTATGCAACCATGACTTGGAGCTTCCATTAGAATACATATACATATGTCTAGACAGGAATTGCACAATGCAATCAGCAACAGACCATCCACAATGCCACTCTCCAACGCACCTCTGGTCGGCCCAGTCCTGGGTCTCGCACTGTGGACCTATGTAATGGAAATATGGCTGTCTGTCTTACCTCCCTCCATCTGCTCTCGTCTCAGCACTCTAGCTAATCCTCAACCCACAGCTACGCCTACCGCATCCCGGACGTTTCCACCTACAACGTCAAAGTGTCTCCTACCACATCGAAAGACGAGCTGAACCGAATCCCTGCACACCGCCGCTGGCCATCTGACAATTTCGCTCACCTCCATGAACAGCCGACAGTGTTCTATGCTGTGGCCCTGAGCATGGCGCTTCTGGAGATGCATGATGTAGTGAGCGTGGCGATGGCGTGGAGTTATGTGGGTATGAGGGTGCTGCATAGTCTCATCCAGGTCAAGGGAAACGTGATTATGAGGAGATGGGCGGCTTTTGTGGTCAGCAGTGGTATCCTGGCCGGGATGACCGTGAGAGCGGCAGTCGCTTGTCTGTAGATGCAGGAAATGGGACGGATCTGTGGTACGAGTGGTGATGGTGGGAAAATGAAGAACGAAGATTCTCATTCTTTGACCAGCCGTGAGAACGCCATCCCATCGCGGGTATCTCCCCTATACACCCATCACGAATAACACCGCCCAATGCCATACATATTCAAGTACACAAATCCCTTTCTCACACCCGATGATGACCTCCATCGGGCCTGTGAAACGGACTCCAAATTCCTCTCACGCTCTCATTCAAGCTCTTGACTGGTTTCGTCACCTTCTTTAGCTTCTCTCCGCTCGCCTCTTTCAACAGTACGGCTTTCTTGAGCACTGTGTTCGCGTCCATGTTTCGCACGCAGACGGGTTTCGTTCGGCCGTTGATGTAGTGGCCCATGATGATGGGGTGTCTACCGGGACGGGGCGAGACTGTGATTTCGATGTTGGGATTTCGAGATGCGAAGTTGGCAAGACCGCCACTTTTGATGAATGCGCTGGTGATGGAAAGTCAGTGTGAGACTCGGATGAGGTTCTGGGAGAGATGACAGACTTCATGCCTCTGCTGCTGCCGGCCCAGTCGCAATAGTGGAAGTCCAGTCGCTTGCATTGGAGGATGAAGGCGCCCACGCCATTCTGTAGGATGTGTTAGTGTTTGGGTTCTCCACAGAGTGTATTGCGACTAACTTGAGGCTTTGTTATCGTTCGTATTCCTTGCAGAGGCATCTTGACATGGTCGTGTGTCGATACACGGATTGTGGTGCATCTGAAGAGAGATGCGAGTTCCGCGGGAGTCTTGCGAAGGTCACGTGCCAGGATCTCATGTCGCCCTTCTCGTGCAACCACTTTCAATGTTCTAACACCGCCATAACACCATAGCATCTGGCCATCGCGGACTCACAGGACGCACTGCTGCTGGCGATATGGAAAAGCCTCTGAAGAAGCGCTGAAAGAACCCTGTAATCGTCAAACAACAATTGAACCATCGGCATCCTAAATCATGGACGCCTCTATACGATCGAGGATGCAGACGCTTGGAGACCTGGAGCTAGCTCTCTTAGTATCCATGGTTGCAGAAGAGCACTGTATAGTCTCGACATCCACCGAGGGCACCAAGGATCTCCAAGAGGAATTGCGATTGACGTGCCTCGAGACTTTTGGCGTACGACCCGTGCTGTTTCAATGCTCCCCACAAACCAGTGTTGACGAGTTCAATGAGGCATTACTGGTCAAGAACGAGGCCGTCGATGACGATCTGAAGCGCCATGGACGTGCAGAAAATGATTCGCCATACTCGATGGACGTCCCCTCGCGCAACCCCAGCAGATTCGGCAGTCTGGCCATGATGGGAGACCAACGCCTTGCAGATGTGATCATAGTCGCAGGCCTCGATATCGCACATGATAGCGTTCAAGTACAAGCTTTTGAACTTCTGTCCAACAGACGCATTTTCACAAGGTCGGCAATGCACGTAGCGCCAAAAGATCTTCTGTTCATCACCGTCCTCTCGAAGCCAGGACGACGATTGTTCCGCCACCTGAATGACTTATTCTGCATATCACATTTTCACGCAGAGGAAGATGGATTTCCACATTTGGACCTGGTTGAGAAGAGTGCCAATCCAGTACTTCACTCCCAAGACATCATTCATCTGCGCGGACTCATGGACTCTGTCATCCTTACCGCAGAGATGGCCCAATACGTCCACAATGTATCTGTATTCATGCGTAACAGCCGATACGTCAAGATGGGCGCTACAGCCACGGCCACTCGCCAGCTTCGTAGTCTGAGTCGAGCTCTGGCCCCTCTACATGGAATGGATTATGTTCCGCCGTCACTTGTAGCTCTCGCGGCACGCAAGATCTACCCGCACAGGCTGATACTAGTGACTGCGGAGAATGAAAAGAGCTTACTATGGGGAAGTGATCCGGAAGCTGTACGGGAGCTGCTCGACGGACTGACTGTTGAGGACGTCATTGAAGATGTCTTAGCCAGTCTTGAAACGCCACTGTGATATCTCCTTAGAGCGCAGTCGGAAGGCCGCGCGACGGGAACGCCTACGAACAATATGGCCGATTATGCAGTAGGAAGTGGTTACGAACATCGATCACTTCCTCTGGTCCACCTCGAACCGATCTTTGATTTCCTGCTCGATCATATACACCTTTTCTCTGGCGAGGAAGACAATTTGACCGAACTCTTTACGCCAGACTCTGGACCATCATCCAGTCACATTTACATTTTCCTGGCCATGTCTGTGGCTTCCTCAACAGAGTCTTCACACTCCTGACTTCACCGATCTAGAGAGGGCGCAGGAATCTGTAACACCTATATGCCGACCTCTCCATCTATGGACCGTTATCAAGATCTGATCTGAGCAACAATCGTCGGGCCTCTTGAATGCGGAGCATCAGCCACACAAGCTTCCCGAAGAAACTGCCTGGAGTGCTCGTGCTTGCTGTAGATTTTCAGAAATCGTTCTCAATTGGCGTCTTCGTACCCATGCCCCGATCGACACATCATCCAGCATCACAAGGACCTGATCCATAACGTTCATCCTGGCTTTTAGCGAGAACATGCGGGGAGCGCCCAAATGCCCACAGTAGCTGCGGCAATAGATGAGTTGTGGGCTTGGTGGATGGGTATGGTGTGGTTGTGTAGGGCACGGAATCCTCGGAAAGTGAGAGCTAGGGTTGGGCTTAGTATGTGGAGACGATCTAAGTCTGAAGTCATGAATGCTGAGATATCTCTAGATGCAGAAACAGCTCTCTAGATGCAGAGACAGCTTTGGCAGAGCGATGTCTTCGGACATTACCTGCGTCGCAGTGACCCAAAACGAATTACCATCTTGGAAGGCTTAGCATGAATTGCCACGATTATTCAGAGGAATGTTCCTGTAAAGAGATACCGCCAATGCCCATACGGCATTGCTGCTCAATTCTTTACCACGCAGAGTCACCGACAACTTCGATTAGTAAACTGTGGTAACTGTGCAGCATGTATGCCTTCTTCGACCAACCATATGCCAACAACCCCGCATATTGTACTACACTCTCCAGGCATGGTGCCAAGGTGCTGTCGCTTTCGCAGCTTCCTTTGTCAGCATTTGAACTCTAGAGAGTGTACTACTTGGCTATGATATCACACCGACCTAAGAAGGCAAGATCGTTAACCTCGCTTGTACTGCGCAGCATACCCGCGTGCATGAACCCGGACCTCACCCCAGACATTCCCCCTGCTACTCTCCTGACCCGAGTCACATATTCCAGCACATTGGCTCGTATATAAATCGACTGATGAACGCTCTCCGCCGTCTGCTTTCCTTCGAGAAACAACTTTCACCGGCCAATATGGCGGACTTCACCAAGATTCCATCTGGCGCCACGATCGACGTCAAGCCATTCAAGGCTCATGTCGACGAACAAAAACTACAAGACTTCATAACGCTGATTAAGCTCTCACCTATCGCACCGGCGAATTTTGAGAACTCGGACAAGTCTGTTGACCGTCGATACGGAACGTCGCGAGACTGGATGCTCAATGCGAAGGACTACTGGCTGAACAAATTCGACTGGCGCAAGCAGGAAGACCACATCAACTCTTTCCCCAACTTTACCGCCGAGGTCAAAGACGATCTCGGAAATGATGTGACTGTTCACTTTGTGGCTCTGTTCTCTGAGAAGGCTGGTGCGATCCCGCTGATGCTCTCCCATGGATGGCCAGGGAGCTTTCTGGAGTTCCTTCAGATCCTGGAATTGCTCAAGCAGAAGTACAAGCCTAGCGAGCTGCCATACCATGTGATCGTCCCGTCTATTCCAGGCTATGCATATTCCTCAGGGCCGCCGCTCAAAGGCGAGTATGCTCTGGAAAATGGCGCCGAAGCTCTCCACAATCTCATGATCGGTCTTGGATTTGGCTCGGGCTACATCGCTCAAGGTGGCGATCTGGGAAGCTTCATTAGTAGCTATCTGTACGCAAAGAACACAATTTCCCTTACTTATGAGTGCTAACCTTCTTGTAGAGCGAACGCACACAAAGAGTGCAAAGGCATGCACCTCAACTTCATGCCAATCCCTAAACCAAAAAATGCCGATGAACTTCCCATTGATGACATCGAGAAGAAGTCCCTCGCAAGAGCTTTCGAATTTTCGGACCAAGGCAGAGCATACGCCATCGAACACGGCACCAGAACCGCAACCATTGGCCACTGTCTCTCCGCCAGTCCCCTCGCTCTGCTGAGCTGGATAGGAGAGAAATTCCTCGAGTGGAGTGATGAAGATCCTCCCCTTGAGTTGATCCTCGAGAGTGTCACACTGTACTGGATGACGGACACGTTCCCGCGTTGTATCTACCCCTACAGAGGCGTGAGTCAATCTGCTCACGTAGTCCAAGAGGCCAAGCTAATTTCGCAGTTGTCTGGCGGGGACGAGAGGCCACGCATCGCGAGAATCTCGGGTAAGGGTCGCGAGAGACCATACATCGAGAAGCCATCAGGATACTCCTTCTTCCCCATGGAGCTGATGCCGATGCCGACAAGCTGGGTCAAGACGAATGCGAATCTTGTACACAGCAACGTGCACACGTCGGGTGGACATTTCGCGGTAAGTACTCGTCCTTGTCTCGAGGACCTATGTTGCTGACAATCATATACAGGCCATGGAGAAGCCCAAAGAGCTTTTGGCCGATGTAGAAGCGTACATCGAAAAGGCATTTCCTGATGGCAAGCTAGCATAAATCGTCTTGCTCATGCAAACATGATAAAGATCCTACCAACCAATATGCAAAACTTGCCATGCTTATAGAACCATGGTAAAGACACTACCGATTATCATATATTACTTGACTTGTATACCAGACTTGATCTCGCTCAGTACAATCCAAAATCTCGCTTCACAGTCCGTCCCTCAGCTTTGATCGTAACTTTCCACAACTTGTAAGCGTTGAAAATATAGATAGCACCAGGCGTGAAAGCAAAGTTGTTGACGCCTAGACCGCCTACACCGAACTTGCCGATCAAAACGCCTGAAGGGTTCCAGCTGTGTCGAAAAAATGTCAGTACCTTAGATGAACAGATTTTCATAGTTGAGACTCACACGTGAATGCCGTCTGAGCACGCAGCATAAACGTTGCCGTCGCAAGTTACATGGACACCGTCCGGAAATCCAACATCGCTGTACGCAAAGACCTGGCGATTCTTCAGCCGCTTTCCGTCCTCAGTGATATCGAAGCGATAGATGGTAGCCGGGGCGGTGAGGTTGTCCTTGTCAGGGAAAGTATGACTGCCGGTATCAGTGACGTAGACATGCTTGAAATCAGGCGAGAACTCGATTCCGTTGGGCGCGATGAAGTCGTCGGCGACGGCTTGAACGACTCCAGTATTGGGTTCGAAGCGGTAGACCTGGGGGCGTATCGAAGGCGTAGGTCCGAAGTATTGCCAGTAGGCATACCGAGCATCTGTGAACCAGAGGTCACCTGTGCCGTAGTGCTGCTCGACATCGTTGATGGAAGAGAAGTTTCGTCCGAGGAAATTGTTCAGTAGGATTTTCGTCTTGTTCATCGCTGGATCGACGGCGACCAGTTGCGAAGGACCTCGTTGCAGGTCGCCTTCGTCGCAATAGACGATCTGTTGGCCCTCGGTACTATTGTATGGAGATCCGACTGGGTAGAAAGCTGCTGCGCCATTTCCTTCCGCTAGCGCAGGATAGCGAATCGACGAGATCTCGTCGTTGTTGCTGATATCGATGACTGTCACGTTGATAGGATTATCGAAGCTACCCGCCCAATTGCTAGTTGCGTAGAGTTTGCCGGTGGCTTTGTTGTACACTCCTGCTTCGTGGAAAGCATTCCAAGGGAGATCAGCGACCAGTTTCTGTGTTACATTGGGTCCGAGGACGTCGGTGACGAAGGAAGGGTCGTAGGCCAGGAAGGAGACGTGGTCAGTTGAGGCATTGGTTATGGCTTGTAGATTGTATGCATAAGGGAAGCTCGTTGCCAACTGCAGCAGATCGACGTGAGTGATGTTGACCATGGCTTCACTGAAGGTCGTACAAACGCAGCCTTAAGTGATTGAATATCTCTCAGCAACAAGTTTGGAGCAGAAGAAGCAACATATCAACACTTTCTGCAATGCTTCCGTCAATGGTGCCGTTCCGGCATAATGTCGCAGTGTGCCGACGTCATTCGGCCTACTGGACGCATTTAGCCAAGAAGCAGAAGCGGAGTCGAAGCTTGAATTACGTTGATGCAATGCCCGCTGCAAGGCCCGCAGCCTCTTCTCGGTTCCTAATCGTCAAAGGTTTCTGGCATTTTGCCATCTGCCGTCTCGCATTGGAGACAAGGACGGACCACATCCTGGGAAAAAAAGTCAAAAGAGATGTCGGCTGATCTTCACCTCCTCATTCTTGCTTCGTCCGCGTCTGCATCAATGACGAATCGGTATACCGATAGACAAGAGTCTCCTCAGACTCCTCTCGAGATGAGTCAGTGGTGCTGACACAATGGAAGCTGAAGTCAAGCTCCCCAACCAATTCCTTGACGCCAGCGACCAGCAGTCTAAGGTCATCATGGACGAAGCGAATTCCAATCTGTACTACAGCGAAGCTCGCATAGCCTGGCTCAGCGATATGCCTAACAGACAAGATCGATGAGTCCAGCTCGTCGAGCTTTTTTGCAAGTACCCAAGGCTCGGGAACACGCAGATAGGGCGGCAGAGCTTGGGCGTTATTAACCGCAGCAGACATGAGCGATAGGATTGTAGTGACTTGCTCGGACGTGACCGTGGCCTGCCCGACTATTCGCTCGAAGTCAGAAAGCCACTTCAAGCTGTGCTCATGATCGCCTTCCTGTCTCAGCTCATCGAAGCTATACGATGCCAGACTGACAAGCGACATGAAATTCAGGATACTCTGCAGCTGGCCAGTAAGCTTTTGATATTGCTCACGTGGGAACCTTCCTCCTATGGGTATATCATATCTCAGGAAGCCACTCTGGGAGCGCAGTCCTTGGATCGTCAGATTTGCTTTGGAGTACAACTTATTTCGTGCCTTTTCGAGCCTTCTACCCGGGGAGTCTTTGCTCGTCATATCGCCCAGACCATTGCGGAGACGAAGCCTGACAGTCTCGTGCGTAACGCTGTAGTAGTTGGCCAAGAGATATAGAGAGGATGCAAGATTCTTTCTGATCTGATTGTGCTCCGAGATTGGGTATGGAAAGATGGTCCAGATCCAAGCGACGAAAAGACCTGCTGCGACTGTAGCGAGCCTGATGGGGCCGAGCTCGTAGATAGGGTAATATGCTTGCCCGTTCGATGTTGCTACCTGTTCGCCAACCTTTCTGACTTGTAGCTCGTAGCCAATGATCAAGGCGACAGTAACCTGCCCAATCATGCCTACGGGCGTGTATTGTGGGTACTTCAGTAGCACGTATACACCAGCATGCAGAGCGATGAAGAAGAACACAATAATACCAGGTGTATTCTCGTCAACAATATACCATGCGATCCAACTGAGAATCAGAGCGGCGAAAGTGCCAAAGATTCGTAACAAGAAATTGCGCAAGCTTTGCCCGGCGGTAGGACTCATGCTGATGGATATCATGATCTGTGCCCAAAATAGTCGTTGAGTCGTAAAGAACGTCTGTGTGTCCGCGAGGTAGTTGACGATCGCAATTGACATCGTGGCACAAGCACAACGGAATCCAAAAGCAGACGCAGGAGACCTGAAGAAATGCGCGAGCTTTCTGAAATTGTTGCCGAATCGTTCCCATGCATTCGCTGGCGGCAAGTGTTCGGGATCCTTTCTCTTCTTGTAAGCATCTCCTAGATAGACCCTGGTTGTGTTGCCGTCGGTGTGAAGATCATCGTCTCCGTGAACATCGCTCTTATCTTTAAATAAGGTACTCGCCCACTTTTTGAGTCGCTTGACTCCCGGCACGATGAGTCTCGTTCTGCTCAGCTTTCCATTGTTGCGAATACCGTCTGTAGCAATCATCATGGTGTGTATCCGTTTGGCGATATTGACCAGAAGGAACTCTACGTAAAGGCAGAGGAACAATTGTTTTCGTAGTCGGCGATGAGGCTCGGAGAGCATGCCTTCCTGCATCCAGTCAGGCGCTTCAAAGTCCTGGTCTGGATTCTCGAAAAAGTCGGCCGGTAACTCAATCTTGTGCATACGGCACCAACCTCTCAGCATCAACTTCTTGCTGTTTAAGAATTCGCGCGTCTGTTGTTCGAAGAAAGCAGCAAATGCGTTATCGCCAGGCGAGGGATCTGAAGCGCCGGCCTCAATGTCTTTGAAGACTCTTGATCTAGGCGTCAGCTCCAGCACGAGAGCAATGTGCTGCAAACCTTGGTCGATCGTCTGCGAAATGCTGTTAAAAGGTTCGCGAAGCAACTTCATCAACTCGTGCCATTCATTCACAGCCTCAATCCGGATCTTTTCATTCTCGTTGTGTGCGTCGTCAAGCCCGACATGAGCATAGCTCGTGGTCCGGTCCCAGCCACTTTCTTCTGCAATGCTTTCGAATATGTCGGACATCGCTCCTAGATTGACGGTAGGAACCATGATGAGGCGAAGAAGACGGTGACACTGTTGAATGTCATCAGGTCCCAGTTTGCCAAAGGCGATCTCTCGCTTTGCAAAGGGTAGATCGGCTGACACTTTCGCGTGCAACACGGCAAGACCTCCGATCTTTGCTTTGACCATCTCAGCTTCTTTGCTTCTCGCAGGCTTCTCGCCCGCCGTGTTTGTTCTCTGGGCTGCGAACATATCTGCCTCCTCGAGGCTGTGCAGGTATTCCAAATTCGCCTTGACAGCACCACGAAGAGCTTCAATATACGCCGCCATTCCCTTGAATGCCACCTGTCGACTCGTCATAGGGAAGACTAGGAGCGACACACCAGTGGCGATCCCAAATCCCGTAAGGAATGCCAGCAAGAGCTTTTTGACGAAAGCTTCAGCCTGAGCCATAGTGCTGAATTGGGGAGCATAAGTCATGGAGACATTCGCCAAGACGGCCCATAGAATACACGGGATAGTATACTGAGGATTCTTGCCTCTAATCACACTGATCATGTAGATCTGAACGAACAGCCACAGCCCGGCTACCGCCGAGCCGCTTGAGTTGTACGTCGATGTTGCAGCCCCCTGTGCAGGCGTGCCGCTGGTTCCTACACCACCTTGTCCAGGCCCGTGGTACCCAATACTGTTGATGCGGGCTTGGACAGCGCAGTACATGGCCAAGAGAGACAAAGCAGATCCAAAGCATGTGACCAAGATATTGATAAGCATCGTTTGAAGGAACTTGGCCCTTGGTGCGATCACAACAGGCAATATTGTCATGATGATGACCAGATATCCGAGAGTCGTGTAGTAATCCGCAAAAGCATCGCCCTGGTACGCGGCCAGTGCAATCGTTGGCGCAAGCGCTCCTTTAAACATGGTCATGTATGTCCGGGAGTCAATTCCAGTCTTTGCCCACAGCAGCTTGATCCGGCTGAGGATAGTGACTTTTTCTTTGGGCATGTCATGCTCGAGGCCATTGTTGATTGTGGAGCCAGAATTTGTCGTCTGCTTCTCCACCCTATCGGCGGACAAGGGAGCATCCTGCGAATGCTCGTCTCGAGCTCTTGACGGAGCCATATCGCCAGAACAATACGCTGTGCGCGGGAAGCACAACGCTATGGATGCATTGTTTGTGTTGTTTGTGTATGATTGTACTACGCTCTAATTGTGGCGCGCCGGTTCCGCGGCCGGGCGAAAAAAAAGCCCTGCAAAGCCTCCCGCGGCCTGGTAACCGCCTCAGTCGTAGCGTTTTGGATGTCTCTCGTGCGTAAAGACGTACCGACAGTAGCGATATATCGAGGTCGAAGTCTGGTAAGTGTTGAAATACGGGAGATGGTGCTGACAGGAAGAGGAATTGTGCAGCGCATGAAAAGCAAATCCACTGAGGCGTGGCAAGAGCGATGCCAATGGATATCATCACATCGCTGACCAGAGAACCACATGTATGTTGCTACGCCGACACGCTCGCCTGCAGAATCATTATCACCTCTCAAAATTCTACCGTCTCCTTGTACCATGATTGAGAGCATGTTGTGGTCGACATGCATTTGTAGCCTGAGGCATTGAACTCGCTTAGCCGGATCTAAGTTCTAGCGGTCAACTTTTCGAAGCTCCAGTCCCAAATTTCTGCTTGCGATCGCAAAATCAGGTCTCGAGCATTTAACCTCCACAAAGGGACAAAACCCTCACACAGACACGTCTTACAACCACGAACATCAACCATCACAATGCCTAAATCCAAGCGCGCGAAGCTCATCCACACCTCTGTTGTTCAGAAGAAAGCCTCCAAAGAAAAATCAGCCTCCCTCTACGCCTCCGTCCAGGAAGCCGTCGATTCCTACGCCCATGTCTTCGTCTTCGGTGTCGAGAACATGCGCAACACCTATCTGAAAGGCGTACGACAAGAATTCGCCGACTCGAGAATGTTTTTTGGGAAGACGAAGATCATGGCCAAAGCGCTCGGCAGCACACCCGAAGATGAGCACGCACCGGGTCTGAGCAAATTGGCAAAGTATTTGAAGGGGAGCGTAGGATTACTGTGTACAAATCGGGCGCCGCAGGAGGTGCTGGAGTATTTTGAGGGGTATGCAGAGGTGGATTTTGCGAGAGCGGGAGTTACTGCCGCGAGGAGTTTTGTGGTGCCTGCTGGGGTGGTGTATAGCAGAGGAGGGGAGCTGGCAGTGGAGGATGATGTGCCCCTCCCGCATTCGCTGGAGGTTACAGTGCGCAAGTGGGGAATGCCAACGAGGCTGGACAAGGGAAAGGTTATGCTGGATCAGGAGTACAAGATTTGCGACGAAGGCAAGGAGTTGAATAGTCATCAGACGGCACTGCTGAAAATGTTCGGCGTTGCGATGGCGGAGTTCAAGGTCGATGTGCAGGCATACTGGAGCCAAGCCACGCAAGAGGTCACAGAGGTGGACTCGGGCGCAATGGAGGAAGGCTAAAATTTGGTTTCGGTTGTTCTTGCTCTCACACGACTTGATGTGCTATGTAACTCTTTCTCAAGTACTCTAGCGAGGCGTTGGCGGTGTTCATGCAGACTTCCTGGCCTAAAGTGAAGTTGACCAGCTCACGAAATGCAATTCAAAGTGCACCCTTTTGACGCCAATTCCGTACCATTGCCTCCTCAACCATCAAACGTCATAATACCCGCGCAATCCCATGTTGTCCGTCTACGACTCCTTGGTGAGCTTGGCGTGGGCGTTGGTGACCTTGACACCGAGCTGCTTGGCGCGTGCAACAATCTCTATCCGCTTCCTCGAGGAGACAGCGTGTGCGATCCTGCAAGAGATCAGTACTTGGCCATGTCCTCCACATCTCCCGCCTGTACTCACTCGGCAGCGTAGGTCTTGTTGTGCATAAGAAGGAGGTCCATGTCGCGGACGTTGTTGACGAGGAAAGACTTGTGGCCGGAGGGCATCATGTGGCGGGTCTTCTTGTTGCTACCGTAGCCAATCTGTATGGCAAATCCCATTAGCATTCTCCTCTTCTTTGGTCTTCCTCTTGTCGCTCATGTGCCTGCACTCTCCAGTTGCGAATTCCAACTCTTCCTCACCTCCCTTCCTTGGTGTATGAACGCACCTTTGGCATGGCAGCCTGACCCTTGAATCGTCTCCGGACTCTGTTGTCGATACCCTTTGGCTTTCTCCAGCTTGGGTCAACGCGCATGAAGCGGTCGCTCTGGTGACGGTTGAAGCGCGCAGTGCGCTTCTTCACGATCGGGACGTGCTTCTTTGCGGCGGCCATCTTTGATATCTCGTTAGTATGTCAATGCGTATATCGACCTCGATTCGTCGTACCGTGAGTGCTGTGTGGTGGTTAGTATGGAGATTTCGTCGACGTCGCTCGCTAGTCCGCAGATGAAGTCCATTTTTCGAAGCGGGCTTTCGAGTGGGTGCACGGACTTCTTGGCACATGCCTTAGGCCGCAACGTCAAAACATCCGCGTCTGAACATACTCGACCCTTAGACTTTGCATTTGCCATGCATGATCAACCGTCGCATTCGTCAATTAGCCAGCCACTATTCTGGAGGCTTCGCTTGTGAAGGATGTGATGCTAAGTTCACTGGAAATATTTCATCGACTGGACATAACATGTAGAGCCATAGTCGCTTTCAATCATGATGTAAGTGGGCTCGATGCGCTGTTAAGTCGCTGCAGCCTCACGTCTCACAGCATCCTCCCAAGGAAGTAGAGTGAGACAATCTACCCGTCTACAGGTTGTCTCGATACTGAGATTCTATATCATGGCTAACCAAGGCGCCGATAATATCGTGCTGATGCGCGTATGCGGTAACTTGGTTGGGCTCTAGTCCTCCCGAATGGACGAGCACTGGTTGGGCCGTGCGATCAGCCATGGCGAGTTGATATGACGGCTGGATATCAAAATTTGTCAATGGAGTGGTGGGAACACTTCATGGTGTGCCGCAAAATGATGGCCATGCCGCTTTCACGGCTTGCCAGGTCGCCGTGGCGCTGAAGAAACGCACACAAACATCGTAGTCACATTCGCGACTGCGACATAAAACATCATCCTCTCTCAACTGTTACCGCCACACGGCACCGTACCACCAAATCAGCATCACCATACCAGCACGAACACAACATGGTAACGACGAGAGCTGCTGTCGAAGCAGCAGCACGCTCCTGTACCACACCCGCCGCCACGACTGCGCAAAGTCAGCCTCCCGGATGGGCCCATTCCATTGTCAAGCGCGGCACGACCAGTCAGGACAAGCCGCCTATGAAGAATTCAAAGTCCCTCAGAATTCCAGCCCGCGGCAACGATTTGGTAGGGCAGCTAGGCAAGCTCAGCGACGCCCCGACTCCTCCCTACATGATGGCGACAAGCCTGAAGAGCAGCTAGTCGAGCTCAGCAAAGGCCTCAAATCCTCCCCAGATGATGGCGGCAATCCGAGTAGTAGCTAGTCGAGCTTAGCGGCGCCCTCGAATTCTTCCCAGTTGGTGGCGACGATCCTGAGGAGCGGCTAGTCGAGCTCAGCGACGCCTCCGAGATCTTCCCAGGTGATGGCGACGATCCTGAAGAGTGCCTAGTGGGGCTCAGTTATGCCTCCGAATCTGACCCAGACGATGGCGACAATTCTGAGGAGCAGCTAGGCGAGCTCAGCGATGCCTCCGAATCTGGCCCAGATAATGGCGACGATTCTGAAGAGCGCCTTCTCGAGTTCAGCGATGGCTCCGAATCCTCCCCAAATGATGGCGATGTATTCAATACTTCGAGGAGGATGAAGAAGAAGAGGAAGACGACAATGTCGAGCCTTCTCAAAATGGCATTGACGTTGACGTCGACATGTCTGGCGAAGAGTCGTACGAGGATGATGATGGGTCACCCGCTCCCAAAGCCAAGCGCAGAACCGTGGCATTGGACCTACGTGAGATCTATGGAGATCGGCTTGCATTCGCTGCCAGAAAGTCATCATATTTCACAACAGGGTTTGCAGACCTGCCCAAATTCAACCGAACCCTCGTACATCTCTTGGCTACAGAAAAAGAGCAAAATGACAAACTATCCAGGCTCGCCATCGTCCAAGAATTGCTGGACGAGCTTGACCTCGCTCGACTCACGGCAAATGCTCCGACAAAAGTGGATCCTGAGACCTTGTACACATTGTTAGCTCGCGTCAAAGTCCGAAATACGGTTGCACAAGCCGCGATCCAGGGAGGAAGCCACAGAATCTGGGTTTGCGCCGGCAACATCGCAGGAAAGCCGTTCTGGCATCACCAAAAATCAGGTCCTGACGGGATCATGTGTATAAAAGTCGCCAACAGCGTCTGGTCCCTGACAGACAGCCAAGTGTGCTGTCAGACTCTTATATGAACGTGCGACCGCCTGCCATTTGAGTCCTTTAGCGTCACGAATGATGCCAGACTCGCACCCATGGCCTATACGTTCACGTTGCCGAATCGACGCCAATTTCCATCCAGATTGATCAGTCACGATCCGAGATAGGGTGGCGGATGCTGTGTGAAATCCGCGTCCTTGAAGCGTTATCTGATCTCATGCTATAGATACGTCGCTGACGGTTTTTAAAATATATCCGATCTCATATGATATATACGTCGCTAACGCGTTTCTAAGGCGTTATTTGATCCCATACTATACATGCGTCGCTAACGCGCTCTCGACGCCCTAATAGCATATATACAGCAAAGGCGAGTACTGATAAGGATACTACAATACAAAAGGTACGAACAGCGATATATAATATGTTACGACTAATCAGTATAGCAGATACTGTATAGCGAGTTGTGTGCGGCGCAGCTGGATAGCATACGCTTTTATCTCCAGCGTTCTATCAGATCGTAAAGTATCAAAGCTATACCGTCGTTTTCTAATCCTACTGCAAGCAAAAAATCAGTTAAACCCACGAAACTTCTAGCACCGCGACAAATACGCTTCACTTATCATGCTTCGCGCGTACTTAAAACCTTCAATAATCGCCACTTCTCGAAGCTTGATAGGACCCCTAAGAACGCCTGGCGCGACGTGCCCTTATAGCTGACTTGGCGAACAACAACAACCATTCCTAACTTTGCAAGTACTCAGTCTTCACTTCCTAACGATAAAGCACGCGTTGTGGATGGACGAACGTCTTGGCGGCTGCCGCAGCGAATCCTTAGACTGCTAGCTGCACCTTCTTAGGACACCGCACCTCGCCTTCGTACATCATCTTCCCATCGAATGTATTCACCTCAACAGGTGTCGTGGTGACATTTCTTGCGTTTCCAGATCAACACACACAACCTCTTGCCAATACCGTTACCAGGATGGCCACACTCCTCTCAATCTCTGAAGAATTACGCATCCTCATAATCGAAGAATGCATGAACTTGCCTTCGGAGCTGACCATCGAAACACTGCGGCAACTACGTCTCACAAACTCCACGTTCGCGTATAGCAAAGTCCTGAATGATCTGCTCTTCTCGACTCTTGCCATCAAAACATTGATACCAAAAGACACCTTACACCGACTGGCGCCATATGTCCGCGAGGTCATCCTCAACAATGATAGATCTACTGATCGCAAGGTCATCCCCGACAACGATTTCTCACTCAAGTATAACATCTCTCAGTCTTCACAGACCAACGATAGAGCACCTGCTCGAATTGAGCACTCGCCCGAAGAACACATGGCCCCAGCTCTCCGCATCCTATCCAATACTCAGCACGTCAGGATCTCCAACAAGACATACGAAGGCCTGGGTCCACGAACCCTCCACCGCATGAACGCCTACGCGAAAACGCCCTGGCTCGACGACGCTCTCTTCCGCTGCGCCGTCTCCAGCATCGTGCACGCAGAAACAGTGAAACTACGAGGCCTCTACATCGAGCACGCAGCACATCCCCATTTCCAGTGGTCCACGCGCTTCCCCGAAACCCAGAAATTGAACCTCTCCGACGTGGAAATCCTGCATTTCCACCCCGTATATCTGCCCACATCGACCCTCGAATCCCACCGTCTGAACCGCAACTCCGTGGGCGGCACACTCTCCCACATCCAAGAGCCAGACGCAACTCTCACCGACCTATTCCTACGGAAATGCTCATCATCTACACTCCAACACCTCTCCCTCCGCAACCCGGCTCTCATCTTCGCTGAATCCTGGCAGAAATCAGGAATAAGAGCCCCACCGCCAAACTTCCCAGCCCTGAAATCCCTCTCCATCGAGAGCGGCTGTGTCCATTGGGAGAATTTCACCCCTTGGTTCCATCAATGCATCGGCCTGCAGCGCTTCTCCCTGAAGACCTTGGACCTGGTCCCGTCCGCTCGAGGCCGTGGTTTCGTGCCCTGGCGGCCTTTATTCGATGCTCTTAGAGACCATCCGAAGCTTCGACAGATGTATGTGCGACTCGAACGTCTGTGGTGCGCAATGCCGCCCGACCAGAAGAATCTCTCCTTGACGCTCGAGCTGTCGACGATGGCAGGAGGAGGAGGAGGAGGAGGAGAGGGGATGCTGGAGGATGGTTCCGGCGAAAGCAGCAATGTTCGACATTTGAGGAGATATATCATGGGAAAGCAAGACTGGACCACGACACAAGAGGGAATTGAAGCGGTTGTTGCATAGAATAACGATTCGTGAGAACAACGCATGACTCATTTTTGAACCTCCGATCTTAGGAGTTTCTTTTCCCTGTATTTATTTGAAAGATCTACTCGAAAAAGTCATACTCATGTCGCCGTCATGAAAATCTCAGACGCTCATCATTGATCTATTCATTCCCAGATCATGCTTCATGTCCTTCGACTTGGGGAAAGTATATGTCGGTGGAGCGGCAGCGGCAAATTTTAGCAGGGGCATCGCAGCAGCAGGCTTGGGTTCCTCTTCGCCATCGTGATCCGTGTCCGATTCCGAAACGACCGACTGCGTCGAAGATGTGACAAGTGAAGGCGTAGTGGTACTAGACGTCTCGAGGCCCAACATCTCCCAGTCAGTCACTTCGTCCGGTGGAAGCGGGATAGCCGCCGCCGCTGTAAGATCCTCAACGAGTGGTAGTGGCTTGGGAGCCTCGTCGAGTCGTTCGTAGAAGAGCATGAAAACTCCACCTTGCAGTAGGACGTCCTGCTCCGAGACGGCCGAGACATCTTCATCGCTAAGTCGCCACCAGCTTTCCTCTTCCCTGATAGCGTCGTCGTCGTTCTCGCTCGCGACGTCCCTTAGTCTAGGATGCCTTCGATAACAGATATAATGTCCATTCTCATGCCTCCCGTAATGCGTCACGACAGCACTCAGCCGATAATTGGCAGCTGTCTCTCCTGCCTCTAACATCCAAGGCCGCAGATCCAAAAGCAAAGGATATCGAACTTGTGCATAGTTCTTTCTCTGCACTCCAGTCATGGGATCGAAGACGCTCCTGTTTAAGTGGACGACCAGCGATTTGGGCGCACGACCGATCATGGCTTCCTTCGACTTGGTGCTGCTGACGTATGCTTTGGCGGAAATCAGACAATCCTGCTTGAGCGTCTTGTCGGAGAAGTCATCGTTGGCGAGAGCTTGTTCGATGGCGTGGAGGCGTTGGGCGATTTGGCCGCGAAGTTCAGGTGGAAGCTGGAGTTGGAGGAGTTTGGCGCGGGTTGATAATAGGGTGCAGCTTCGGCACTCCACTCCTTCAATGTCTTCGCTTCGAGTGTATTCGTCGAGGCAGTCCGAAAGGTCGTACTCGTGGTTCGAACCCAACGGCACAGTGAGGCAGTTGAAGGGAATCATCGAGAAGCCTTCTGAAAAGCCGCATTTGGTGCAGGCTACTCTTTGGGCTACAAGGCCTTCCAAGGGATTGTGCGATATGGTCGTCACCGATTTTCCAACGTCTCCTTCCTTGCCCTTTTCGGCATCCTGCTTGTTTGCCTCCAAAATAGTCTCCAGTCCTGGCTGAACATCCTTCGCAGCAAAAGCCTTTGCAGCCTCTTTATCCAACTCATCCATAACCTTTGAGAAGTACTCCTGCGCATCTTGCTGCTGCCAACTACTCATATTCTTCAGCTTGGCCGGAGTCCAAATATGTCTACCATTATTCGACGGATGACGCAGTTTCGCAATCATTTCCTGGAGGGCTGTGTTCGTTGTGCTTCCGCCATCCACGTCTGCTGGCTGTGAAGCGCTTAACCAGCTCCTGAGACTACCAGAAGAACTCAGCGCCTGCAGAACACTATTCTGGTAGCACGAGTTGTCCCAGTTGCCCAAACCCGCTGGTACTTCGCTGATCTTGCCCGTCGCGACGCTTGTGCTTGCTCTTCGCATCATGTTACTCATGCTGACCGTGTCGCCTGTGCTCGGGAGTTTGCTCATGATCGCGTTGCCTCCCAGGCCCATGATTCGGCGCAGCGCATCACTCTTTGCGGCGTGGGTCTGAGACAGCATGTCGTTTGCTCGGAGCTCCTGTCTTCGTGCAGCGTCTAGTAACAGCGGAGCGGGGATGAGGTAGACGAGAGTGTTCCAGAAGATCTCCTGTGGCGAGAGCACCGGATAGTCGAGGTAGCGCAAGGCGTAGTATAAGCCATAGAGGAAGAGAGCAGCATACACGAGTGCGGTCGTCGCCGTACGTTGGCCAAGCTGTTCAAGCTGGAGGAGTGGAGGCTCCATCGTATTCCCGGTCTCGTGTCCGTTCGTACATCTGTGGTGACGGGGAAGGGAGGAGCAGTACTACTTGTAGGTGTTGGTGTGTGGCGTGTGAAATGGCTGTATGTCTCATCAGCAATCAAGGTCGAGGTGGACACACGTGAAAGCAGGGTCTTGCCCTACAGCACTAGCGGGTATTCTTCTCCATTCAAGCTCCACGAAAAGATAATCTTGGTGTTCGCACATACACATGTTGCCAAACAACATACTACTTCCGCCAAACACACAAGCAAAATGGCGAAGACGGCCAAAGTGAAAAAGCGCGGTAGGCACAACTACAAAATCATCCTTCAGATTTTGATACTAATGCAAACCCACAGAAGTCTCAATGCACTCACGAGCAGCCCGTCGGAACGCAACTCCCCCGCCCAAAGACCTCGCAGTCAAAGCCGCGGCTGCCGAGGAGAGCGATTACAAACCATGGCTACACGGTGCCCAGAACGCCGGAATCAGCAAGAAGAAGAAAAGCAAGTCACTCACTCGGCAACAACGTCTGCGCCAGCAGAAAGGCATAGAGAGGGGAGAGGAAGTAGTTGAGAAGTTGGAGAAGAAAGTGGAAGACAGTAAGAAGAGGAGTAAGAGGATCCAGTCGAGGGCTGTGGACTGGGAGGAGCTGAACGAGAAGTTGGAGGGGAAGAAGAAGGCTGATGCGGAGAAGAAGGTGAAGAACAAGAAGGTCGAGGGCGGTGAGGTAGACCTGGGGACTGAGCAAGAGACGCCTGCGCAATCGGCTGACATGGAGGGCGTGGAAGAGGAGGATACGACGGAGTTCGTCACCGCTATCGAGGAACTTGAGCAGGATGCTGGTGCTGCAGAACCAGAGGACGATGTGGTGCTGTGAAGCATGAATTGATAATTCACGCATCTCGTCCTGGTGAAGTTTCGCCATCCTGCTCGTCTTTTGTGGCACCAAGAAGGCAGGCATTGTGGTTGGCCGACAGGACTACACGACCTTCTTTGCCAGCATCTAGACGTCCGCACGACCATCGGGTGCACCTCAGCTGCTACCACATGGCCCCACGACAAGCAGTCAATTGCGTAATCTGCAAGGGCCCGAGCAAGCGGCATCTCTGATCACGCCGTGCACTGGAATCATGCCGTGTGACACTATTGGCAACACACAACTAGGCGGGTACAAAAAGATGTTGAGGCAGGATGTTCCAATACTCTGAGCCATGCGGCGGAGCATGGGGCTGGGTGGTCGCTTCGTCCTCAGTACTGATATATTCAAACAGCGCGCGCGATAATTTCTTGCACTCGTCCGAGCATACTCAGTATGGGGCAACGTTGGTAGTAGAGATAGGACATCAGTAGAATCCAGAGTAGATGGATATTCTACAAGAAGGGTCTCCGATGAAGGGACGAAGCCATACTTTAGAGTTCGGCATGCAAGTGCCGTTGCAGCCGTAGGGTAACGTCTTTCTTCAACCTTGCATTTCGCACTTTTTCGGCTTCAGCTTTTGCCACTTGGGCGTTTATGAGGCTCTGCTGCAAAAGGATCAACCGCTTATCGGGCAGAGCTGCCAATGATTCATCGTCTATTCAGTCGTATGTGACCGAAGTAGGGATGGGGCGACCATTCGATTGTGTTGGTCACACCATGATGCCTGTCATCCATCTCGCTTCGAGACGTCGTGCAGTGCGTCGACAGTAGAACACCACCAGCAAAGCGAGGAAAGGCCGGTTGCAGCCCTACAAAGCAGATAGAAGCGATAGGAGGAGGTGGGAAGCGCCGCGTACCCCTGATCTGAATCTACTTTGGCGGTTTCTGGTTGGTGTTGGGTGGAGATGGCTGGGATCCTCGTTCAATTTGCTTTCCACACATCGGAAATTGGCTGATGGACGGAAGCCGTTTGGTCTCGAGCCGGGGGTTGACTAGGGAGAAATGCTTGACGGTGGACACTGGACACCACTACCCTTGATGATCGCGATCTGTCTCTTGACTACTCAGACACATTGCCACCCACCTACCCACCCTACCCACCTACTCCTTGCCTCTTTGCAAAACTCACATCTTGCTTCGTGTGTTGAGCCCTGCACGTTGCTGCTGTTGGCGTTGTTGTGTTGTTTGTTTGGAGTGTGACGACATCGTCGAGGCATTGGCATCAGGAGAGCAGAGAGACGCCGACAGACTCGGGCTCTGGCTGTGAGAAGAGGAGACAGCGACTCCCAACCGCGTGAAGCTACTGCTCTGTTCTCTCACAAACGGAGAGCGAGAGGCCAGGCTACAGAGGTACTCCGTACGTTCAGCTGCGGCGAAGGAATGCAATAAGGTAAGCCTACTCTTCTTACCTCCCCTTCCCTTCCACACAGCGCTGCGTGGGATATATTGCGCGGACGGATCCATGCGAGAGTCAGCAAAGGCAGCCATATCGACGATATCTTGCAACCGATGCGCCATTCTTCGACTTCGACGACGACGACGACATTGTCGTTTCAAATCGGCATCAGCGGCAGCGCGGATGACTGAGGCGAGCGTGCGGCAGAGCGCGGAAGCAGAGAGTCGACGTCGGTGGTGCAGGATGAGCAGCCCATGCAGTCAGCCACCCAAGATTCCATCTACACTTCCCTCACCTACACCTACACCTACTACATTTCCCTCCAACACTCCTTCTCCACCACAACATATACACCCACACCCACACCTACCTACCGCGCCCACGACACTCCCTTCTTGCCACGTTTGCGACCTCACTCTCCGCATCGCATGCGCCCGCTCTCGTCTCTCACCACGCCGCCTCCTGATCCCGACTCTTCAGCTTTGCACCGCCGCCCAACACGCTCTCCGTCCGCATCATTGACTCTCCACGACTGCCTGTCTGCTGTCTTCCATATCGCAACACAACACCAGCGCTGTCTCCAGACACGTTGCACTCATATACGCCTGAATAGACCCAACTAATTAATCACCTGCAAGCGATAGACAGCAATGCCTGCCATACGCGCGCTGAACCCCTTTGCTTCCTCGCCCACCGCCCAGCCCGACATCATCATCTCCGAGAAGGAGCCAATCCGCATTGAGACTCGAGAGACGACTCCCACCGTGCCCACGAAGCAGCCCGCACGCTTCTCGCGCCCGCGATTCTCAAACCCCTTCGTGACCGGCACGCCAAAGTCCAGATCACAGCCCTCAGCAGACGCACAGCAGCAGTCCAGGCTAGAAGCACCCCAAATATCCACCTTCAGACCCCCGAGTCCGCAGATACCGACTCTGAGCCTGCCTACCATCAACCTGACCACCGCAACGGGCGAGAAGAGCAAGATGGAGAAAGCTGAGCCTCTGACTCTCTTCCAACCACCATCACCAGCCGAAGCGAAACGACTTGCCAAGCAGCACGCAGCATTTGGTCCACTCGGCTCAAAGCAACACTTGTACTCGTCAAGATTCGTTGGAGAAGACTTCCCAGAGCCCATTGAAGACGAGCCGCCCTACTACTACCTGATCACGACATACATCTCATACCTGATCCTCATCATCTTCGGCCACGTCCGAGACTTCTTCGGCAAGAGATTCAAGCCGGATCACTACAAGCAATTGCGTGAATGCGATGGCTACGCTCCGTTGAACTCGGATTTCGACAACTTCTACATTAGGCGTCTGCAGCTGAGGATCAATGATTGCTTCCGAAGACCGGTCACTGGCGTTCCAGGTCGCTTCATCACCCTTCTAGACCGCACGAGCGATGACTTCAATTTGTCCTTCAAGCTCACAGGTACCACCACTCAGACGCTGAATATGTCTTCGTACAACTACCTCGGATTCGCACAATCGGAGGGCGAATGCGCAGATGCTGCGGAGGCAAGTGTCAAGAAGTATGGCATCTCCTTCTGCTCGCCCAGAGCCGACGCCGGAACATCCGAGATGCACGTCGACGTGGAGCGTCAAGTTGCGCAATTCGTGGGTAAGGAGGCCGCCACGATTTACTCCATGGGTTTCGTCACGAACGCGACGATCTTCCCGGCCCTCGTGGGCAAAGGTTGTCTTCTGATCTCCGACCAGCTGAACCACTCCTCAATTCGATTTGGAGCCAGACTGAGTGGTGCGGTAATTGACATGTTCAAGCACAATGACATGAACGCATTGGAAAAGCTACTCCGCGAACGCATCTCTCAAGGTCAGCCACGTACGCACCGACCATGGCGAAAGATCTTGATCGCTGTCGAGGGCCTTTACAGCATGGAGGGCACCATGTGCAATCTGCCCGGGCTTGTCGCATTGAAGAAGAAGTACAAGTTCCATTTGTACGTCGATGAGGCACACTCGATCGGCGCCCTTGGACCTCGCGGCCGTGGTGTTTGCGATTACTTCGGCATCGATCCGGCAGAAATCGACATTCTCATGGGAACTTTCACCAAATCCTTCGGTGCCAATGGTGGCTACATCTGCTCCAGCAAAGCTTTGATCGACAAGATCCGCGTCACCAACGCAGGTACTATTTTTGGCGAAGGACCTACCCCAGCTGTGCTTAGCCAAATCAGCTCGAGTTTGCGCATTATCGCTGGCGAGATTTGCCCAGGCCAGGGTGAAGAGCGTCTACAACGACTCGCGTTCAACAGCCGATACCTCAGACTTGGATTGAAGCGATTGGGTTTCATCATCTACGGCCATGACGACAGTCCAATCATTCCGCTGCTGCTGTACCATCCAGCCAAGATCCCTGCGTTCTCGCACGAGATGCTGAAGCGCAAGATCGCCGTCGTGGTTGTCGGATACCCGGCAACGCCTCTTATCTCCTCCCGCGCGCGATTCTGCGTGTCTGCCGCACATACCAAGGACGATCTGGACCGGTTGCTGGCAGCCTGCGACCAAGCTGGAGATGTCTTGCAGCTCAAATTCAGCTCCGGTATCGCTGGTGGACAAGAGCCTATCCACGATGGCCTTACAAACGAAAAGGAGATGGAGTACCGATCTTGTCTCGAAGGCGGCGGCAAGCCCGTTGTCGCTGCGCCACGATGGAAGCTCGAGGACGTGATCAGACGGGGCGTGGACGACGTCAAGAAGCCGTTGGTATGAAGCGCAGAGCACACAGACTACTCATTGACGATTACGACAACGCATCTGCACCGGAGCGAGCATTCGGTCACAGCCACCATCGGCGCACCACGATCATCGCAGGCTGGCTTTTCTGCGCGGCGGGGGTCTCACACCCACCATTACTTTTGATTCTCTGGACTGGTTCTTTGAGCGTGCTGTTACATGTCCGGCGCTGAGAGAGGCGCGACAGGACCAATTTTTGCGAGGGTCTAGACAGATTCATGGGGTACACCACCCATTATTAATGTTTATAGATTCTGTTCTGGGTGAAGTAGGAGGAGGAAGACGAGAGACGAAGCATCAGCAGGCTTGTCTGTGGAAGGGAACTTGAGACGAAGAGAGATAGTCGCATGAATCAATCAAAGAGGTTTAATTGACATCCAAAATCTCACGCAATGACTGTGGATACATCGTATATCATATTTCCTACAAAAATGTCCTCAAGAACAAGGTCGTATATCATTACAAGAAATGCCCTCAAGACCAAGATCGTGAATCGTTACGAAAAATGCCCCCATAAAAGAACAGCAGAATCGTCTACGTCCAACTCGTGTGAAAGCAGTAATCCTTCACACCTATCACCTGATCATCACAAAATCCCCCTCATGACGGTTTGCTTCTCTCACCAGAACCCCCAACTGCCTCTCCTCCCCCCTCCTCCTCGAGGTCTACTCGTCTCGAAATCATACTCCTCCCCTCTCCGACCTCCTCCTCCTCCTCCTCCTCCTCCTCCTCCTCCTCCTCCTCTCCTCCTCCTACTCCTATCCCTCCCACCGGCAACAAAGTCAATTCCTACTCCGTCGTCGTAGTCGTCGTCACGGTACTGCGGGCTGAAGAGCACATCTACTAAGGGGTCGCGGTGGGCTGGGTAGTCTGTGATGGCGTGTCGTAGTGAAGATTTATTCGGACGTTCACGTTCACGCTCGCGGAGATGATGGTCGCGGTCACGGAGATGGTCGCGACGCCGATGCTCGAGGCCAAGGGCTCTTTCGCGGCCGCGCCCGGGTTCGATGGTGTAGTAATCTTCGCGGTCGCGAGTGTCGCCTCTGTGGTCTCTGTGGCCTCGTCCTCCTCGGTCGTGGTAATTGCGCGAATTGCGTTTGTGGCTGCGATTGCGGCTGCGGCTGCGGCTGCGATCTCGGAAGTGTGGAGAGCGCGGAGGAGAAGAGGGAGGGGTGAAAGAGAAGCGAGAGTCTCTGTCGCGCGGCGAGCTCCAGGTGGACTCGTGGTAGGAGGCGTCGGAAGAGTGAGAGTCGTTCAGAGACCAATCTTGGAATTTGCTGATGAAATTGGGGTCGTCTAAGGAGCGGCGGCGACGGGCTGAGGGGGAACGACGACGGTGGTGAGATCGGGCACGAGGAGGAGACTCGTCCCAGCGGCGATCTTTATTGAGAAGGGTAGGTGGCAGTTCGAAGCCGCCGGGCTGGTTGAGGTGAGGGTCCGGCTGGAAAGGGTTTCCGTGGTGGGGGAGGCGCTGGTCGCGCAATGGCGGTTGAGGGTGGTCGACTGGGGGTAGCCAGTCATTCACGGGGATGGCGCCGGGCGGCTGTCCTTGCTGGTGATGCGGTAATTCTTGCTGGTGATGAGGTGGTACTTGCGGCTGGGCATGTTGCTGAAATGGCTGATTATTTTTGATTTGCGGCTGATGATTGTTGAATTGAGGCTGATGATTATTGAAGTGAGGCTGATTAGCGGGACGTCCTGGGCCTGCAAGATTGTGATTTGGTGGTACAGGTGGAGATCTATCATCGAGAGTGACGCCAGCAAAGGGATCGGAGAACAACGGACCATCGTTACGTGGTGCTTCGTTCATGACAGGATCTTTCAAGCCAGCAAACTGTTTGTTCACCTTGTTCGGCTTGATGTTCTTCTTGCCAACGTTGCCCATCCCGTTACTGGTTCCCTCTTGGATTTCGACGATATCGTCAGACGCAAGGCCTAGTCCTGCGAAAGGATTGGTATTGCCGGTTTTGTTTTTGCTTGCCTTGGGCATTCCATTGTTTACCTTGACATCATCGAAGTTGTTGAAGTTTCCCGCACCACCTAGACCACCGTCAAGAACACCGCCCCCGAAGCCGCCAAGAAGTCCATTGCCCTTGAACTTCTGCTTGGGTGCAGGCTCGTGAAGGTTGATGATGTCCTCATCGGCATAGATACTGCCTCGTGGACCAGAGACGAGGCCATTCCTGACTGTGCCTTTGTGATCGCGTTTGATGATCACCAGAATTCTCTTAGTCTCCTTGACTCGCGTCTTGTAATTCTTCTTGATATACTTCTTGATGCAATTCATGCTCCAGGTCGCATTGGGGTCCCTTTCTTCAATATTCCTCGTGTCTATGAGGCGGTTGATCACATTTTGCTGGTCCCTGGTCAAATTGTCGAAGGCCTCGTGGGTCGTGAGCCCCGATTCCTTTCGGTGCTTCAGGGTAATATCTATAAGTTTGGCATCGTTCAGATGCAACTGGCGTTGAGTGACTTTTGCCCAGCTGGACTTGTCGCCGAGGCGCAAGGGCTCGAGCTTTTCCAGATAGTAGCCCTCACGTTCGATCTCAACTTGACGGTGGTTGAGGTCGTTTCCAAGAAATCCTGGATTACCTCCTTTGAGACCATTCTTCTTACCAAGTTTCCCATCTCCTTGGAAGAGGTTAGGTCTCCGGTGGATATTGTCCCCACTCAAGAGGTCGGCATGTTGGGGTCCGACATCAAAGTAAAGATCTCCCATGTTGGCGGTGCCAAGCCTTGATGGTATGTAACCCTGTAAAGGTCAAGGGTGAGGCAGAGGCAAGGGTGGAACAAATGCTGAAGGAAAAAAAGGAGGTGGTGGGGTGGCTGCCTTGCTCCTATTTAGCTTCTGCTCAAGTGGCATTGCGCAACCCTGGACATAAGACACTTGGAAAGGGATCGATCATGAAGGTGTGGACGTTTGCCTTCGTGTGCGGCGATGATACACGAGGCTCCCGGCTGCGGGGCGACATACCGGCGACACGGTGGTGTGTTGGAGACGAGGCATTGTCCCAAGGTATACCGCTCCATTGTGCCAGCTGGAGCCGAGCATTGGTGCACTGGATCAGGGCACTGATGGCATGCGGCTATGAGGCCGCCTGGAGTACCATGCAGCCGGGCGCAGAATCTCACTGCAAGTCTGAATTGCGAACCACATCTGTGCCCCGGCTCTCGCAAGGCAACTTTGTGCTATAGACAAGGCAAATGTCTGTATCTGGTATCCAGGTTGGTGGGCTTCAAGGATCATCACCCCACCGAGCTATCAATGCTGTGAAGGCAACAGCCTCCATTTCATAATGCCGTAGTCTTTCATTTTGAAAGCCTTCACGTTTCAAGCCCATCTGACAATGTGGCACAAGGGATCGGCGAATCGCAGCGGCTCCGAAGACCATACCGTCTGCGTGATAGTCCTGTTCCAGGGAATATACGCTGAGCGTGCTTATCTGCGCCCCATTCACACCCTTGTGTCCCAGAGCTCGTCTGTTTTTCCAAAGGCAATCTGTCCCAGATGGTGTATCAGTAAAGCCTCAAGGTATATCGATGACTCACTCGCTATTATCTGAGCTGGAGGCATTGCGCCCCGAAGATGGGCTTCAGGTATATATGTCTGCTGTGGTCTCCACTATCCTATGGTTGACCACTGCCACAATGGTGGACTTGTCTAATGCACCGGTATGCAACAGATGCCCAAAGCATTCTGCTTCACTTTGGTATGCGAGTGAGTTGGAAGGCAGCCGACAGGCTGTAATTGCCAAGAATTCTCGAGACTGGACGCTGCGCCCCCGCTCGAATGCGTTGGCATATGCAAGCCATGCAGCAGCTTGGCGATGGCTTCACAGAGAGGCATGCTTTGGCCCATGCATAGTGATTGGCGAGATATTGAGGCCGCCTGGGGTCTTAGCACCTCGAGAGACGACGCTACGCAAGCTGAAAGACATCTCATGATTGCAAGAGTACGCGTAGTGCATGATCAGGAGGTGTTTGCCTTGCAAGAGCTTTGCGATTCCGGATCTTGGTAGGTCCTCTGACAGCTACTGGATGCGTTGCACAGATCCCGCCTGGAAAGTCTTCTGCATATGGAGCTTTCATTGGCCAGCTCAGAGTCATGTCCCACGAGATGGTATGCATATCGCCTTGCTCGATGCGTTCTCGCGTGCGGTGCAAATGCCGATGGGAAGGACGCCGCCAGGTTGGTACCTCGGATCCGTAAGAGCAGCGTCAGATTCGTCAGATGACTCCACACGCTCTCCTCTTCTAGGACCAAAAGTCATGAGATCAGCAAGCGAAGGTGAGCGTTGTACTGGTATGATGGATGTTGTCGTGAATCGAGGCATTGGCGAAGGATCAATCGAGGCGTTGGAGTCTGTCCTGCCTTTTTGAAGGCCTGAGGCATCCCACCATCGACTTCACTTGGTCTTATCTCGTTTCGAATGGGAACTTCAGCCTTGTCGACCTCAGCCTCGCCTCTAACTTTCCACAACCTGCACTATCACGCACCCTGGAACAATCAGACAAGGCTGCCATTTCCGGTACTAATGCCAGCGCCGCTTGTGAACATGTTCGCTCTCGCAATTACCCATCACGTCGGAAAGATAGGGTGTCTCTTCGTCGGCACCCCAGGCTGTGACAGCTCAATGCCGCCGACATCTCACTAGGCGTGGTGACAACAGTCGCTCTGATCACTGTGTTCACACCGCCGTCCAGTTGCGCAAAGCACTGGACTTTTGAAACCTTGGCCACGAACGGCAACGATACACCACGAGGCCTCTTTCTGCCGCAAGCCCATGGTCCTCTCGTTGCGTTCGACTCTGCTCTCGATCTGACGTGCTTCCGGACCGACACGTCAGTTGAGGTCGGTACCCTGCCACTACTTTCATTCTTGGCCTTGGGACACTCCCCTCTAGATCGTACAGCTGTAGTTCGGTCATTCAGGTCGACAACGTTGGAACCCTGCTGTTCCAAGTAAATCCCACACCGTCGACTCAGTGTGATCCCAATGAAGTTAATGCAGATGTAGTGGAACCTCTTGAGTCTCAACGCTGGGCACCTTCAGCAGCGGCAAAACCAATGTAGCCTCCTATAGATGCACAAGCCAGTACTACGATGATAGACCGCCCACGAGAGTCTTTGCTGTATCTCCTTATGGCACGTCTGGAACTCTGGACGGGGTGGTAGGCTTTATGGACTCTGTCACTGGACTAATAAGTATGTGGGCTCAATCAATCACTGGTGCACTTGAGAGCCAGAAGATGTCAGTCTTTTCACATCGACAGTGCCGAGTCCAACATCGATTTCCATACCAACAACGACTACTTCCACGTCTTCAAGCATCTCTATTCTGACTGACTCCGCAATGCTCCGCTGTTTCCAACAGAGCGTCCTAATCCCAGACCGACCAGGCGGGGTCATGGCGGAATCAGTCGTTGGAGCGATTGCAGGGACTGGTAATGTGGCAGGTATCCAGTTGCTTCCCTGGCGAAGAGGAATCCAGCGCCCAAAGGCCGAAACGCAATCAGCCTTCACGCCATCATCTATGGGAAGTAGTTTCGAGCCGTAAAAAGACAATCGGCCCACTGTGGAGCTCGAAACGAGCCGAGTCCAGAGCCACCAGTTTGGTTCGGCACCAGGATCTTGACGTCGAAACGACAATGGTACACGGAAACATGACAGATACTCGCCAGAGTACGCGAGTATCGCTCAATTGTCCTTTCTTTAGCAGCGTTTACCTTTGCTGTCAACATCTATCTGCGACTACCATGGCCCTTGAATGCCATAGTCGCCAACTCGATGTCGGCTGCCATCTCAACGTACCTTTATGTATTTTTCTTCCAAATGGCCGTGAATGACCCGGACTGAACACGCGCCACCCTCAGGAACAGCAATGGCAGCCGTCACAGCGACCTGACCAATGTCGCTATCATCGTCTAAGAAGCCTGCTAAATCATATATTGAAGCCATGCCTGGTGTTTGGGTCAATGATGGTTTCTCATACCCGTTTGCTGATGAAGGTAGGTATACCAGGGTTGGCAGGCTATCGCTCGCGGTGATCGTCTGGCCGTCGATGATAAAAGTTGGAAAGACGGATGCACGAGTCCAATTCATGACCTGAACATGGCGAAAATCTAGCCTAATCGCGGTCTAGATGAGCTGACGCGATTGTGCTTCTAAGTACACCAAGGAGGGTTGAGGACGCACAAGGACGAATCTTGTGGTATTTTCGATGCTTCATATACAAGTCAACATCTGGTCAGCTCTGCAGAAGCAACCCTGTCCTCATGAATGAAATGCATGCGTAGACATTCTTTCTCGCCAGCCTCCGGCATGCTCGTGAAAATGTTCAATTGCTCGTGTCTCACCTCACAGTCAGGCCTACGCTGCATATCTCAAGTTCCTCCAAGCATAAGCAGATGCCGCGAATGTGGCTGGTGGCGTCAAGGCATAAGACAGTCTGAAATTATGGTCATGGCTGACTGAGCACGAGAGCGTTCAGGATGGGTCAATGTTGTCGGAGTGATTAGCCTGACATTTGTTGTGTGAATCGTCAACTGTCAGGTGCCCAGGTGGCATGCAGCATGTCAACCAAGTGTGGCAGGGACAAGGTAGCGTCCAGAAGTTGGAGGTAAGGCTCCCCTTGCTCGATATGAGGATCGGGCAAGCGCCAGGGGCAAAAAGCCAAATTTGCCGGGATTAAGCCCGAATTGAGATGGCGACGACGACGACGACGACCTCCTGTTCTCTGGTTGTCGCACGTCGTTATCAACTCATCACTGCCAGCAACCACCACACAGTCGCTCTTTCAAACAGTCCTTTCATTCACCACCACCCAGTTGGACATTTCACAGCCAACAAAGACTTCGTCGCACTTTCTCGCCCTTGACTCTGTCTCCACCTTCACAACAAACATCTGCTTGCGACACAACAAGAAGCATACAGTACCACCAGTACATCAGTACGCGCATACACTGTCTGCATACACTTCCCCAAGACCGCCGTCACGATGAAGTTCTCCGCACTCGCATATTTCGCGACCGCGCTCTCAGCGTCCGTTGTCCTCGCCGAAGAAGCTCAACTTGAGCCTACCCCAACTGTTGCAGCGGAGGATAATTACACAACAACACCGCCCGAAGTGGCTCTGAAGGAGTACATGGAGCACGGGAACAACCTGGAGTGAGTCGGCATGTCAAGTCCACGAGGCATGTACACATCTGACGTTCTGACAGGCTCAGACAAGTGGGAGCCGGGAATCTGAACGGTGCAGCGGAATCAGCGGCCACCCAGGCTGGCGCAACAACCACCTTTTACATGGCCAGCCCTATCGGAACGACAGACACGTGGGCTGCGTTCACCTACGTCCAGACATTTGCTGCCGTGCCAGATCAGTGGCCATCGCCAGTGGCTGGAGAAATTGGTATGTAGAGGTTGCTGCTGCAGCAGTTCTGTATTGAGACCTTGGCATGAGGTCTCTGGGTATCACCAAGAAATTACGTGCTGATGTTTTCTTAGGCCTTGGTACGCTCGTGAAGCAACAGAAGAGAGACGCGGCACCCACTCCTGCCGGTATTGCTGGGCGAATCTGGAGATGAACAGCAGCTGCTTTCTCCCAGTCAGCCACCCATTTTTGTCCTCGATTTGTGTGCTGATGTGTCTCGCGATGGACAGGCTTCGATGTTGGCTCTCCGCTTATCCTGGAGATGCAACTGGTGCTTGTGACGCAACCAGTCCAGCCTGTCATGGAAGTAGTGGAGGTGATTGAGGTACTCCCAGGATACAATTCGTCGAACGGCACCCTGCTCAGCATGCCTACCACCTCTGCACTTAACCAGACGACTCTTGGCATCAACAATATGACCAATACCACCACCAACATGACATCCGCAATCAACATCACGAGCACGTATTCCGGACGGATTTTGCCAAGTCAGATGAATCCAGCTTTCATGCAGCCACCACTTACGACGTCTCCCTGATCGGTCGGCTGGTTGTTTCGGGACTCGACTGTGTCGTTTCCTTTTGTTTGGCGCGGTTTAGCGAATCGAACGACCTTGCGTTTGGGCATAGCGTCTAGCACGCACAGCATTTGCATTTTAGTGTACAGAGACATCTACAGCAGCCAGATACAAGAACATGATTACAGATAGTCTCCAAGACATTTGAAGATTCTTTTGCTTCCATCGTGGTGGGCCAATTCTCACGATAGTCGAGAACATGTTGAGGATTGAGATGGCTGTATGGAGCGCAGAAACTCGTCGACGGCCTCTGAGCATTGCGGATATTGTACTTATGTCAAGAGACACTCAGCCAAACAACGAATCGAAGTCGAAATCGTGGTTCGTCGTGCTGTTCTGATTTTCGTCCATGGTCTCGCCGTCGAACCCGGCGAGCAGGTCTTCGAAAGAGTCTCCCTGCTCTCCTGCACCTTGTGCATTCATCCCGCTGTTGTCGTTGTTGTCGTTGTTGTCGTTGTTGTTATTGTTGTTGTTGTCGTCGGTGCTGTTGAGATTGAACAATTGGTCAAGGTCGACTTCATTGCTCTGAGTGTTTGCATAGTCTTCCAGTCCGGGTAGCAGCGAGGCAATATTGTCGTCGTCGGCTCCAGTGTTCGTGTCGATCTGACCGAAATCGCCGAAATCGATGTTGCCATCGTCCTGGTTGAAGTTGAACTCGCCACCATCGGTCGCCACTGCGCCAGTATCCATTGTGTCGTCGTTGAAGAGGGAGTCTAGATCGTTATTCGTTTCTGCAGCTGTGTCGGGCGCTTTTTCGGCCTCGTCAGGCTTACTCTCTCCATCGACTTTGGGAACCGGCTTGGTATCAATCTGAAGGTGAGCAGCGCCGGTCTTGGAATCTTCACCAATCGGCTCTGAAACTTCTTCCGAAGGCAGGGCAGGCTTTGTATCACTTGCTTCTTCAGCTGGCTGCTCCGCAGGTTTGGAGTCTTCCGGGCTTCCTTCTTCCGGCACGGTGTGCTTTGCGTCTTCCATGACGACATCCTCCACGGGCTGCGGTTGCTGTGGCTCAGACAGAGGACCCTCAACGGGTTTTGCATCAGACTCCTGCGGCTGATCGTCGACATTGTCCATGTGAGTGTCTGTATTTGACTGCATAAGTGCTGGACTCCGAGTCAGCTGTCCTGATCGCTCTTTGCACGCGGCCAGATCCCGACGCATTACAAGCATCGTCAATTGCTGCGCGACTTGTTAGTGTGTACGAAAACGTGGAGGCGTAGCAAGACCAACAAGCTCATTTTCCAGCTGATCCAGCGCATCGTGGAAGCGGTTCTCTGCAACAGGGACGACATTCTGTAATTTGGCAAGCTGAGCGACCGGGCGTTGTTTAGGATTGGCGCTCATAGCAGCAAAGACTCGGCCGGTTTGCTCCAACTACCGGTCGTCAATACGTCTCTCTCCTGCGAAAATTGATTTGACCTACGACTTGATTGACCTGGGTCTGAAGCTGGTCCAAGAGGGCGGTATGGTCGCCGCCAGTAGCCATGCCGAGTATATGTCTAGCTGGTCAAGTCTCAAGGGTTCACGAGCTGTTCAAAATCCCGTTGATGGTCTCTTGTCGCGGGAAGTGGTGGAGTGGGTGTATGGATGTATGCGAGAGAGTGGAGTGGTCGCGTGGATGGAGAGGTGCAGTAGAGCGCGGCGGGAAGCTAGGAGGACTGCCGTCGTGCCGCTGATTAGCTTGTACACATGTGAACCCCTTCCCTTCCAAAGGCCCAGGCAGACCCTGTCACAGCCGTGGTTATGCTTTGACTTTGGTACTAATCAGGGCGCCGGCGGGACTTCCCTCCCGTCTTCGTGTTCTCCACACACGTCTTCTTGAGCTTTCGTCTCGTCTCATCTCATTCTCCTCTTCTTCACTTCCACCACCACCACCACGAGCACATCTCTTTCCTCTTGTTCTCGTCTCCTTGTGTCTTCTTTCCTTCCGTCACCTGCGTCAAAGGCTGCTTCCGCTTCCGTTGCTGCTTTCGGCTCCTGTACCTCTGTACCTCTCTGTACTCGTGTACCGCATTCTTCTCCGTACGCCTCCCTGCTCATCACGCGCGCCGCACCCGGTTTGCTTGCTGCATAACCACCACCGCGGCACCCACACGCACCCGCCCATACGTGAACCAGCAACCGCTCATACTCATATTCGCGGCATAGGTACACTCGCCGGGCGCTGGGAATCGCCATACCGCTACAGCTAAGCAATTCACGAGCTTTGTCTCTTTGTGTGCGTTCAAGCTGCCCTCAGCATCAACGCTTGCGGCCTCCTAATTGCATACCCGCTGCAGTTTCCATCCACCTTCTTCACATCTGCTCTTCGGATCTCTCTGTCATATCCTACCATCTCCTCGAGTATAGACTATGGCCGACCCGAATCAGCCACTCCCGCCCGCAGGTTTCGCGGGCGGTGCCAATGGCACTGGTATGCCTCCACCACCAGCCCCGAATCTCAACATCAACATCCCTCAGAACAACAGCTCTGTGCCCGCCGCTGTCGACGGTATCCTGTCTCCTACGAGTGGTGGAGGGAATGTCCGTAGAGCGGCTCCCGAACCCAACAAAAGAGCTTTGTACGTGGGCGGATTGGACCCTCGCGTCACCGAAGATGTCCTCAAGCAGATCTTCGAGACCACCGGACACGTGCAGAATGTGAAGATCATCCCAGACAAGAATGTGAGTGCTCCTGCATATCAAGGATAGGCACAGATGCGGTTGCCCGTATTATTCTACAACAATGGCTCTCGTGACTCAGAGGTCACCTGCATCTGCCAGGCATTGGTCATTTGCCCTGTCTCTTTTCACGCAGATACATTCTCCATCAACGAGCGAACATCCACTGACAGATGCAGTTCCAGTCCAAGGGCTACAACTACGGCTTCATCGAATACGACGACCCCGGTGCGGCTGAGCGAGCTATGCAGACCCTCAACGGACGCCGCGTCCACCAGCAAGAGATTCGTGTCAACTGGGCATATCAATCGAACACTACATCCAAAGAAGACACCTCCAACCATTTCCACATCTTCGTCGGCGATCTCTCGAATGAAGTCAACGATGAGGTCCTTCTCCAAGCATTCTCTGCTTTCGGAACTGTTTCGGAGGCTCGTGTCATGTGGGATATGAAAACAGGTCGCTCTCGCGGTTACGGTTTTGTGGCTTTCAGAGACCGTGGCGAGGCCGAGAAAGCACTCAGTTCAATGGATGGAGAGTGGCTGGGATCTCGCGCCATTCGCTGCAACTGGGCTAACCAGAAAGGACAGCCATCCTTCTCGCAGCAGCAGGCTATGGTCTCGATGGGTATGACGCCGACTACTCCTTACGGCCACCACACCTTTCCAACTCAGGGAGCCCAGTCTTTCGAGATGGTCGTCAATCAGACTCCGCAGTGGCAGACGACCTGCTATGTCGGGAACCTGACTCCCTACACCACCCAGAACGACCTGGTGCCGCTCTTTCAGAACTTTGGCTATGTTACCGAGACTCGATTCCAGTCTGACCGTGGCTTTGCTTTTATCAAGATGGACACTCATGAGAACGCGGCCAATGCCATCTGTCAGCTCAGCGGTTACAACGTCAATGGCAGACCCCTGAAGTGCAGTGTAAGTCATGCGTATGGTAGAAAGTTGAGCAACAGCTAATCTGAATACAGTGGGGCAAGGACCGCCCACCAACTGGCCAGTTCGATGGCTACAGCCAGACTCCCACATCTGCTTTCCCAGCGACACCTCAGACCTTCTTCCCGCAATATGGCCAGCCGAACCCCATGTCACCTCAGCCCGGCACTCCTGGACAGTTCCAACACCCATCTCCTGGTAGCTGGAACAATGCTGCAACGCCTCAAGGTATGCAGCCACCGCCCGGCAGCTGGGCGACTCAGCAGATGGCGCCTCAAAGTGCCGGCGGATATGGTATGCAGACTCCAGGAGGTGGCTTCATGCCTCAGCAAGGCGGTCCTGCGCCAGCGCCATTCGGCCGTGGCTTCTACCAAGGATAGGTCTGACTTTTTGTCTTTCCTTCCACAAGCACGGCCCCTTTTGACACGACTCTCTCCTACGACTACTACAGCTCCTTTTTATCTCTACTCCCTTTCGTTTGGATACCCCCAGCAAAAGCCTCAAGTTTCTGTTTTACTATCTCCGGACGAAGAAGACTGGCAAGGCTTCGCGTTGCTTTCTGCGTGCATATTAGCCTGTGCATGTGCTTTACTGTCAGGTGCGAGATGAAAGGAAGAAAGGAGCATTTTAAGCGTGTGTCGGACGTGGCTTCATGGGATTGCTTGCGATATGTGTTCCTGTTTACTTTCAATGTGACAAAATGGAAGTGTATGGGAAGGGATGAGGATGAAGTGGGATGGCAGAAGCTCTATACTCTCAAAGAATGGAAGAACGTCAACACTATAATAAATCTTTTCGCATCTCATTTCATGACCTTCTCGTACCTTGGATTTACTTTGTACACCAGATTACACACAACAGCATCTCCCGTGCACTTCCAACCCGTCAACTCAATCGACCCTGGCATCCTGCACCGCTCCCCTTCCACTTCCATTGATCAACGCCTTCGCCTGACTCCGATACGTGCTATCGCCATTCGCGCTCGTCTCCGTCTTCTTATCCGTCCACCACTGCAGTCCTCGCGTGAACGGAAGACCCAAGACCGCTCCCACAACACAGAAGAAAGTAGCCGTGAATTGCCACAACAAGACGAAAGTCGCGCCGATCCCCCACGGGGCGAAGAATTTAACGAATTGGGTCGTCTGATAGAAGTCTTCTTGCGAGGTTATGAAGTATTTCGCTTTCCTACCCTTCTCGCTGCTGCTGCTTTCGGCGCGGGTGAGGTGTAGGACCGTGGTCAGGGCTACGGGCGAGCGGTGGAAAGGGATGAACCAGATGCGGAAGAGTTGGGTGATGGAGAGGTAGAGGATGAGGTTTGTTTCGTCGTAGGCTGTTTTTTGTTTCAAAATCGTATTAGCCAAAAAGGAAAATCTGGAAACAGATCTTCCACGGAGGGAGGATTTACGGAAAGCGAGAGGTGGGGATATTGGTGGGTTGGGCATGTGGGAGCTCTGGATTTTGATATCTTTTTATAACTTACCGACTGAATTGACGGAGATTTCGATGGTAGGAGAAAGGATCTTGTACCACCGGAAGATGGCGTGAATCAGGAGACGGGAGCCTTCAAAGGTGCCGGTGCGGCAGAAGGGGTGGGTGAAAGAGGCATTGGGGGTGAAGTATTCGTTTATGGTGGCTTCTTGCAGTTCCGGGGAGCCTTGGGTTAGGCGGTGGACTATGGGGGTGATTTCTTGGATCGGGTCGTCCATGGTGTATGTTTGAAATATGGGGTCCCAGAGATGTTTTGTTCTATGGTGTTGGATTGAGATCGAAGTGAGTGCGAATGTGAAGCTAGAGGTATGGTATAGCGACGACTTTCACATGCTTCCGGACAGTCGTTGAGCGACGTCATGGCGTGTTTTGGTTCCTGGATCGACGTCCGAAGCTTCCGCTCAAGCATCATCTTCTCCAAGCGTCAACCACAACCGGGAATCAAGACATGAGCTAGCGAGAGCTTCGACACCTTCCTGGAGAGCTCATATACATGTAAGCCGCTCACATTCGGTCGTCCATTCGATATTCATCCAACCAACACCCACCGCCCACAATGGCGAAGTCTCTCCAATTTTACCTGCAGCACCTGCTCAATGATCCTTTCAAGTTCCTCTTTCAGCTCATACAATCCCTTCTCGATTCTCTCCTCGCACCCGCTCCTCCACCCCCAGGTGCAAATCTCTCCCGTCCCAAAGTCGCCATCATAGGCGCAGGTCTGACCGGCGTCTCCTCCGCCTCACACTGCGTCGGCCATGGCTTTGACTGCACCATTTTCGAAGCCGGCTCCCGCGACACCCTCGGCGGCATCTGGGCGAAAGTGAATAACACCTCCGGGCTGCAGATTCACTCGATCATGTATAGATTTCATCCGAGCGTCAAGTGGAACGAAGGATATCCTGATCGCAAGCAGATCGTCAGTGCGATCGAAGAGCTGTGGAAGAAGTATGGCTTGGAGGGGAAGACCAAATTCGATACGAAAGTCGAGAAGGTGTACAAGGATCGGCAGGGACGATGGATCATCAACGATCCGTCTAACGGGAGGTTTGATGGTGTCATCGCTGCTATTGGTACTTGTGGTGACCCGAAGATGCCCAGTATCAAGGGACAAGATAAGTTCAAAGGCGATGTCTTCCATTCGTCGGAGCTAGACGGGAAAGAGGCAAAGGGCAAGAAGGTTATTGTGATTGGAGGTGGTGCGAGTGCGATTGAGGCGATGGAGTTCACAACACATGAAGATGCGGAGAAGACGTATATCCTGTCGAGAAGTGAGAAGTGGATCATTCCGAGAAATCCGTTCATTGACGTGCTGCTCTCCTTAAATATCTTCGGTATGCCAAGTCAGCTCCAACAAAACAAACTCGAACCTCGCTAATCGTTGCTCCAGGCGCTGAAACTCCCTTCTCCTGGATCCCGGAATCCCTACTTCGCCTCTTCTTCTACCGCGACCTTTCCGACATCTCCCCACCCTCCAGCAGCGGTAAAGGCCTCTTCATGGAGACTCCCATGGTCAATAATGACGTCCTCGAACAAATTCGCTCCGGTCGTGCCTCCTGGCTTCGCGGCGACATCAAAGGTTTCACCGAGACTGGCATAATGTTCAACCACCGCTCTCAAGGCGTTCCCAAAAACGGTCCTGGCCGCGAAGAGCATATCGAAGGCGACATGGTCATCATGGCTACGGGCTATGAGCGTCCGAGTCTGGGCTTCTTGCCCAAGGAGTGTTTTGAGGAGAACTATGAGCCGCCGAGCTGGTATCTGCAGGTTTTCCCGCCCAAGCACCTGGATGTCTGTGCGAATAATTGCACGTATGTCAATGCTATCGGCGCAGTGGGGAACTGGCATATTGGAATTTACACCCGCTTCTTACTCATGTTCCTTATCGACCCTCTCGCTCGACCCACCGAGGGACTCATGAAGACGTGGATTGATTTCACGAGATGGGTGAAGAAGAGGGCGCCCACGGCTGCTTTTGACTTTTTCACTTACTCTGAGTTGATCTATTGGTTTGTTTTTATTATCCTGGTCAACCCGTTCAGGTGGAAGTGGGCGCCGTTCGTCTTGTGTGGAGTTGGTATGGGGCTGCCGAAGAGAGTGGTGGAAGAGGAGAATAAGTTGAGGGGTTGGTGGAATGGGGAGGAGGTTAATGGTGATTCGAAGAAGCAGTTGGGGAATGGTGTGAAGTGAAAGGCGTAAACTCAGTTGGACCGATTTAGATTGATGGTTGAGAGGAGTGGGTGTGGTGAAGCGAGAGGTGGATTAAGAGTGCTGAGTCCATACGTGGTGCCAGGCTCGCTACATTAGAGTAGACACGAGGACGGCCCTTGAGACTCTTGCTGCGCGAGAGGCGAGGGTGATTACCCTTTGCTAATAGGAAGAAGTCCAAACATCATACAGTACGGATGTGAATACGATTCCTTCCCCACCAAGACCACCACAACAGATTGCGGCTGGGCAGCAGCATATCATGATCCACAGCATTATCATCAGTACACTTCACTGTCGCAAGGAAAGTCGATGTGGCAGCAAGGTGAGTCTTGCCATATAATCATCTGCTTCACGAGGCTCACACCATGTACAGAAGGAAAAGGTCTAGATTAGAGTTGACCTTGAGCTTCGACACGGGTGAGAGTGGTTTGACGTGGAGTATTAGGCTCTTGTAAGGCTGTCTGAGCATGCTCTTGACTGCTTTCCTTCTACTTGCGGAACGAAAGGATGGATTGGAAATTTTGGACGGTGGTCGCCGAATTATTGGCTAAGAGTTTATTATGGTCTTCTGGATCTCTAGTTCGGTGGCGAGTTAGTCTGAGGTGGAGGAGGAGGAGGAGGAGCGGGGAGAGGAGGCAGTGGTTGGTGGCGCCAGTAGGGATGTGGCATGATCCTTATATGATGGGCTGAAAGAGAGCATCGTGTCATATGGGCAATATCTCTGGAAAGCTTGGTGAACAGGGAGAGGACCGAGACCGTGAAATGTCAGGACTGAGGGTGCGGTGGCGTGAGAGTTAATGATAGATTGGAAGATCGTGAAGAATGATTCAGATAGTTTACAGTGTAGCAAAAGATGCGAATATTCGTCTTTGTCTCGTTCCACGATGAACAGCCCTTGAAATAGATCGTTCCCTCTCTCTGTCTGTCTATTGCTCGTCTCACCTCCTTACGCCTTCGAGATGGATGAAGCTGCATCCTCGGAGAGGAACGAGTCTACAGTCCACGCATAGCACTTATTCAGAGCCTGTACATGTATCGCTTCGCAAGACATGCTCCAAGATAATATTGCTCCCGCACCAAGGACAGCGAGATCACTCATTCCACGACGTCGGACAAGGCGTCGCTCGCGAATGAATCTTTCGTCCCTTGAGCTTGACGTTCTCCCACCCCAGCGACGGACACGAGATGGTCCCGTCGAATCGCTCGCAACTGTTGTTCGCGAAGACCAGATAGCCCATGTCCGTCTCGAGCGGTACGGCTTTTAGCTCCGCCTCATCCTCATTCTCACTCTCACTCTGTACAGACCGCCGCCGTCCCTTCCATCGCATCCAGAATTTCGGATTGCGGAAAGTATTCTTCTCGAAAGCTCTCGCGCGGCGATTGATTCTCTCGTCTTCGATTTCCATCGCACTGAGCTCCACCGCTGCCTCTTCTTCATCCTCATTCTCGGATGTAGCAGAGATTTCGTGCTCGCTGCTCGCATCATGATCATGACCATCATCTCTCGTCCTCTCTGATGCGCTGGTTGCACCTTCTCCTTCCCCTTCCCCTTCCCCTTCCCCTTCGTCCCCATCTTCCTCCTCTTCCTCCATCTCCAACTCCCTCACAATCAAAGCCAGACCCTTCCTACTCCCCGCCAAAACAAACATCCCCCTCAACTTTCCCGCCAGATCAAAACTCCCCACCAACCCATCCTCCTCACTCGTCAACTCATGAATCTCGAGAAACGACGACCCCACAGCAGCAGCCGTCCCGGAGCCGAGATTGATGATTTCATACCGTCCCAGAGCACTGAGTGGATTGAAAGGCTTTTTTGCCGCGCGGGCGCCGCCGCGACCTGATTTGGATTTTGATTTGCCATGTTGGAAGCGTCTGTTACTGACAGCGGAATCGAGAGGGTCGTCCATGATGGGATTTTGTTTTTTTGGTGCTCTTTTTTTCTTTCTTTTTTTCTGCAGAGGTGTTCACGATTTCTACCTGTACTTCTGGCAATGTTGATGTTGAGTGTCGAATTGAGTGGCGATCGAGCTCTTCTGCTGTTGAGGTTCAGAGGCTAGGCTAGTAGCGTCATGGACGTCGTCGACCCTATCATTACAGAAATCAAGTCGTGATCAGTGAACTCGATTTTTTGACTTCAGAATCGACATATGCCTGTCTGTTTTGGAGAGGGTTGAAGTGCCAGATCTGTAGATTTCATCTCAACTGAAGCGTCAAGTCGTCGCAATGGTCAGCCTACCGAAGACGAGAATTGCGAAGCATATGCAAGTAGCACATTTAGGTAAAAGAATAGCACGAGGATTTGTATCCTTCACGTGTCAATAACATTGAATAATGTCTCGTGAATCTGAGCATTTGAGATCGACATGGTGAAGACATGCATACCTTTCGCGATATCAATGGACCTCAGACCCAGCAGCAATAATCGCTAGAACCTCAAGCAACACTCAGCCATGCAGGATACATCAGACGTATCCATTCCTATCCCCAACATCAAAGTCTTCAACAGCGAAGACGACCAACGGTCTGTCCCGCCAGAGAAGCCACTACCGCCCAATCGTCACTTAGTCTCACCGGCATTCCACTCACCACGGCCTGGGGGAACAAGCGTCGACATTCTAGATCTCGATCCTTCTTTCTCGCTCACGATGCCCTCACCCATCACACTCCATCTTCGCGCACATCGATACAAATACAATATTCTGTCAACCTTCTTCATCAAGACTGGGAAAGCGTCGACCAACGAGCAGATACACATCTACCCGGCCACCCACTTTTGGACATTCCAAGTGGTATTGAGACAGAGGCTGTTTGCGCGCAGATCTCCTCGAGATGTCGAGCTGGGAGCAGAGGGCGATGTGAAAACGAAGGTCAAACTTGTGTTCCGAGTTCGTGGGGCGCGAGTCGAGAAGAAAATTGTGGCTACCCTCACGAATTGGGAGGACGTCATGAAGACGATAGTCGAGGGCAGGGCAACGAGGTTCGAGGTGGATTACGTGGTGAAGGAAGGAGCATCAGTGACTTGAAAGGTCCGGTCTCGATCTAGCGTGAGGCGTTTTGGGATGGCTTCCTTGACATAAATCTTGTCTTGGTCTTTCATTCATAAGTGGCGAAATGTATACGGAGGCTTCATCCAGGAGTCAGTCTAGCCCTCACAGCATTTCTCAACTGTTTGGCTGTCTCCTCTGTCATCGGCGGCGCAATCCCTTGACGTGCCAAGTCTTGATAGTTGGCCACAACGAACCGCATAACGTCGATGGGTTTAAGATTCCGCATGATATGCAGCATGATCTCGGCTGGCATACGAAGAAGCGGAAAGAGGGCGGGGATTTGCGTTTGTGTCGTGATGTGGGTCACTCGTGGCCTTGATAGGGCTGGAGCCAGGCCATATGAGTGCAACAATGGGTAATTTGCAAAAGCAAAGTTGATGAAGGATTCTGCTGGAAGGTAATCGATGATGTCCAGGATGAGCTCTGATGGGAGGCTGTAGAATGGATGCTGTGGTCGCGGGGCAACGCGAGCACCACTCTGCTGCACTGGCGATGAAGTGGGTTGCGTCGAAGCAGAAATCGACTGACCCAAGTCCACAGCCTGGCTACCGTCGGTGGGATATGCCATTAGGCAATCACTCTGCATGCAGCTTCGTGCTCGACGACCCTACAAGATACTTCCAGATCTTGCCTGATATGAACCAAGCAATAACAGCCAGCGCCGCAATATATGCTGCCGTGGGGACAAGAGATTGCGGAAAGACGTTGGCCAAGTATGGATCAAGGATGATGTCAGCATCCACTGGTGGGGGATCTGTCATCAAAGTCTTGTTGGAGGAAAAGAAGTCCGCGGCGGCCTGTACGCGGAGGAACAAGATCGTGGCGGAGGACTCGACCGGGTGGCGTTCCTCGGCAGCTGCTGAAGCAAATGTCTGTCGCTGCTCAGAGAAAGAGGCAAGGCTCTGGATCAGTTCGGGGGTGTCGAAAACATGTGTGATGTTGTAGACGTCGAGCCAGAACTGGGTGGGTTGCTTTCACATGTCAGCTGATCGAAAGTCTGGCTGGGACAGCAACAGAGGTCGTTGCTGCCTGATTTGCTCAGGCGAGAAGTGTTGATACAAGGGGAGAGAATGGGAAGGGAATGGAAGGAATGGAGGACATACGATAGCAGCCCAGCAGACGCGGACTTCGTATCTCTGGCCCTCGTCTAAGGCCTGCAGCAGATACCAGGAGTCAAGCCCGTGTGGACGATCTGAAGTGGGGAAGTTGACGGGCAGAGCAGTTCGTAGACTTGTCCACGCAGAAGCTGAAGAGATGCTATCGAGACTCAGAGCGTCCAAGCCAGGGGCGACATCTGGCAGAGCGACGGCGGCAGGCGCGATGAAGATGACCTTCTCGGTGTTTGCAACAGCTGTCGTGACCAGCAGTGATAGGGACAACAATAATGGTGCTAAAAACCCGGCAAACAAGCACTGCAGAGGCAGGAAGCTCATGGCGAATATTGGCAGATGTGCGGGTGCATGTCCATCAGATCAATGCTATGTGTATTGTATCAGGAGCGAGGTCTCATCACGTGTGCGCTCGTCTGCTGTGGTCAGCGCCCTTGGCCGTTGACGGTACAGTATATCGTCAAGATGAAGATGTATTCAATGTTGTTGTTGTTGTTGTCGTCGGTACGCAGGTACATGTACATGGGCAAGCTGCAGGTTGAAGGTTGCTGGCGAGAGACGCGAGTGCGGCATTTCATTCGTCAGACGCCGAGTCGCGCTTGGGCCGTCCGGTCCCTTTGCTTCTCAAACCTAAAAGGAGCAACCCACAAACACCCAGTCCCTTCCCAGAAACATTCGACCCCACTCCTCGACACCTCCTACCACCTTACACCACACGCGCCCCGTCAACTCCCTTCGAGCGACACCGCATCCCGTCGCCGTCCGTCAAGAGACACCCGTCCGACCCTCCCTCCATCACACACCCACCGACCCGCCAACATGCGTGAAGTCATCAGCTTGAACGGTATGTTTACTCCTGGCCGCACGCACCACGCGCCCTTGACCGCCAGATTGGCGACACGCCCAATTCCCACCAAAGACTGACTCGCCGCGTGTATAGTCGGCCAGGCCGGTTGCCAGATCGCCAACAGCTGCTGGGAGGTCAGTCAAGATCCTTCAAGAGCGAGAAGAGACGAGCTAGGAACTGCAGAAGGGCAATCTGGGTGCCTAAGGAGACGTCCACTGACATTGCTTTGATACAGCTGTACTGCCTCGAGCACGGCATTCAGGTAAGAGCACCATCATACTCATCACAAGACTGCGACGTGCTGACTCTCTGTGCAGCCTGATGGTTACCTCACCGAGGAGCGCAAGGCCACTGATGACGACCATGGATTCTCGACTTTCTTCTCTGAGACCGGTATGCACATCCCCGTTTGAGCTAGACTCATCCATGTCCAGCATCTGACACTCCACAGGCAACGGCAAGTACGTCCCACGCACCATCTACGCCGATCTCGAGCCAAACGTTGTCGACGAGGTCCGCACCGGCCCATACCGCAGCCTTTTCCACCCCGAGCAGATGATCACTGGCAAGGAGGATGCCTCAAACAACTACGCCCGTGGTCACTACACTGTCGGCAAGGAGCTCATTGACCAGGTCCTCGACAAGGTCCGACACGTCGCCGACAACTGCTCTGGTCTCCAGGGTTTCCTCGTCTTCCACAGCTTCGGTGGTGGTACCGGTTCCGGTTTCGGTGCTCTCCTGATGGAACGTCTGTCGGTCGACTATGGCAAGAAGTGCAAGCTGGAGTTCTGTGTCTACCCAGCTCCACAGGTGGCCACCTCCGTCGTCGAGCCATACAACTCTATCCTCACCACCCACACCACCCTCGAGCACAGCGACTGCTCTTTCATGGTCGACAATGAAGCCATCTACGATATCTGCCGCCGCAACCTCGGCATTGAGCGACCCAACTATGAGAACCTGAACCGCCTGATTGCGCAGGTCGTCTCCTCCATCACCGCCTCTCTTCGCTTCGACGGATCTCTCAACGTCGACTTGAACGAGTTCCAGACCAACTTGGTCCCATACCCGCGTATTCACTTCCCTCTGGTGGCCTACGCGCCCATTGTCTCTGCCGCCAAGGCCGCCCACGAGGCCAACAGCGTACAGGAGATCAGCATGTCCTGCTTCGAGCCCAACAGCCAGATGGTCAAGTGCGACCCTCGCAACGGCAAGTACATGGCCACTTGCCTGCTCTACCGTGGAGACGTTGTCCCTCAGGTTGTCCACCAGGCTGTTGCCACTCTCAAGACCAAGCGAACCATCCAGTTTGTCGACTGGTGCCCAACTGGTTTCAAGATTGGTATCTGCTACCAGCCACCACAGATGGTGCCCAACGGCGATCTCGCCAAGGTCAACCGCGCCGTCTGCATGCTGTCCAACACCACCGCCATCGCCGAGGCCTGGTCCGCTCTCTCACACAAGTTCGACCTCATGTACAGCAAGCGTGCCTTCGTCCACTGGTACGTCGGTGAGGGCATGGAAGAGGGTGAGTTCTCTGAGGCTCGTGAGGATTTGGCTGCGCTTGAGCGCGACTATGAGGAGGTCGCCGCCGACTCTGCTGAGGGCGACGAGGGTGCCGAAGCTGAGTACTAAGCGTGTCACGCAATGTTTGGAGGGGCTCTGGGTCATAGCGGCGACGGCGATGTCGAAGAGTGTTGGCGCAATTGGCAATATGGGCATACTTTGGGCGGTCTAGAAAGGCGGGCCCAGTATAGCACGGTGCACAGCGAATACCCGAGAGAGCATGCTAGCAGACTAATCCTGGCGTGATGAGAATGATTTTGTTTCCGTTTGTGTTGCTTTTCTGACGGAAATTGAGCGATCAATCAACATTACAACGCCGTCCTGGCATCTAACAGACATGTGTCATGTGCGGCACGCTTCCCGTGAGTGTATCATGGATGTCACTTCGGGAAGAAGTACTCTCGTGGTCTTGACTTGGATTAGCTCCCTCTCCCACACAGCCACCCTGACCCATCTCCTACTGGCCGTCCCCCCGTGCAATCAGCTATCTCGGTGCTGCAGACGCCCATCACTGAGCGACTAGCAGCATGCCGTCAGACGATGGGCATGCGTGATGAAACCACAGGGTGGTGGATCTCGGCAACGACATCAAGCTCGTTCCGGCTTGGGGTGTTGCTCGCTACTTGTATGCGTAATGAGCTTTCCATCTCTCATGCGTGTCTGTGAATACACCTAGACGCGGCACCCATCACACTTTTCTTGACCCCTTCTCTTCCACTTCCTAACTCTGCCTGCCGCGGTGAGGAGATCCTTGATATCGGCGGAGAGCGCGTCTATATTTCAGTCCGACGAGCCCCTCCACTTCCAAAGGACCGCCAGCAGCTCGGCAGACACACACACACACACACACACACACACACACACACACACATACACATACACACACGGAGCCTCGCCAGACCGCGGCCATGGCAGAGCCAAGTACACCAGACGCTGGTCCGGACCACGCTCCTCCATCTCTCCCTCCAGGGTGGTGCGTTCTACATTGCACACCTCAATCCTCTTGTGGCGCTTCGGACTGACGTAGTTCATGTAAAGGATTGCGCAGTGGGATGCAAAGTGAGTGGCCACGATCAGCTGTCTCGATTGTGGCTCAGCGGCTCTCAGCCTTCGGAGACCCTTTCCACTTTCACTTTATAACGACTCAAGAAAGACTGACAGTGGGTCACTACAGATCTCGAAAATACTACTACGTTCAGATCAGTACCGGCGAGTCGACTTGGGAAGTGCCTACCGCAAGCGCACACGGCGTACCTACACCCGGCGGAACACCTGCGAACCACAACCCTTACCCGACTCCTGGAGCGGAGAGCAACAGAGGCATGGGCGGGGAAGAAAGTGATAGGAGCTTGGGGGTATGTCGTACTTGACGAGCTGTCTCAGGAGCAGAAGGGCTGACAGACATTGACAGAGCTCGCTGATGAACATGGCGCTGAATAGCGGCAAGCAGTCGAACTCGTCGTCATCTGGAGGACTGGGAGGTCTAGCACAGTCTTTCCTGGGAGGATCGTCTTCGCACAGTGGCAGCTCAGGACAACAGCAACATGGCAGTTCGTCCGGACTTGGTGGCCTTGCGTCTTCGTTCCTTGGAGGATCGTCGTCGGGATCTCACAGCGGCCAGAGTGGACAATATGGGCAGCCAGGACAATCGAGCGGTGGTCATAGCAGCAGTGGCGGGCTTGGACAATTAGGCTCCATGGCATCGAGCTTCTTGGGCGGTCACAATAAGCCTCATGGAAGTGGTGGACAGAACCCGTGCGTCGCATGCCGTGCCTCAATAATTCGTACGCTTTGCTAACGAATGCCGTAGATACGGATACTCTCAGAACGCTTCGTCAGGAGGTGCATACTCCGGGCAAGCCCCACCCGCATCGTACCAGCCTCCAGGCTCGCATTCACAAAGTCACACACCCTCTGCTGGTGCATACGGATCCCAGAGCGGAGGCTACAACACTCCAAGCCAGCAACACCACGCTCAGCAGCAGCCAGGCGCTCCAGGTGCAGCTCCCGCGGGTGGGTATGGACCGCAAAGCGGCGCTTACAATCCGGGTCATCAAGGTTATGGACAAGATCACTCTCAGCAGCATCAGTACGGACAGGGCCTTTCTCAGCAACAACAATACGGACAGGGACCTCCCAGCCATCAGCAGTCTTCGCACAGCCAATACGGAGATCATCAGCAGGGCGGTTACAATCAAGGCTACCCAGCACCACCTTCAGGAGGTCCCCAGTATGGTCACCAAGGCCCGCCACCTCATCAGCAAGGTGGTTACGGTGGACATGATGCATATCCCGCGCAACAGGCTGGTTATGGCGGCCATTCCTACCCACCACCACCCCAAGGGGGTCCACCGCCTGATCAGTATCAAGCGTACGGTGGAGGGCAGCAAGGTGGATATGGTGGTGGTCAATATCAGTCACCACCGCCGCAACCGGGCTGGAGATGATGACCACGATGAATGAGGACTGGATATGAATTTTCGGGCACAAGAGATGTTTTGCGCGGCGACCAGAAGTCCTGCGTTCTTGGCTGGGCAAACGAAAGATGGAAAGGCTTTGCGACGGGTGTCAATCGATCACAGCGACGATGGCGCTGAGGTGCTCCTTTGTAGATACGGTACCACGTGAGAGCATGAACCAGGTGCCTGCGCCTGCGGTCTTTGTTGTTAGTAAGGCGATAAGGCATCCTGTCTCGCGAAACGCTTATAACTGCGGCTATACCAGTGCCAAGCCCAATTTGACAATGACTCGCTCAACAAACAGTCAGAAGGCGGTCATCGAGCATGTGTCACATGCTAAGACGTTGAATACGATAGTCACGATAGTTATCGTGGTAGTGAATGTGCCACTTTGTTTGTCGCTCTTGGCCTGACGCCTACGGAGCGTGACCCTTGTTCCGCGCTAGAACGGCGTGCCGAGAAGCATCAACCAATTGAGAGCAGGAGGGCGAGACCGACACTCCATCACTCCGATCTCTCACTGCTACCACCACACGTATCTCCAAGTGTCTCCTCCCATACCAGATCGCCCGTCAAACAGCAAACCGATTGTCGCTCTTTCACTCGGACCACGACCCTATAAACAGCCTCCGCAAACTGCCTGCGTCTCACTGCGACGAGAACCCTCACTCCCAGATCATCTACAACCACCCGCGATCATGAATCCAGAGTAGTAAGAGCAGCAACCTCACCCGCGATGACGCCACAATAGAAGATAAAAAGCGAAGGCGCTCTCAAAGTGAGCTTTTGACTGACTGACTTGCGTTTTTGCAGAGTTGGCTTCCATTCACTCGAGCATCCCCCTCCGCCCCCATTCACTCGCGCGCGCGCTCTTCTCGCTGGAAGATGCTGGACTTCTATAAGAGCTGGACGATGGAGCCTGGACTTGGACTTCTACAGCAACACCCAAAACACTTCCGACACATCAGAGAGCTATGATGTGGAAGTTCACTCCCAAGCTTCAGCGTCCCAACTGGCTATTGAAGGCCTGCGGACCAGAGGAGCCAAAGCCTGCTGCTCTTACTGCTTCGCCGGAGTCCTTGCCAGACGCTCAGCCAGGCCCAGACAAACTTCCAACACAGCAGAAAGGCATGATGTGGAAGTCCACTCCTCAGCTTCAGCGTCCCAACTGGCTGTTGAAGGCCTGCGGACCCAAGGAGCCAAAGCCTGCTGCTGTCACAGATTCGCCAGAATCCTTGCCAGACCCAGTGCCAAGCCTAGAGCCTGCCACAAATGCCTTCATATTGCCAGTGCCACCGTCGCCATCGCCAGAGCCAGCCGTCCAAGTGTCGCCAGCCGGATCCGGAGAACACACTCCAGTGGAGATGGGCATGCCAGTGGTTGCTGACGACTACTTCAACAGATACGACTACCTGTTCAAGCTCCTCCTTATCGGAGATTCCGGTGTCGGAAAGTCTTGCTTGCTCCTTCGATTCGCAGACGATACCTACACTGAGAGCTACATCTCAACCATCGGTGTCGACTTCGTACGTCCAGACCACACGTGCGAGAATGAGAGGGCAGAAGAATTGACAACCTGAACAGAAGATCCGAACCATCGAGCTCGATGGCAAGACTGTCAAGCTTCAGATCGTGAGTTGCCATTCAAAATTGAGAATATGAAGATGACGTGGCTGACATGCGGTCTATAGTGGGACACTGCTGGCCAAGAGCGTTTCCGCACCATCACATCCTCCTACTACCGCGGCGCTCACGGCATCTGCGTTGTCTACGATGTTACGGATATGGACAGCTTCAACAACGTGAAGCAGTGGCTCCAAGAGATCGACCGCTATGCTACCGAGGGTGTGAACAAGCTTCTGGTTGGCAACAAGAGTGATATGACGGACAAGAAGGTCGTCGAGTACACGGTCGCCAAGGTAAGTTGTCCGAGGCCTCCATTGATAACGCACGATTGGCTGATCAAAAGTGCAGGAGTTCGCCGACAGCTTGGGTATTCCATTCCTCGAGACCTCCGCAAAGAACGCCAGGTATGTATACGTCAGCCTGTGAAGTAGCCAAAAGATATCAGAGCTAACACTGCATAGCAATGTCGAGCAAGCTTTCTTGACCATGGCTCGCCAGATCAAGGAGCGTATGGGCAACACTACCGTCAACAACAAGCCCAATGTTCCGCTCGGTCAAGGCTCCAACGTCCAGAGTGGTAGCGCTGGAGGCTGCTGTTAAGTGGCAACTCACCATCACAGTCTATTCCAGTTGACTTTCTCGGATCACATGGGGATTGGATGAGAGCGTTGTGTATTCAAGGACAAGAGGGCGTTCATGCATGCTAGAAATTGCTGCTTTCTTTCTGCCTCCTACATGATTAGGCAATATTGCACGAGACGGCAAGTACTTGGTCGTCTCTAGCTTCTGACAGAGTGATGCACTGTAATGAAGAAGCGGCCCAGTGCAAGGGAAGCGCGTCAGAGCAATGTTCCTATAGTGGCGTTCAAAGGGTGAATTACGGACTCTATGAACAGACGCTTGAATTACTTTGCGTCTCCCATGTCTCAGTGAGAGTGATTTGTCGTCTCGATATGCCAAGCGATACCTAGGTAAGGTAGGTACTGTTGTCTTGAGGGACGCTTGGACCAACTTTCTCGTGCCAGGGCAGGGCAAGCGCGTCGTCGACCTGTAAACTTTAGGTATTCCATGCTGGTTCTCACCACAACAATCTATTTTTCCTTTCACACTTCATCACACCTCAAGACGCATGTTTTGAAATTCGAATCATTCAATGAAGACTTGTGTGGTTTGTGTTTGATGCGACCTTGGAAGACGACGACTCAATTGCACGAACAATCTATAACCGACAAGGACACCTGCATAGTACACCCTTGCATCTGCATCTGCATCTGCATCTACTAGCTGCGCGCGCAGGGGCACATGAAAGACAGACAAGGCCGGACGCAAGCAAACGAACCAACAGTTGAAGTTTTCCATTATGAGTGGTCCTTCGCAGCGCCACGAATTTGCGTGTCGCACTTTCACGTGGTGGTCTCACTGTTGAGTGAGGAGAGGGAGAGAGATCATGGGCGATTCTTCTGGCGAGCAAAAGGCTTTTGTGGGTAGAGTCGCGTTGTACGGAGAATTGTCGAAAGATAGGTATCGCAGTTTTTTGCGGAGGAATTTGAGGGAGGTTTTGGATGGGCACGAGGAGGGGAGGAAGGGAAAGGAGAAAAAGTTTGAGAGGAGAGAGAGTGAGGAGGGAAAGAGTGATAGGAGGGAAAAGTGGGATTTGTTCGAGAGGATGGCTGGGAAGAGGGTTTGGGAGGCGGCTTTTGGGGCGCAGAAGCCGGTGCTTTTTATCACGGGATTGATCTTGAAGAGGTCGGGGGTTCGTGAAGGCAGAAGGAGGGCACGTGCGGCTCTGAAGATTGATGAGGATGAGGCTGAGGCTGATGATGAGGAGGAAGGAGGAGGAGAAGATGGTGGCAATCCTGCCTGGTTGCCTCGGAACGATGAGACCACGTTACCATGCCAGATCACTGTTGCAGTCTTGGATCCGCGACCTGATCGAAGACCTTCGTATTCTTATATGGATACGCGACGTGCGACGATCATCTCGCGAGGAAATGAGAGCAAAAGCCCGACTTTCAAAATCAGGTTGCATGCGAGTTTCAAGATAGAGATCGAGAAGCTGCTTGCTATCACACCTTCACATGCCAATGGAGGACACTGGCAACGAGATTTGGCTGAGAGATACCACCTGGAGATTGGCATTCATTGTCACGACTCTGACGATACTGCGGGATTCTTGGACCAGATTCACGGTGGCGAATCAAAGCAATACCTGCGCGTGCCTGGTGAACAAGGCATCATTCGAGCAAGTTGGGAGAAGCTACCGGATCTGCCACCGGCAAGGACGCTCCTACCTCTTAAACGTGGGCAAGGCTCCAAGCCTGTCGAGTTGCCGTTTGGCGCCGAGGTTTGCATGAGCTGGAATGAGAGAGTCTCGCCGCTTGTCATATGCAACAGAGCGCTGCGGCTAGAGCGAGGCGAACGGGTACAGCTTCCAACTCCACTTTCTGATGATTGGGAAGGCGCAAGACACAACATCAGTGTCAAGTACTTGTTTCGACAAGCATTTCAGATACGGACTTTGCTGACACGAGAGCTCAAGTGCATCTTGTGTGAACGCAAACCAGAGCATTCATCTTTCGAAAGACTTCATTTGCACTACCTCACACACCACGATCACCTTAATTTCGAAGCCAGCAGCGATCCAGACGATCCAGACTGCAGGGTCTTCCGGATATCTATACCGGAGGAGAGGCCATCAGCACGCGAATCAGAAAGTGATCGCAAGAAAGAAGGTGCAAGTTGGGAGTGGCAAGCACCTGACGAGCCCTTCGACATCGCGGCTCATCTCGAGGGAGACGCGATGTGGACGAACGCAAACGTACGACATAACGGCGCGGTCAGAGCCACTCCACGGAAGACCAACACCAGGCGTACAATTGCGCCTTCAAAATCCCCATCACGGGTTTCTGTCCAGCGGAAGAGAGAGCTTCCCCCACCCGAACAGGTACCAGATCTACCCGAAAAGAGGGCGAGAAGACACAAGGTGCCAAGAGTGCCGAATGTCAATTTTTACAGAACGACGTCTAAGCAAATAGTAGAGCAAGGCACAGAGATTAGCGACAGCGATCAAGAGCCTGATGAGTCTTGGCTCGTACAGAGTCAACGCCAACACCTTCTCAATCTGGAAGTGGATGACTGCGGTGTCGAATTTCATGGGCTTTTCAACAAACATCTCAGTGAAGAGCGACCCATGTCTGGTCGGCTTACGAGGGACGCAGTCATTCGGTTTGCCAGGAAGTATAGGGTCAGACTTGGTGATCCACTTTGGAGCGTGAAATTACGGGCGAAGCTGAACCAGCTGGCGACAGTGAAGATCATTGAGCGGGATGTGGTCGAGTACTGCATGAAAACAATCGTGCTCTCTGGAACTCAAACGCAGAGAGTCGAGAGACCGAGCACACCAGGACGCGAAAATGAAGAACCCGATGTATTCCCAGACTCGCCCGGAGCATATATGGAGCCCAGTCGGCAACCCGCCGCACCCGACAAGGCTGACGTACAAGGTAGCTTGGGCCGTCGCAAGATCGTCTGCGTTCGACCCGGCACGGAGCTTTCGGCGTTGTATCCCATCACCAATTTCGTCCACAGGAACAAGAAGGACAAACCAGTGGACGAACTTCAACCTGCCGATCTCGACTACTACAGTTTCAGAGATATCGTTGAGCGCGATTTGTTTTATCTCCATGTCAATGGTAACATCTGGTGTTCGTTGGGCACCGGCGCCGGCATGGTCATTAAAGGAGCAGAAGAGTGGGTAAGGGCTCTCAACACGGCTGGACAGGACACCAAGGGTCCGCTACGATTCGAAGTCATCGATGATGCTACTTTGAAGCAGAGAACCCTTCGACAGGCTGGTGTGGAAAGCGCGAGTCGCGAAGAGGTCAAACAGACGAAGAAAGATTTTTGCGTTTGTGGCGAGAAGGTGGTGACGATGAGGAAGACGATTGCTTGTGCGAATGTCAAGTGCACTCGTGCTTTCCACATGTCGTGTGTGGGCTTGCAGACGAGAAGTTTCGAGTGGAGGTGTGAAGACTGTGTATGATACGTTTTACACGAGACAGACGAGGCGCAAGAGAAACAGGGCTGTATGTGGGAAATGGTATCTGCTTTTGAGTGTGACATTGTTGCCATATTAGCGTAGGAGTACCTGGTTCTGGTTGGGAAACGACTCAATCGTCGTCTTCCATCAGCTCTGCCAATTCGGCTTCTTCTTCCGCCGTTAGCATCCCTTCCTTCTTCTCGCCCTTCTCTCCCACATCTTCACCATCCTTCGCCTTTTCCACCTCTTCCAGGTACTTCGCCATCTCCCCCCTCTCCAGACTCCACACTCTCACCGTGCCATCAATACTCGCACTCACCACTCTCCTTGCCCCGTCTTCAGCTTCCGCCACCAACGCCGTCACCTCCTCAAAATGCCCGCTATACGTACACACCACCTTCCCACTCGCCACATCCCACACTCTCACTTCCTCATCCCTGCACGCCGTCACCACCAAGCCCAGGTCTTCGAACGCCACCACATCCCGCACGAAATCCGGGTGCGGGAGAGTGGTATCTGCTTCCCAGTCGCGTTCGCGCACGAGATGTCTGGCCGTCTTGTCCGCAGAGCAAGTCCAGAGATCGCCGGAAGCGTCGAAGTGGAATTTATACACGGACGTCTCGTGCGCGAGGATCGGGTGTGCGATGGACTCTTCGAGTTCGTGCGCGGAAGAGGAAGGGGAGAGGGAGATGTGCCAGCGACGGATCTCGCGATCGGAGCTCGCGGAGAAGAGGGTGAAAGAGTCTGGAGCAAGGGAAATCGGGTCGATGGCGAGATGCTGCAGCGCTTTCGTGTGGCCTTTGAGTTTCTGCAGCGGTTTGAGAGTCTCGAGGTCCCAGATGATGATGGTGGCGTCTGCAGAACCGGAGAGCAAGATGGCGCGGCCGAGAACGTTGGTCCAGAGTAGACATTTGACAAAATCGGTATGTCCTGACAATCTCCGCACTTCGCTGCCGTCTTTGGGGATGTGGTAGACTGTCTTGTCCCAAGAGCCAGCATATACCCCACCGACATTATCGATCTCGAGACACGTCAATGGCGCCTGACTACCCGAGAAAATACGCCGGGTCTTCCTCGTCTGAGAAAAATCGATCAGAATGAATCAGCACAATCAATGCTCTCGTAAATCTGAGAAACGCCTTTTCTCTTACACACTTCCAGATCTACCCTCTTCACCTCTCCCGCCGCCTCTGCCACCAGAACCACACCTCTCGAATCCTCATCGTCAGCAGCCCTCCTCGCAGCCAAAATCTTCGATGGCAGTTTGATCGGATCTCCGTATTTATTCTTCGCTTTCGCCTGTTTCCGCTCGGTGGTCGCGAGAGCTTCTGTTGTCTGAAAGAAATGACCGGCGTCGTTTGATCGAGACATGGTAATCTTCCGAACTGTACAAGAGAGATGAGGAGATCTGTTCAGGTTTATACTGTCGGCTAGCCCTGGCAGACGATGTTTTTGAGGTGGGAATGAAGACGGAGAGGTCGAAATGAAGTGCTGGAAAAGTGGGTCCCTTGGTTAGTAAGCTCGAGAAATGGCAGAGAGACGACGGAATCGTGATTCACCAATTTCGAGAAATGAAGGAAAGAGAAAGAACATGAAGTGGACTGTCGTGGATAGAGATAGTCGGGACCGGGTATTTCGAAACGCCCGCTGGCATCGCGGCGATCTATATCAATGACCCTGACGACAGATTTGTCTGCTATGGAATTTTCATGAGTTGTTGCCTGTATGTCATGTGCTATACTATACATGTACTATACACTTCCAATGGGTATCATCAACTAATCAACCTTTTTCCACCTCACAGCTCGCTCGCAATCTCTTTCTGCACCCACTTCTCCAAACCGCCTCGCGCAATGATCTCCTGAACGTTTGGCGGCAGTTCTCCTACTTTCTGTGTCCAGGTCTTTCCTCCCTTGCCTTCTTCAATCACCACCTGACTCCTCCTCACATCCCAGGTGAATGTCCAGCCTGTTCTGACTGTGAGCGGAGTCTCTTTGGGCTTGCTCTCAGGCGCTGGAGGAGGCGAGTCTAAGCTCTGTTTGTTTTGTGAAGGCTCTGTGATGGGTGCTGCGGTAGAGGGCGAAGCAGAGCTATCGTTGAAGACGGTTCGCAGTCTCTCGATGAGCTTGGGCACCTCAACGCCCATGAGCGCGTTGTTGATAGAGTTCCTGCTAAAGATGTTTCCGAAACTTCCAGACACGACGAGTGGCAAGCCCTTGGCGAGGATGGCCGTAGCAGCTTGTTCTCTTGAAGAACCACAGCCGAAGTTGTAGCCAGAGACGAGAATATCTCCTTGTTTGGCGATTTTGGCGAATTCCTTATCGTAGTTCTCCATGACAACGGTAGCCATCTTGGCTGGGTCGGAGCTGAATGCGTCGTCGTAAGTATATTTGCCCGGGTAGATGGCATCTGTGTTGACGTTGTCGGCATTGCACCAGACAATCTCGCCCGAGACCTTTTCTGGAAATCCAGGAAGGATCTCAGTGAGGCCTTCGGTGGTACTTTCTTCGGTGGCATTTTCCACTTCTAGTGTATTGGCATATCCGGAAAGTCTGGTCTCTGCTTCTGAAATGGCTTCTTCCGCTTCGCGCACGAGTTTGTCGAGTGCATCCTCGATGCTGATCATACGCTCTTCCTCCTTAACGCCATCACCAAGCCCACGTCTTACACCATCCCACCCAGCAGGCCTCTCGTACCAGCCTGGTCCAGCGATCTTGCCCTGTAGTGCGCTCGCAGCAACAACCTCAGGACTTGCAAGATAAGCCTTGGCTTCTGTGCTTCCCATTCTGCCCTTGAAGTTTCTGTTGCTAGCTGAGATTCCAACCTCACCTGGCTCGAGGAGACCTGTACCTAGACCAATGCAAGGACCACATCCTGAAGGTAGAGGTTCTGCACCAGCATCAAGCAGAGCTTGCCAATCACCTTGCTCCTCGGCAGCCTGCTGCTCTGGCAAGGATGCCGCCGCAATATAGAATTTGACACCATCGGCAATCTTTGGCACTTTGCCATCTGCGTTCGCAGCCATTTTGAACACTCGGGCTGCTGCCTCTAGATCAGATCTTCGGGAGTTGGTGCAGGAAACGAGGTAAGCCTTATTCACTGGGATGTTTTGTGCTTGCAGCTCAGCAAGTGGGGTGGCAACCTTGACAGAGTTGGGTCCAGACACATATGGTGACAGAGTGGAGAGGTCCAAGAAAAGCTCTTTGGCGTATCCGGCACCTTTGTCTGCTGTCAATGGGTTGGCGAAAAGCTCGTCCAATCGCTCGTGGTTGAAGCGCTCTGTAGTCAAGCTCGATGTTGCCGAAGGGTCCTTGTACATGCTGGCTTCTGTTGCTTTGTATCGAAGCCAACCTCTAAGCACATCGTCAATGGGAAATAGACCAGAAAGAGCACCCCACTCGGTTGTCATGTTCGCGATCGCCAATCGATCATCGACAGGTAAACTCCTCATCGTGTTAGTGTCTCCTGTGAACTCTATTGCATGGTTAAGAACTTCGTCGTTGTTGAACAGACCACACAGCGCCACGATCACGTCCTTTCCTGTCACGCCTTCCGGCAGGATTCCAGTAAAGGTGACCTTGGCGATAGGCGGGATCTGCCACCAAGTCCTGCCGGTTGCCCAGATACTTGCAGCATCCGTGCGTACGACAGGAGTTCCGAGACAGCCAACACCTCCATACATGTTGGAGTGACTATCACTAGCCACAGCCATCGTTCCAGGCCACGCGTAGCCCTCTTCAACCATAATTTGATGTCCAATGCCTCGTCCGGCCGGGTAGAAGTCTACTCCTTGCTTTTTTGCGAACGACTCAATCTTCTCGTACTTCTTCAGATTGTTCTCGCTCTTGTTCTGAACATCGTGATCCAATGTCATGACGATCTGCTTTGGGTCATGGATCTTGGTGGCGCCAATGCTCATGAACTTGGTAGCCACGGGCCAAGAGTTGTCGTGTGTCATGCATTGTTGGGGTGAAAGGGTCACATAGTCTCCCGACTTGACAAACTTGCCATCGGGGAGACCTTGCGAGTATCTCTGGACGATCTTCTCGGTAAGAGTCTGTGGTACTGTCGACGTCTGCCCAGGCTTGCTGAGAATGTCCGCAGGCGTGCCGGCGAGTTGTGACGAGAAGGCTTCAGTGACTTCAGCGAGGCGGGCTGGAGACGTGGTGGAGATGTAGCGCGGTCGTGGGTAGAGGCGAGTCGCAACTGGAGCAAGACGTCGTGGTAATACCGCTGTACATCGTGGTGAAGCGTTATTCTACCATATGTGAGATCGTGTGCTTGTGTTTTAATGGTAGTCTTCTCTGCCACTTACGATCCTCGCCAATCGCTGCAGACTCCTGCCAGCTCCTGCCCTGAGAGCTGCCATTGTGTATTTTCACTACTCCACTCCACATGCACCGCAATTCCAATTCACTGCTATGCGATGCGGAAAAGTGTTCAGAGGTTGAGGCAGGGTAACAGGGAAGCGAAAGGTGATGGCCAATCGAGGCAAAGGTAATGGCTTCGAAATTCGCAGAGCGACATCGGCTTCCAGAACAATGCCACACAACCTCTGGGACGGACAATACACCGGCGGCGTGACTCAACCACAGCTCTCCTGTCAACACAGCAAAGGTAACTGTTACACCGTGCATCTGGACATCTTGACCATCTTGAAGGACCTGGAGAGCATACAATAAAATGCCAGACCGTGAAGACGTCTACTACTTTGGTGCGGGCCCAGCACCTCTGCCTACTCCAGTTCTCGAAGAAGCGTCAAAGGCTCTGCTCAACTACAAAGATGGAGGCGTTGGCGTAGCAGAGATCTCTCACCGCAGTGCAGATGCTACAGCCATTCTCGAAAATGCAAAGAAGGGTCTGGCTCAACTTCTCGACATCCCGCTATCAGAAGGCCCGGACGGCTACTCCATCATCTTCCTTCAAGGCGGCGGCAGTGGCGAGTTCAGCGCTGTCGTGTACAACATGCTCACCGCCTGGGTTGCGAAGACACTGAAGCAGGTTGGCGGAGATGAGGAGAAGCTGAAGAAGATCTACGATGAGGAGCTCAAAATGGACTATCTCGTCACTGGTTCATGGTCTCTCAAAGCTTCACAAGAGGCCTCTCGTTTGGTCGGCGCCGAGCACGTCAACATCGTCACGGACTCCAGGAAGCACAATAATGGCAAATTTGGTGTGATTCCAGAAACGTCAGCCTGGACACCTTCCTCAACAGACCCAGCAAACGTGGCTTTTACGTATTACTGCGACAACGAGACCGTTGATGGAGTCGAATTTCAGACCACACCCTCTGGTCCCAATCTCGTAGCAGACATGAGCAGCAACTTTCTTTCTCGCGCTGTGGATGTCCGTAAGCATGCTGCCATTTTCGGCGGAGCTCAAAAGAACGTCGGGACGCCCGGGATCACCATCTGTATCATCAACAATGCCTTTCTCAACCAGACCGCGGATGCCAAACTCCTCCGCAAGCTAGGAATTCCAGTCGGTCCTATAGTCTTCGACTGGACTACCATCGCTAAGAACAACAGTCTGTACAACACTCTTCCCATCTTCGACGTGTGGATAGCTGGTAGCGTAATGGATCGCCTGCTACAAATGCACCCGAATAAGATCGCAGGTCAGCAAGCGGAGAGCGATAAGAAAGCTCAGCTTCTGTACGGCACTCTTGACAGCTACGACAATGTGTACCACGTGGTACCCGACAAGAGCGTTCGCAGCCGGATGAATATTTGCTTCCGTGTCAAGGGAGGTGATGCCGACGCGGAAAAGGCATTCCTGAAGAGTGCAGAGAGTTGTGGTCTTCTCGGTCTGAAAGGACACCGTAGTGTTGGAGGGATCAGGATTAGCAACTACAATGCCGTCCCTGTCGCAGCTGCTGAGAAGTTGGCGCTGTTTCTGAAGGAATTTGCGGATGGGAAATAATGGTTGATTCGAAGGGAGGCAAGATGGAACATCAAAAGTGAATTAGCGTGGCGTTTGGGGACTGACATTGGAACGTGTCAACACACAGCTGGAGGGATCATTCCTTCGATAATGGTGACAGTTAAGCATCAAAAGAACAGACGTCTTTTCGACGACTTAATCTCAGCTCTATGACTTCGTGGGGTTTAGTGCTGTGGTTGAGAGATCAAGGAGCTACCACATCTACCGTTCACTAAATAGTAGCTACTAACTACAGCTCGACCGATTTCAAGTGAATTACTAATACCGTCAGCATCTCGATCATGGGTGTTCATTACAGTCTCAACTCAACATCTCTGGATCCAATGGCGTCTCCAGGGCGCTAGCGCAGCGGTCCTCTTCACCGAGCTTCCCACTCTCATCAGCTCTCCTGGGTACCTCTCCCTACCCACAGAGATACAGTCTTTGCTCTCCCACGACCAGCGACCTAGCACGGGACTCTGGATGCATGGTGGGCCCGTCTTTTACTCTGGCAAGATGAGCCCAGAAGACTCCATCATCGCGATCGAAGGCCCCTGTCAGAATTCCCTGTCCAAACGCTGCGTGAGACTACGTAATTCCGATGCACGAGAATTGCCTCTGATGAATCCGTCGTATTGCTCAGAGCCATACGACTGGCGCGTAGCGATCTAAACGGTAAAACAGCAACTCCGTTTCCTACGCTTTCCGACTATGCAAAAGATCTTACTGAGAGTGATTCACGGGCCAGAACAGCAGAAATCCGATGGCTCGGTTACTCTCTGCGCAGAGATTGACGAAGACGCTATACACGAACGGCTGCAACGAGGACTATCACGGGGCTTCCACGCGATGGGCACATGTGTTATGAGATCCAGCCGTAATCTCATGGCGGAGAGGTGTGTGCAGTCAATATTGGTAGAGATTGAGGGAGGCGAGGGCGACGCAGTATGTAGTCCATGAATAAATTGAGCAATAATAATGCCTCAAGACTAAAATATCAAGACCACACGTGCCTTGTTCACATCTGTTCCTACAGGTGTTTCGTTGACATATATAAACCTACTACTTCTTGCCGTATTACCACTTGAAGTACACTTACATTGACTCATCCGAAGTCCATTAGGGACAGATATTTTCCACAACGAGGTTTCTATCGTCATCGGGTGAGAGATACATCACGAGTCGCAAATTGCAAGTCACAAATCACGAAACTATGCCTTACAAGACAAGGAAGAGGGAAATCCGGCAAAAGGGACAACAAAGATTACTTCTTCGCGAAGCGGTCAAAGAGTCAATCGAAGCATAGGGGTAGAGGTGGTAGAGGCGGGTCAGGATTGAGCTATTGCTGCGTACAGTGAGCAGAGGAGAAGGATTAAATAGAGTGCTAGTTGTTCTCTCTTGGTGTGCCTCTAGTGGTATAGAGTTGAAATTCGGTTCAGTGGAATGAAGCTGGTAAAGACATGGTCGACACAAACCGAGTTTTTTATATACAGGCTATAACCCTGTAATGGCGCTGTACATTGGCGACTGGCGTCAGGTACATGCGTGGGTGAAAGCGACAAACACCGCTCGCGGTTATCTTTCAGCGACCCTGCGCTGCATGTCGACTCCCTCATGCATTTCCTTGGTCCTGGATGATGCCTCTATTAAGCTGAACTTGTTCCAAAATCTTGTCTGCCCCCTTTTCGATGAGCAGTCTTGCCGCATCGATCCCGAGCTGCTCAGCCTGTTCACGATCCGTTATCCGTCTCCGAGTCTCGATCTCGGCCGCTTCTTTGCCGTCCAGGCTGACCACAATGCCACGGAAAATGAGCTCATCAGTAAGGTCTTCTTCGTCTTTGGCCTCGCCGCTCTCGGTAGCAGCCACACCAGACAGCTGGTGATAGTCTTCGGCAGGTTTGATGCCTATGCCGACATTGGTATCGTGCATGCTCTTCTTGCGAACCCATTCGGTTTCGACGCCAATTGGCACAGAGCATCCGCCTTCTAAAGTTCGCATGAGGTTGCGCTCTGCAAGCACCCGATGGGTGGTTCGATCACACCCAATTCTTGAGAGCAGCTCCGCTGTCCGCGCATCGTCTGTTCGAATTTCGATACCAAGAGCTCCTTGACCAACCGCGTGCAACATACCACCATTATGCTTCGACAGATACGAGTTGATTCGACTGCTCATTCCAAGTCGATCTAGACCAGCAACAGCAATAACGATAGCAGCGTACGACGAGTCCGGATCGTCGAGCTTTCCGAGGCGGGTTCCAATATTGCCCCTGACATCCATGAACTTGAGTTGAGGATAGAAGCGTTTCAACTGTGCGCTCCGACGTAAACTCGAGGTGCCGACCACGGAGCCTTCGGGGAGATCTTTCAGTGATTTGACCTTGCCGACGAGAGTGGGCTTGAGAACGAGTGCGTCGCGCGGGTCTTCTCTCTTTGTCACGCATCCCAGTGAAAGGCCAATGGGCAATTGTGTGGGCATGTCCTTCAGACTGTGCACAATCAAGTCCAGCTCTTTGCTTTCCAACAACACCTCCAGTTCCTGTGTCCACAATGCCTTCTCATTGAATTTGTGCAATGCTGTCTTCTGGTTGTTGTCGCCCGTCGTGCTCATCGCATGGATCTCGAAATTGTGCTCCGGCCATGCTGCGCGCAACAGCTTGACCACCTCGTCCGCCTGCACTCTTGCGAGCAATGATCTCCGCGTGCCGACATGGAATGTTTGTGTGTTCTCCGTTGGTGCAGTGGACTTGACGACCTTGACGGCGTCTGTGTCGGCCATTGTACAATTTGCAAGCGATAGATACGGACGGAGGAGCACGTTTCAGTCGCTAAGATCAACGGTGCATATGTATGTATTCTCTTGCAGAGTACACCTGTCTATCGCGCAATAATGCCCACAACTGACTTTTGCACTGCTTCTCCGGCTCCCTCACCAGCTCTGACGTGCCCCTCGGTCCCCACATTGACAACTCCGCCCCCACCATCCTGGCCCGTTCCGATCCGCCGCATCCATCCCTGCCATTCATCCATGCTGCATGTCTCTCAGTTCAGCCGTGCCGCCCGCCGTGTAGGGAGATGAAACACTCTCTGCTCTGCAATCAGTATTGCCAGCCAGCCATGTGACATCTTACACGCCGCTGCAGGCTTGCCCTTCGCATCCACACGCGACATGTGCTAAGGCTGAGTTAGTGTTCGTACAGACAATCCACACTCGATACACTCCTTGCTTCTCGGCATCCCTTTGTTTCACTGCTGTCATTTCCGTGCATAAAGCTGTCCTTACTTTGATCTTTGTAGCGAACGACGATCCGACAACGAGCAGACGCAATACATCTAGCGCAGCTCACCATGACGAATCCTCCCCGACTACAGGTGTCTGCCTTGCCCGCCATCGATGCCGAGGAAGCTGCAGCAACTGCGTCGCCAGCCCGTGGTAGGGAGATGCTGAGCTTCCTCAACTCGCGGCTGAACCAGAAGAACCGTGCTCCTCCACTTGTCCACAGCTGGGACTTCTGGCATGACCGACAGGAACGATCGGCCAACGTAGACATGGCCAAGCCTGCGGACGGCAGCGTGCCCAGCTCTTACGAAGACCGCCTTGAACCGTTGGCCCAGATCAGCGATGTCAAACAATTCTGGAGCGTCTTCAACAATTTCGATGTCAACCAGCTGAAGCTTCGTGACTCGGTCCACCTGTTTCACAAGGGTGTGAAGCCGGTGTGGGAGGACGCTCGCAATGCAAAAGGTGGCAGCTGGACATTTCGTGTACCGAAACAGCAAGCAGGCGACTTCTGGAAGGAGGTATGCATGATGGCCATCGGCGAGCAGCTGCAGGAAGCCATCGAAGAACCTGATAGGACAACCTTTCGCGACGACATCTGTGGCGTGAGCTTAGGCGTGAGGTTTAATAGCATGCTGGTGCAGATATGGAACAGAGACGGTGATCACGAAGCTGGAATCGAGCGTATCGCACAAACGGTACTCAGAGGTCTTTCTGCGGACCTGCAGCCAAAGGAAGGCGGCTATTATTACAAGAAGCACAACGAGCATGCAGGATTCGGTGGGGATGCTGCATCTGCATCTCGGGCTGCGAAGCCAAACTTTTAAAAGCCACTCCATGAGCCAACTCCGGTATGCGCTCTTGGAAGGTACTTTGACATTGACGAAGATGACTGGGAACTGAGCGCGAATATAGATAGGCGAGTGCGTGTATACGGGACGTTTTCATGATATTGAGACGGCGTTGATGTAGCACAGGAGAATGCATCATGGGCTGAGAAATGGCTGTACTGGTAGTCAAGCGTTAGAGAAAGGGTACATCATCAAAGTGCTGTGATTTCCGTGATGATGTTGCTCTTGGTTGTCTTGTGTCTGATATGATGCATGCGCTGCAAATGCAGAGGGAGTGAATGGTCGACGAGTGGGGCACAATTCCTTGGCCCCCAATTTCTCCAGACTCTAGTCGCGTCCTCGACGCGTAACTCTCTATCTAAAGACACAACTCACATTATTTGGCCAGCAATGGCGCCCGATGCTGATCTCGGTAAGGCGATGATACTCGAGACGAACGCGACAAGTACTGACGAACGCTTCCTGGCAGACCAGCAGCCGCTCAAAGGCGTAGTGCTTTGCTGTACGTCGCTTGCGCAAGATGTTCGAGTAGGTCTTCCTTCATTCTACAGGCATTGACAGAGATAGTGCCAGCTGACAATCCGACTCTCAAGACGAAACTGGCAGATGTTGCTGTTCAAATGGGCGCGGTCCATAAGCTGGACCTTACAGCTGATGTGACACACTTGTTGGTGGGAAACAGCAGCACGCCCAAGTATCGATACGTCGCCAAAGAACGCCCCGACATTCACGTCCTGTCACCGGACTTTGTGGACGCTGTACGTGAAGCATGGACTGCGGGCGGAGAGGTAGATGTTCAGACACTGGAAGCGCGACACACGCTGCCGCCGTTCTCTGGCCTGCAACTGTGCTTGACTGGGGTCGAGGATCTAGCAGAGAGGAAAGAGATGGAGAAGACCATCATTGAGAATGGTGGACTATACAATGGAGATCTCACGAGACAGGTGACGCACCTGATCGTTGCAAAGCCTGCAGGAGCCAAATACGTCCATGCAAAGCAGTGGGGCATATTTGTGGTCAGCTTGAAGTGGTACGCAGACTGTCTCAAGCGCGGAATGGCTGTTGATGAAAACTGCTACCTTCCAGAGATGCCTCTTGAGCAGCAGGGTGTGGGCGCCTACCGCACTGTACCGAAGAGGACCAGTCTGGGCAAAAGAGGGCGTGATGACGAGCACACAGCAACCAGCAACGAGACTGGACGGAAGAAACTGAGGAAGACTGCGAGCATGCGAATCAATGCGCAAAGCCAGGATTTCTTCCACAATCTCACCCCTGCGACTGAGGTACAGGTGGACAACACGACGGTGGATGCTTGGAACGATGACTCTCAGACCATGAAGATATCGGCGAAAGAGTCGTGCACGCCAAAGGCTGCCACGAATTCACCCGCGCGGACCGAAACGTTGGAACAGCCACAGGGACTATTTGGTGGGCTTGCGATCTTGATACAAGGGTTTGAAGATGCGCGAACAGTGAAGCTTCGCCACTTCCTCGAGCCAAATGGAGCCACAGTTGCGGCATCAGCTGAAGAACTTCAGGCAGCGGCGGAAGACCATTCTTGCTGTCTTATCGTGCCGCACGATCGACCTGTGGCTCTACCGGCCGTGCCTGAAGGAACGATGCTGGTTACTGAGTGGTGGGTCGAGCGATGTATCCATATGAAACAGGCTCTGGATCCTGTCGAAGACCCTCTCAGCTCGCCATTACATGACTCAATGGTGGCGGGATTCCAGAACTTGACAATATCAACTACAGGCTTCACCGGAGTCGATTTAAGAATGGCAGCAGAAGTCGTCCAAAAGATGGGGGCGTCCTACCAGGAGAAACTTTTGCCGTCGACCTCGATACTGGTTTGTGGTACCGACACGGTAAGGAAGGAGAAGGCATTCTATGCGACGAAGCATAAGATACCGGTCGTGTCGGCGGAGTGGCTTTGGCAATCGTTACGAACGAAGAAGGCAGCCTCCCAAGACCAATATGCGCTGCAGCTGCCACCTATAGACTCGAACGGAATGATTGGCAATTCGTCCACGAGCAGCCCGGCCCTCGATAGCGGTCGCCTGGGCTCTTTTCGGCGGTCCAGTGAAACCCGTGAACTGAATCCCAAACGCCTGTCAAATACTCGTAAGCGCGCGACGCCTGCGTTAGCCCTGGCAGCCAGTCGACCCCTTTATCCTAATCCAGGCAAACTGGCTCATTGTCCGTTCGTTCTCGAAGATGATGACGAGGACGAAGCACATGGCTTACCAAGCGACCCTCCAGTTCCTGCTCAAACACACGATCAGCCAAATCTCGCGATACCATCTGAAGCCATAAGATCTCTTCGCGAGATCTCTCCCAATACATCACCACCAAAGAACAGGAATGCATCATGTCAGCCTGATGCAGATGTCGATGAAGCTGTTACGGGAGCAGTTTGCGAAGTGCATGCAGAACCAATGGTACCACAACAAAGCCCACAACAAAGCCCACAACATAGCCCGCAGAAGGAGAATGATCACAGCCCAAGCGCGAAGAAACACCTCACGTCCGAGCTGGCCGGCCTACTAAATCGGCATGTCGATTCTGACAATCCTACGCAACATCCTAAGGAGAGGAAGAGAAAGAACAGACCACTTGGTCGCAATCTCAGCGTCATCTCACATCGGTCGAATTCGGCTTCGGAAACAGCAGCAACACCGGCGGAGGAGGCTGAACACATATCTTCTATAGATGAATTTGCTCCGTCGCGAGAGCCGCCAAGCTTGGCCCCCGGCACACAGCTTGGATATGATGCGCCAGAAGCACAAGCGCACCGACGAGAGATGAGTAAGAAGATGGGATTCGTGCTGCAGGAGGATGCAAGCACACGCGTCGCCAGCATAGGCACTGTCAAAGATACGCGCGACGTCACTACGCGCTCGGCGAAAGGCAAGACAAGGAGTCGGCAGAAGACTTGAGACTGAGGACGGAGAGCAATGAAATGTCGACATCTCTTTGCTGGCTACCAGAATATCGCAGCGAGCATTGTCCTTGGAGAGCAGTACAACTGGGCAGATATGTCTGTTCCCTGGAAATGTACATCAGAAGCAGGGCACACATCGCGATGACATTGGTATAATGTCGGCCGCCTTCTCAAGGCCATCCTGCACATCAAGAGGCGCATGATAAGCCTCACCACTGCATGCAGAAACATGGACGACCACTTGCCGCGACCCGGATCTGGTGCTTGATCGTACTGTAGCAATTGCGCTTTGCAACGCGCACTGCCAAGAGCTACCTGTACACAAACAGGCTCCGAGTCGGGATGTCTGGAGTCAAGGACGCACTGAATAACGAGAAAAATGTGACTTCTTTGATTGAGGTAAAACCTCGCAAGCCTTGCTAGTTTGGGGCTAGGTACTGTACTGCACTGTACTGTGCACAGGTAGAATGTCAGCAGGACCAAAGACGACACGACGAAATGGTACGATCAATGATGAAAAAATGCTCAATAATTCTTCTTCTCTCTTCCCTCTTCTCTCCCCACGGCCATATCTATCGCCGAAGATTTGTCTTATCTGGTCTCTCCGTGGATATGTCGCAGGAATTGCGGATTAATTGCGGTGACATTGCAAGCGTACAGGACATGACATATCTTCATAGACGGTTGCTGTGAGCTATGTACAGACGACGGAAGAGAGGCCGGTCCGCTTAGCCTGCCTACATGTACCCTACATACGCAATTCTATTGATGACTCCAACTACCACGCCACCTTTTTTTTTCCCTCTCCTTTCTGGTATCTGTGGTGACGATGTGTATCCTCCTACATTGGAAAGTGGGGATGGGGTGGGTGTGTGGGAAATAATTGAGTAGTAATAAAGCTTGATTTTCTCGCCTCTCTTATTATATATTAGTGGTGTGGGCAGCTTGGTGGGGGGTTTTTTCCAAGCTTGGATTCACAGGATTGGATTGTGCATGCGACAGGACTGTAAGTGAGCTTTCTTCAAGCTGTGCTTTCTGCTTTCTGCTTACGGCACGACGCAAGAGGCGTTTTGATGATACGTGTAGGTTTTGCTGTGTGTTGTCTGGCTTTCGTGTGTGTGTGTGTGGCAGTGGAAGGGGAAAGCGGGGAGCGCCACAAGTGCGTGGTTTTTTTTGGTCATGTTGGGTGTGAGATTTTTGCGATTGGTAGGGGAGAGACAAGTTGACAAGAGAGACATGATAGATAGAATGGTTTCGATCTACATGTACGATGCGATAGGGGCCGATGTCGCCGAGAAGGATCTTTCCCACGAGGCGAGGAGGAGTCAAGCACAGCAGGTGTGTGTGATGTGATCCTTGCTGTGCATCCGGCACATCGTCAGGCTTGCACACCTGAGCTACATAGTATTGGTTGCAGTGTACAGTAGGGCGGCCGGGTGGTTCGGATGGAGGGTGGGTTGTTGATCTTTCTACGTAGGGGGTACGTTTATTGTGATTTGGCTCACCACATAGATATGCGCGTACTGTACTGTACTGTACTGCTCCGCATCCTGATGAGAAGGAGTGAGGCACGAGACTGGCCACGCGACATTTTGCATGTTATGCGAGCGGATGTGTCGGCAGTTGGGGGGATGTGTGAGGTGTTGCTACTGTTGTCCCTCAGTCTCTCTCTCTCTCTCTGTGCACTTTCGTGCAGGACGCAACATATGAAGCATGAAACGTGGTGTGATGCTGATACTGAATACGGCACGGAGAGTTGTAATCAGTACATATGATATGGAGCGATAGAGTGCAGCCCAGCCCAGCCCAGTAGTTGACATGCAGTTCCCACTGGTGGTTGGAGGGTATAGTGGTTGGCGGCGTCAGTGTCAGCGCGAATGGCAGTCGGCGCGCTGAGTTTGGACGACAAGCAAGCCACAACCGACCATCATCACCACCACCAGCACCACCAGCACCACCAGCACCACCATCACCACAACCACTACCACATCCACAACCATTGACCCGCCCCAGCCGTTCCCCTTCCCGATCCGCCGTCTTCCAGCCCAGCAACTTCGCGAGGAGGATGACGTTGGCGATGCAGCTGTCTCGCTGTGCGGTCCTCCGCGGCTCCAGTGGTGAACTTAATGGTTAGTGGTCAGTGATCATCAGTGGGTGAGTTGTCTGCAGGGCGAAACGAATTGGAATCACACGGCTCAGCCCTCTCATCAGCCTTCACAGCCATCATTATTCATCAGACACATACATCTGCTAGTGGGCCGCGCGGTATTTTTCCAAATCATCATCTCTGTCCACGCCGCACCGATAATCATGCCTAGGAATAGTAGTCCGCCGTAGAAGGCGACCTAATATCTCTCTCCATGCCTCTAACCCACATACGTAGTGCTGCTGCTCTCTGTCCCGCCGTCCGCCGCCAACGCCGACGCCGACCACGCCGTTGTTGTTCACTTGTCTGGTCTTGTCTCTTGCATTCTTGTTTCTTTCTTTACCTTGTTTGCACGCTGTAACAAGCCCGGAGTGTAAATTCACCGCCACTCAACCCCAGCACGACTCGCTACCACACGACACGACACGACACGACACGAAACGATACCATACCATACCATACCATACCATACAGCTACTTTCCCCGGCGAAACGACTCGTCGCATTCGTGCGCCCTGCGTTGGATTGAAGTAGCTTGGCCCGGCTCGACCCCGGATCTCTGAGCTTGTCCAGCATTTCCTGGTCTCCCGCGGGCCACATCCACTTCTCGTGCAGCGTCATCGGTACAGCACATCACAACACAACACAGCAATAGCAACAGCTTCGAATGGCCAGGAATTGAGACAGAGTGCAGAACCACCGTCTCACTCTTGTATCCGCTGGGCGGAAGCCCGCTGGACGCCATCTCTGCTGGCTGATCTGCTCTGCTCTGCGCCACCTTGCTCGCTGCCCGACACTACACCTCTCTCTTCCCTCCATCTCCGTTGTGTCATCAGCCAAGGGTCTCCCTTCCCCAGGCTGATTACTGTTGCCAGGACGGGCGTACAAGTCATCCATCACGACGCCCAGAGTCTGAGCCACAACCCGCGTGTCTCTGATCACTCTGGAGCACGACACTCCCTGTCAGCTGCAGCAGCCCTCTTTTGGCTGAGGCAGCCCTGTACCACTGCCGTCCGGGAGCGCATGTCATTCGCGTGTCTGGTATATGAAACCCCAATCTCCAAATTCTTGCATTCCGCGAGATTGGTGCCCAATCCCTGGACAACAGATCTCTGCTCTGTCACTACGCTTGCGGTGAGTAACACAGCTCCTCCCTGTCTCTCGCGAACACACCGCCGCATGTGTCCCATATCGTCTGCGTTGGCGGATCCAGACGCCCCTCCTTCATGGCGACGTGTGACCGAGCCCGTTCGACTCGCCTTGCTTCTCTGCGCCAGACTGGGCATGGATGCGTTGCTTGCAACCCGGCACACATATCACAGCATCGTTCGCAACCTTGTTCGTTCCGAAATGTTGCAGATTCACTTCCTTACTAGTGCCTGCCTTCACCACGCATGCCGTCAGACACATCATGATGTCGCTCCTGCCATTGCCGCCTGCACCAACTCCTTTCCTGTCTCTTGCTCGTTGATTGCCTTGATCTCCTTTACTGACGCTCGCACGCCATGGCAGTCTCCTATCGTTCATCGACCTACGGTCTTCTTTCTTACGATCCGGCATCACATCACAACGATACCGATAAACCACCAAAGTTATACAGACCTCGACGAGTTGGACCGGGACGGATATCCATAAAACCGATCAGTGACCCTGCACGCGAGCAACGACAGGCAGAGCAGGTCCCCTATCCTTTCGCACAGGGGCGCAAGCCATCGCTCAGAATCAAAGTGGCGGGCACACGTGAGAACGCCAAACGTTTCCTTCGCTCTGTCATTGCTCATCCCAACACACCATCCGAACCTTCCCGACAGCAATCGATCGACGACGGCAAGAGGAGGTCGTGGTCTCCCATAAAGAGGACTGAATCTACTCGCTCAGGCGAGAGCAGCCAACCAGGAGCAGACCAGGAATCAGCGGATACTATGAGGGGTGGAATCCGGCAGCACATTGGTGGGCCCATCAATGCCCACCTCCAACGGCCACGATTGAATAGCGAAGCAAACAGTTCATCGTCATCACTGGCGCAGTCTCCGAGTATCAATGGATACCAATCGTCCCCTCGGCTAGATCCGTCTGCGGTGGATAATGTGATGCCGAAAATGAATTTGGACGATGAAAAGCCCATCGCATCGGGCAATGGCGTGAGCATGGGCATACATCTCGCGGAGCCTGTACTATTCCTGCAGGGCTTCGAAAATGCAGATCATGGACCTGGAAACACTGCGATGCTGCGAGGTGGGCTGCATATTCGAGTACAGAAGGGCGCGAAAATCAAGGCAATCACGCTCAAATTCAAGGGCACAGCCATTACGAAGTGGCCAGAAGGCATTCCGCCTCGAAAGACGGAGTTTGAGGAGAAGGATACAATCATGTCGCACACATGGCCATTCTTCAATGCTCAATTCGAAAGTGCTGAAAGAGGCACCAACGCCGATCATGTGCGATTGTTCAGGGGAGGAGACGGCACTTCGAACAGATTAGATCCGCTCGGGAGATCGGTAGACACAGGGTCGGCCGTGAATTTGGGCTCGAAGGAGGCAAAGAAGCTGGCACTGTCAGTCAATCAGTCTCGAAGTTTTGGAAAGGGCGAACAGATACCGGGAGGTCCCGCAGTGGCTACAAAGGGATATCGAACATTTTTACCGGGTGACTACGTCTACAACTTCGAGCTACCACTGGACAGTCGTCTACCTGAAACGATTGATGTGGAACTCGGATCTGTCAAGTACGAACTTGAAGCAATTGTGGAACGATCAGGGGCATTTCGAGCGAATCTGCTCGGGAGCAAGGAGGTCACGCTCATCCGAGCACCAGCTGAGGGATCATTGGAACAAGTGGAGCCGATTGCCATCAGCAGGAATTGGGAGGATCAATTGCACTACGACATTGTCATTTCTGGCAAAAGTTTTCCACTCGGGACGCAGGTCCCCATAGCGTTCAAGCTCACACCTCTCGCCAAGGTGCAGTGTCATCGGGTGAAAGTCCTGGTAACTGAGAACATAGAATACTTCTGTTCGAACAAGAGAGTGCATAGAATGGAACCTACGAGGAAGGTGCAGCTGTTCGAGAAACGGGCAGATGGTCCTCCCACCAGCACATTCCCGGGTAGCACGATGCGAGTGACAGCGGGAGGCGGTGTCCCCTACGATCAAAGGGCAAGGGCCGCGAGAGGAGAAGATGTGACTTCATCAGACCCGACAAATCTACTGGGCAACCTCGAGGGTGATACCAACGTCGGACCTACGGAGATGGAGTTCAACGTGCAGCTGCCCAGCTGTCATACAATGAAGGAACGCGATCGCGCTCAACGGCTCCATTTCGACACGACATATCAGAATATCCAAGTACATCATTGGATCAAGATTGTCATGAGATTATCGAAGCCCGACGCCAACGATCCCACCAAGCGTAGGCACTTTGAGATCTCTATTGACTCACCTTTTCATATCCTCTCTTGCCGTGCCACGCAAGCCAACATCTCTCTACCAGCATATACATCACCCGAAGCAACACCTGCGAGCCAGAATCTATACGACTGTGGCTGCCCCGACGCTGCTCGAAGGAGGAACTCGCCGACCAGATTCGTACCGCAGCTATCCTCCCTGAACACCGAAAATACCCCTCGCAACGGCTCGATAGCGCCCACAGTAGCGTCACCAGCGCTAGCCAGACCGCCCACCGTCCACGCCGCAAACCACATGGGTCACAATCGGATCCAGTCCGTGGACCGACCGATGCACCTGCTCCGCGCGCCCTCCTTCAATCCACCAGCTTTCGAAGACGAAGAACCCCCGCCACCGCTCATCACCCCGCCACCCATGTACGAGAGCATCGCCAGCCCGACAAATGGTCTGGCAGACTATTTCGCCCGTCTGAGCGATACCTACGACGACGACGACGAGGACAGCGGTGATGAGTCCCATCGTTCCGGGCGCGTCAATGTGCCCCTCACGCCGGGTGGGCGTATCAATCGCAGTATGGATCTCGGAAGGAGTTGGGTGCCTGTGGGAGCGAGGATGTAGCCTTTCTTCTTTTCCATCATCAATCATCATCATCATCATCATCATCATCATCAGTCTCCTCCCAAAGAGGCGAAACGACTTTTTATTTCTTGGCTATCATTCATGAAAAGGAGGGCGTTCTGTTGGAGGAGTATCTTTAATAACTAACTTCTGGAAAGCGGTTCTCTCTCTCTCTCTCATTCCTCTCTTCACAGGGTTCGCTTTTGCGGGGAAAGAGATATATATCATGTCCAAATGTTTGGATGCATCATGAACCGGGACGAGGATTTGGGAAATTTGGGGCACTAGGGAACGAAAGTGGAAGAAGAAAGAAAATTTTTCTCGTTTTTCTTTTCTTTGTTGTTCTTTTGCAGCGTTTCAATCGACTGTCGAAAGCATCAGTTTTGTGAATTTATTTTTGGGGAGGCGATCTGAAATGAAATGTTAGTTGATATTTGGACAGAGCTCTCTCTGTCTCTCTCTCTCTCTCTCTCTCTCTCTCTCTCCTTTTACTGATGAGGGATCTGTATGTTGATGTGCCTATGGACGGATCGGAAGGGCAATCTAGCCTCCCCTTGAACATTTCATCCGGGGCCCGGGGGGAGGGGGGGCGGTTGTTCAATGAAACGACTGTATCTTCTTCCGGGGTTGGGTTTTGTGAGGAATATGAAATATGCATGCATGGTTCGACATCACTGGGGAAAAAAAACATCGGCAGATAAATGTTTTTTTCAATACCTTCGTCTGCGCCAAACCTATCTGGAAAAGGAGCACATAAATGTGATCAATCACTCAATTGTTGTGCGTGGTCCTCCTTGTCTCTCTGCTGCTGGACCTGTCTCTGCATCGATATTGTCGTCTTCTCGAAGTATAGGCTGGCCACCCAATTCGTGGCGTGGCAGTGGTTGAGGCGCATGAAAGGTGAAGTCTGATTGCTCCGAGAATCTGCGTAATCACGTTCGTTTAGCAAAGATAATTGAGGAGAAGATGGCATTCGATAGGATAAAGAGTGTAAGAGAGATTTCTTACCTGCTGGTCGAGTGGTGGCCAGGATATGGCATTGGTGCTCCGTAATTGGAAATCGTCTCTGGAGATCTCGACCTTGAGTCTACCGGAGGATACTGATATGGTGGCAGGAAGCTGGGCTTTTGGATAGATGCTCGAGGGTCATGGGCTGGGACGTAGGTTACGCCGTCCACGGTCATTTCCGGTGGTGCGTGAGGTGTTGGTGGCCCGGCCGATTGCCATTGCGCGGTCTCTGGTTGGTTCCTGACTTGACCTCGTCTGCGGCCGAAGTAGAAGATGAGAGCGCCGAGGAGAGCAAGAGCTGCTGCGCCGCCGATCGCTATACCTGCGATTGCTCCGGCGGAGAGTCCTGAGTGAGCATTGTGACTGCTATCTGCTCCGCTCGATGGAGTGGCCAAAACCGTTGAAGCTAGTGCAGAAATCGATGCTGCCGCTGCGGCTGGTAGAGTGTCGTTCGGCTCGAGATAGTATCGTGATTGCTTGGCCAGATCAATCTGTCCCGTGAGATTGGTGGCGTTGGTGGGATTGATCACACCGAGCATTCCATAATTGATACAACTCCCTGGAGCGCCACAGTAGTAGAATATAGGGTCGGTGTGCGTGACCGTAAGGTTCCAGACTTGGGGCTGAGATCTTGTCAGTGCATCTGCGACAGACTGGCGGCAGTACAGTCATTACATTTTCTGCAGTAGCATTTGGGAAGGGTCCTGTCCTGTATTCAGTCGGAGTGCTGATAACAGCTGAACGTGGTATGAAGTACCTGAATAGAAGCCATCTTGTCCTGTCACTGAGCCTCGTGGGACACATGGCCAGCCGTACAAAGACTCGATCACAGAGTGTCCGCCAGGGTAGAACTGGAACATAACTTTGTCCCCCGGGTTGACCTGTGTAGACGGTTCAGTAAGATGTTGCACATATATCGACAGTGGCCAGGCGCACGTTGATTGAGTTTGGCTGGAACGCATCCGTGAAGTAGCCCACGGTCACTGTATGCACAACAATCTCGTTCTCAATGAATGTTGGCGTGGTCGCATTGTTTGGTCCCGTCTCGCCGATCTGAGCTGCTACGGCTGAGAGCAACGAGGCGCTGGCAATAGCATATCTTGAAGGCATCGTGGGCGATCAGACCAAATTCGACGACCCTTCAAAGAACAAAGACCATTGAACGCGGGCTCGAGAAGCGTTTCACACGGCTACCGACAGCTGAAAGAGTGGCACGAGGCAGGGCGAAGACCCCTCTTCTTGTAGCACAGTTCGCTTGTTCATTACAGTCGAAGCGAGTGGCGAGTGACAGCCGCTACCATACCAACACAAGCCCGATCCGGATAGCTTGCATATTCTACTGTGTGTGTACGGCGTAGAGGTTGCTTGATCGTCCAAGGGCTGACAAGGCCACCAACGAGGATGGCCGCTTTTAACGAGAAGCTTCGCGCCTGCAGTATCAGCTCGCATACTCCTCTACGACGAGCATGAGAGCAGGCCACGATGCGTGCCGCGATATCCGCATTGGGCATGAGTCGCCGATGGGCCACTTATATGGAAGATGTCGCAAGACACATGTAATCGTTGTGGAGGGAAGGGAGACGGAGAGGGAATACAGAGAGATATGGACGGGATCCCCCGGCGCTCGGTGCCTTGGTCGTTGACGGACCCTGATTTTGGCGCGTTCTTTGGCACACTACTGTACTCTGACCCCGTCCTCTCGACTTCACGTGTCTGTCACAGTCCATGTATGTGCGTGCACGAGGGAACCGTCACTAAACACACCGGCGCACCGCATACTACCCTTTCGAACCTATCGTCGCCTCTCAGACTGGCGGTCGTAGGAAAAGCGCGGCGCATCTGCGCTGCGAGGAGCGCATGATCCGAAGGAACACACGATGCTCTGCCATTGCCCGAAGCTCACGCCGCTACAATCGCGACTCACGGCCTCCATCTCGACACTGGCTTTACTAGCATTGATCTACTGGTCACTGTCGAATCCTCGATTTGCATATGCTGCTGAGTTGGCAGTCGATGGGAGTGGAAATTTAAGAAGTGGAGAAGATCACAACTGGCACCGGATACCTGAGGGTATCGTGTTGGATGCAGATGGAGAGCAAGAACCAGCAGAACACCTAGACAAGAGCCATGCCTCTTCTTTGCGTGTGAAGCGAGATTCTACACAGGTCCAGGGCAACAACATCGCCACGCCATTTGTCGCTGCAGCAGGCAGTCTGACAGTCTGGGAATATCCGAACAGCATTCTCACGTCCGATCATGCAGACAATGGCACTGGACTGCCAAGCGGTCTGCCTGGGTTGCAAGTGAGCCAACCAGACCCAGGTAGTGGCACAACGATATATATCTCTGCCAACACTTGCAGCCAGCCACAATGGAACGGTACAGGCACTCAGGATCATGCTCCACCTCAGCTTGTCCTGTACGTCTCCGGGGTTGCAGGTAACCAGGATCTTGGTCCGGACGGGAGCCAGCAGACTGTCCATAATTTCACGCACGGTTTTGTGAACGCCTCAATACCAGAAGCAACCGGGACTTGGTACATAGCCGTGTCTGCTCCCAACCTGTCTACAAATTTCACTGGATCTTGGAATTACCAACTGGCTGTATCAACAGATGACTATTTCCACCGTGCGGATCCAGTCAGCTTTCTGCATCTAGTCGATACAGACGATAATTCGGCACTTCTATTCACCGATAATCTCACCACAGCTGATGCGTCTACTGATATCTATAAAGGCTGGAATAACATCACCGCGCCGTTCATACTTTTCGCTACCAATGACAACCACACTGGCTACATGGGTGTCGAGAATTCTTTCTGTGGACTTCAAACTTTTGTGCGAAACAACAGTCAGATGGAGGCTTCGCAGCAAGACCTGGGTGGTAACGGTAGCAATGTACAGATGGGGATCACTACACGTGGACTTGGAAACAAACCAAAGCAGCAATTCTACATCAAAAACTTGAACACTTCAACCCCATACACAGCTTGGCTTGCGATGGAGGGTAACTCCACAGCCTCAGGCAATGGTGTGGTCAGGGGTGGCGGAACGGTCTGGGGCACTCAGGTAGACTTCAGCACAAAGGCAGATGGAAACTGCCAACTGATGTTCAACTTGACATTTTGCAGCGAGGTCGCTTATGCCGTTCCTGCAAATCCTTCAAACGCCAACGTCTCCACGTTCGAGAAGCTACAGAACTTCTATGACAACTACACGACAACGTGGTACAAGCTGTTCAACTACACTCTCGCCCAGATCCCATGCAATACCACTTCGGATGCGCAATACTCGATGGCGAAGACCTGCACCGACTGTGCCGCTGCATATAAGGAATGGATGTGCGCAGTGTCAATACCCCGCTGCGAAGACTTCTCCAATCCGGCCGAATACCTCCAGCCTCGCAACATGGGCCAGGAGTTCTACAGCAATAACTCAATGCTGGAAGACAGCATCATCTACGGTAACTATATCCCCATGTCTGGTGCGCCCACCTTACCTGGCAGCAACGCCTTCAAACAGACTTACATCTCATCCTTCGCCACGAATCAGTCCCGAAACATTGCCATCGATGAGACGATCAGGCCTGGACCGTACAAGGAAGTCTTGCCGTGCGACGACCTGTGTTATAGTCTGATGCAGAGCTGTCCTGCGGCGATGGACTTTGCTTGTCCGTATCCTGGGCGTGGCTTGGAGACGAGCTATAGGAAACGGAACACTTCGAGTGGGCAGGTGGAGTGCAGTTATCTGGGCGCCTACTTCTATAAAAATGATGCTCCTGCTGTCGGGCTGGTTCCGGCATTTCCGAGGGCTGTTGTGTTAGCGAGCATGGTGGCTCTGGTCATGGCGTATCAATGAATGGACGAAGTTGGGCAAAGTTGTAAACGAAGTGGTGCATCCCAAGCTTTCCGACGTGGGAAGAGGTAGCTATAGGATAAGCCAAGCGGAACGTCCGGAGCTTTGTCCCGTCAGACATCTCTTTCCTACAGTCACAGCCTGAGATTCTTCATCTGAAAGTGGAATCACATCATGAGGCTTTCTATCAGAGACCCTTCTGAGCCACCACGATGGCGGCGACAAAGCAAAGGCCCAGAAAACTTCCGTGATTGATATATTCCAGCGACTGCCACCTTTTTCTTAGCAGCCTCCTCTCCTGCCAGCTATCACGATTTTTATTTCTTTGTTGTCCCACGTCTGCACGTTCGCTGGTACGGGGTTACCGCAAGGATCGGCCAGCAACATGTGGAGAACCACCATCGTATCTACCGGGATGCTGGTAAGCGCGGTGGCTTCTGGCGCATGGTGCAATAGACAGCAAGCGTCTTCCTCGCTCTAGACCTCCACAAGTCGCCTCACCCACAAGAACATGATCGCATGGTCACGTTCATCATCGCTAACGCAACATCACGATCTTTCACAGGCGATTCTCTCCCACGCACGAGCAAGGTAAGAAGAAGCTGTCGAATGTCCAAGGCACGACGCAGCCAAGAAGCTTGCGCACCTCTCTTATCTTTCCCAAGCATCCGCACCTCCTACCCGAATGCAACATAACACGCTTCTTGTCGTGCAAAGTGGCAAACCGCTGAGAGCTCGATATCCATGTCTTCCCCAGGCTGGCGAGAGATAGGCATCGGACTTATCTGCTTGGCACTTCGGCAAGTCGCGCGGCCTATCTGGGAGATGTCTGGGGAGGTAAAGCATTGCCTTCAATATGCCTCACATTCGAAGCGCTTCTCTAGGCGTAATTGAGCTACTCAGACTTTCTCTACATCTCAGTATTTCCTGTCAATATGGCTTCTTCGCCCGAGGTCGTCATGCCTGTCGAGGTCAATAAGAGCATTGATGAGAAGAAAGCGCCCATCGCTACGGATCTTGAGTTGGTGGCTTCTGAGAAAGATGGCGAGGTCGAGATCGTTTCTGAATCCGATTATACTCCGGAACAATATAAGACGGTGCTGCGGAAGATTGATCGCTATTTGTTGCCATTGATGTGGTTTTGTTATGGTTGGCATGCTCTCCTCTGGATAACATACAACGCAAGACTGATGGAGAACCAGGCGTGCAACAGACAGACAAGACGGCTCTTGGTACTCAGGCCATCTTCGGTCTTCGAACAGATACACATCTGGTCGGACAACAGTACAGCGTAAGAAAGGCGAAGGCGAGGAGCATGCCATGTCTCCAGACACCTACTGATCTCTACACCTTCGGTTCTAGTGGTTGACGACGATCTTTTACCTCACCTATATGGTTGGAGAATTCCCTTCGAACTTCCTCCTGCAGCGATGGTCTCTGGGCAAATCTCTGAGCATTTACATGTTCTGTTGGGGTATGTTCCGTTGTGTTCAAACACGGCTCTTGCTTTACTGACCAACACACAGGCGTCGTCGTGACATGTATTGGAGCAGCACAAAACTGGACTCATTTGATGGCTCTGCGCGCGCTCCAAGGTCTCTTCGAATGCACAATTAGCCCAGGCTTCGTGCTTGTCATTGGTAGCTGGTACCGAACCGAAGAGCACTCTTCTCGAGCTCTGGTCTTCCAGTCTGCTAACGCAGGATTCGGTGTCATCGCCAATCTAGCAATGTACGGCATCGGTGAACACGCCATGAAGCACTCTGGATTAGCCGCCTGGCGATGCATCTCGCTGTTTCTGGGAAGTATGACCGTGGTACTGTCGCTCATCTGCTTCGGGCTGCTAGGAAGTCCTAAGGAGGTGAAGTGGTTGACGACGGAGGAGAGGAAGATCGCGTGTGTACCATCCTTTGTCCTTGTGAAGATCGAGCTGATCCGTTGTCCAGGCAATCTCGTGTCGTACAGAATAAGGCTGGTCGGGATGTCACAGGTGTCAAGTGGTCGTGGCCACAGGTTCGCGAGGCATTCAGAGATCCGCAGTTGTACTTCTGCATGGTCAACGCCTTTTTGTCTTCAGTTCCGAACGGGTATGATCCATCAACAACAACATTCGCTGATGCGAGGCTGACGATTCAATCTAGCGGCCTCACGACCTTCGGATCTATTATCATGAACTCCTTCGGCTTTACAGAACTGCAGGTCCTCCTTGTCGAGATTCCCAGATCAGGTATGTCTCTCTACCTCACGACCTTCTGCTTGGTCGAGCTAATCATTCGTCTATGCAGTGACATCTGTCCTGATTTTCGTCGCCGTCGGCATTTACACTCGCAAGACGCCCAATCGCCGCCTCTACATCATGGCGACTGCTTGCATTCCTCCATTCGTTGGCCTCCTCACGATGTCGATGCTCCCCAACACGCCAGAATATCAATGGACGAAGTGGTAAACATTACCCCTGTCCCTTAACATCAAGATCAAGATGAATATTCGCTGACATCGCCGATCTTGAAGGGGCATGTACTACATCACCGTCCCTTTCGTGCTCGCCCTCTTCCTCGCCTGGACTCTCATACCCAGCAATGTCGCTGGCCGAACCAAGAAGACCATCATTTCCTCGGCCACATTCGTCGGCTACTGCGTCGGCAACATGTGCGGCTCCCAGATCTTCAAGAGCGCCGATGCGCCCCGCTACGTTCCCGGCACAACCGGCGCGTGCGTGTGCTTGGGCATGGAATTTGTCCTCATCGTGGTGTGGAGGCTGTACTACGTGTGGCAGAATCGTAAACGGGATCGCGCTGCGGCGGCGAGTGGGATCAGTGCAGAGGAGCAGGAGAGATTGGGCAGGGAATTGGGGGAGAAGAACTTTACGGATTTGGAGAATCCGCATTTTAGGTATACACTATAATGATGATGATGAGGAGGAAGAGTGGTTGGTTGGGAATGCATCAGCATGTATTCCGTGTCTGTATGGTACCTGAGAGTTCTCCGGAAGTCGATAAACACCATGACTTCATCACGACTTCTCCACGGCTAGCACCCTATTAATCCTATGCCAACTCGCCCGCGTATTGTCTCGCAGGCACATTGGTCATATCTTGGACAACAAGGACGACGCTGTAGCCACCGGAGTTGTTCTTGCCGCCGCACGAGCACCAAATAGTAGTGAATATGATCAGGAAAAATCTCATGGGCATTGGGTACCTGCTATACGATCTCCAGGAGCTCATACTTGGATTCTTCGAAAACGATGTTGGGCAGAGGGTTTAGATCGTTGCGGAAGAAAGTCATCTTCGCTGTGGCGAGAGCATGACGTAGGTGCATGGTAACATTACATATATACATACGATGTACCCAGAACGTATCCCAATACATCTGCTTCTTCAACGATCCCTGAGCGACATCCAACGCACGGAAAAAGAACCATCGAACAACATGTCGTCCAACCTCTTAACTCCGCTCAAAGACCTCAAGATTCTCAGACATCAAATCCCAGCTCACGGCTCATTGATACCCAACACGTCACTCCAGCACAAGCCTCTCCTGATCTACAAATCCGCATTCCCTCAGACCATCACAGCCTCGAAGATAGAATCTCATCTCAAAGCCATCGGAGTCGTGGTCCCGCAGTGGCGGTACACGATGTACAGCACCTCGCATTTCCACAGCACGACGCACGAAGTTCTGGTCGTTTCCGCGGGAAAGGCGAAGCTATGCTTTGGGCACGAGGGGAATGGGAGGAGAGTTGAGGAGGTGGTCGGAAGAGGAGATGTGATGATCGTGCCTGCGGGTGTGGCGCATCGGTTGCTGGAGGATTGGGAGAGTGGGTTTGAGATGGTGGGGAGTTATCCGGTCGGGTCGCAGTGGGATATGTGTTATGGGCGGGAAGGCGAGGAAGGCAAAGTTGAGAGTATCAAGCGGCTGGGCTGGTTCGAGCGAGACCCGGTCTATGGGATTCAGGGACCTGTCCTAGATGTGGCGTGAAGCGAGGAAGAATGGCTTTTTATCATTGAAAAGATGCAGACTAGATAGTCACGCTCCATGGCGCGACATTCGGATCTAATGCCTGCCATACGAACGGCATACCCTGGCTGAGACCATCCGGTCCGAAGGTCCTCGTGCTGACGACTGCGCTCCTCGCTGTCAAGGCAGCCATGAAGTCGTCATTCGCTGTTTGCGTCTGGGCGTTCATGCGACCGAGCATGATGGGGTCATTGAACATGTTAATCATGCTGCGATTTGTGCCGGCCAGGAGTGGTCTGGAAAAGTCTGCGGCAACCATGATGGTGGCCAAAGATGCATTGAGCTTAGGCAGATAGTCTGCTGGGTTCGTGACGACGCCTTTGTACTGCGGAAGAGGCTGGTAGAAGGCTGTGGGATGAAATGGGAGCGTGCTGGCAGAAGTGATGAGTTGATTGGTGTTTTGCGTGTGGTGGGAGATGGAGACGAGACGGGCTATCTCCGCGAGGATTTGGGCTACATCGGCTGGTGTGCTGAGGCTTGGAAAGTCGATGGCTTTGGCCGGGCCTTGAGCTTCCTTGACCCAAGCTTGAAGTTCTGAATCGTGGATTACAGATGCGGAGTCGGGATAGTAGGATGCAACGAAGGTAGTGGTGAAGTTGTGGATGGCGCCGTAGAGTGGTAAGGCATCTTCGTAGAACGGGAAGTGTTTGAGAGCAGGTCCGTCGGCGTAGTCGATGAGGCCACGCGACTGCAGGTTATTCTTGAAGTAATTGGCTTTGATGGCACCAGCGAAACCATTGAAGTATGTCTCATTTGTGAATTCAGTGGCTGCTGCACCACCGTAACCAAAGGCCTGGTCGAAGACACCTCCTGGTCGGAGGAGGACGAGAAGCCCCAACGGACGAATGGAGAAGGCAGCGTATGCCAGCCTCTTTAGAATTGCCAGAACCGGGTGAGAGTCGCTCAGTGTCCTCACTGCCGCCATATACGCGATCTCCATCTGGAAGTGATTCCTGGCGAAGTGGTCCAGTTGACCCATGAAGAGGTCATTGACGTTGTACATCATCTTAGCCAAAAGCCAATCATTGGCAGAATCTGCCGGAGTGTAAACGAGGTTGCTGCCAAAATTGGTCCGGATGGCCAGGGGCAGAAAATCTCCACATGATGGCGAGATGTAAAAGTAAGCGTCACAGGCCGCAGCATACCTGCCAGAATTGTGCTGGAGTGAGCTCTGATTGCGGTGATCAGCGTAGAAGAGACGTCCTGCCTGGAAGAGCTGATCCAGAGTCTGACCGGTGATATTCTTGACAATCGCGTCCGAAACCGTGAATGCTGGAGTGTCCTTTCCTGGCATCAGACGTCGGACAGCGTATGGATTGAAGGAGAGGCGTTCCATGGAGAACAGCAGGTCTTGCGTATAGTTCGTCAAAATGCCTGGAGCCTGGCCGGTGGGGTTCGACGAGGCGACCCACTCGTCGTCGTACAGTTTGACATAGTCATCTAAATCGTGGAGTCCGTTGTACTTTGCAGGATTGACATTGGCCTTCGTATAGTCGGCGAGGGATAGAGACGCCGCGGGACTCAGCTCCGCCGTCTCGATGGCAGTATCTGCTGCATTGTACGTACTTCCAAGAGCACCTGACGGATAGTATGGTCCGACGCCTACTGCTGGACCATACAAAAAAGTGGCCTGCTTCGTTGAGATGTCTGCCGCTCGAAGTGGCGGGCTGCCCGAAGGTAATGTATATGGCAAGAGTGCCGTGCTGTTGTCCTGTCTCTCTTGCAGCTCGTTCGACGTAGGCAAGGCTGAGATGGCCACAGCCAGCATTGAGACCAACAGAGTTGATGGTAAAAGCATGTTTCCGTCAGACTTACTGCAATACCAAGTTCAAAATCACGACCTGGTTCGCAAGGACTCATGGGGGACTGAGCCTTGACTTATACGTGCAAGGAGTCGCAAGCATTTCCGAGTCGATATAGCATCAGCCACCGCTCGTGCAGGCATACACGCCGCAAATCTAACTTTCCAACAACACGGTGATGGAAGAAGGCGCAAACGCAAGTCATGCACCAGAAGTGTTGGATGGGCCATTTACGAGCTGCACGCATGTCCGTGGCACGACCGCTTTGTTCCAATTCGGTTCCGCGTCGCCAAATCATCCTTCGACATGTTGTACGGATGTCCTTCTGCACGAAGGAGGCGCACCTCATCCTGCGCCGACTGTACACTAAATCCGCACGTCGAGGGTCGCAAGGTTCAAAATGAGAAATGATTCGGATGGGGTCCAGCTCCGCAGACTCCGCCAGCGACCGAATTTAGATGTCGGAAGAGCCTTCAGGGTATGTATTCTGGGACCCCACTTCGACGGAAGAGTATCCATCGAATCGTATGTCATTTCATTTCTTCATGCCAGCCCTGGTGCAGCGAAATGCTGCGTTCAGTAGCTGCATGCGTGGGCCACGTTTGTGCGCAGCGATGTCGTACTAGGAGGTAGTGGGAGTTGCGATCCTTCCGTGAAGCAGAGATGGCGCTGACGGCGCCGATCCTTCAGCTAATAAAAAGGTGGAAGCGGGCGACTTCAGCCTTCAGGTTTGTTGGCATTTTTTCAGACTTCTGTAGCTGCTTCTCTAGCGCTTTGCTTTGCCGCAAGATGGATCCTTGATCTACCGGTGCTGCTGTGAGGCACGTGGCGCTGCGGCTTTGCAAGATTGCACATAGTAGTCATTGGTCGATGCCGGCAGCGTGCGCTTTTCGGGACATCTTGAGCTCTACTCGGTAGTCAACGCATTGGTACGAGGTCGCCACAGCTTAGGGTATATCGTCAACCATTCTTCAAGGTCAGGATTCCGCCGGCATGATCCGGCATCCCACCGATCAGCCGATGATTCGCAAGATCGTTACTGCGAACTCTCGTCAGTATTCCCCGCAGAACGGTCCAAACGAAGTAGAGACCCTAGAAATGGCCAGAGGTCTGTATGCAAGCATATGGCTGCAATGTAAGGCATCGATGATATGATTGTCAAGCTATGCAGGCTCAGGTTCAGCCTTGATCTCGTTAGCAAACATTGGCTCTGACTTGATCGAGCTACGTTCCTCGTCTTCCTCTTTAACACCATCGTCAAAACTGCCCGTGCTGACCACGCTGTTGCGGTTCGACAGAGGTTTAATGTAGAAATCACTCGAGTTGTGAAGGAGCGTCTCCGTTGCGCTGAGCCGACTCTTCTCGTTGACAGTCGGTTTCTTCGCTCTTCTGGTGCCTCCGATGACGGTGGAGTGAGCGCTACTACCCCTCCTCTCTCGCCGTTGTGGAAGTCCTTCAGGTTCTGGGGTGGGCGTCCTAGAGTGCGAAGAAGTGCGTGAGTGAGAGCCTTCGCGGAGAATACTCCCTTTTCGTGCGCGTTGTTTTAGACGCTCACTTGCAGGTCTTTCCTTCAGTGCAAGTTTTTGAAGGTCGAGCTGGCGACGTGACTTTCTTCCCATGAATAACCCAAAGCGAACATTGCGCCATCCTCTCCAGCCGGTCCACCACAGCCATCCTCCATCCTTCTTCGCCACTTCTCTTTGACGTGCTCGCACAACTGTGCGCAATTGCGCACGGCGCGCATTTTCGCGATCCCAGTATTCGGTACGGAAATTGTCCCAACCCTCACGGAAGTCGGGGCTGAATGGCTTAGGTAACAGCAGTACTCTAAGGACATCGCCTCCAGGTGCAAGGTCCTCTTCCAGCAAACCATGACGTTGGGCGTGCGCATTCCAGTGCTCCTTAGGCGCGCCGGCTTCGATGTCCTTGGGTACAATCTGAAAATTGATGCGGTCTTCTCGGAACCATCCCATCTGATCAAGCATTGCCACATAGCCAGCTAGCTCGGACAAGAACGAGCCTTTGACAACGACCACCTTCAGATTGAAGCCTCGAAGTCCTCGATTCGTAGTGCCGACAAACTTCCTGGGCCAGCGAACGCCGCGCTCGTACATGCCAGTCCCCCAGAACAAGCACAAGGTGACGACTCCAGAGCACCAGCCTAATTTCTCGGTGGACTCAATAACCCAATACACGCTACCTCCGACACCGCTGCCATCTTCGCGAGGCCTGAAGAAGAGTAGGTACGTAAAAGTCAAATTCCAAGCAGTTAGGGCGATGACCAGTAACAGGTGGACTCTCAATCGTGCTCTGAGCTGCAAGTATTGTAGTCGCAGCGAAGATTCCAAGATGAGCAGATTGAGATAGATCTGCGGCGGACTCGAAGGCAAGGCGTCTCGGGGGTCGCTGCTGCCGACTGGAGGAAGCGGTGCAGTGATGGAGTGAGATTGTCCTGATGCTCTGGCATTTGCGGCAACCTGATCTGCAGACACATCGGAAGGAAGCGCCCCCTTGACGATTCGATCGATGGGATCGCTCATCGTTATGTATCAGATATGTTCGTAGACTGAACAGCTTCAGGCAACGGAAGTCGGAGGTATAGCTTCGGTCTCAGTCAGCATCTGAGCTTGTGACGTCGTTACTGCATGTGACAAGCGGGCATATGCTGCAAGGAGTGGTGTATTCAGTGTCAGGCGAGTCCAGAGCATGTAATGTCGCCCAGCCGAGTATGTACGCAGCTGTAGGAAACGGCCATATATCGCCGGTAAGGATTGACCATCGAAGAAGAACTCAGATTACGCTGTGCAAGAACGTGGCTGGTCAGAAACGCTCGGGCCAATCGTCGGCTATTCTATCTGCCGAGCGATACCATTTCACAACGCCCGACTTCTTCATACAGCATTCTCCTTTACATCGTGAGAAGCTACGAGATACTGTTTTCCCAAAGACCTTCCAATGAGCAAATACAAGATACGTGATTGCTGTTAGCAGGTCAATTGATTCCACCCATACAGCACGCCACCGTCCACCATTTCTGAAGGACGACAGTGCCCATCAGGAGAATGTTGCATCGAGCATAATGCAAGTCATATATATCCAAGCATTGAACGTACACAAGCGTGAACAATCAGAAACGCCGCTCGACCAGAACCTAGTGAGAATTCCTCAAGCACAGTCTCCGACTCCTCACATATCCAAACACAGCACAACTGATTACCCTCCTCCCAACAGTTCGAAAAACTCACATTCCCACCTCACCTCTTCCCAGGCTCTGTATCCCCAGCCTCCGAGTACGTCGGTGGCGCCTCACTGACCGTCCTCAGAGTTGTCAGACTACTCCTCGCACTCTCCAAACCGCCTAATCCACCACCACCACCACCAATACCACCCACACCGCCATCAATACCCGCACTCCCCCCTCCACTCCCACTCACATCCGGCACAGTCTCCAGAAGCTCATTGAGATTGATCTCGACTTGTTTCTTCAGAGCTCGGAAAGCCTGCGTGGGATTCTCTCCATCCACTGTCGGCCAAAGTCAGATCAAAAGCAGAAGCAGAAGAAGCAGCAGAAAGAGAAGAAACCCCCGAAGAAGGATCTGCTTTCAAACGTCTCGACAGGAAACTCACCTCCCCCTTCAATCTTCCCCTCTATCCTCCCCTCCTTCACCGCCACAATCGTCGCAACCACCCTCTCCCCCTCGCCGCCGCGTCTCGAGAACAACAACTTGAACTCGTGCTCGTCGAGATTCACACGCCCGTTGTCCGAGAGAAGGGATAATATAGCATCTAATATTTGTCATGTCAGTCAAACGACAAAAAGACCTTTCCGCCCCCCTCCCCTCCTCCCACAAAACCAATATCAGAACCTATCTCTCAGACAAAGAACCGAAAAGAAGCCAATGATAATCACAAGTAGTGACATGGAAAACATACGAATCAACTGATCTCGATCCCGCACTTTCTCATGATGTCCAGACGTCTTATCGCACGTCCAAGCCGGTTCGTGTAGCTGCGGTATGACGCGCGAGAGGCGACGATAGGGAGCGGAACCTTGGGCGCCCATAATTCCCTTCCTTAATTGAAAAAAAAAAAATCAAGTCGGGTATCAAAAGAGAAAAAGGAAAGAAAGCGTTTTCGTTTCTTTGACTGGAAAAGCTGGTGGTTGGTTGGTTGGCTGGCTGCAGGCGATGGTGTTGGTGATGTTGTTGTTGTTGACCTTTGGAGAGAGAAAAAGAAAACCCCGCCTGACACTCTCTCGTGGCAATTTTTTTAATCCTTGCCAAACGCAATTGTTGTCGTGAAGTATCAAGAGAGAGAGATGTCAATGTTTCGACGACCACTTCTGATAGAAATGGTGAGAATGTAATATAATTCGGCTGCCTGAAGGATTTCCCCTCTCAGCTCTACTCTCCCTCTCACACACGTCCATCCGATGGCTTCTGTGGCGCAGCAAATCCAAAAGGGCGCTCCCATTCCCACTCCCCCTTTCCGCTTCGTACATCGACGTCGCAACTACACCTACACATATCGACTTCGGCATGCATGCAGCTTTTGATTTCTTGACATTCCACGCCACACAGCTCAGACATACACACGTATCCAACAAGCCCACATGAAGTCCTCTGTCCTCTGTTTCTCTTCTCTCCTCTTCTTCTTCCAATGGATATGTCTCTCTCGCTTTTCCCCACTTAAATCTTCGTAGGATTCCCATCCAATTCGCATGTCGATTGCTCAACAGTGGCTGCTCACACGGAAAAACAAAACAAGCAAGAAGTCCACGTGCGCAAGAAAAACCACGCTGAAGACCAGCTTTTGTAGCCGCTTGCTTCTCAAAGTCCTTCCCGGAGAAAGAAGACAATAATACGGCAAGACGGACACCACCCATCACCGTCGCCCAATGTTGCCTTTGCTGGTCGTCGATTGGCGTCAAACATACTCGATCAAAGCAAGCGCATTTGCCGTCGTTCGTGCCGCGCTCTTGGAGAGCGCCGATCAACTCCATGAAACGCCATGCCATTACTGGTACGATAGATGCAAAAGCTTCGTGCGTCGCTCAAGATTGTAAGTCGCAGAAAAATGGTAAATTGCAGATCTGGTGTTCTCTGCTTCGAGCCGAGACGTCCAATCTCGATTCGGCTCGTCCAGTGCTGGCAGCTTGCGTGCCAAGGCCAGCCATATTCACTGCCCCCCCCGGATAGCATGCCCTTCACGCCGGACATCTGCTGAAGCTGCCGAAGACGCGTTGCGCCTTCATCATAGAATTCCAGAGTCTTTCAGGGCATTCTGTAGAATGGTCTCCTTCACAGCAGCGAAAACGAGGCGGATGTTAGAAGTGTCCGTCGCTTGCGTAAGGTGTGGATAGAGGTTCAAATGTGCCCGATTCACCTGATTGAATCTCCACAAAAGGTATTTCGCCGCGCGATTAACGTCGTTGCCACCCGAGTAATCCGGGAAATAATTCACCAACGGGCTCTTGGCCAGTTTCGCCCGGAACAAGTCGACTTTGTTGAGGAACAGTATTATTGAAGTTCGCATGAACCATCGAGAGTTGACCACGGAGTCGAAGAGAACGAGCGATTCCATCATACGGTTCTGTTTGAATTAGTGTTAATGGTCGGGTCTGATGTTTCAATGAACTCACTTGGCTGCTCTCTTCCAGTAACACCTGGTCATATTCGCTCAGCGCCACGCAAAATATGATGGATGTCACGTTTTCGAAACAGTGGATCCACTTTTTCCGTTCGCTGCGCTGGCCTCCGACATCAAACATGCTGCAGATAGAATCAGTATTCGCGCCGATCGTTATGCGTGATTTGACGCACTGTATACTCAACTGTCCCATCTGAAATCGCGTCTCGTAGATACCGGTAGTTTTTGTCCTCGCTCGTAGTACATCTGCTTCGCTGGGTATGTAGTCGGGCGCTGATATCCTGGTCACCTCGTCGAAGAAGCTGCTAGTGTTAGCGTAATGATCGCCAACATGACCTAAGCTGCACATACTATGGTGCAGAGTCCATGATATAGAACTCGTTCTGATGATCAAGCACTTTCTCTCTACACGGATCACTCCATACGCTCGCGATTGCCTCGCCAACTTTGGGATCCATTGCAGATTGAGGATCTGGATCAACGGTGTACTCCATGATGTAGTCGCACACCTCGCGATTCGCCGGGTTCTCGACTTCGATCTCGAATTGGCGCATTGCGCCGACGAGAGCCTTTGCGCAGTCTATTAGATTCTTGTAGATGGTATGCCGGTATAGTGCCAGCTCGTCCACGGTATACCCGTTTTGGTGTATAATCTTCATCTGCTTGACGATTGTGCTCTTCCCACTCTCTCCGGAACCTACACCTCAATTGTTAGCAAGCGGCATGCGAACACGTCCTATACATCGGCATCAGGCATACCCAGCAGTAATATCTTGCATTCTCGCCGTAACTTCTTCGAGTCCTCCTCCAAAGACCGATCGATCATCTGGCTGCGCTTCTTCTGGTCGCCATCCTCGTTGGTGCTGCTCGACATGCACGCGCCCATGATCGCGGTATGGTGGCCCAGCTGCGCCTGAGCTCAGGCGAATGTCCTGAGGACTTCAAACCGACACCACCTCGTGGGCCCAGCCACGCGGCTTCCAATTGGGAGCTTTTCAGGATCGGCGGCTCTGCGTGGGCGCAGCGGCAGTCACGTCTGCGGAAGGGCGGTGGTGGAATTGGCAAGTAGGGATAAATGCGTACGGTGGGTGAACCTTGGACCTCGAGCGCGGAATGCGATGTAGCGTGGCGCGCGGCTTTGTTCCTTTGTGGGACGTACGGGGACGCGCTGGTGCCAAGTGAGAGCAAGCTGGCACAGCGGTAGTGGCGGAGGGAGGGAGCGAGGAGATGAGACGAGATGTAGGTGGTGGTGAAGCTTGGGACACAGATATGGTGAGGTGCAGCGGTTGAGATAGCTCGGAAGGTCGGCGGCAGCTACGTACGTCGGTGGGCGTCCTGGCGGCGGCGGCGGCGGCGGTGAGGTGGTTTATGGTATGAGGCTTGCACAGGCACAGCGCTCGGCTCTTAGCTCCGACGGCCGAGGAGTCGAGTGGTTGTATACAGTAAGGTAGCAAGGTATCTGGAGATGTAAAGAGGATGGTGCTTGGGGCAGGGAGCGGGAGCGGTGCCTGCCCTGCAATGCGTGTAGTGCGTGTAGTGCTGGGTGGTAGTGGTAGTGGTGGTGGTGGTGGTGGAGGCCGGGTTACCGGGGTTCTCTCGTATGTGATATGATGCAGCTGGCAATAATGGGGCCAAGGCGTGGAGTTCGATTAGGTCATGTATGAGTCGGTGCACGGATCATACGCACACACTTGTACCGCACTATGCTGTTTGTCTGTCTGTTGCTCGGCTTCTGTCTCTGTCTGCATAGACACCTGATTGACGTGCTGCTGCTGATGCTGCTGCTGCTACTGGCGATGCGACGACGGCACCTTTTGCGTATATATGGATGTATGTATGTATGTATGTATGTATGTATGTATGTATGTATGTATGTATGTATGTATGTGACAGACCAAACTCCGCGGGCAATATTATTTTGGTGTGCGATGACGATGGTGCTGGCAATGGCGATGGCGATGGCGATTGGGATGGATGCAAGCAAGCAGGCGAGAGCAGCGCTATCTCCGTGGTAGGTACCTCACACTCCTCCCATGCGAGTGATGTGATTAAATCAATGGCTGAGAAAGGCAAGGTCTGGCCAACCACCCCCAAACAATAATGCATGCAAACATGGGACAAATAGTGCATCACATATTGAAGCGGAGACATGCTTAAAGGCCTTCTCGAGTCTCTTGTCCCATCTCACTCACCGCACCCCATTCCATCTCATCCCATAGGCTATAGCGGATCGATCGACGGGGCGCCAACAACGAGCGGCGGTACCAAGATACCTCCCTCGTGGTCGTCTCCCACAGCTCTCTCAAACAGCTACATGTACCATAGTACATGTACTGCAAGCACCGCATGCATGCATGGATGCATGCCGCCGAGAGAGAAAAGAAACGGTCCACCGATACCGCCCGACACGACAGGACACGACACGACACAACAGGACACGACAGAGAACAACAACAACAACACATCTCGGTCTCCCTCCCTTACCCCCTGACCCATCGAAGAAAGAACCATTTGTACAAAAGAGGCAAGCCGCCAACGGCTCAAACAGGGTCTCAGCTTCTCGACTTCTGTTCTTTTTTCGTTTGTTGGTTGGTTGATTCACATTTCTGATGGAACGGGTGGAACTTGTAGTAGTGTGTTTTCTTTGTTGCTATTTTCATCTCACGCAAACTGGCACACACTCGGTCTTTCGGTAAGCCGGCCGGCCGATCGATCTGCGACTTGCACGTGCATGTGCTCACCCGATCTTGGCGGCTTCTGGTTTTTCGTTAATGCCGATCATTCTATTTGCTCACATATAGGCCTATATGGCACGTACAGACGCAAAATCGTTATCGTGAAATAGCTACTCGGAGATCGTTCCGTTAGGGATCAAGTCTACTTCAGGTTTTGTTTCGCGGATACTCCAATCGTACGTGTTGAACTTCTGGAACTGTATCAATGTCTTCTACCTGTATGACCTCGAGAACAGCCCCCGTCTCCCTCTATTCGAATCTGTCCCCAACGCCGACGCTGTGCTTCGCAACAATATGCAGGAACAAAAGAACAAAAGTGATGGAATCAGCCAGATCATCCGCTATTGAACAGAGCTGAGTCTTTTCTGTCTCTTCTCAACATCCCTCATCTCGTCCAAAACTTCGCTGTTGAACTGCTCGTGTCCATCCAGATAAACATGATGTCCAGCCTTCCGGATCACAGTGACCTTCGCATCTCCGTTCTCAAGCATCTTCTCCTTAGTGGATGCATTGGCGAGCGCTTTCGTCTTTTCCTCTTTCATCCGCTTCTCCGCGTCATAGCCTCCATTGACGTCCATCCAATCATTCTCGCCATACATGAGTACGACAGGAATACCAGTCTCGCGGACTTTGCTGGCGCCGTCTACAGACTTGACTGATGCGTTGTCAGGAGTCGAGTCCTTGTGCTCTCCGATGTACTGCCGACCCACGCCATGTATTCTTCGGAGGAGGGGCGAGCGCGCAAAGGCACCTGGAGCTAGAATGTACGCTAGAGCGTATTCACCACTTCCCCTTTGGCGGAAGAGGGAGTAACTGTAGTCGTGAAGAGCTTGTGCTTCGTCTGCCGGGAGATGTGAAAAGCGGCGTGAGGTCCAGCCTGACACGAGTCGAGGTCCAAGCGGTCCAGTAAGCCGCACAAGAGAAAAGGGCGACACGTTTGCGTCCCAGAGCGTCGTGAGCCATTTCGGCAGAGGCTTCCTAGGAGCTGGCTTCTTAAGCGCAGACGTTGCGCTGTCCTGATCCTGGGTAAACTCGTTTGCCATGGTGCTGGCTTCAGGCTCCGGTAGAGTTTCCTGGGTTGCATAAGGATCCTCTGGAATTCCTACCGGCGAGGCCAGAATGAGTTTGTCCAGATGCGCGGGATACTTCAGCGCATAGCACACGGCCATATAGCCTCCCAGGCTGTGTCCCAGCAGAGTCATCTTCTGTATGCCCTTCTTCTTTCGCCACTCTTCCAGCGCATCAACAAACCAACTCTCAGCTTCTCGTGCTCTCCCTTCCTTGTCCTTGGCGTTGATTTTGACAAAGTTCGGCCGCGTGCTACGTCCCATGCCTGGTAAATCCAAGGCGTAGAGTTTCCAGTGTGGCAGTCGAGATAGCGCCTCGAAGTTTTTGTAGAAGAAACCCAGTCCTGCGCCGTAGCCATGCAATATAACCAGATTGTTCTGCACGTCTTCACCCAAACGCTCGACACTAAACTCATTCAGCGCGCGATTCTTGCCTGACAATTCTACCATCTTGCTTTGCCACTGTCGCGGTCCATACGGATCATTTATACTGCTTGTCTTCTGAACAGGCTCCATACTGACGCTCGAGCTCTTGTCCAATTCCATTGTAGAAGCGCTGGTGCTAGCGGGCGCGCTACCAGTCTGTGTGTGAGTGGGCGGCTTCTGAAGGTATGGAATGAAGCTCAAGACCTTATGCTCCGTGACGGCCGGCGCAAGACTCGTCCACCACTGCGAGAAGCCATCCTTGTAGCCCAACGGGAAATATGCATTCTTGTCGGGCGCGTGTCCTCTCGGGGCGGTGCTCTCTCGCTGCCTGGCAAGCATGGGCTTGCCACCGCCATTCTGGGTGCGGCTGCTCAAGTCGTCGGCAGACTCGGAGGCAGACATGGTGGAGTAGGTATTGGACAGAAGTGAAGATGCTGAATTCGAAGAACGGGCGTAGTAAGTCGTATGGTAGACGGCAGCGAGAAGTAATAGTGACGGGCGAAGTGACGTGGGGAGGGCGAGCAGGCTCGCACCCGCGCTGCGTAATAAGGGAGCCAACTTGGGCAACGGCGTTTGCGGCGTTTCGTTACCTCCTAGCTTGCGGCTTTGTATAGATGATCCGTGTCCGTGTCCGGGCGACGGAGATGGCTGTGGCTGTTAATGACTATATGCCGGTGGAAGTAACGACGGTTGGCGCCACGGTTGGAGGAGAGCAACATGACTTGGTGGTAGGATATGGAGGCGGGTGGTGGAACTAACTTATGTAAGTTCCTGTAGAAGCGTTGATAGACATGTGGGACGCCGAGGATGCGTGTGGCAATTGGCCTGAGCGCCTCCTGCCAAATGATCCAACCACGTTCACTAGGTACTTCTGCTTCGCTGCTTCACTCTCTCACCGTGCCACTTTACCACCCAACCACCCTTCCGTCTTATCAGTGCTGGGTCGTTCATATCTATCACGCATGCGCGGGATATCTGTACCTGGCAGCATTGATATTCAAGGGTTTAAGTGCTCGAAAGTACGACAGGACTGTATTAGTGTCCAAAGGAAAATCTCCTACTCAATACACTACCACTCTATCTTGGATCTAGTGTTACATTTCTGTCGACCTAATGCCGTATCGAACGGGCAAGTCACAGAAAAGAAAGAACGCCCGAACAACGCGCAAAAGGGTATCATAAGTGGCCGCCGTAAGAAAGAGGTTCGTCAAATCATCACTGCGACCTGCTCTCACGATGCAGTCGGTTTCCAAGCACTCAACGGCAAGGTAGACTCAGTCGTTCTTGTGGTTGTCACTCTCGTCATCGTCCTCGTCTTCGCCCGCGTCCTCCTCGTCTTGTGCAGATGCACGCCCGACTCGTCGTATAGTCGGTGAATTGACCATCAGATACTGCCAGCAACTTGGCCCAAGAGCTGTCGTCTGTTGTTGGAGACGTTCGTTACGCAAGACACCAGCTTCTCGGACATCATGCCTATACAGGTCTTCTTAAGTCCATGGACTCAGTAGTAACCACCGCCAAAAGCTTCCTCCTCTTCATCCTCAAGAGCGTCGCTATCATACTCATCGATTGCACGATCCAGATTTGCTGCCGGCCGCACTTTGTGCGCAGCGTAGTAAGCTTCTGACATGAACTGAGCATTCGGATCCAGTTCCATCAGTTTCAGGTAGCACAATTCGCGACCTGCAGCCATAAACATCATCAGTCCCTGGCCTCCCCAACTTTGAAATCTGGCCAGCGTTGAGGCCTTCAACAGCTCCCACGTTGAGAAGCCATTACCCTGACGTCGCATCCACTCGACCACTATGGGATGACCTTGATCCACGGGCAGAATCTGGTCATAAAGACTGCGCAGCTCTCGAATAGAGTCCTGATAAGTGGTGCCTGCTTTTCTGTCGCCGACCCAGTGAGCCCGAAGCGTATCAAGGTTCTTCTTCAAAGCGTCCAGTTCAGCTCGTATCGGTGAATGGTCAGACGCACTAGCCAGAATCTGCTTGTAGAATAGCACGAGGTCATAATCGTACGTTCCTGCGTCGTCCAAAATTTTGCTAGCTTGCTCCAGCGTCTCTTTCACCAGAGGTTCAACAACATCAAAGAAGATACTGTCCGTGATGTTGGACAGCACTGTGGCCTGGTATGCAGGGTAATGCGAGCGCTCTTTCTCCTTCTTATCTTTGTCGGTGGCCTTCGGGTCATGCCTGGTGAATTCCCAATATCGCGGGTCTGGGTTGTTTATGGGAATCTTCTTTGCCTTCATGTAGGCTCTAAACATCTTCCGGTTGTAACGGTATCCTTGTTTATCGGCATCAACCATGTAATCGTGTACTGGAAACAGAACTCGAGCTTCTGGTGAGTCGATAGTACCCTGAGCATAGTTCAACTTCTCCAGTTCAAGCGTGACAGTGCCTAGCATCCCAGCGGTACTGTTCTGTATGCGAATCTCGTGCATTTTCCCCAGGAACTGACACCATTGTTCTTCCGAATCAGGATCCTTGATGAGGTCAATCAGCAGAGTCTTGTCGACGGTAATGCCCAAGCTTTCTGGACTTGGAGCCTCCCAGGGGGCTGGAGTGTTCAAGAAGTTCTCCGTGAGACGCTTCGACCAAGTTATCCAATACGTATCTCCATCGTAATCGCCACCTTGCAGCTTCTCAGCGAGAGGTCGCATGCCTTTTGATGGGAATACAGCAAGATTCTTAAATCTTGCTAACTGTGGGTGGCACACGAATTTGATCTTTTGGATATCCCAGGGTCCGAGTGCTGGATTGCGAGCGACTAAGCCCTCCATACCCGAGAGTTCCATAATAGGTCTCCCAGTCACAGTGTCAAGGAAGGCATCTTCGAACCGGATATGCACCTCGCCAGGGACAAGACAGCCTTCTGGATCAGCGATGCCCATCAGAGTCGTAGACTGAGGAAGACGGATCTGAAAGTGTTGACTTCTCAGGTCGAATGCACCTTTGGCCAGTCTCTTCACCTCGTGAGCAAGCCACTTACACTTCTTCGGATGAAAACCACATTCCAGCATTCTGATAATCCTCTCGTCGCGATTCACCGAAAATCCACCAATGGTTCGAATGCCAGCTTCCCGAAGACTGATCTCACGAGTGCTGCTTTTGGACTGCATCCAGCGGCGTAAGGGCAAAGTATCTTCTGCTTCCAAGGTTTGCAGAAATTCTTTGGTCTGCGCTCGTACTTGATCCCTCACCTCTCGGAAGATTGCATCTGTAGGCACGCCTCCATTGATCAAGATCGGCAAGAAAGCAACATACAGAAACGACGGTCGGGGCGGCCCATTTTCTTTAACAACGTTCACCGACAGCCACTCGTCGTTAGCATCGATAGCTGACAGATCTTTGGAAACCTTCACCTGGCTCTTTGAGATCCAGAGAATGGTGCCTTTCGGCCTATCTTTTAGTTTTCGAGGGTCTTCATCCTCGAGGAACGACACACCCTTAGAGCCTGCCACTCGAATCTGGATTGCTGAAGGTACTGAGGGAAGGCCTTTCGCCTGAGCGAATTGGTCAAGGAGCCAGAATGAAGCTTGACTGCAGCCGTCGTTCATGACTTTCGAAGAGTCGTACTTCTCTAAGAATTGGTCATCTGCATCTGGCCGCTCAAAGGTACGATCGTCCGCATGATCCGTTGCTCTGAGATCTTCGACCCATGTAATCTCGTCCGGCCGAAGTGTCGCAATCGGTATCGTGCGCGACAGCTGGAGCTCTAATCTCATGTATGCTTTGCAAGCACGCTGTAGTGCATTTTCATGCACTGGAAGTGCCCACTGCAAAGCTTCGATCGTCGTGACCCAAATCGCTCTATGACAGTTTCGCTCACCCTTCTTTTTCTTTGGCTGCAAGAAATAGAGGAACCAGCGGCGGCCCATAAACTCTTGTGGGTGGGAGCAGTATTCGCGAAACGATGCGAGTTCCTCTTTAGCTTTATGGTTCGTGGATTTCTGGAGGCTTGGAATTTCCATGTATAAAACCTGATCCGCTCCGAATCTGCGCTGCAGAGCCGAGGAAATCTCCTTCTTAGGCTTTTCAAGGACTATCTTGAAGACAGCTCCATCTTTGCACTCGTTCCATTCCAGTCGCGAGCCCATAGTAATGTTTTCGAGTGACAAGCTCGCGTCGAAGCCTCTTCGAAATTCGACTCTGTCATGGGGGAACAGGTTGTGGAGACCTTCCAGGGAGCGAGGTCTCCATCTCTGTTCAAGCTCTGCAGCCGAAATCAGTCCACTTTGCAAGACTCGTTGAGCTTCCCAACGGACGAGAAAGGATAGGCGAGAGAAGAAGGGTGGACTTTGCATTTGTGCAAACGGGCGCCTTGCTTTGACGATCACTGGTTTCTCGACTGACAAACGCTGATCTGACGGCTGCAGCACTGACGAAGCATGCCGCACTGCCGGTTGTGGTATCGATTGCAATATTGGCGCTTGTAGTGGAGCCGGTTGGGTTTCTTTGAGGTCTTGTCGAAGGGTCCTAGACGTTGGCTTCGATCTGGCCTCCTGGCAGTCTTGAGGCCGGGATTTATGATGATGGGTCACTTGCGATGGGCGCGCAGTCTGCGTGGACTGGTACAGTCCGGAGTGTAAAGCAGGGGACGTGCCGCATGCGAGGGGACGGCACCGTCGTGACCCTTGGCATATGGCTGTGGCAGTGTGCGACTCTGTGGACTCTTGGTCCAAGGTGTCGGTATCGGCGGGTTGAGATAGCTGCCCTGTGTTATACAAGACTGGCGGTCGCATGACCGATGATTGCTGGACTGACGTTGAGTGGGCAGGAGGTACATCTGGCATGGCCGTATCATCATCCTCTCTTGCCTGTCTGTCAGCAAGCAGGGCATCGATCTCACGCGGATCCAAAGATGATCCATTGTAGGTCGACTGAGAGTCTCGAGAATGATTTGAGACGTTATCCTGCACATTCGGTCTAATAGTCTGGTCCGTCGAGTTGGATCCCTTCGATTGTTGTGATGATTCGGCACACAGCTGTGCTGTGATCTCGGCGGCCTCGTTGGTCGATAGCAACAACGGGAAAACAGATTCCTTCTCTTGCCGCGCATTCAATTCTTCCGAAAACGAGCTCGCGGCCGTTTCTTGGGTACCAGCGGGGTTCGACCAGAATGACGTGTTTGGATTCGTTGTAAATGAAGTGTTTACTGTTGCGAATGATGTATTAGCTGATGCGGGTATCGCCGCAGTCCTCGTCTGCGAGCTTGGTGGAGTCGGCTTTGAGGCATATGGAAATGGTGGAGGTCCTAAAGACTTCGCGTTTTCAGATCCCGTCGTCTTTGCTTTGGCAGTAGTAAAGTAGCCTCCAATTCCGACGCTTCTATTCGCGGGCGAAGGTGATGATGGGTCTTCAGCCTCTTTGATCGGATCCGGACTAGCATCGCGATATCTCTTGGATTGCGGCGTGACAGCCTCCTTCGCGGGTCCCTCTATAAAGCCATAAAACAACTCAAGCCTAATGGCCTCATTGCCATTTTCAGATCCAGCCACAGAGTCTAGGAAGGCTCGTTCCGCACGACGCAATGCCGCTCGATCTTTCCACCACAGCAAATTGTAGCTATCCAAGGTCTTTTGCCTGAGATCAGATCGGTTGTATGCATCAGGCGACCTGTAATCTGTATAATTTAGATCGAATTTGGCGAGCCGACAAAAGTCCTCCTGATCCCGTCGAAGCTGGCTGCCATTGATGCCCGTCAGTGGTTGTAAGCCAGCATCCGATGCCATCCCAGACGACTTCCGTTTGCGAGCCATAGGACATGGCAGCCGGCCCCTCGCAGGGGCTGTATGATATATCAGGTATACCAAAAAGTCGAGGCATTGGCCGTTGGGCAAACAAACAGTTAAGGAGGAGCACAAGCGATAAGGCTCGCGCGTAGAGCCGTAGCGTGGCCAAGAGCCGTCCCGCTCTTTCCATTTCGGTCTCGCTTATGATTAGCTTCGCTTGCAATGGCTGACACGGCTGCGACACGGCTGCCTGAATGTTCAAAGCCCCCAGCCTGAGGCGCGGCGGCACGCGTTCAGGTATAAAGTGTGTGCAGCTCAATGGCAGAAATGTGGTCACATTCTGGCGATGCTCTCACAGGTCTCGTGTTGCCTGGATAGCAACATACAACGTTGAGAGCGTAACGCGAGTCGCAGAGCGCATGCTGCAGCTTTGAGACATTGGTCCATCAAAGTGGAAGTTCAAAGTTGTATGATAGCCGTCTGGTGGACGTCGATTATCATGTTAGCTTTTGATCCGAGTCTGGGAGATCTTCAGTTTACTGGCATAGCAGGATAGAAGACGCCAAAAGCCAGTACTGTCCATGGACGGCACGACTCGCAGGGACAATGTCAAAAGGAAGTAGTCAAGGTGAAAGACTGCTGCGGTCTGACGGCTTCGGAGCCGTGGCTTTGATTTCCTGTCTCTGTTTTGAATCTCTTTCGACGCATACTTCACAGGAGCGAGGGGAGATGTTAGTGCTGGATGCGATTGTCGGGGCGTTTGAAGGCGAGCGAAACGAAAGCATGAATAATGTCTGGCAGATGCAATAATTCGTCGTGTCTAACATGATCATGGCTGAGATGCTGAGAAGCATTCGAACTTGACGTTCTCAATGGCGAAGTGATGCAAGTCGCTGCTCTTCTCACGTCTTCTCCGCCTCGCACTTTTTGGTGTATGGTATCTGTATTGCAAACCGCTCTTAAACCTTCTCCTCCTTAAGGCCGTGCTTCCACAGGGTGACGTATGGGGTAACACCATCCTCGCGGTAGTTGAGCAGGACGACCCTGAGCATTTGTTAGTCCAGCTTCTCAGTGTACGGTAGGCTGCTGACGCAATACTCACATTCCATCTGGGTCCATGCTCTCGCCGATGAGGAACTCGTAGTCCTTGAAGTTTCCAACAATCTTCTTCGCGAAAGTCTGGGCGCCCTTCTCAAACTCGGTCACAGTGTCATCGCTGGCACCGTTGGCCTTAAGACCCTCCTTGACCTTCTTCATGTAGGTCTTGAGGTGTCCCAGGTATGACTTCTTGTCGAAGCTAGTCTCGTTCAGGCGGAAAGAATGAGCAACGTCGAGAACTTGAGTGGTGGTATCATCGGCACCCTCATCACCACCCTCCTCAGCAGAAGGGTTCGCGCCAATGTCGATGTTGTCGCCACCGATCGTGATCTTCCTGCAGTCGGCCTCGTAAGCAACGCCGTCGACCTCCTTCAGGTCGTACGAGTCCGAGATCATCTCATCGCCGGTGATGATGTCCTGCGCATGTATTGTCAGTCACAAGCTTTCTGTTGTGAAGCTGAGACGGCGGTGGGAAGCCCCGCTAGGAACTCAGTCGCACAACACACCTTGAAGATGATCATGTTTGCAGTTGTGTAAAGATATGAAAGTCAGGGGTGAGGTGATCGAGAATGTGAAGGCGAAGAGCGATCGTGGGTATAAGTCGACACGGAAAAGAGAGAGGAGTTGTTCTCGAACAGCTGGGATGGCGGGACAAGAAAAAGAGGGACCCTCTTTGCCAAAATCCAGCGAGTCCCCGCCGTTGCTTTCTTCCACTTGCGCCAGCCTGCATCCAGCTAGCGTGCCCAGACTTCCAAAGCACATCCGAAAACCTCAACTTCCGCGTCTGTGTGGAGATTACAACAGCTTCATCGCACAACACCGCAAGCTCGCCTTTCATCCTACTCCCTTGAGGTATGATATCCAACAGAGACGTGCCCTTCAGGTAGCCATCGCCTGCGCTCATTGCCTTCGCGCAATGATACCGCTGCGCCTCGACTCGTCGAGCTGAAGAACCCTGCCAGAAGGGCACTCTTTGCGCTCAAATGGCTCCCTGGAGGCTAATAATTATTTTCCACTGCAGACACCTCACGCCGCACATCGCGCCTTGAGAATCTCACACCTTCACCGCAAACATGGTCCACACTTCCGTCCTCAACGATGCGCTCAACGCCATCAACAACGCCGAGAAGTCCGGCAAGCGTCAGGTCTTGATCCGCCCAAGCTCCAAGGTCATCGTCAAGTTCCTGTCTGTCATGCAGCGTCACGGTATGTCACAGTCACGTCTTTCCTTCAGACCAGCGCAAGAGGAGGAGCAGCGTAGCAGAAAAAGGACAGCACTTCACCCCGGGCTGATAACTAGGCTATGGTCTCATACCGCTCCACGACCAATGCCCTTTAAGTGTTCGGAAGATTGAGATATTGGCGAGAGATCTTACACGTCCTCGGAAATCAAGGCTGAGGAGGCACGTTTAATCTACCGCAACAAATGCTGACTTGGCATATGACAGGCTACATTGGCGAGTTCGAGGAGGTCGACGACCACCGCAACGGCAAGATCGTCATTCAGTTGAACGGCCGCCTCAACAAGACCGGTGTCATCAACCCTCGCTACAACGTCCAGCTCACCGACCTCGAGCAGTGGGTTGTCCGTCTGCTCCCATCGCGTCAATTCGGTTTCGTCGTCCTCACCACCTCCGCTGGTATCATGGACCACGAGGAGGCCAGGAGAAAGCACGTCGCCGGCAAGATCCTTGGATTCTTCTATTAGACGATAGATACGGACGGAAGCAATGTCGGCTTATGAACTATTGTGCTATCACTTAGCGCGGCGCCATTGGTTGCAAGCTATGGATGCTCACGAATAAAAGTCGTCTGCTTCTTCACTTGGTTCTTCACTTCTCTCATACTTTTCACGAACCTGATTGATTTCTGGTTCATCCTGCACCCAAAAGTATGACTGTGCCCATCAGCATGATGAGACCGCATGCCATTGTAGGTGCAATGTCCATGGCGGCACGCCTTGTGCCGCCATTGGTTGGACTGCTGCTGTTTCCTGATCCGCTCTCGACGGTACCAGAGTCAGTGGTATTCTCTGGATCCAGAAAGAAAAACGTCCGCCCTGTTTGATTTCCATTCGCTCCCCCTGGTTCAGGAGGCGTGAGCTGATTCGGAATCTCACAAAGCCCGCCGCCTACCTCGTTGTCAGCCACAAACCTCTCAACAACCATGAAATTCCTTTCAGCTTACCTTCCGCACACCCTCTTTCCACACTCACTTCGGACGAATTGAAATAAGCCTTGACATAACTGACCGTCACCCTCGCATCCTCACCCGGTGGCCCACCACTCCACCCCTCATTCCCATTCGACCAATGGCTCACATGCACCCTCCCCGCCGCCTGCGGCACACCCTCCCGGATCACACTCAACAACACCCCATCCGTGAAAAACTCCACTCGATCCGGCAACCAATCGAATCTGTACTCGTGGTAGCCCTCCGCGGGCACGAAAGCCAGACTCTGGTTATCGAAATCCACAGATCCTGGAGCCACATACCCGTTCGCAGCGTTTTCGGGGGATTGGATGACGAGATTGACGATCTGAGATTGCTTCGATAGGAACTCGAGGTCTATCTCCTCCGTGTCGTTGAGATAGAAGAAGAAGGCGCCACAGGTGCCGTTGACGGGAGTCGTTTTCATGCCGATGCGAAAGGAGCCGTAGAGGGTATCTCCGCGCGAGGAAACGATTTCTGCCATGGGAACCATCATCTTCTCCTCATCCTCCTCCTCCTCCTCCGTGGTCTCTTGTGCAGGGAGAAGGGCTGAGCGAACCCAGAGTTGCAGCCCTGGATCTCCGGCTCCGCCCCAGTCCCATTCGCTCGCGAGAGGATTCGTGATGACATTCTCCACCTGGCAGGCTTTCCCAAACGGCCCATTCGCGTTCTCCGGTGTCACGTTGTAGGCTTGCGGAATCCAGTCGTGTGCTGGCAGAGAGTGCACGTGCAGGAAATCGGTCTCGAGGATCTGGGTGAAGAGAGCGTAGCTTTCTGCACTCGTGGCATTGACGGTGTAGCCACATGAGCAATCCGTCGCCGCTGCCGCCACCACCGCCGCCGCTGTTGCTGACAGAGATCTGAGTATGAAGAGGTTGGCGATCTGTCTTATCGCCCTAGTAAGAAGCATGGTGTCGAAATGTGTATGTATGCGTGGTGAGTGAGTACGAGAGCTAGCTCTGATCGCGAGCTAGAGTATGGTTTCACTCTTTCTCTCTTCTCTCCCTCGCGGCAAGGCAGAAATCGAAGGACTCCTTCACTCTCAAACTCTCATCACAGGTCGCTTCTCCTCGCCTTTCACATGAGAAAGAGGGGGAAACAAGGCGCCCAGAATCACAATCCTTCGAGTCTTATTCTTTCTTTCTTTTCTTTCCTCAAAAGCGCCAGCGAGTCTTATGATCATTCGCAGAGAAAAAACCCTTCCAAGCGCGTGTAGTAAAGGCGTATTATAAAGAGTTGGAATCGCAAAATCTCGGCACAGACCTTGGTCATCATGAGTACAGTAGTAATAAACAATCGTGGGTACGGCGATACGATACATGCATGCATGCATGCAACGGGCTTGGCAAAACATAACCCCTGCTGCATACATGTACACGGATCGGGGGGGTTTTTTTTTTGTGAAACCCGAACTCGACGCAAAGATGTGGAGCAGGATACAGGTGTCATACGCGGACGATAAAAAGGATAAATGAATAAAAAGTTCATTTTTGCATTTTCGCCCGCCCCCGACCCGTCTATCCGCCAGGATAAAACAGACAAGACTTGAGAATCCTTTGTCCGTGAATTCTCGCTGTACGAATAATGATAGTAATATCTCGACCTCAAACTCCTGTCTTCGTTGGGGAGGGGTCGGCAAAGATGCAAAAGCGAAATGCAAAAGCGAAATGCCTGTCAAATGCATACAATTGACAAGAAATTGGCATCTGAGAGAAAGGGGGAAAAAGGCAGCCGTAAAGCCCTTTTTCTCCTCCGCACAAACACACAAACTTCTTTCTCTCACACACACGGACTGCTGGTTCGTTATATCGTTTCCCAATTTCGTCATGAGCCACCATGATCTCACCCCTTTCCCCTCCCAAAATAGATCGGCGCGTAGTAACTCGTTGCAAAGAATACACATTTTCTCGTTTCCACTTTGCGGCCAAGCTTAGAGTGGTGTCAAGTCGTCTGGGCCGAGACTCCTCAGCATCGTAGTCGATTTCGACTTCTTGACACTGAAGGAATTCATGCTTGAGACGGAAGTGTTTGGCGAAATTTCTGCTGCCTGGTGGCTTCTATGCTATAGAAAGCCTGACTCAGAGAGTAGTCTGTGGCGAACGTCAGTACATGTCACTCCAGATGATATTGAACGCGATTGATGAACTCACCTCGCAATCTTCTCGTCCTCCCTCTCGCGCGGTTCCACCTGCAAGCTGCGTTCATACATCTCATGTACGTCGTTGGCGCTCTGCATGTTTCGGACAATGTAGTCCTGCAGCTCAGGGACCGGCTGCAGTCCAAAGGGAACATTCTGGTACTGCTGAATATCGCGTATCACCTCCGCTGTCTTGGCTCGTTTCGCGAAGTTGATCAGCTGAGTCTTCTTGATGATGCTCGGTATGCCGTCCTCGATGAATGTCAGGTCCGTCAAGTAGATGCCGAAGAACGGGATGCACGGAGGATTGGCCTTGTGAAGTGCTTCTCGGTATTCGAGGAAGTTCTTCGTGGAGCCCATGAGGCTTCGCATCTGTTCGAGGGTCGCCATGGTGCGGGCATTAACCTGAGACCACGTCCGCTGCAGTCGATGGATGGGAGCTGATCCAAGTGCGGAGATGATGGATGTAAGGCAGGAGAAGTTGTTGAGGCTTCGACACTTATCCGCAATCGACACGAAGTGTTTGATGACCACGACTCGTCGCTTGACATCGCCTTGTGTCAGAATCATTTGCGCCACCCAATTCGTCAACTGATTCGAGTGAAGAATGAGCGCTTTGACATTCTCTGCAGGATCCGAATCTCCTGTTCCGAGCTTCTTCTGCCAGGTCTTGTTCAGACACTCTGTTGGCTTGATCTTTCCATAAAGTTTGGACTCGATAATGGTGAGTTGTCGGGCAAACTCAAGGGAATCGATATCCAGGAATTTGAGCTTCTTCATGTTCCTGGGCATGATGGGCTGCGGAGCTTGTGCACTCAGCGTCAGGACCAACCTCTTACTTGACGCGTCTTGACCTCGCATTCTTTGCTCGATTGCCGTCATCAGAGGACCAGCCCCAGGCGTTTGAGTCGACTGCACGGTATCTTTGGCGAAGGAATACACTCGCTGCATAAGTTGTTGACTACCCTCATCGTTGGCTTCCATCCAGTAGTTATCAAACCACGATTTAAGAATATTGACTACTCGAAACCTGATCGGTTTCTGCTTCTTGTCGGTCCACGTCTGCAAATCTGGTCCTTGTAGTCCGGGGGGTGGTTGTATCACCCATCGCTTCACAAGCATTTCAAACAGTTCCGGACCAGTCGTGAACGACCTGTATGTGAGCAGGAAAGTATTGTTGAAGGGAGAGTCCAGACGATCATGTCGAGTCAATTGTTCCACAAGTCCCGTAAGTGTACCGCCTCGCAGTTGCGGAGGTTCGATCTTGGTGTCAAAGGCGATTTCATCTTCGTGATCCAGATTGAGGAAAGAGGGTGACTCTTCAGATTCTCGACCGGGCATTGCAGGCGCAGGCACCTCGCCGAAAAAGCGTTTGACCTTTGAGCTCTCTGCACTGCTTGCCGATACTGGCTGACCTGTGCCTTCTGTGTACGACTTGGACTGACCGACGTCCGCAAGTGATGGTCGTAAGTTATGGGAGCCATTTCGCAGATGCTGTTCGTACGGTGCGCCACCATCCGTGAGACGATGGTCCTTACCACTTTGCTCTTGGGGCATGAGCTCTGTAAGCAATTGCAAAGAGAAGAAGATCTGATTTGCCGAGCGATCAAGTTCTCGTGCCGTGGCTTTGACACGATTCAAACGCTCTTCCATGGACAAACCTCGTATTTCTGACCATTCATCCGCTAAAGGGCTAGCAACAGCCTGGCAGGCCACAATCAGATCAGAAGCTGAATCGTAGAGTTTCTGTTTGTGGTCTGAAAAGTCATTGAGCTGAGGCGTCTGAAACGCGGAAGTGAGGGGTGCCAGATTGACAGATTCAATGGTCGCCAAGTAAGGACGACAAACTTCGATGATCTGCGTTCCGGATCTGCAGACTACGTCGCCAATCTGTCGGTGTTTCTGGTGCGAGATTAGCTTGTCGCGAAGTACCAGATGCTCGTCAAGTCGCCGGATGCTAGACACGATTAGTCGCTTGAGGTCGTCGAGACGTGCCAGCAGTGCCGGATCGAGAGCTGCGGAAGGTTCCTGGTATGTGTCGTTCTCATCATCCATGAATGACATTGAAGCCATTGGGTCTTTGGAATCTAGTCCATTGCTCTGCCAATTACCAGCAGCGCGGCTACCAGCAACAAAGCCAGGAGTCAGCCTCGGTATCTCCTCGCCACGTTGTTGCCGCGCCACTTCAACAAAGCCGTAGACCCCATGAAGAACGCCCTCGGCCTCCTGCAGGCACTTTTGTGCGGAGTCGGGAGCTGGGAAGTCAGCTGCAGCAATGTGCGATGAAAGGACGAGCTTTGAGAATCTTGACATCATTTCCCTGAAGTGCGGGTACAATGCCTTGTTGGTCGAAATGATCGAGGGATTTCCAGAATGATTGTCGGTCGTTCCAGATCCTGCAGCAAGCAGTAAACGAAGGTGGTCTGAGATATCTTCAGCTTTGCGAACGAATTCAGAGCGGTTGCCAGTATTGATGACTTCACGGTATCTCTGCACAGCGCGTCGCATGTCTTCTACTAAAGTGTTCCACGTCAAAGGAACAGCGTGCGCATCGTCATAGAACCTCCGAGGTGATAACGAAGTACTCGATGTACCAGCTGGCGCATTAGCGAATGAGTTCATGGTAGTACCAACGGGTGGAATTCCCTGTTGCATGGCCGAAAGCGATACATTGCTTGCTTGTGTGGTGAGATTGATGCGAGAGCGGCTTCTCGGAGATGCAGCGCTGAGAGAATCCATGGACGTCGCGGGTGACACACCGTCGGACAGATACGACCGTCTTCGTCGATGCTGACAGATTGGCTGCGTTAGTAGGGTGTCACATAGATCACAAGTTGAGCACGTGCAAAGGTGTCACTCACACTCGAGGCCTTGGAATCGTGTGTTGTAGACGCGTCCTCGGCTTCCGATGCAGAGGCATAGTCAGTATCGTCGTCTCGTTCATAGCCTCCCGCCAAGAACTCCGCTGGTGGTCGGGACTGATCAGGAATGAAGATGTTGGTGCGATCTCGAGGACCCGTCTCGTTGGCAGACGTGGGTGCCTCCAGTGGCAGCTCCATTGTGCTCTCGCCGGTGAGTGTGTTGAAGTAGAACAGCCTGCCGTCTGGTGTCGCCTGTGGTATCCAGAACGCAGCTTCCTCTTGAGTATGCGAGGTCGCACCCTCATTTCGTCCCAGCGCACCATTCATCGCATGCTCCGGTTCGTGTTCGGTGTAATCCTCGTCCGATTCTTCCGCCTCTGAGTCGCTCCTCCCTAGACTTGTGCCATTGCCATTTTCGAAGCTGCCCGACAGTACGACGCAGTAGTTGCTTGGGAACCACCCGCGAGTGCCATGAATGACGCCGTCCCACCATCCAGACTCCAACTGTGTGATGACCTGAATGATATCGCCTTGCCGAAAGCTCAAGGAGGTGCGATCGTCGGCCTATATCCAAGGGCAAAGAGGGTCAGTAACGGCAAGATGGTGGGTTATTGACATATGCTTTGAGGGCTCTCGGTCCTCAGGGTCCCTCGACTCACCTCATAGTCGTACAGCGCGCGAACGTAGAGCTGGCCTCCAGAATTCATGTTGGGGCGCGCTGTTGCTTTGCCGCACAGGCACGTGAAGGTCCAGGACGGCCGTGCTGCGGCTTCGCGGCCAGAGCGGCAGCAAGATCAACGGTGGAGGGGAGGCGTTTCTTTGTGTGTCGCGCGGGGGTCTCGTGGGTTTGTCGCCAGTGCCGATGCTCATTCGGGATCGTAGGAGTTCGCGGAGGAGGGTCGTCGTAGGAATAGCAGCACGCTGTCTCTGAGACGGTGGGTGCGAGGAGGGCGGGGCGGCGGGCGTGGTGGCTCTGGAATGCCTCCTTGCCGCTGCAGTGACTCGTGAGTACCTGGAGCAGAGCAGTTCAGGTTGGTGGCAGACGGGGAGGAGCAGCACCACCGCAACCACGCGAGAGGTGGACGACGTGTGAGATTGTCTTCAACATGCGTCAACACATGCAATTCGCTCCCGGCGGCGACGTGTTTTGCGCTGTCATTCGTCTGTCTTTGCCGCCCACTGCAGAAGGACTAGCCTTTGGGCGAGGCTGAGAAGTAGCGACCCGTCACGTGGAAGCGCATGAGGACTGGAGCTCATGTCATGGGCGCCATTATATGTAGTGATTATTCTGCAGAGGTCGACATGCGTCGAATGGACATATTGACAAGAGATGGCAGTCTGATTCATCGATTGAAAGGGAGAGCTCTACGACAGACACTGTTACACCACACCACCACTCCGCTGTCGAATTGTGCAGCCACGCGAGTCAACCATCAGGGCTCCCGCAGTCGACGAACAAAGACACGAATCGACGTCACATCCGGGAACAAAACCACCATATCATGTAAAGCGCACCTCTGAACCTCCAGTACATGACCACAACATGCGATTTTGCACATCGGCATCCTCAATGCGGTCGACCTCGCAGCGCATGGGGTCAGGAAAGCCCAGCGTGGAAGCCTCAAAGTTCTCGTGCCGGACGTAGAGTTTTCATCTCCGACATCCTGGTCCTGTACACATGTGGACGTGGTTGTCATGCAATGCGAGAGTATGCGAAGAAGGCTCACATGCCTGGGGGTTAAACGTAGTGTTGTCGAATCGAGAAATTTGATGTGCGGAGGTGCATGGGAAATGCGTCTTGAATCGGGAGACAATAGCGGGGCTGCAGAATGGTCGATAGCCACAGACTTCGTCTGCGTTTGTCTGGCAGATGGTGTATGTCGATACTCTGTACCTTGAACAGAGCGATGTCTAGGAGGCTGGTCTCTCTCTCTCCCCCCCCGCGCCTCGTCATGAGAGCCTGCAAGGCCTCTGTTGCACGCGTGAGCTGCTGAACCACGCACCGCGAGAGAGTCACTTTAATCCAAGCTGAGGAGACTGGAAGGAGATGGTGGGCGACACAAGTCATAGCCCGCGTCTGCAATTCTCGGCAAAACCGCATCGATGTCGGGACTTCTCTTCTATCGCCGTCCTGCATAGCGGCTGGGTCATATTTCCTGATTCATGTGATTGATTGGCAACGCCAGAGGACCGGCAGACCCAGGTCCAGCAGATTGGGCTCGCCCGTTTGGTTACGGTTCATACGGGTAGCACTTCCCGCCAGCTAGCTTCTCTTAGACTTGGCTCTAACAAAAAGTCAGACAGTCCGGGTGGAGGACGGGACGAGTGCCGGTGCTTTAGTTTAGACCCAGCACAAACTACATAGATTGCACCACTACTGTTATGACACCACGGCAAGCCGAGCAAACGGTGGCTGGCGAGGGGGTGGGTAGATCGAGGTTCGCCGCCCACAAGGTCCCGTTGTGCCGGATGAAAGGCTCTCTACTAATGTAGTTCCGGAACCTCCGTCAGCGCTCACTAAAGCATTGCACACAGCCGTTAACAACTGAAGAACTTTCCGTGCATGTCACGACTCAAGGCAAATTATTCCAACCCCTCGGTGGGATGTCGGGAGATGAGGGGTCGTCTTGGTTGGCGGGGAGAATCTGGAAGGAAGCAATAATACCGCGGTAGGATGAATCCTTCCAACAGCACCGCGATTGCTTCGACAAACGAGCGCATCATCGTCGTCGACGAGGACGCGGCGTCGGGTGAGCATGTTAGGGGCAGACGATGCAAGAACCCGGACTATGGTCATTTTTAGTCAACCTCAAACACGATCATTTGAGACATGTCATTCGAAGGTGGGGCTTGCGAGCGCGGAAGGCCAGGGGGGCGTGCTTGACAAAGGAATTGATGGCCAGGCCGAGATTGTTCGATGAATCGCAAACAGCCATCGCTATGGAAATGTCTAAACGGGCAGCGTTCGTCATTTCGACGGAAGGATAGCGGCGTTTGTGACGAATGAGGAGTGCTGTCGCGCGGGGCAGGCACCGCATTGGCGACGCTCAATACGAGGGCGTCAAGGCGTGTGTCATGTCCAACACAACCACAACCACAACGAGCGCGACTGCCAACATGTGAAGATGGCAGGCGGACAGGCAAGCAATAAAATGTCGGACTCCTGTGTTCAAAAGCGTCGTCAGTTTGGCGCGGCGAGACGGCTTCTTGACTGTTCATCGACCCGTCGCAGCCGGCTGCACGGTAGTGGGCCTGAAGTCGCGGGATCCATCTTCCCCGGGCGGAAACGAAGGCTACACTAGCTTTGGCCTGTTCTGCCCAAGTGAGTGATACCAAGGATAATAGCCCCCTGTCGCCGAGTGTTTGTCGTGCGCATGACTGCCGTCCAGTCTCACAATACTGCCAGCAATACGGGACGCTGGTATGAGTTGTTGCGCAGTGCAAAGACAGTAGGAGCATATGCAGTCATCAGCAGTGTGATTGTTGGAGACAGAGCAGATGGTGATGAGAGTGGGAGGAGCATGGGCGTCGAATGGGATGATCATAACGTGGGAGGTTGGGATTGCAGGCGAGCCGAACTCAATATTGCCCCGACAGCACCAGTGTGACAAGCAAGTGAGGCAAAGGCGGTGAATGATGGATGAATGAATGAATGGCACCTGTCATGGTATCAGCAACTACTGCTGCACTGTGGTGGGCTCTTCAGTGGCGGTCAGAGAGTAGAGTAGTGATAGCTGCGGTGGTGAAGTCGACGGGTCGGTGCTCGCCGAGAGCAGCATTATTGTAGAATGGCCAGCTCTCGCGTTGTGCTGGCACCATAGGAGGATGATGATGTTCAGCTTCCTGCACCAAGTAATGAGGCGGCAGACAAACGCCAGCTACTGCGCGATGCAAGTCAGAGTCCGAGAAGCTTAGCGACACGGGTGAAGAATAGTGACGATCGGTTGGCGGTCGGTCAGAGGACTACTGTAGGCCCATATAGGAGTTCATGCTGGTTCGTGGTGGTGGTCGTGGTGGTTGTGGTGTTGATGGTGGTGGTTTTGGTAGTGGGAGATAGTTTGGCTAGTAAGCACTGGCAGTGGGTGGGATTCCTGTCTTCCGCCGCGACTCAAACGCCTGTCCGCCTTTCCCCCCCCTCTACTACTTTTCGAAAACATCCTCTGCACCACCACCACTACCATCACCACTCGACCATCGCCCATCGCTCAGCTCCCTGCACCGCTACCGCATCCATACCATTCCGTCCATCAATCCAGCAACCCGCCGACGTGCACCGCGTCGACAAGCCAGCCCCAGAGAGCAGCCTGCGGACACTTGCCGTCCGCCTTCCTGCGCGCCCTTAATGCTCATACCTTCGATGCGCTTCACATCCATCCATCACCAGTCCGCATCAATTTAATCCTCGGCGTCGCGGGTGCTGTTAGTCCTCGTCAACCTACCTCAGCACCGACCGCGACCGCGACATGTCTGCCGTCGCCAGCCAGACCATGCCTGCTGCCGTATCACCGCCCTCCGCCCGCAAGGCCTCGACTGGTGGCGAGGCGAAAGAGAAGGAGAAGCGATACAAGTGCCAGTTTTGCAACCGCGCCTTCTCGCGCTCAGAGCACAGATCGCGCCACGAGCGTTCACGTACGTATCTCCCCACTCCATGGCGTCGCGAGAACATGTGGGCGCATGAGGGGTCGATGCGTGCTTGGGAGCTGTCTTCGCTGGGCTGCTGCTGTTTCCCCGCCAGCCCACTTGCCTCGAAGACAACCCGAGCGAGCAATGCACCATCCCACATCCGCATCAACCTTCATCAGGTGGTAGAGAGCTGACATGTCATCACGCTGCAGACACCAAGGAGCGTCCCTTTAAATGCCAAAAATGCCGCAGCACCTTCGTCCGTCGTGACCTGCTGCTGCGACACGACCGTACCGTCCACGCGAAAGATGGCGGTGAGCCTCTGCAAAGCGAAGCGAAGCGGCGCAACACCAATAACAAGGCGTCTCAATCATCGCAGAACGGTAACGCAAATGGCTCCGCCAAGGGTCCAGACCTCGACGACAGTACCCTCGACGGCTTCACGGACGGGCCTCACCCCTTTGATGTTGAGCAAGCTGCCATGTTGATGCAGAACTTCCAGCAAAAGGCTGCCATGTCTGGCCAGGACGTCTCATCCATACATACCGAGACTCTCATCTCCTCTTCCGGTCCTCAATTGATGGATACGTCTGTGCCGTCATATCCTGGCTCGATGACCTTGCCCCAGATGCACGGCTGGGATCAGATGCTTCCGCAGAATGTGTCGCAGGCAAAGACTTCTTCCATCACTTCCAGCAACGACGCCCACAACGACTTGCTACCATTCCCGAGTGCCAACGTACTGTCTGCTGCAGGCAGCACGCTCCCCCCACTGATGGAGCGCAGCGAGAGCCAACAGGATGGTCTCCCGTCATTCGGTACTCCATCCATGATTGGTGGTCTCGCCACTCCAGGCGCTTTATCGCCATTTCCTTCAATGATGGGCCCGGTATCTCCAGTGGATTACCGCCGCTCTCCTGGCCCACCACAGCAGTGCACCGTAGCCAAAGCACCGCAAGTCGAGACGGAAGATCAGATCAGCCGCATCATGGACAACATTCGCCGTTGCGACAGCGAGTGTGCGCTTGTGGACACGTTCAGGCTACCACAGACATCGGTGCTCAACCGTTACTTGTCAACATACTTCAACTTCTTCCATCACCACCTGCCATTCCTGCATCCGGCTTCCTTCGACCCATCAAAGGTGTCGGCAGCTCTCCTGTTGTCTGTGCTGTCCATCGGCGCACTCTACACCTTCGAACAGGATCAGGCCTATATGCTCCACATCGGCTCCAAAGTTCTGGTCACGCAATTCCTGCAGAAGAAGGACAACTTCAGCTCAAGGAAATGCCCGTTATGGATGATGCAAAGCTCGTTGCTCAATATGAGCTTCGCCAGCTGGAGTGGTGATCCCAAGGGTCTTGAGTGGGCCTGCTCAATCAAGTCACTGCTTGCTAACATGGTCGCCGGAAATCGCTATGAGTTGAAACTGCGGAGCGAAGCTCGAGAAGGACGACAGCCATCCCATGAGGAATGGATCGAAGATGAAGGCTGTCGGCGCACATATTACGCGGTCTACATCTTCTTCGGCCTACTGACGCTGACGTACAACCACACTCCGGCCATCAGCTTTAACGAGTTTGACTCATTGGAGTTACCTTCGTCTGAGACTCTCTGGAATCTTGATCCTGCTGACAATGAGAGTTGGAGCGAGAGCTTGACCGCATCTACGATCATCACATTCCGTGAGGCACATGACGCGCTCTTTCAAGGAGAGAACGCCCGCTACAGCGCGTTTGCTACCCGCGTCATGATCAACGCTTTATTCCTGGAAGTTTGGTACCACAAGCGCAGCCCAGAAGCTCTCCAAGACGTGGTCACCGAGTACAAGCTCCGCCTTGCACTCGATACTTGGGAAACGTCACTTGAGCTTTGCGAGCCCGAGACCGTCGTCGTGCAGTTGAGCGCACCTCACAAGGGTCATCCACTCATCTTCAATGCAATGGCAATGTACCGGAACACCAGAGCCCGCCTCCTGGTCGATCTCAAGTCGGTTCAAGAAGCCTTACGCTATCACGATTCCTACGAGGTCGCTGCAGCTATGACGCACGCTCGTGATAAGGTCAAGAGAAGTCAGGAGATGCTCAACGTCATCCAGGCATGCTTCGACTGCATCGAGGTGGCAGCGCTACAAGGCATTCGCTGGGTTGCGCGCACTTCCGCTACGAACTGGAGTATCGAGCATCCTCTATGCGGCCTCGACTTGATCGTCATCCTGAGCCTTTGGCTGTGGCGGGTGGAGCATGACGAAGAACCCGCGAGCGACGAGGAGAAGGCCATGTACCAGAAACTTCGCGGTCTTTTCGACGACGACACTGTTGATGGCTTCGGCTCAAAGCTCAGCTCAACTGTTGCAAGGCTGTGGGGTAGCATGATCGACGAGGTGGTCGTGTGGGGGTAAGTTCAGCGAAATCCGGAAGTGATAAAGTGATCATACTGATTGGTTGTTAGCATCACGAAGCTCATGGGCGAGTCTTTCAAACTTCACTCGCAAGCGCTCATCGGCTACGAGGACGCGCTCCTGGCCGAGCAGGCCAACAACTCTCCACCCGTGATTGCACCTCACGCAACCGAAGTCACGGCCTACTAGAACTTTTATGACTTCACGACTTCCTTCTGCCACCGCAGTATAGACTGGCACCAGACGCACACGCGGCCTCGCGGACCATCGGTCTGCATAGTTCTCCTCTCTAATACTGGCTCTCTCGCAGTCGCCAGGCACACCTTGTATCGCATATATCAGCACAGGCAACAGCGCGTTGAAATCGGCAGTCCGATTGATTGTTTTTCATCTCACCCACACACACGGAATGGGCTACTGGAGCGGACTTTTTATACCAACACTAATTTAATCGAGCAAATGCTTTCCACCAAGCCCGTGGTGAGGAGCGAATGTTTGAGTCGGCTGGTCCGTGAGCTTTCCTATCGTTTGAGAGGAGAAGAAGATCACTCTCTTTGCTTTTCCTTGGTGCTTTATCGTTTTTGAGTCTGTTATATACCATGTGCGTGTATCGGCATCTTGCTTTTTGGGACATTTCGGGGTCGGGGACAACAAAATGCGCTTTTCACAGCGGCGCGTTTGCGAGACGGGCGAAAGCATAGCGTGGATCTTGATGGCTTTTCTTTTACCTCGTCTTGCTTTGGAGCTTTCAAGAGTGTGTACTATATGTATTGACGTGCGAATCGACTGCCTGATCACTCTTGAACATGACCATCACCTACCATTCTCCTTTCGATGAAGATGCCTTGATCTTTCCAGCCGCCGAAAGCAGTCATGAGCTGAGAGATATCCGCGTCAGGATCCAATTCACCAGTGTCAGATCAGCCGTCAAGCTCTCGACCTCACTGCCTGCTCATCCACCGTTCGTTTAACGGTATGCACGACGTGAGCCACGTCCCTGCTCTCCTCCGCTCCGGCGGGACGGGTAGACATACCTATTCCCATCGTTAGCATATCCATACGCAGAAGAACCAGGACCATAACCACCACCACCACCATCATCACCACCAGTGTCGCCTCCGCTGACAGGCCCACCGAGCATCTCAGCAATACTGCCCCCGCGGCGACCCGGATGCTCGTCGCGACGAGTGGACTGTGGGTGAGAGTAGTAGTAGTAGTAGTCAGCAGCAGACTCAGCTCCTGGCTCGCGACCGCGGGAAGAAGACGAAGAGAAAGAAGAGAGGGAAATCTCACGCTCGTAACCACTGCCCAGACGGTCGAGGTAGTCGCTCACAGAAGCTTCTTCTCCTCGACGACCACGACGACGAGAAGAAGAAGAAGAAGAAGACGCGCCGCCTCGCGAGGAGGAGGAGGAGTCGAACAGACGATCGAAATCGTCGTAACGGGTTGAGGGACGACGGGAGGAGCCTGCTGCTGCTGTGGGGTCATAGCCGCCTGCGAAGGAGGAGAGGTCCACGGCGCCGTAGTCGTCAGAGACGGAGGCACGACTAGCACCGCGAGAGGGGAAAGCGTAGCGGGTACGCGAGGAGGGAAAATCAGCGTACTGGCGACGACGAGAGGAGCGGAAAGAGTCCATGCGGGCCATGTCTGGTCCGCTGTAGCCGGGTGGCTCGACGAGACGGGAGTACTCATCGCGATCGAGTCGGCGCTCGTAGCGTTCGGGCAGAGGCTGTTCGAAGCGGGAGCTGCCCAGAGGAGAGAGAGGGCGACGATTGCTGGAGCGGCGGGAAAGAGGTGGCAAACCGAACATGTCGTCGAGCTTGGGGTAAGGGTTGTAGAGCTGGTGTGGGTCTGGCGGAGGAAGCAGTATCGTTGTTGCAAGTCGCTCGACAAATTGTGTGCTTTCTCTTGGTCTGAAGAGATCGTGGAAGTTGTGTAGTGGAGGCAAGGGAAGATCCCGAGACAGTCCATGCTGCTCGTTATGTTCGGTTCTGGAATGGTGTTGTGCGTTGTTTCCGACGTCTTTACTGGCACAATGCATTGTTGTCGAATTGACCTTTCATGTCTCATATCCATTAGCGGGTCCGTTGTAGCTTAGAGAGAGACAAAGAGGCGTAAACTTCTTTGGTCCAAGCTCAGTAGTGGTCAGTCAGACGAGATCTGTCTACTGTCAGTGTCGGTGTCGACATTAGAAATCACGAAAATTGGTTCAGAATTTAACACCAAACTCCGTCATTGTATACATGTGCTTGTCCCTAAATGTTCTGCAAAAGAGTGTCGTGGAAGTGAATGTAAGTCAGACCATGTCCAAAATCTCATAAACCAAAAGTATAACAAAACGCTTTCGATCAGTCATTTTGCCAATTTGAGTCCTCGAGCTGCAAGTGCCCGTTTTACATCTTTGATGCTGCCTTGATTTCGATGTTCGGGAGCTCAAGTCTTGTGATGTGCCCACAAACTCCTGAGTGTGGTACTGGTGGCATACCAGTAGAATGCAAAGTGTCTGGGCGCATTAGAGCAATTGTGTGCCCGCGAGTCATAGCACTGCACGGTCCTGGTGACCTAGCCTATATGGTCAGGCAAAGTAGTATTTTGCATTGCTAGGTGGGTGGCAGTTGGTGGTATGATTGGTGAGATCCGAAAGTCTATAAGCTTCATCAACCACCTTGGCCATTTGGTGGACTGGTGTTACGATAACCTGGCTGCAAACTAGTGCTCCAGAGACCGCCACCCGCGCCGAACAGGAGAGGACTAGACATGCCAATCTGATCAAGGCTGGACTGGTGCCCATACACGGGCTTAGCAGACTGGGGCAGGGTTCGTGGGGCCGAGTCCTTGACAACCCACGAGTCCGTTGCGTTCGGCGAATTCCTGCTGCGAATGCTACTCGCAGAATTAACGCGAGAATGGCCACGTCCATTTCCTATGGCAGGAGAATCCAATGTTCCAGTTGGCAGACCTGCGGGAAACGAAGAATATGGCGACTGTTGATTCTGATCCCAGATTCTTGACACGCCTTGCATGCGGCCATAATACCCAGCATTGCTGCCAGGTCGTACACCATACGGCGAACGCTTTATCTCTGGGGTGGTCATTATCTTGACCTGATTCGCATGAGGGGTGGTGCTGGTGAGATCATGCACACTGTCCTGTAGCGTTTGAGGCACCTCTCCATTCGGCACAACAGCAGGACTGCTCGCAGGCTGCTGGGGTGGTGTCACCGGATTGTTGCCATCATCGTCATCTACAAGGTCATCCACCATCCTGCTGAGTTGCGCATCCTGAGCCTCGCGAGTCGGACCTTTGGTAGTCGCGGATCGTGACGCTGCAGCGGAGCGCGGTTTTTTTGCCAGGGCGTTAGCTGCCGCCGCGGCTGCAGCATAGCTGACTGGCTTCTGGATCTTCGAAGGTCCTACGGAGTCTGGCACATACTCGATGGGACGTACGACGAGTTCTGCGATATCGGCTTCGTTTCCGGTATAGAACCTTGTCTGGAGGAGTCTGAAGGGCGGATCGGAATGATCGCGAGCCAAAGTCAATGCCACATCAGCGCCGTCATCCAGTATACGATGAACACGGCGGAGCATCTCATCGTCTCCGTCAAGGCGAAGGACGCCGAAGCTCGAGAAGACGATCTTGCGCGAGCCATTTTGCTTGGAGTACCAGGTCTTCATGGTTCTATCACTTTGGAGAGGCAAGAGACCAAGAGTGTTGGTGTCTTCTTCGAGCACGTATGTGAGCTCTGGCACATCGTCGAGATCCCATACCGGGAAGGCCTGTGCAATTAGGTCGATGGTCCTTGCATACGTGGCCCAGAATTCGCTGATGTAGCCACCTACAGAAGCATCATCTTTGAGACCGACCAGGATGTTGAGCGTTTGGTCGTTGTTGAGCCAGTCGTGGTAAACACGCAGAACAGGTAACAAAGATCTTGCGGTAGGGGTAAGGTTGGTAGCGAGCTCAAACTCGGCCTCTCTCATGCTCGAGACCTTCGACAGCAGATCATCATGATAGAGACGAAGTAGTGTGGTGAAGGTGCAGACATTCAGCTCTAGCAGGAGGTAGAAGGACTTGCTGTTCTCGGGGGTATAGTCTCCTAGTGGTTGATTAGCTTCATGCAAAGATATTTGACGCATGAATAATACCTTGCACACGTTGCATTGCCATGTATTGTGCGGCGATGTTAGTAATGACAATCCTCATTACTGTGTGCCCAGGTGAGCATTGCTTGACCGTAGTGGCGAGGAGCCTCAGGATCTCGCGTTCAAGTTCCTGTTGTCCTCGAAAATCCTGTCCCTTGTAGCACATGCTGTGCATGCGGACGAAAAAGCCGACTAGAGCACGTTGAGGTGCATCAGGGTCGTCCGGGCGTCCTTTTTGGATGAGCGTGTTCTTCTCATGTGCCGCATCGATCTTGCTGAACGCGAGCTTGAGATTGCCAGGCGCAAGGGGATGCGGCTTCTCGACTGACATAGAGCGGTAGAGGTGGTAGATTGTGAGCAGATGATTCTCCCTCTCACGTGCGACTGCAGCCAGCTGGTGGTGCCCGAAGCCTGATGTCGGAATAAGTGTTGCCGCCAGATCGTAATAGCCAACTGCCGGGCCAAAATCAGGCTTATCGTCCAGAGCCTCTGAAGCACGGTAGCGGAGGAGATCGCCCAAGTACACCAATGTACGATGAACAGTCTCCTTAGCACTACCATCATATCCTGGCAGCATAGACTGAAGTTGACTTTCGTCAACATTGTCTTTCGTGAACAAGTGCGCAATGGCTGCAAGCTCAGGAACGCCACCATAAGATGTGCCGACATTGTAGATGTAGCCACGGTATGACTTCTCGCTATCCGTCAGAAATCGCTTGTACGCCGCGGTCATATTGCGGGTCTCCACAGGCAGAGCTTCCTGTGCTCTGCGGAGCTTCTTCAATGCGGTACTGAAGTACTTCCTGCCCTCGGAATGTGCTTGCCATTGGCGTGTCTCGCAGTCGGCCGTTTGGGGAAACACAGCGAATGTCAGGGCTAGGCATAGCGGACGGTATTGCCTGAAACCCTCGGCGACGGCCTTGGGAGTCACACCCGGGCTCTTCATCAGGTTCAGCACATGCTGATACTGGGCTTGCTCTTGAGCGAGCAAGGCTTCCATAGTAGGATGGGTATGTCGCGCATAGGCGCTGCGGCCGACTAACGACCGGTCGGTCAGATAAATGTATCGTGGGTGAGGTGAGCAGATGGGCCGACTCGATCCATCGGGGTGGTCGGACTCGGCGGCGGCGGCGGCGGAGTGGGGAATGTTGGGTGCGCGGGTTTGTCACCGGCAGCGAGGGCGTAATAATGCGTCGAATATGGGGGTATAGCTGGCAAGCCTGTGCGTGAGTAAGGGAGGGTGTGGTCGACAGCGCGAAGTATGGGAGCGCGTATAGGTGACGGAGTTGTGTATGTGGTGTAGTAGTAGCGGTGATCGTACAGAGGAGTCAAATAGTGGCAGAAAGTACCATGCACAACCGCTAAGCTGTTGTGTGGCTGTCGCTGCGGCTCATCGAAGCGGATCCCGAGAAAAGCGAGCACAATCAAAGTGGCGAATCGCTTTTCATTAAGGCTATCAAAGCATTTGACCACCTACAAACCAAACATCATCACATCATGTGAAGTGGCAGGAGCACGCTCTATTCGCCTTGGTCAGACATGTTGATGCTCGTGCTTGCAGGTGATTGAAAAAGATGATCAAAATCCGTATGTGATCTCCTACTAGTAGCATAAAGTACATGCAGGAACACCTCTCACCGCATCCTCTGCGTATGCCGCACACCTAGCTAGCTATCATGGTCAAACGTCCGCGGGAAGACTCCATCGCTTCCCAGTCTCTGCCCTCAGCAGACATCGTGGATGCTCACACGCCAAAGTACGCCGAAATCGACGACACTGAAAGCATAGCCGCCACCCCAGAACCAGGACCAGGACCAGGAGGACCATCATCAGATGAACGAAAGATGCAATGTCTCCTCCCACCTCACAAACCCCTCACATTCTTCGACTACACCACTTACGAAACCCACTACAACAACTCCCACCGCAATCGCTGCCGTGAATGCCACAGAAACCTGCCCAGCGAACACTTCCTTTCCCTGCACATTGCCGAGAACCATGACCCCATCACGGCCGCGAAGCGCGATTGCGGCGCCAGAACTTTCGCCTGCTTCGTCCAAGACTGCGAGAAAGTCTGTGCGGAGTGGAAGAAAAGGCGAAGTCATCTTGTGGACAAGCATGGATTCCCCAAGAACTACGATTTCTGTACGTATCTCGATCCTGGAAGCAGCCCTGCCATGTATGTATTAAGTATTGGTCAAGAACGTTTGCTGACTGCTCGTTGTGGGTCTTCAGTCATAGTCAACGACGGGATTGATGGTAGACGCAGTATGCTCCGTCCGGGTATAGATGCCCAGGGTCATCGGAAAAGTAGTCGAGACCGTCGAAACTCCTCGTCTACTACTACAGAGACGACGCAATCGGTGGCGACAGACGAGAGTAAGCATGGGGGTTCAGCAGGCACTGACGTGCCGAAAGTGCCGACTAAGAAGGAAGCATCTGTGGACGAAGTCACGAAATCCATGTCAGCCTTGCAATTCGTCCCTCGCAGTGTCACGTTCGGCAAGAGGAAAGGGAAATCGGGTTTTGCGAAGAGTTGACAAAGCGCCCAAGGGAGCCTCTGGTAGGCTACCAGTTGAAGGAGTGTCTGTAGTTCGATGGATCTGACCTCGCTGGACAATGCTCGAAATATAGAGTCTCGAGCCCAAGCTTTTTCAGTTGTCCCATCCGTGCTCAGCCTGTGCCATGGCAGCAAGCTCCAACGACTATCTCGCCCAACCACGTCCCTCCTGCTTAGCATTTCTCGCATCATCAACGTTATCCCGAAACATCTTCCAGAGTTTTTGCGTCTCACCCTCCTTCTCCATCCGATTGGCAATCTTATTCGCCTGCTTACCGCGCTTCTTCGTGCTCATCTTATCGCGCTTCGCCAGTTGCTGGGGAGTGAGATAGCCACAACCCTCAAGGTAGCCTTCAACAGTCTGGGCGAGGTGGAAGCGCCAATGGTAGAGACTATGCGCGGCTTCTGCGTTGGCCTTACAGAACTTCCCCAGGTAGAAGACAGTAGTGGCAGGAAGGACTTCTCTTCCCTGCACATCATACTCCGTCTTGTCTTGGTTGCTGCTTACAGATTCGTCGTCTGAATCATCTTCGTCATCGTCCTCCAAATTCGTTACTTCGTCCAGTGTCTCTCTGTGGTACGGAGCACCTTGGAACTGAAGCCGATACGTGGCGGGATGTCCGCTGCGATTGCAAGCTTCGCACTTGTCCTTGAACATGTTCTCGGCCTCGTTACGATCGAGTGGCTCAAACGCGATATCCGGACGTGCCTGCAGAGCAATCACGAAGTTCGGTCTCCACGCGCTGGACGTGTACTTCGACAGCGATAGACCTTGCACCTCATCGTCCAACTTCCTGAACGTGAGGTCGTAGATCTCGTCGTTTCTCGAGAACGCGGGATTAATCTTCCGCTGGACGAACCAATCCACTGCCCATCTGAACAGCTCCTTCGCCTTCATCGAAGCATATCTTGTGTATGCGATAGGAATTCCTTCTGGTATGCCAAGCGGACCCTCTTCTTCTTCCTCAACAAGGAAGTCGGCATCTTCTTCATCGGCCTTGAAAACATTTCGACTGCTTATGTATTGTGGCACATCATCGTACTCGTCGACGTCGTCATCAATGATCATTTCGGTGTCGTCATCCTGGTCCACGCTGACATTCTCTCTGTCTTCCTCAATAGGTGCCATTTGACTTGATTGACCACGTTTCTGCTTGAGCTTTGCCAACGCTTTCTGTCGAGCATCCTTCTTGGCAGACTGAGTATCTCTCGGCCGGCGCGAATCTTCTTCGTCGCTGCTCGGTTTCAAGAAATCGAGATCCTCGTCCAGATCCTGCTTCTCCTGATCTGTTACCTGCCGCTTCTTCAATCTCCGCTTTGGTGTTTTCGGCAAATCGTCATCATCCTCGTCTTCCTCACCACTATCCTGCCGCCGACGCTTGCGTGAGGGTTGTTCGATAATGACCAGGTCGTCGTCGCTGTCAATAGCAGCTGGGGGTGAGTCTGGGGGATCGCTGATGGGCTCCTGTCTGCTTTTCCCTCTTCTCGATTTTTGCGAGATTGCCCGGGGTGTCGATGAATTGTCGATGAAGCTGCTATTCGAAGTCCTTCGTTGCCGTCGCCGTCTCTGTGTGCCCATTGTGGTCGGCATATCATCATCATTGTCGCTATCCTCTAAATTCTGCTGCATAGGCTTCGCAATGCCATTAGCGAGCTCATCCTCTTCATCGTCTTCAACCATTATAGCGCTACTCCGTGTTGTACGCTTCGCGGGCTGGTCAGCTGGGCTACTGCTCTTACGCGAGAACTTGCGCTGCGATGGCTTGACCGCGTCAGAGTCATCAGACTCCTCACTCGAGCTATCCATGAAGTGACCCTGCACCTGCGAGCCAAACATGCCCGCCTTTTGAGCTCTCGAGCGTCGTGGCGATGAGGTCACTTTTATCGCAGGATCAAACGACGCAGCGTCTCGCGCTGCGCTGAAGTCTAGTCTTTGCTGTTTTGCGCGGCGACGCTTTTGTGTCGAGCGGACCGGCCTGTCATCGCTATCTTCGAGGTCGTCGTCGTCGTCGGGCGGCGTGGGAATGGCACTTGCTGGCTCTTCAGCTTCCACCTCAATAGGCATCTTTCGTCTCTCCGCAGCACTTGGCGACCCTTCCAGCACTACTGCCGCCGCACGATCTCTGATCTGCTTGTCGTAGTTTTTCGATGCTGGCGAAGACGAGGGAAGCGGTGTGAATGCGAGCCGTTGCTGGCGTTTGCGATCTGTCTTGGACGGCATCGTAAGGTATCAACCAATCGTGACGTTCACGATGTGAGAGCAAGAGCGAGGAGCGGACGGCATAACCACTGCGCGGCTGTCTCAGATCTGTAAGTGGTGAATGAAAGACAAGATGTGGAAACAATCGACGGGTCAAAAAGATAAGACGCGGTGCGCGAGAGTGAAGTGGCATGACGCAAGAGTGAGAAGTCACGAAAGCACGTGAGCAGCAAGATCGCTCACGTGCAAGTGAAGTTTGGAGAAATGTGGTCTCAACTGGCAATTGTATCGAGAGATGTATATCAATAGCGACTCTTCGTTCCCATCATCGCATTTTACCTATCTACATTGGACATCATCATGTCATCTAAACTTTTTCCGCTTCCAGATTGACGCTCTTCTCTCGAGCAATTCACAGCGATCAACCACTCTCGTCGTCAACTCATTCATCCGTGCCAGCTCAGGAAAAGCCTTTCGGTTCCCTTTCATCATCACCAGACTCATGCATCCACTCCCGTGGCTTGCTCCTATCTCTTCTGACAGATACCAGCTTGCCACCTCAGGAGCTCGAATGGCTTCGAGCATCAAACAAACGCCTCTCCATGTCTTTTTGTCGCTGTCACCCTATGGCAAACGGAATGCTAAAACGCTAAAATAAAACGCTTGAAGTTTCGCCTGCCAGAAAACAGTCGCTATCTAGATTGGTATCGTTAAGCAAAACAGACCTCGCATATGAAGGGATAGCAATCGTGAGAGCGTGCGGTAGGCCGTGGGTGCAGCACCCTTCTTTCGTCACCGTAATTGAGCTCAAGCCAGCACCACGGCCGACTCCACATGCTAGAGGGAGTACAGTTGACGCAAAGCCTGTTCTTGTGTAGGTGGAAGATTGTGCAGGAATTGATCGAAGCCCTCTCCAATCATCTGCTTGTATTGTGCCAGAACGCGCTCGAATCCGGCGAGCGGTCCATCGTCTTGCATGCCTGTCAGGAACACGCCTGGCGCGTTGGCCATCTCCATGAAGAAATCGAGCAGACATTGCTCCAATGCCTTCGGATTGTCGAGGACGACGTTGACGAATCCTTTATAGGCATGACCCTTTTCGTCAGTCCAGCCGACCTTTTGCATCGACTGCAGGAATGGGGCGGCGAACTTCTCGAGGTGTGGTGCTAGCTGTTGGTGACAACCGATGCCCAGGCGTCCTAGAGCGATGGCCGCATTCTCGTTTAGTGAGTCTGGAATTTGAGCGCTAAACATGATGACGGCAAGCTTGGTGAGCAGGCTGTCAACATACGGGCCCATAGCCTCTTTATGTCGCATGGCGATTTCGCCGCAGGACCAGCAGGCATTGTTAATTACCCTGAACCCTGTCTCTGGGTCTTCAGTGGCTTCACTCAGGTCAAGCTGCGCAATAAGTATTTCCATCAAATCCGGCAGATACGGCTGCAGTCGCGGAAAGATGCAAATAGCGCAGTCGCCCAAAAGTGCATACGCTGACTGACGGACGTCGTTATTGCCATCCCTCATGCAGTATGCGAGCAACTGAAACATGTTCGGCTGCTGCGCTGCGGCACTAGCAGCTAGAGTGCTGCTTTGCGTGTTGTCCAGAGCCTGGATAATACTGCTGAGCAAGTCTAGGCTTGTGACGAGGAAGTCTTTGTCGGGTTGCTCGAGGAAGCCTTGTCCCGCTGAGTGTCCGTCCTCGAGATTCTGCTGTATCAGCTTGATGCAACGCATGAAGAGCGGCTCGGCGAATGGCGCGAATTGAGCACCCAGCGCTCCGGCGACGAATGAGAGACATTCGAGAAGTGGGAACATCTCGCGCGACTGGTCAGAGACCTTTTGCCACCGCTGTAGCATTGCCGGCATCAGTAGATCAACGTTCTCGGGCTGCGCGAGGGTCGGCGAGGAATGCTCGGCAAGTGTTTGAACGCAGTCGTACAGAATGTACATATTTTTGTCCTTGTATTTCTGGAAGCACTTGACGAACTGCTGCAGGATGATATTGCAGTACGGCGTCAGCTGGGCATCAGCCTTCTCTTCCAGAGACGCAAATGCGGAAGCGGCAGATTCTTGAACCTTCTTGTTGTTGTCGAGCATTCGTTGAAGGAGGCCTTCCATCATTGGCTCGAAGAAAAGCTGCTTCGAGGCAGCCTCATCATGTGCGGCCCACTGCGCATATCTGCTGAGCGACCAGCAGGTGATCTGGCGCACCACAGGTTGCGAATCTTGAAGCAGGGATAGCATGTACGGTATCAAGTCGGGCAGGTGTGGCTTAATGTCGTCCATACACCCTGGACCTATTGCTCCGAGCGCTAGTACTGCTGCTTCTCGATTGGGCCAATCTTTGTGCTGCACATTCTCCTTCATCCAGGGCAGAACAGAACGGAATACTGCTCCATGAAAGTGGCTTGCTAAGCTGTCGAGCGATGCAGCTGCGCACTTTCGCAAGTTCCACTCCTCTTCAGGGTCGATATCGTCGAGGTCGTCTTCCTCAATTTCACCGTCACTCAAGTCATCAGAGTCATAAGCGTAGCCATTAACAGCAGGCTTTGCTTGTCCATTAGTCTGCGTCGCATTACCCCCACCATCTGCGCGAGCAGTCTTAGACGCAGCGAATTGTGGCTTGATGTCCTTTGCTTCATCCTCTATTTCAGCGTCTTCGGCTTCACCTTCCAATCGTAGCTGATCATCTTCGCTATAGATCATGCAATCAAGAAGGACTGGTACAATGCTGTCCAAATGCGGTCCCAGAGCTTCCCGTAGAGCTGTGTTGCTACTCGCCTCGAAGAAGAATTCAGCGGCATCTAACGCCAGCTCTGGATAATTGACATCTTTCTGCTGGACAAGGGTATATTCCACAATACCTTGAACATGTGCAATCAGGACCTCTGGCATCGCGTCTGCGAGCAGAGCGAATGCGCGGCAGACAAATCTCCGCACATCGTCGTTGTTATCTGCGGATAGCCTCGAGAGCTCAGGGAGGATCTCATTGATATTCTCGCGGATTGATATTGCGATCGGCTCGGTCAAGAAAACATTGATGGCTCCAAGTGACTTGGACCGTACTTTGGGGTTCGCATGCTGTGTGAATTCGACGAGCTTGGGCAATAAAAACGCCAGTGGACGACCTTGTGTCTGGTACTCTTGGTCGAGCGCTTTTTTGTTATCTTCACAGATCTTTAACAGCGCACCCATAGCTCCTTCTTGTGCTGGAACAGAGACCTGGCCATTGGCATTGGCAACCATGGCAACAAGATCTGGAAGCACCTGCGGCCAGCCAAGGACTCCACCTTGCCATACCACTTCAGTGGTGACGTTCCCAACGAAATTGCGTATCTGAGCGTTTGAGTCTTGAAGCCCAAGCAAGATTCGTGACTTGAGATATGCTTTGCTCCCCTCTGGCATTGACTTGTATGATGTTCTAACATTGTTCTTGAGCATTATAGCAGCGGCGCTCCGTGCGGCGTAGTACGCATCCGGCGCAAGTGCAGTAGATGAAGTGGGAGTTACACAGAGGTATACAAGGTAGTTGTTGATGTCCGGAGAGCTCTTGGCCTGCCGAAGCAAAGTCTCTGCCCGCTTCTGTGCATTGATGTCGTGACCGCTGAGCGAGTCTCGAAGGCACTGAGCCAGCTGATTCAGCTGGTCTGACTGAGGTTCCCACGCCATGATTGATGTGAAGTATAGATGTGCCCCTGAGCAGTATATGATAGTCCTAAGGAAAGGCGATCGTTGACACGGCGCCTGTCAAGTCTGAATGTCGGACCTGTGCAGAATCGACGACTTGGCTGTGGAGGCAGCTACAGTCTACAAGTTCTGAGTCACTTGTTCCGAGTGGTGACTAGCTGTGCTATACGGTCCAAGGGCAGCGAGCGGAGTTCATCGTGTCGGGGGCGATGCCATGGATAGTGGAGGTGCAGTCGGCAGCGGGGCGAGGCAGGAAAGGCGCTGGGCCGGACAGAGCTGCAGGCGTGAATGACGTACGGCGCGACGCGGATCGTGGTGTCGTAGTTGTGGTCGGAATGAAGTCGTACTGGCTGCCCTTTGGCAGTGAAGGGAAGAAAGACAAGTTGGGGTGTGTTGGAGAAGTGGTGGTGGTGGGCGGTTCATTTCCTCAAATCTGCATGCGGGCACTCTTAGACCCTGGCGCGCGCTTGCATCAAGCTAACTTGGTTAGTTATGACTTCACCTTTCTAATAAGATACAACTTTTTTCGCTCTTCCCATATCACATGCTCCCTTTGGTGTTGGACTTGTGCGACTGACAAATTGGTGCTCCTGAGGGTGTGGACATTGTTTGCTGTCCGCTGTTAGCAGATTCTAGAAGCCGAGTTTGCGCAAGCTTGCTTTCTGGAGGCACTCTTTGTATCCTTTCCGAGCAAAACCTGCTATTGTGGCTGCGGGGACTTGTTCGACAAGACCAATCCCCTTTGATCCCGTCCTTGCGGTCATGACGTTCAGACACGTGGCCGTGCTCGACGGACATGCGTGCAGTCGACCTCATGCAGTCACATCTTGTCTTACAAGCCATCTGCAGGAACGCCGAATGTGGAAGAGGCTTTACACGTCAAAAGACCAAGATGTATGTTCAACAGTCGAATGAGGTGTGTTTCACAGACATCTACTGGTTTTTGGCCAGTGCTACAGCGACATCTGCATAGCTAAGGTACTGCCGATCCTCTGCTCGACAAAGCACCGGAACCATCTCCGATTGCGACCTGTACTGCCGCATTCGTGCTACGTCAACATCCTTCATGCTTTCTATTTCGTCCCATTGCTTGCAGAACTTGTCCGCATCGAGACCTCAGATTGGCACAAATGCCAGAATTCTGGTTCTTGTGGTAGGTAGCTAAATTTATCATAAACATGAGTATTCCAAGCAACGCCGGCCCCACATGGCTCTACTAATTCCTGGTATACTTCCTACGACACTTGACTGATCTTACATTTCCATCCCGACTCCTGACTGAGTAAGGGTAGACTTGCGCCCAAACACCACCCAAGCTCATTACCCTTGATCTTCTTCGCAATCTTGACTTCTCTGTCGATGGGCATCTCATATCCCGTATGCAGCAAGGCCATCATGAAGTTCAAATCCAAGCACGTTTCCGGACGGTCCTGCAGTTCTTCCATGGCGCCTGGGATGGAGTCGAAGACGGTCCATGCATCTCCGCCTTGACAAACACGCGCTGTGAGGTCCCTAAGTTCGCGGAGAGTGAATGACTCTGGCATTCCAAGTGGCTGAGCGCGATCGTAGAAGTATGAGAAGAGGTAGATGTCCTCTCGTGCAAACGTCTTTTCCAGGCTGGGCTGGTGGACGCCGTTAAATGCGCACGGCGCTAATTTGCACTCTCCATCCTTCTTCAAGGTCTTCTCTGCGAGCGCTCGACATTGAGCTGGACTGCCAACCTTCGGCCCAGTCATGTTCACCGTCACTTTTGAGCCAAGAGGATGTCCCTCAGTCATGGAGACTTCGACCTCTTTGCTCATACCAATGCCGAAGCATGGGTTGGAGATTGGCTCCTGCAACCAAGCTTTTGACGCCGAGGCCTTGTTGTTCTCGTACATGCCTTCCACGATTGTTCGGTGCAGATTGTTGCGAGCTTCCATGAGGCCGTATCCAAGGTAAGAGTGCTGGTAAAGGGTGAAGTCGCGGCCGCCGAAGCTCAGCTTGTATTTGTGATCGCCCTCCTTCAACTCTTCCGGCATCCCACCATCCGTAGCGCCCTTGAAGGTCGGCTCGAATACGATCTGGGTGCTACCGCCGCCAAGATCGAAGACGGCCGCAGTCGGCGTCTTGTCGGGACCGCCGATCTTTCCAAGAAGGTAATTTGTTGTAATCCAAGCATACACGCCTTCATCCTTGCCGTCCATGACCTCCACACCACCCTTGTCATCGCTAACGACCGGGAAGGGATATACGGTCTCTAATCGGTTTCGAACGGCCTTGAGGATTGCATCGCTCATTTCAGGACCAAGTTTCCGCAGGCCAGCCGTCGCTTTCACAGCAACTGGTGTGCATCCCTTCAGCTTGTCCGGAACATTCTTGACAGCCACTTCCATGAGAACATCCAAGCTCTTCGCAGCGCCCTCGGCATCGCCCTTATAGCTGCTCAATCCAGATCCTCCTTCTTTCTTCTCCGTCATCTTGAAGATCTCATCCTCAAGTTCTGGAGTCGGACCGCAGTTATTGAATCTGTAGACATGGATTCTGCTACCAGTGCTTCCAGCATCGATCATGAGTGCATACTGAATCAATGGCTTGTCCTTGGAATAGCTGCGCGTACATGTCGACGTCCCTACTGACGGGTCGCTGGCGACATCGCCGCCAGGAAACTTCCCAGCAACAGGTACTGTGTTTGTCGCATATTTTCCGCCTGGGACAACGTAGTAGAGTACCGCGAGGACGAAGAAGATCAAGCAGCCGGTCTTGATATACCGTGCCCTGGTGCCTTGATTCATCCAAGCGGCTTGCACTTTCTCGTGCATTGACTGCGATTTATGCTTGCTGTAGGAGGCTCTACGGCCGAACCTTTCGTGATCGTCGTCTCGTTTCGGGAACGTGAGAGAGGACGCGCGCTGTCGGGGCGAGGAGTTGAAGCTCACGTAGGACCAGATGCTCGGTCTCTTATTTGGTCCAGGGCCGTTGGTGGACATTAAGCAAATGAGGTCGTGAGAGAATCAGCGCATTTCCAGGCACTGAAGATTTAAGCCTTCGCAGATATTGTCAATGCCTGTGGAGGGAGAAGGGAGAGGGGATAAATGGCTGGAAAGATGTGAACACGCAGCTCTACCACAGCGACCACCTGCATTTGCAGACCCCTAAACTCTACAGACCAGATGCCAATGTGGAAACGAGCCGCGGCCGCCACATTATGGCCTCAGGCATGCATCAGAGAAAGTGCCACCAGTGCTGTGCTGTGGCGCAAGGATGGCAACGTCAACGCCGTTGCCTGTCAGATTCTCGCCTCCTTGTATTGTTTTTCTGTATGTACGCTCGCCCATTCTACCTAGAACATGCTAATAATTTGGACAAAGTCACCAGCTACCAGTTACAACCCTTCATAATATACATGATGGAAGTCCAGTTGTATGTGTACGATCTGACAAGAGGCATGGCGAAGACCATGAGCCAGCAGTTCCTTGGGTTCCACATCGAAGCTGTATACCATACGGCTTTGGTCTTCGGTGGCACAGAATACTTCTATGGAGCTGGTGTCCAGACATGCTATCCAGGAGCGACACATCACGGCCAGCCCATGGAAATAGTACAGATTGGAACGACACAACTTCCCATAGACACTATCATGGACTATCTGGAGAGCTTGAAGGAGATCTACACTCCTGAAAGTTATGATCTGTTCGCCCACAATTGCAACAACTTCACTAATGACTTCTCGATGTTTCTCGTTGGAAAGGGCATTCCCGATCACATCACAAGCTTGCCACAGAGAGTCTTGGAGACACCATTTGGACAGATGCTCAGACCTCAAATCGACGCCAGTATGCGGTCAATCACACAAGCTGATGTGCCCGCTCGTAATCGTCCGCCTATACCAAACGGCGCCAGCACACCATCGCCATCGGCAGCGTCCATGCCAAAGACAAGCTCAAATGAGAAAGCCAAGGCTGCCTCCTTTGGCGAAGTGGTCAACCTCACAAGTCTCAGCACTCTTCAGGAAAGAATTGCGTCTGCGTCGGACACATGCGTCACAATATTTTTCACCTCATCCACCTGTGCTCCTTGTAAGTTGGCCTACCCGGCATTCGACAACTTGGCCTGTGAACATCCCCAAGCGCTCTTCATCAAGGTGGACATCAATTCCGCGCGGGATATCGCATCGGAATACCAAATTCGCGCAACTCCAACATTCATGACGTTCCTGAAAGGAGGCACAAAGCAAGACGAGTGGTCAGGCGCGGATCCAACGCTCCTCAAAGCCAACGTGGAGCGACTGCTCGGTGAAACATTTCCTCCACATCCCCATTTATCACTCAAGGTACCAGCACTCCAATTCGGATCGATGAGGCCCATTACTTATGCGAAAGTTCCGCCACTTGACAAGCTCATGGCCAAACTCGGCACTGCCGCAACATGGGAGCATCTAGTCGCTCTGCGGCAATTCGTGGAAGCGCGAACTACTGATCCCAAAAATGCTTCCGTCCCCGACCTGCAAAGCATATCTCAAGGCTTCAAAACAGAAGTTTTTGCTTTGCCTACCGAGATTCGCTTCGCTGCTGTTGATCTGTTGAGATGTGCCATGATCGACGCTAGAGTTGGAGGTTTCTTCGCCGAAGAAGCTCAGCCACAGACGATTCCCGCCCTCGTCGAGCACATCTGCCAGCTCGAAGACTGCCCTCACAACCTGCGTCTGGTCACGATCCACCTGGCATGCAATATCTTTGCTTCACCACTATACATCCGAGAATTGCTCACTTCAGATGACACCTCAATTGCACAGCTGATACAACTTGTCACCTCCTCGCTCCTCGATGCTTCACATCCAACCACGCGGGTAGCCTCTGCATCGCTGGCATTCAATCTAGCGACTGCTAATTATCGGACACGACGAGAAGAAGGACAAGATGCACTGGCTGAAGGAGAGCAAGTCGAGCTTGCTGCTTCTCTGCTCGAAAGCTTGTCCGAAGAAGAGAACCCAGATGCCACAAAAGCTTTATTGCTCGCTTTCGGATATCTCATATATTGTGCACCGGAGCATGGCGAGCTGTTTGATCTCTGCAGCGCTTTAGATGCAAAAGCGAAAGTGAAGGGGTGCAAGGTGCATGAGACGCTGGTGCAGGAAGTTGCCAGTTTACTATAAAGGACATACTGACTACCGTATACATAGAAATTATCCACGGGTAGCTTCTGATCTGGAACTTCTGCGCGCCATGAATACCGTCTGGCTCGCAACCCCCTATGACCTACTTGACTCACATGCCTATCTGTTGCTTCAACTTTGCGACTCTTTCCAGTAAGGCATCAGCAGAATGAGCACTAGGGTTGTATCGCCAACTTCTAGTTTGTAATCATCAAGATAGACTCTCTCCGTTGGACTGGACCACACATGCCACTCTTTCTCCTCAGAGGAACCTGCAGATGCGCCTCGATCTGTCTGCACCACCATGGCGACAGTATCTGTCTCGCTTCGACTTACCCAAGAGCAGACTTGACGCATCCAAGCTTCACTGTTGATCAACGAGATGGTTCATACGACGAGGACTAGATGAGACAGTCGAGGATGAAAATGCCTCTCTGTGCCCCCGGTCGTCAGTACTGGTTAACCACGCAAAGGGAACTTTTACGAAACGATACCCAATCGGAAATCGATTCAGTGGTAGATCTGTCCAGCTAAACAACGTGTCCGCTTCCGAACGGTACTACAGGCCCGAAAGGATACAGACGAGAAACTTCCACTACCACTGGTGATAATCACTGTGGCGCAAATCTCAATAGAATGATCCAGATGAGCCAGATCTGCCAGATCTGCCAGATCGGGCCATTTCCCCACAGCCACGGAGGTACCTGTAAAGTCTGGTTCAATCTCAGACAGGAAGCTTCCTGGTCAGGACCTGTATAACAGATCGTGCACGTTGTAGGCATGGCAACTATGAAGGACATGCGCATGATACATGAAAAAATGACAACACGCGGTCGTGATCGCAGAAATTCAACATACATACGGATGCGCGCCCTTTGTGAGCGGCAGGCGACTCTGCTGGTACCGCTCCAACGTGGAAGATGGATATGCTGGGCCTTTTCTCCACAAAAGGCGCCACGAACCGAAGCTGAACCACTTTCCATGCGATTCTGAGACCTATATTACTCTCGATGATGCCGAGCTCCGGAACCTTACAAAGTCAAGCTGCTACGATCAATGTTCAGCGAATGAAATCTCAGACAATATTGTTCTCAGCGGCGGCCATTGCCTGGCGCCCAATCTCACGCGCGCTGCCCCAAGGCTCAGATCGACCGCAACAACGTCCATGGGCTGTGTCCATTCACTTTTAACAGGGATCAATCTAGCTCCCTGCATACAACCATGGCCTCTCAGAATCACGAGACACCTGATCTACTGGCTGACATGGATGGACCTTGGCAATATGCCCCATTTGACCTTTGTTCGCTACACATTTTCGCTCTCTCGCCAGATTTGCAAGTTGACAAGACATCGGTCCTAGCCACAATCTCTCCCCTTTGCGGGCCATTTCGAGCAGTCTAGTGCCTTGTCTTGTTCTGGTATGCAACGCGATGACCACTGGAACACGGCGTCCCACGCATACCAGTGGTTATCATGACAGGAAACGAACACGAATCGGTTCAGAGCCTGTCTCAGCGGTCCAGAGTTCTCAATGACAGACTACATATGCCCTTGTTATTCTCCATGTTATCGAGGACGACAAGAAACTCATCGTTCCTCACTGTCGTTGTCGTTCGTTACTCCAGCTCCAGAAGATGCGTTCTTCGGCCTTTACTGCGCTTCTGTGCAATTTCCTTTCTCTTTCTCAAGGAGCGTCGTCACTGCAGATTCGAGCTCCTGGTTGCAAGGCTGGCGAGTGTGCCAACATCGCATCCGCTCTCAAAGGATATGGGCCTGCTGAGCAGTACTGCACAAAGTACTATCCAATTCCATGTCGGACAACCACAGTGGTGGCTCCAACGTCAACTCTGACCAAGACGGTTGCAACAACGACTGGTAGGACACCGTCGAGACTCTTGCTCGTCGACTACAAAGACTGATAATTTGCAGTTACCAAGACTGTGGCAACGAAGACAGCGAAGTGAGATTGAGTCATCCACTACTTGGAGTCTGATATGCTGACCTTGTTCAGTGTCACTCCCATCACAGCCACTGCTTTCGTAACGGCTACGACTGCAGTAACAGATACACTCACAGCGATCATCACCGGTCAGTCCAATGAAAGGCGCCAAACTATGGCAAATCGTACTGATATAGGATGCGTAATCCTTCAGAGACCGATACAATCACGACTACATTGTCAATCGGACCAACGGTCACACAAAATATGAACAAGCGCGATGCTGCGGCGCCAGCTTATGAACCACCAGCCTACCAGGATCCACGGGCGGATACATACAGTAGCATGACCAAACAGCCATATGCCTACCGCGGCGATGTGTGTACCTGTCTGGAGACGGTTTCCACTACAACCGTCTACTCCACCCCGAAAATCACCAAATCTGTCACTGCGACAAAGACTGCCAGCGTGACGGCGACTGTGTCCTCGTAAGTTTAATAACCTTAGTACATTCGCCTCCATATAGGCTGACTTGGTGATCGCAGAACTGGGACGGCCATAGCAACGTTGACGACCGTCATTACACAGACCAACATCGTACCCGCGACATCTATAACGAGAACCACAACCACTGTGACCGTGGAGGAGAGCGTCCCAGCCGGTATGCAGAAATCACTTACATCTTCAAGCACACTCCACTGACACATAACCCGCCAGTAACGGTGATCGTAGGCAACAACCACGGTTGTGCAACTGCCGCGCCCGGAGCTCTCTATCCAGGGCAATGCGGTCCATCTGGTACCACCTGCGCCTGCTACATCGAGACCAATGGCAACGGCTATTGCGTACGTTCTCTAAGCATACATAATTCTTCTCTCTCATCCACTGACAATTTCGAACAGGGCGACTACTACGGCGTCTGCACCGAAGGATGTACCAAGAACTCCGATTGTGCCCCAGGCTCATCCTGTCTAGCAGCCTCGGAGTCCAACTGCGGCTACTCTATGTGTGCGGATACGAATGATGTTACCGTCTGCCCTAACGATCAGCCTGTTCCGAAGAACAAGATGATGATGTTGAAGGGACGAGCCTTGGCAATCGGAAATACCTGGTTGGGCAAGATGACTGAACGCACTGCTGTGCGCCCGAGGGACGACCAGAGGCGTGTTGGTGCAGCAGCTTCCATCAATGTTGGCGATATTGTCGATGCTGGAGCTTCCCTCAATGTTGGCGACACCGTCGATGCTGGGGCTTCCATCAACATCAAGCGCAGCGAGGAACGAACATAGCAAGGTTAGAGGCATTCATGTGGTGCGTAGATGGGATGAGATATATTTGTAGCTCTCGAACAATTCACACCTCCGAGCGGTGCAAAGTCTCGCTACATTCATCGATGTTTAGAGACTCATTTTGAGATTGCTGCGAACGTGAGAATGAGGCATATCGTCACGTCTTCCTACGACGTGTACTTTAGGACGTATATGCTGGCGGGGCCTCCGACTTGGCCTCAGCCAATCTCTCAAAAGCCTCTCCCCTGATCCTCTGCAAATCCTTCCTCGCCGCCTCCAGCCTGCTGCTTGCGTCCTGCACCCACATTTCACTTCCCTGCACCCGCTTCCTCTGCTCCTCAAGCTCCTCGTTCAACCCCACGATGCTCTTCTCCATTTCTACCTTTGCCTTCACGATTCTCTCATGCTGCGCCATATCCGTCCAATAGCAGTCGAACAGAATGTCACTCGTCGCATGTCCTTGGTCAATGTGCACACCCTGCCACTCCTTGATGTCCGGCTGGTACTTCCGTGCGGTGGCTAGGTGGCGCAGTGTAATCTGCACGAAATTGTCTGCGTCCGCGAGGGCGCCGCGCTCCTGCATCTCGTTGATCATGCCGCCGCCGAAACCATCGCGGAAAGAGTACTTGACTGCGTCGTCCATCTGAAGGTTGGCGGTCGACATACACTGTTGGCATTTGAAAAGATAGTCCATGGCAGCTTTATTGCTTTTCGCCTGTTGCGTTCTTTGTTCGAGATCTGCCAGAGCGGCGTTGACAGCGTCCTCAGCTTGGTCTTCACCGGGGACTTCGGGCGTAGGACCGGAGAAGATGCTGGCGTACATCTCATCGAGCTCCTTCTGTGCCTTCTCCTGCCGTTGCGCGTCGATGGTAAGATGTTTGCGATCTTCCTCAGCGCGCTCGAGAGTCTTTTTCAGGTCATCGCGCGACTCTTGTGCGGAACGCTCATTCTGCCATGCTTCCAGGAACTCGCGCTCTTCTTTCTCTTGTTTGGCGCTGAATTTGTCTTTCCCACGCGAGCCAACAATTTTGTACACGAATTTCTTGGCTTTGCTGTCGCGGTAGCTGACGTGGTCTTTCTTCTCATCTTCGGTGATGGTGTGCAGTTTCTTGATCTCGGCATCGAGGTTCTTGATTTGGTTCTTGATGTCCTCGATGAACGCACCGTTTTGCTTTAACGATGAAGGTGCATAGTCTGTCGCTGCCAATTCGGTCAGGAGTTCGTGATTCTTGTCTGCAGCTTCGCGTAGGGTAGTACTGAGTTGAGACATTTTCAAAGTATTGGGAATGACGGAAAGTCCGAATGAAATTAGGACGGTAGGAGATCAAACCTGTCGAAGCGAACACGTTTTCGCGCTCTTCTATATACCTACCTCAATGCATGATGATAGTGTGGCATGGACAGCGATTATTCTCACAGCCTTCTGTCAATCCCTCAGTGCCACACGCCGTTGGCGGGAAGGATTGCGGAAAAAGGAATATGAAGGCCAATGGCGACAGCCAAGACTTTGCTGTGCCGTAAGCATACCGCGGCCCCACATTCACCTCAGCTTGAGCCTCACGTCAGCTTTGTGAGTGTGGCACCGCCAGACCACGTGCGATCGGCGTCTGTGGTCTGTCGAGACTTTAGCCTGGAGCTCAGCCCCAGCGATCATCGTCGTCTGCAACATCGTCCATCTCTCGACCAGGTGAAGTCTCGCGGTCATTTTCATCATCGTCTGCAATGACCCTCTTGATGTCCACTGCTGTTGGGGTGGTCTTCGAAGGATCCTTAACGGTCACGTCTGACTTGTACCAGGACAACTCGCACTTTCCAGCAAGCGAAAAGTCAGGCGACGAGGCAGCATCCATGAATTTCTGGCCGACATAGCGTTCCAGAAATGTGATGAGAGCGGCATCTTCTCGGTTGGGGTGCTTGATTAGCGTAGCCAAATCAAATCCGCTGAAGAGTAGTGATTGCCGTAAAGCTTCCTCGTGCTCCTCCCACGAGCCCTCGTTGAAGGCGACACAGACAGTCTTGGGTCGATTGTCGAGTCGCAATACAGCACCGCCACGAAGGCTGCCATACCCGTTCCCTCTGAAGCTCGGATTGTATGATCCTCGACCTCGTGGACGACCACGATAGCCACCTCTGCCGCGGTACGGAAGTAAGTATGAAGGACCACTGAGGCTCGCATCGCCGATCTCATCCGGGTCAATGCCCATCTGTTTCGCTTCCGCTTCTAGCTTTGCGAGTTGTTCTTTCAGTGCTTTAGTTCTCTCGTTTTCTTGGCCTGTCATTGCAGACCTGGAAGCTGCAGTTTCGCCAGTCTTCTTCGCGATCTCTGCAAGAGTTTTCTTGCGTTCTGCTTCCAACTCGACAATGGCCTTCTGTCGAGTCATAGCTTCTTCAAGCTTCTTTTGGCGCTCCTCATGCTTGCGTTGCGCTTCATCCTGCTTCTTGGCGACTTCTTCAAGGTCGATCTCTGGCTTCTGGTCTTGCATTTCCTCATCTTGAACTGAAGCCGTCCAGTCCGCCTGCCCATTGAGTAAAGCCGGAATGTCGGACCTGTGCCAATAGACTTTGACAAACCGATTGTCAAAAACGGGCTTGGGGCTGTTGTATGCGGCATTAGCGGCTTCGTAGGTGTCGTATCTGACAACTGCAATTCGTCTGTGCGGTTGAAATGTCACCTCCTCGATGTTGCCAAAGCTCTGGAAGAAGTCATGTACAGATTGTTCATCGAAGTTCTCATTCGGAATCTGCTCAACTACGATAGACGTAATTGACTTGTTGTAGTTCGGTCCCTTATGAGACAGACCCGAGCGGTTGCGACTCCCTCCCCACCCTCTCTGGCTTCCACGTCCACGCCCAGGAGAAGTGTGCACCATGCCAACGCGGCTGGGCTGAATACGTAGTGGTATGGGCTGACTCGGATCGTAACCGTGATTGTCTGGCAGCACATAGGCATCGTTGCCATGCTGATATTGACAAGAAGCACCACGAGTGCAGAATCCCTTGGTATCATAGTCTATGCATCTTGGCGAGCCTTTTTCACTGTCGTTCACCTGTGGAAGGCCAGGAAGCATGCTCATCGCCTGATGCATGGCTAGAAGGGCAGCCATAGGATTGTTCGGGTCGAATGGTGGTATGCCGGGAGGAGGTGTAGGCATCCGAGGCAGACCAGTTTGTTGGGTGCTTCCGTACTCCTGTTGCTGCCTGCTACCGCGTATCCCTCCCCGTCGCATCTGCTTCATCGGTCGCTCGCCTGCTTCGTAGCCGCCCCGCTGAGATGTATCGCGATCCCAGTCATGATGTCCTCGTTTTCGGGCCTGATTGAACTGCCCAGGCACACCATGACTCGTCCGCTGGGCAGGCTTGTAGATTTGCGCTGCGATTTTGGATGGAGGCCTTGACGGGTCGTAAGATCTGGTGGCGATGGCGGCGAAGAACTCGTCTACAAAGCGATCGGTGTCATTGAGCAGGAAGTCCCTCAGCTGCTCGAGGCAGTTTCGTTTCGAGATAGCCTCAGAGTCGTCTGTCTTGACAAGTGCCAGGACGTAGTCGGCAAGCACATCCGGGTCTGCATCGGCAATAGCCTCGAGCTTTTTCGTCAGCCACGTCTTCAGCAGCTCTGTGTCTCCTTCGTCGAACAACATCACAAATGGCGTGTCATGTGCGTGGTGCCATGCGTTTGCGCGATGTGAGCTCAAGCTTGCGAGTGCTCATGCGTTCTATAAGGTTGGAGCTTGCTAAGGAGCTGACTCCGCTCTCGTCGAACTAGATTTAGCGCGCCCTCAGGCTCCACCTCTCCACATTGACATGTGAATCTCAGACACGTTCAACACTCACTCTCATCTCCGCCCATATATAGGGTACTCAGCAGAAACACGTGGAGGTCTCCGGCGATGCGAGTGTCACGATGCGCGACTCTTCCGAACACCAGATGACAAACGCCTGCCATGTCGAGCCTTCAGGCGCAACCTCTCTCGATACGAGCGGAATTCAACTGGGTATTCCTCATTGAGGTCCTCATCGTTGTTGTCTTGGCGATCTTCTTCCTCTTCTATTTCAATCGCCTCTTCGCCACCTTTGTGTCTTATGCGATCCGCGCATATACATGGAAGCGGTATAAAGCATACATCGATGTCGAAGCCCTCCAAATCAGCTTGCTGGGAGGGAGAGTGTTTTTCAAGAGCATACGTTACCATGCACATAATGTCACATTATTTGTGTACGAGGGTCACATCACGTGGAGGTATTGGCTGCGCATCGTGCAGGACGCAGAGGTGTTTCAAGGGAAATGTCTAGAGAATGAGAAGGCTCGCGCTTCCAACACCTCTGCTAGCGAGGAGAGCAGAGATGGGACCGATGAGAAACCGCGCAAGAGAAGCAGAAGCATTGGTAAAGAGGAAAAGGCTGGCGGCAAGCCAAAGAAAGATTCACCATGTCGCATCTCAGTCAAAGTGTCTGGCGTTGAAGCCTTCATCTACAATAGAAGTCCGGTCTACGATGCGGTTGTGGAGGCCACTCTCGGGAAGACGAATGCTAAGGGTCAGCCGCAGAAGTCGTCCACGACTTCCTCTGGGTGCAGCAATGGCGAAAAGAGTGGCCTGGAACCCAAGAGGATGGACACAAACAACACGACTGCTAGTGCTGCAGCTCCGACCAGCAGGCCAGAGATTCCAGCTTTTTTGCACATATTCCCGATAAAGATCGAGGTCAAGAGAGCGGCCGCAGCTCTGGGAAACGAGAACACCACGAGTGTCATAACAGCCAAGGCAGAGAGGTCAATCGGTACTGTGGACGCCGGACATGCTGGCCCTCTTGATCTTTGGAAGCTTCTTTTCAGCTTCGACATCCAAAAGGTCAATGTCGCGATGAAGCCCAACCGAGACTTCAAGGAGACTCAACTGGACTTAGCACAGCGCGTATTACGAGAGCGAGAACGGGCTGAACCGGGATCTAGCAAACCCTTGCAGAAGACAGCAAAGAAAGCAAGAGGCACTTGGTCCAGGATCAAGGATCTATTCTCACGGTCAAGAAGCAGCTCAGGCTCCCTTCGTGCTGCGTCCGTGAATGATGTCAAACCGACGCCTGGCACTGCTGGGAGTGTACCTCTGGATCAGCTCCCAGGCCAAAATCAATGGCATGGACTCATGCGCTACCTGGACGATAACGATGATAATGAGCATGAAGAGTGGCAGCAAGTCGAGTACGCTAAAGCATCTGAGCTCGTCAACTGCGATAAAATCACGATGCGCTTCTACTGGGACATGCCAGGTCGTGTACCCGAAGGATTTGGCGAAAGCGAAACACTCCCGGGCTCTGCATCCGAGGATGAGATCAACGGCTCGACGCCGCCTGATTATGGCATGGATCTCGGCGTCCATGGTGGGGTAATCGTGTACGGACCTTGGGCAGACAGACAACGCCTCAACCTGCAGCCTATCTTTGTACCTGCGACATATGTCGACGCCACTCCAATGAAGCCACTAAAAGCCGGTGATTGGCGTGTTCCGACCGTGTTCAAAATCAAAATAACAATCGAAGAGGACGTCGTTCTTCGGATTCCAGCTCGCGAAGAATCCAAAGACACCAGGTGGAAAGGCCGCGCAGAAAAAGCACAGGCCGGTGAGAGTCGAGAGAACGACGCCAATCCTGGTCGTAAAAGCTGGCGGAGACATAAGCACGGCATGCGTCGGAAAGGGAAGAAAGGACCGACTGCGACTGACACCCGACCTTATGGCTGGATCGATATCACAGTCCAGAAAGACTCTGTGGTCAACTACAACATGGATATGTACGCCCGTTCTTCAGGATACCACAATACTCTTGACCTTGATATCAAAGGTGTCGAAATGTCTAGCAGCGTCAACCACGGACTACTTTGGAGATCTGGTGCTTTGACCTTGGACGCAGACTTGTCGCAACCTCTAGCCTGGAACAGCCTCCGCAAGTGGCCCTTCAATGTGGTTGTCAATGACCTCGAACTTTTCATCCTGCGCGACCATCTCTTCCTCATTATTGACCTAGTCAACGACTGGGCCTCTGGAGCGCCTTCTGACTTCTACACCTTTGTTCCATACTCTTATCAGCTGGATCTGACCTTTCGAAACTTTGTAATGTATCTGAATGTCAACGACGCCAATATAATAAATGACCCCGCAGACTTTGATCGCAACGACTTTCTGACGCTTGAAGGCGAGCTTCACGCGGAGCTGGGCATACCCATGGAGTATTATCGACCGAAGCGGAACCAAATCTCGTTCGATGTGCTGGCGCAGGACATGAGAATGAGGATGTACAATCCACCTAAGAGCACTTTCAATGTCTTTGTGGAAGACAGGGTCATGGCTGAGCTACCGAAGCTGACCCTTAACGGAAGCTTTAACGCCAACCAAGAGATGCGGTTGGGTAATGTGGACGTCCTGAGGATGGATATTGTTGGCACAGGACTCAATCTCAAAGCTTTCGGTTTTTTCGTCAGAATGCTTGTCAACGTCAAAGAAAACTATTTTGGCGACTACATGCACTTCAAGACCTTGGAAGAATTTCAAGGTGCTAGCGACGACTTGGACGAAGCAAATGCGAAGACCGCCAGTTTTCCCAAGCCAACCTCGATCAATGAGCTGGACGTTGTTCTCTGCATAGTGGCGGAAGAAGCGACAGTCATGCTCCCGACCAACCTCTACTCTTGCAAAGACTTCGTCAAGATCGAACTACCGAGAGCAGACCTGGATCTCAGAATCGTCAGCTATTACCTCGATATGGGACTGCAGCTCTCGCCTATAAGCTTCCTATCTGGCTCTGCTCCTACACCAGGCGACAACGACGATCTGGACGACATTGCTTCAGGAACACAGCTCTATATTCAGCATGTGGACCTTAGCGGCCACCGATCTTTTGGATTGCCGCCGAATGAGGAGGCTTATGTCAGTCAGTGGAATATTGACATTGGCAAGATCACTGGAGAGCTGTCAGGTCACTTCATAAGAGACCTTGCGCTGGCGGGTAGATCATTCGTCTTCTCTATTAGCGACGCAGAGAATGCCCTACCTGTCACATCTCCAGCGATCATCATCGAAGCCTCGTTCGTGCAGGTCCAAACAGATACCGTGCGCCTGTGGATGCATGCTGGCAAGGACGCACTTCTCCTGGACTTGAAGCCAGTCAAGGTCGATGTCACCGACTGGGCTAGCAACATGTTCTCGCAGCGGGTCAATATTATGGCGCCTCTCATCACATTTGCGTGCGTCGATGCCAGAAGTGCATCTCGACATCGAGTCGTGGAACACCACAAGAAGCCTGTAAGGACATACGCCTTCCTACAAACAGGCATATCCGTGGACATCGTTGGCAGAAAGATACATTTCGACATGGAGACTAGGAAACAGCAGAGCCACTTCCTGCTTCACGATCAAAGAACCAACCGCTTTCCATTCCTCATACGACCTGAGATCAATGCCGAAATCAACCCAGCCGATGACGTTGACTTCGTGCCGGCTGCGATGCCATATCCCTATCCACCTCCACCAGTGATTACAAGAAAAGAGGGCGGCGAATCAGTGTCCATGAAATCATTTGAAAGCCAAGACGTTGGCAAACGCCTCAAATCGAGATCGTCAACCTCATCGCTGGCTAATTCGATCAGGAGTGCACAGCATGACTCCCATCACACGCGACCAGCCTTCCTGAGTATTCCGACTGACAAGACTGATCAGAGTGGTAGCGGGTCGTCAGCCTCCTTCCACAGTCTCGGGCGAAGCAGTAGGTCCTCCTCTGCTGACTCTTTGCAGAGCGTCCGACGAGGAAGGCTTCCTGGCGATGCTGCTCGCGCCAGACTGGGCCTACCGTCCTCGACTATGGCTTATTCCAGTTCTTATTCTGAGCCGTACTTCCCGTTGGAAAGTGTCAAGCCGGACGAGACTAACGTGCCGTCTTTCCCGACAACCAGGCAACGTAGCAACGATGCGGACCCACTCCCAGAAATTATTGACGACTCAGACATTGCACAGGATGCCGAGCGCACGACTGTGATGATCAACATCCTGCCTGGCATTCGAGCCTACGTGGAACCACGTGTTGCCATTACAATGTCTAATATGACGAGAAAGGTACAGGCGAGGAACCCAGAAGAGGTGATGGACTCTTATCAGATGACTGTGCTGGATGCGATTGCTGCCAAGAATGCTGAACAGCACGGGCAGAAGAGTATTCTCGAGATCCAGACCAGCTTGCCAGCCGCACATGTGCGAGTGGTCACCGTTGACGACGGCACGGATAAGATCAGAGATCAGGTTGACCTCAACATCAAGTCGCTGGAGAACTTAGTCAGAGTGCGAACACAACCTCTGCACACAGGCTCAACACAGTCTCGTGGCTCTGCACAGCACACAGGACCGAATCAAATCCTTGCTCTACACACACTTGCTGCTAGCCTCGATCTTAAAATCGAGCAACGTCACACAGCGGAGGACATAGCTCCAGCGATCCGACTCCGGGTGGATGATCTGTTAACTTGGCTCGCGTTGGCCGATACCAATGCCTTTCACATCTCATTTCGAGATATTTCTCTGGCAGTGGCTAGCCGTCAGGCCAAGTACTTGACATCAATGGCTCTGCGCCTGATACCTCTTGTCAACAGCATCATCTCTCGATTCGATGAAGTGATGGCAAGCAGCACGATACGACTCAGGCTCTTGACTTACGTCCTCACGCATAATGGTGAACACGTCAACGATCCGCCATTCATGGGCAGAATGCTCTATCTACTCAGGGCATATCCTGACCACTTCCGCAACACTGACTCGTGGAAGATCTTGTCACGCTTCCGCCAGATTCTTTACAAGCTCCCGCCGGACGTGGCAAGGGACCTGCACTCCCAGATCAAAGATGCCAAGGATTGTCCAGATGATGCGCCAAAACAGGTCATCCAGAGCTGGACACAGTGGAGACACTGGGATATAATTCAGCCAAGTCAGACAATGGCTTTCAAGACTTTGTTCCCCGAAGAGGAGGCCGCGAAACTTGACCTATCCGAAGCCAAGGCCGTCACTGTCACCTTCAGGTCGGAAAATCTCCAGATCTCTATTCAAAACGAGAATGGCAACAGCGACATCATCTTCGAGGAGACTTTCCTGGGGCTCGAGAATACACCACCAACGAAGCCAGAAGGGCTGATGCTAGTGGAGGAGAACACAAGGACCAAAACGCTGCTTCAGATGCATACTACCACAATTGCAATCTCCCTCAACTGGGCGCTCTTCCATATTGCTGAGGATGTACTCGCACTGAAAGACGACATTGACGAGCTGGAGTCATTATTGCAAAGCAAAGGGTCCAGGTCGACTACTCAAGCACTCGAAGATGGTCTGGGTCGACACGATGTTCAAATCGTCTTCTCCATTGACACGGGCAGTATGGGCCTACAAAGCATCAACGCCCGACATATCGGACGGGTGGACGGCCTCAAGCTATCAGTCATTGGCACCAATCAGGCTAGTGAACAGTTTGGTCAATGCGTCAGCGTCATTCTGAATGTGGATGCTGCCGTGACAGAGCTTCATGGTCCCAATTCACGTATTTGGCAGGCTATGCTGAGATCACCCAGTTTGTATCTCGACCATATTCAAGCTGCCGCAGGCGTGAACATATCACCTACCGTCACGGTTGCTGTTGCTTACGACAGTATACAGATCATAGTGGGCGAACAGGTTCCTGGCATATTGCACCTCATTGATGCTATTATACTCGACGAAGTAGCGAGAATACAAAGGCTTGTGGAACAGGCGAACCCTGCATTGTCTCGACCAGGAAGTTCGAAGACCGTTCAAGGTGCATCGAACCCAAGTGCTAACGTATTCGTGCCACCGAAACTTCATCTTGCTGCCCTGGCTGGTGACATACATTTCGAGGTCTCTTTACTGTCGACACTGAACTATCAACTGGAAGGCAGAGCGGCGAGTGTCAGGGTTGCACCAAGTCTGGAGCGCGACAAGGTCTTCAGCATCGATTTCGATGTCGGTCGTCAGGGCCACTCGTTCGTCAACACTTCTGGCAATGAGAGACATACACAAGGTCTGCTTGATGTGCCTCCTATCAATGGACACGTTGGTCTCGAGCTTGCAAAAGACGAAACATCCGTGTCTGTCTTTACCTCCATCGAGAAGGTGGAAATCGATGCCGGTGCTATTCAAGGCGTCGTCGCAGTCATCAACCGACCAGAAGTCCAGAACGTGATATCAGCGATCAAAGCTGGTGTGGAAGATATCCGAGGCCATGTCTTGGAAGTCTTCCCTGAAAATGACATGCCACAGCCAATAAAGGACGGCCGAAAGCCGAAGCAAGTTGCGTTTGACGCAAGATTTGCGCTGCTTGGCGTCAGAGTCTCGGCCACTACGCCTCGTGTAATCGGTCGCTCGACTGCAGAGGTCGAATTTGGCATCGGGCCTCTTCATGCCACAGCCTCCAATCGAGCAATGCCGTCTGAGATTGTCCCTGACGTGCGTGCTCAAATATTGGACATCGGCGCCAGTTTGAAAGTCCAGGAACGTGGTAGCTCACGGCCTTGCGGGAATGCCACACTGGGACTTCGCCTGCACTTCAACAATTATCGGAGCGAGAGTGGGTCAATAATCCGCGAATTAAAAGTCTACAGCGATGGCATCGATGTCAATGCCTATACGGAGACTGCGTCAACGATCGTGGACGTCATTAACCACCTACAAGACCGCATCAAGCATCTCGATCTCTCCAGAGAGGTCGACTACCTTCGACGACTACGCGATGAACGACGGCATACAGTCATCAAGAGAATTAAAGGCGAAGGCCAAGGTGATGAGGATTGGGAGGAGCTTCCATTTTCGCCTGAGGATCTACTTTCGATCAAGACCACGATTGCGTTCACTAATATTCAAGCATGCTGGCTCGTCGACACTTCTTTCGCCGCCACCCCAGGCGTCGATGTAGACGATCTCATCTTCTCCGTCAAGAGTGTAGAGTTTACCACACGAGGGGGCAATGAGGCCCGTTTGACTATACAAGACTTGCAGCTGCAACTTGCCAAGAAGAAGCAAAGCAAAGACAAGCGCTCGCTAAACTCTGCTCTGATGCCAGAGATCGGCTTCAGCGTAGGCTATTGGTCGGTCAACAAACAGCGCAGCCTCACGTTCAAGGCCACTGGAGAGCCACTGGATCTCCGACTTGAGTCAAGATTTATTTTGCCGGTCACAGCTGTGCAGCGATCTGTTGAGGTTGCGATTGAACAATTCAGACACGGAACCGAAACCTGGCAGAACACACCAACGCCCACTGGCGCATCGCGATCTACTGCCAAGTTGTTCGACTCGAAGCATCTTGCGTCTGTACTGGTCGAAGCCGACTTCGCTGGCGCTCAAGTATACATGCAGGGTTCACGAACGAAGCAGCCGTCAATCACTGCTATGGCGACCGCATCACAGCAAAAGGCTGGTGCTCAGCACGGCCGATATGGACAGTTCGCCTCTGATGGTGCCGCTATGCAAACGACGTTGATGACACCCGGAATTGCATTGAAATTGGAGTACAATAACAATGAGCGCCAGCCAACCATAAATGGAGAGCTGATGATTGATGCCTCGACTAATATGCTGCTTCCCAATGTGGTGCCGCTTGCTATGGAGGTTTCAGACAGCATCAAAGAGGTTGTGCGGGAGCAGAATCAGGATTCCGCGCCTGTTACGCCAGCTCCTGTCGTAGCAGAGGCCTCGAAGCCCGCGCAGAAATTCTTCGAAGACGATTCGATCGTCACCACTACGCCGGCCAAGATCTTCGGCAAGACAAAAGTCGACCTGGGCTTCAGAATTGCGAAGCAAGAATTTGGTCTTAGCTGTCAACCCATAGCACGGGTAGATGCGAAGGCTGCGCTCGAGGACTTCTACGTCACGATGAACACGATTGAGTCCGGCGAACATGGACATTTCTTCGCAGTCACAGCTGTCATGACGAAACTGACCGCGCAGGTCAAGCACGTTTACTCTCGCGAGCCTACTTTCAGCTACGATATGGAATCTGTTGTATTGTCTGCGATGAACAACAAGCATCTGAGCGGCACGCCCGGAATCTCTGCGATACTGAATGTCAATCCTACCAAGATCATGATCAATGCAAAGCAATTCCAGGACTTGCTCGTCTTCCGGGAGATCTGGTTGCCGCCAGAGATCAGAAACGCTGCGGCAGCGGCCACTGCAGCTCCGGATGCGGCGCCAACCAGACCAGACGAGTTTCTCGTGCAAAAGTATCAGGCTGTCGCTGCAGCTGCAGCATTTCCATGGGATGCCACGGTCTCGATTGCCAAGCTCGCTGTTGATCTCGATTTGGGACAAAGCATTGGCAAGTCTTCCTTCACCATTACGAATCTGTGGGCCAGTCAGCAGAAATCTTCGGACTGGGAGCAGAACCTTTGCATTGGGCTCGATGAGATGAAGATGGAAAGTACTGGCCGGATGAGTGGATTCATTCAATTGGAGAAGTTCGGTCTGCGGACGTCGATCAATTGGCCTGAAGAAAGCACGGAGGCTGCACTTCGTAACACGCCATTAATTCAAGCTTCTGTCGGCTTTAAGAGACTTCGAGCAAAAGCTGCGTTTGATTATCAAGCCTTCGCATTCGGAGATATTGAAGGCTTCGACTTCCTGATGTACAATGTCAGGCAGCCGTCTGGGAAAGCGGATCGCTTGGTGGCCGTTCTGGACTGCGAGAAAGCCTACGTCTTCTGTACTTCGACGAGTCCAGCGCAAGCCGTGGGCTTGTATCAGGCTTTCGATCGCTTGATACAGGAGAAACAGACGGCGTTCATGGCCAGTTTGAAGGATATCGAAAAGCATGTCAGGCGAGAGAGTACAGTCGTGCCAACAAAGTTTGGGCCAACGATCTCAGGTCGAAGCACAAGAAGCCAGGTGAAGAAGAAGATCCCAATTCAGCTTCACACGGATGTTGTGGTCACGATGGGCACGATCTGCTTTGGTGTCTATCCGAGCACGTTCTTCGACAGCCAAATGCTCAAGCTGGAAGCGAGCAACATTCAAGCTCGCTTTGCTGTTGGCTTGCAATCAGGCAAAATCACAAGCGGCTTAGGCATGACTCTTGGACAACTCCAAGTCGCTCTTTCCTCGGTCCGAAGGATCACCGCCGTACCCAAAGCACTCGAGGTCACCGTCGATGAAGTCATCAGCAGCGCCCTCAATGCCAAAGGAGGCATTATCCTGCGAGTGCCTAAAGTCGTGGCATCAATGCAGACCTGGCAGGCTCCCGACTCGAACAGCGTTGACTACATTTTCAAATGTCTCTTTGAGGGCAAAATCGACGTCGGCTGGAATTTGTCTCGCATCAACTTTATCAAAGGCATGTACGATTCGCACTCGCGCGCTCTCGCGTCTCGCCTCGGTAAAGCCTCTCTCCCTGAATCTGCTGTCAAGGTCACCGCAGCCGAAGGCACGGACAGCGAGAGCGGCGACAAGATCACGGCGGAGATTCATCTGCCGCAGAGCAAGTATGAGTATAGGGCGCTGGAGCCGCCGGTGATTGAGACGCCGCAGCTGAGGGATATGGGCGAGGCTACACCACCATTGGAGTGGATTGGATTGCATCGCGAGAGACTGCCGAATGTCACGCATCAGATCTTGATTGTGAGTCTGCTGGAGGTGTGTAGGGAGGTCGAGGATGCTTATGAGAGAATTTTGGGGAATTCCTAAGACAGGCTGGAGAGTCATTGTCCGATCTAGGTGTGAGGCAGGTGAGCCATACTGTGGGAGGCAGAGGGTGGTTCCTTTATATTTCTTTTTGTCTGCTTTTCAGCGAGGCGTTGGAGAGTTGGGTCTCTTCTTGTGCAGGTCGTCGTGTACAGGTCGTCGTGTACAGGCCGACGGCAAGTAGAACATATCGGCAAGGGCGATTGACACTTGTCAACAAGTGCATATCAATTAGTCATGGACCTCTAAGCATGTTGCCATCGTTGTATCTTCGAGCTCAAACATCGAATCAGAGATACACAAGTGGATGCCAGCTTCTTGAAGTGAGTTGTCTGCGACATACCTTGTTTAGGGGATTCATTCTCTGTCCTCGACGATCTGGCACAGACTGTAAGTATAGCAGAATTCCTCGTGATTCGCTGTATGGATAGCTTTTCGCTCCCCTCGTACTCGCCACAGTCCCATATGTTCACCAGTGGTCCTAAGCGGTTGACGAGCGAGTTGGAGCCTGAGGCATTCAAGCGGCGAGCGAAAGCGGACTAGTGCAAAAGTCTCTAAATGCCGTTTATCGCCGGACTTTGAGGCTGTGTGTCGACTCTGCCTGGCGGTGAGGAGCAATCAGATTTGTTGTATACGAATCATCCTACGTTCTCCATCACCGCCAGGAAGTTTGTTGTAGCAGCGATTGAAAGGAAGCTAAAGTCCGCTGCCCAAGAGAAGAACGCTAGCCGAAACTAGCGAACGAGAGCAAGCGGCGACCCCACCTGCCACCAGAGCGAATTTTGGATTTGCCTCCAATTCCACCTTGCGGCACCCACTCTCCCACCTGCTCCTCACCACCTCCACCCCTCATCGCCCACCGCGCACGCCTTTGACAGGTATATCAACCCGCCTCTTCCGCCTCCATCATCACAGCACACATATCTGACTGTCCTACGTAGGCATCTTCATTACACAGTGGTCATTTCGAGTGCGCGACCGTCAATAGTGGGGCACGCCCAACCAAAACTTCCCACACAGAAAACTTTTACCCCGAACAAAACACCCGCAACACCGCCAAGATGGTCAAGTAAGTCGTCACAAGAGCATGCAGATCCGCACGCAACGCGAGTGCGAGAGGCCGAGTTGGTGGAGCATATAACATAGGCCAAGACTCAGCCTCGAAAGAAACTCATCCTTGGAGCGAGGGAATGAGAAACAGCGCTGACATGTGTGTCCTGCCACAGCTTTACCGTCGACGAGATCCGTGGGCTCATGGACAACCCAAAGAACATCCGTAACATGTCCGTCATTGCCCACGTCGATCACGGAAAGTCCACCCTTACCGACTCGCTCGTTCAGCGTGCCGGTATCATCTCAGCCAAGAACGCTGGTAGCGCTCGATTCACAGATACCCGCCCTGATGAGCAGGAGCGTGGTGTCACTATCAAGTCGACCGCCATCTCGCTTTTCGGTCAGCTGCCAGACGAGGAGGATCTCAAGGACATCCCAGTCAAGACCGAGAAGAACGAGTTCTTGGTCAATTTGATCGATTCGCCCGGTCACGTAGATTTCTCATCTGAGGTTACGGCCGCTCTCCGTGTCACTGATGGTGCCCTCGTCGTCGTCGACACCATCGAAGGTGTGTGTGTGCAGACCGAGACTGTGCTCCGCCAGGCTCTTGGTGAGCGTATCAAGCCAGTCGTCATCATCAACAAGGTCGACCGTGCTTTGCTCGAGCTGCAGCTGTCCAAGGAGGACCTGTTCCAGAACTTCTCCCGTGTCATCGAGTCCGTCAACGTCGTTATCTCTACCTACTACGACAAGGCTCTGGGTGACTGCCAGGTCTATCCAGACAAGGGTACCGTCGCTTTCGGATCCGGTCTTCACGGCTGGGCCTTCACTCTTCGCGGTATTGCATCCAAGTACGCCAAGAAGTTTGGTGTTGACAAGAGCAAGATGATGGAGAGATTATGGGTGAGTCTAAACTGCCAATTCGTCGTAGCGGGCGCACAAGCTTACAGTTCAACAGGGAGACTCATACTTCAACGCCAAGACCAAGAAGTGGACCAAGGTCGGCACCCACGAGGGCAAGGAGCTCGAGCGAGCCTTCAACCAGTTCGCTCTCGACCCCATTTTCCGTATTTTCGACTCAATCATGAACTTCAAGAAGGACGAGATCCCCAAGCTTCTGGAGAAGCTTGAGGTCAAGCTTGCCAGCGAGGAGAAGGACCTCGAGGGCAAGCAGCTCCTCAAGGTTGTCATGCGCAAGTTCTTGCCAGCCGCCGATGCCCTCATGGAGATGATGATTCTTCATCTTCCATCCCCATACACCGCCCAGAAGTACCGCATGGAGACTCTCTACGAGGGTCCTTCTGACGATGCTTCCGCCATTGGTATCCGCGACTGTGACCCCAAGGGACCTCTCATGCTTTACGTCTCCAAGATGGTGCCAACCTCCGACAAGGGTCGTTTCTACGCCTTTGGACGTGTTTTCTCTGGAACCGCTCGCTCGGGCTTGAAGGTCCGCATCCAGGGACCAAACTACATTCCTGGCAAGAAGGAGGACATGTTCATCAAGGCCATCCAGCGTACCATCCTCATGATGGGTCGTTACACCGATCCTATCGAGGATGTGCCTGCCGGTAACATTCTTGGACTGGTCGGTATTGACCAGTTCTTGCTCAAGTCTGGTACTCTCACAACCGACGAGACTTCTCACAACCTGAAGGTCATGAAGTTCTCCGTCTCTCCTGTCGTGCGTCGCTCCGTCGAGGTCAAGAACGCCAACGATCTGCCCAAGCTTGTCGAAGGTCTTAAGCGTCTGTCCAAGTCGGATCCTTGCGTCCTGACCTACATCTCCGAGTCCGGTGAGCACGTCGTTGCTGGTGCCGGTGAGCTGCATCTCGAAATTTGCTTGAAGGATCTTGAGGAGGACCACGCCGGTGTGCCCCTCCGCATTTCCGACCCTGTCGTCCAATACCGTGAGACCGTCGGCGGTGATTCCAGCATGACTGCCCTGTCCAAGTCGCCCAACAAGCACAACCGTCTTTACGTCACCGCTACTCCCCTTGCTGAGGAGGTTTGCAAGGACATCGAGATGGGCAAAATCGGCCCACGTGACGATTTCAAGGCCCGTGCCCGTATCCTCGCTGATGACCACGGCTGGGATGTGACTGATGCCCGTAAGATTTGGTGTTTCGGCCCAGACACCAACGGTGCCAACTTGCTCGTCGACCAGACCAAGGCCGTCCAGTACCTCAACGAGATCAAGGATTCCGTTGTCTCTGGTTTCCAGTGGGCCACCAAGGAAGGTCCAGTTGCTGAGGAGCCAATGCGCTCCGTCCGCTTCAACATCATGGATGTCACCCTCCACACTGATGCCATTCACCGTGGTGGTGGACAGATTATCCCAACTGCGCGTCGTGTGCTCTACGCCGCCACTCTCCTCGCTGACCCAGGTCTCCAAGAGCCCATCTTCCTGGTCGAAATCCAGGTCCCTGAGCAGGCCATGGGTGGTATCTACGGTGTCCTCACTCGCCGAAGAGGTCACGTCTTCGAGGAGGCCCAGCGCCCCGGTACTCCTTTGTTCAACGTCAAGGCCTACCTGCCCGTCAACGAGTCATTCGGTTTCAACGCCGATCTTCGCCAAGCCACTTCTGGCCAGGCTTTCCCACAGTCCGTCTTCGACCACTGGCAGATCCTGCCCGGTGGCAGCCCGCTGGACAAGACGACTCAGACCGGCAAGATCGTCGAGGATATGCGAAAGCGCAAGGGTATCAAGCCCGAGGTTCCAGGCTACGAGAACTACTACGACAAGTTGTAAGCAACTTGTGGCTAGTGAAGCTGGAAGTGGATTCAAGTGCACGTGGGCGGTGGCTGCAGAGTATTTGCGAGCGTCTCTTGCGAACGGACTTTGTTCGCTCGCCAGGATGTCGTCGTCACATGATGCCGTTGTGACGAACAACAACACGAAAGACTACGGGTGGGCAAGAAATGAGCATGGCATGACTTTCTTTTGTTTTCTCTTTCCGATGCTTGGTTGTCTCATCCATAGATAGCCAAAAAGAGGTTCAAACTAAATCTTCTTCCTTCTGTTACTTACCTTCAGAGTCCCTACACTGGAAATGGGGTCGATGGTTAGGTTGAGTCGCCACTCACCAAACAAGTCGGGTGCCAGAACTGCTGGTCCCATCATCATTGCAAAAGCCTATCATCTCTACCTCTATACTGTACGTCTCAAACACTCTCCCGACTCCAGAAACCTCTTGCTCTAATCCTCTTCCCAAAGAAGTAGAATAAATACGGAATGGGTATCATTAACGCTGCAATGAATCCGAAAACACTGATACCCCAATCAATACCAATGTTGTGCAGCATCGGTGTTATGAACAACGGAAAGGCGGCGGCGAAGACGGAGCGCAGGAAAGTGTTTGCTGCAACGGCAGAGGCGGCATAGCGTTGAAATGTGTCGATGAGGTAGTTGAGAGCGGCTCCAAATATTGTGATGAAGCCTATGCCTTCGAAGACTATCCCGATGCAGGGCACGATCCAGTGGATGGATTTGGAGGAGGTCCAGGCGAACATGAAGAGGCCAGCGGTGAAGAAGATGGAGCCGAGCATCATTGGTGGCTGGAGTAGAAGGATTAGGTTTTGTGCTCTTGAAGAGAAATTAATGGAAGGAGGGGATAAAGGGACTTACGAGTCTTGCCTCTGGCACGGGACGGAAGTTGTTGGCTTTCCATCTACTGACGTAGAATTTCTGATTGAGGTAGTTGGCGGCAGAGCCGATGAGGATGCCGAGAAGAAGTGCCAGGAAGGGAAGAGAGCCAACAAGGGAGTTCCAGCCACGCTCTTCCTCGAACTCGATGGGAAAAGCAGCTAGGGATGCGTACAGTATGCCATAGCAGAAGGAGGCGTATAGCGCCATTAGGAAGCAGATTGGCGTGGCGAGGAGTTGGAAGGCTCGTATGAGATATTTGTTTGCGAGCTCTTTGAAAGAGACGTCCCACTCTTCGTGTTTCGCGTGGAGAGCCCAGTTGCCGGATTCGTGGCGGAGTCGGCGAGCTTTGACGCAAAGGAGGATGGGGGCGTAGGATTCGTCGAGGATGAGCATGTCAAGAACAAGCAGGAAGAGCATGAGAACTCCAGTGACATATTGGGTCCAGCGCCAGCTCGTGCCGGTGACGATGATTGCTCCACCGACTATTGGGCCTATGGTAGGACCTCCCACAACAGCAATGGCATAGAGGACCATAGCCGCACCGCGAACCTCAGCTGACCAGATATCGCCAAGCACGCCTCCTGTATTGGTGACTGGCGCAGATCCGAAGAAGCCTTGGAAGAAACGACAGATCATCAACGTTTGGACGTCTTTCGCCGCTCCAGCTCCGAAGGCGAACATAGCAGAGACAAAGTACGGAAGCAAAACAGTAGTCTTCCTTCCGTAAACTTCTGAAACAGGCCCCCACAACAAAGGCCCTAGACCGAACCCCACGAGCAAGAGCGAGATGCCGAGGATCGAAACTTCGGTGCCAATGTTGAACTCTTCTGCGATAGTACCCACGGCGGGTGAGTAGACACTACTCGCGAACGTGGCCGCCATTGCCGTAAACCCATAGAGAATCGTAGTGATGACTTTCTTCTTGAACGGCCAATTCATCGGTCTATACGGGTCTTCTTTACTGTCAAATTCAACGATGACGTCCACGGTCGTCTTCTCGTGCGTCAAGGGATGCGTGAATTCCCTCCTCGGGACTCTCGATCGGACCACAGATAGCACTGTCGATGCTGTCGTTTCTGCTCGTTCCAAGACTCGAGACTGTGTCCGTGAGAGACTTGAGCTGGGCCGTCGTATGCTCCGGACGCCTTCCATGTGTCGTTCCGAGAAGACGCTGGAGACGTCCGAGTCGGTGTCGTTGGGTGCTTCATGCTTTTCGACGGCTTCTGGTGATGAGACATCGTGGTCTGAGTCGTTGGTGGGTTCTGCTCGTTCGAGGTCTCGTTCACGAGTCTCTTCCGATCTGTAGTCCATGTCGCGCCGATCTTGGGCAGCTCCCTGTAGCTGTGCCTAGTTTGGAATGAAGCTTATTTCGTGAGTGAATGCTTCTTTTCTTGGCGATATGCCTTGTATTTGTTTTCCAATGAAGCTTGGGCTTTCTTCCGGAATCTCGGTCTTGGTATGCCATCACGAGCTTGGTGGCGAGAAACGCTGCGTTTATATCTTTTTCGTCTGATGGTCTTCATGACGTACTTCTAGAGCGTCCCTCCGAATTAGGAGCTGCTTATGTCCTTTTCGGCGCGAACATGCAGAGGACGACGCCACTGGCCGAAATCTCGGGCGCGGCGACATACCGAGCAGCCGACACACAGAAGAACCTGGGTAGAACGGCACGAGGGCACGATGAATTTTGCCATTTCCATAAGGCGAACAGCAACCATATGCAACACTGGAGATTGTATCGACGTGTCAGCATTGCCGTCGATGCAAAGCAATGTATCCTCAGACTATAAGATGTGTACATGCTCCTCCTGCAATGTTTTCGGAACTGATCTGCCAGCGATGTCGCCAGGAGTACTTCATGGTCAATTCGGTTTTATCTGACACCTGCTACTGCTCTTCGATGAGCAGTTGTCAAGATGACTCCTATGCCCGAGATCCGAGCCAGCAAGTCGTCCAAGAGTCGTCACTACCATAAGGCGCAGTATGTTCGATGTGAAAGCCCGCGGGTATTCTGCACTCTGTTGGCATGACGCAAGCCTATAATACAGCTGTTGTACTTATGCAGCGGTATAAACAGCTGGAGCTGATGGCTGACGAAGTTGAGACTATTGAAATATGAAGGATTGGCGCATGCTGGTGGCCTTTGGCGAAGCTGCGCAGCATCCCGCACATGCATGAACCCCACGTCCTAGGCCTGAGTGTACGGTCTCGTCTCACAAGACTTAGGATCACTGCTATGCCTTCAGCTCCGTATAATCACAGGGACAACAGAGCCGTCCTGAAAGACTCACAAAATGAGCCACTTCACATATGGGGCCCTCGATTGGGCCAAGCGAGAAACACGTTTTCTCAGGTTCTTGGGGACGCCGGATCGCAGGACTGGACCTCTATCTTTCAAAATGATACATGCGCCTGTCACAAGAGCGCCAATCTATTGGGCACTTTCATACTGCTGGGGCGTGGCTACTGACCTTGCAGTCGTGGAGATTGACGGCTGTCAAGTATTCATCCGGAGGAATCTCGCCGATGCCTTGGTGCACTGTGGGCTGCAATCGGGAGACCACGTATGGGCGGATGCTCTCTGCATCAACCAGAACGATGTTCCTGAGAAGAACTATCAGCTCGGGCTCATGGGTCAAGTCTATGCTCGTGCTACATATACCATTGTTTGGCTGGGAAATGCTGGCTGCTACACAGAGATCGCAGCTTCTTACTTGAAGATCTGCGAGGAAATTGCTATTGACAACGACGATCAGTCCTCCGTTCCCGATGGGCGGAACACACACGCTCGTGGATTAGCACCTCGTGGACGGTCATCTCGTGGGCCATCGCCCAGCTCTGGTTATCACTCAAGGCAGCAGACAGCGACGTTTGATCGATATCACGCAAACCGCAGATACGTCTTTCAAGAAGCCATGAGAAAGACGGACTATGTGGAAGAAGCTCGCGAAGGCATAATGGAGCTGCTGGCGCGCGACTACTGGGAAAGGTAAGAAGCGAAGCAGATTACGGAATACCGTCATGGTCATTTGCTTACTCCATTCTTCCTGTTTTTCGTAGGATATGGATCATCCAGGAGATTGCCAAGGGTCGTGATGCTGTGGTCAAATGTGGGGACCAGCACTTCGATCTCGAGATGCTGTTCCTGGCCGCGGACACCTTGACTGAGGTCCCTTCTCGCACGAAGTCCCAGCTTAATGCTATCAGAAGCTTCCGGATGCAAATACAGGGTGACAAGTCCTATCAAGCTCGCTTCTCTTTGTTGACGGCCATCATGCGCACTCGCTTCTTCTTGTCGACGGACCCTCGTGACAAAATCTTTGCCTTACTTGGGATCACCAAGGACGGAAATGATCTCATCCCGATCCCATCATACGCGGATGCTGAGACGGAAATAATGTACGAACTATCCGTAAAGATCCTGAGCTCCCTGCGGCCAAGCAACAGCCTACCGATCGCAAGATACAGTACGGCTCATCGACCAATGTTTCTGCCACCGTGGGTAATCTTCCCGAGCGCACTGCAAAAGTTGCCACCATGGGTAATCGATTTTGCGACTGGAGGCGATCAGAACATTGATTGGACATTTGATGCTCGCAGCTCGGTGCTGCGTAGTTGCGCCATTCACCTCGCAACGACCGACCCTGGACTCTCGGTTGTACCCGGAACAAAGAGAGGTAACCAGTTGAGCAATTACACGCTCACTGCAGAAGAACGATCTCGTTTGGCTGAGGACTACTTGACGGCTTTACTGAACAGATTCTCCGATGGGCTCGGTGCTCTGCCACATTTAGCAGAAGATCGTCCTCTCAGAGACGCTTTCGCACGAATGATTCGGGATGCAGGCAAAGGATTCACCCAATACTATGCGCAATACGACCTTGACAGCTGTCGCTCGACATTGAAAGACATTGGTATGATTCACATCCAAGATCAGCCTCTGAGCCAATGGGCATTCAACTGTATTTCCAAGAGGCATGCGCAGGCCACAGAGCGCAGTCCTCGTGGTGCCCTTGAGCCCGAGGTGAATCGCAGTCAACCTTACCAGACTATCAAGATACCGACCTCGGCTTTCCGGACAATTCATGACGCCCTTGAAGGTATGCTCTGTTTCGCAGGGCACAGGCTTAAGCTTGCTGTTTTCAATGATGTTCAGCCTGTGATCATTTCCACCGGGACCAGTCTACCAGCATACGAGATCTTCCAAGTCGATCAATGCCATCTGCCTCTAGTGCTGCACCGTGATACACGGTCCGACCAGTATACTGTCATTGGCGAAGCTTGCTTTCGCAAAAATAGAGATGGAACTTGGTGGCCGGCACGACAAGCCTTGCAGCAGTTGAAGCCCGCCGAGAGGCGCTCACGCAGAATTGCTATCAGCCTCCATCCGAAATGACGGCTCCCTTACAGACTTTGTGTTCTGAGCTCTCAGACATCGAAATACTGCGTAGTAAGACTGTGTGCACAGTCAAGTGGGTGGTCACTCCAACGTTTCTTCTTATGAAGTAGAGACATCACTAGCACCGCAGCGTAGTCAATCTATTGTTACAACCACATTGCTCTAATAAAAGAAGCCGACATCATGCACTACGGGCTTACCGTCAGTGAGGCGCCTGCTCTTACGAAATCGCTGGAAGCCATTCGACCTGCGAAAGCAAAGTGAAGAATCCCGCAACCATGGATCACACGCAAAACGTGAAGCGACCCCTAAACTTCGGGCTGGACAAGGACGGAACGTGGCTATATAGGCGTCAGATACTAGAATACGGTCGAGGAGAAAAGCTTTGGGAAAGTCGCAAATCAAATGGGTTCGGCAGAGCATCGTCGACAATATACTGTTGACCAGGCTAATTTCGCACTTGAAGGACTATGGTCATATATTGTGTACATGCGGCTGAACCTCGTCGAGAGATGGTTTGTTACCTGCGCTTTCCATCCCTTCACTCGAGTCTTGGCAAGCACATGCTAGCGCACGCAGGCACGTTGAGCATTCCTTCTCGCACAATGCGCCAGCTCCCTCCTTGACCTTCGAATCACCAACAAATAACAACAACATCGACCGCTACACTCCATTTCTCTCAGTACCACACCTCATCTTCACACAAGCCACTCTCATCGCACTGCCACCATGCCGCCCAAAGCCGACTTCAATCAAATGACCTTCACCCAGGGCGCCGCTGAGAAAGGCTTCACCCGCACCCCGGCTAATGTGCCCAAGAACTACATCGAGAAACCCAAGCAACCCACTCCAGCCTCCAAGAAGCGCAAATCCACCGTCAGCGGCAGCAACAACAACGCCGACCCCCAGTCGACGACGAAGAAAGCCGTCGCTCAGTCTGCTCCCGAGGACATCGCTCTCGCCGCTCCAGTGAAGGGTCGCAAGACCGGAGCCAAACTAGCCACGACTCGAGTCATCCCACGCTCTTTCGACGAGTGCGTCGAAGCCGACAAGATGATGATCACCAAGCGCGACGCAGGCTCCAACTGGACCGACATCCGCCGTAAGTGGCAAGAGCTCACGGGCGAGAAGACTGGCACCTCGACTCTCCCGAATCGCTACGCGCGCCTCAAGAGCAACTTCACTGTCATCAAAGAGGAAGACAACGCTCGTCTTTTGGAGGCGAAGAGGGAGGTAGAGGAGAGCTTCGAGGCGCAGAAGTGGGATCTCGTGGCAAGAGTTGTGGGCGAGAAGGGCGGGGACAAGTATCCGGGCGTTGTGATGCAGCGGCAGTACAAGAAGCTGATGGTGCAGGGTGGCACGTTGCCGCCGGAGGGTATCAAGGATGCGGATTTCAAGGGAGACAGTGATGATGAGGAGGAATCTGACTAGGAGTCTTGCTTCTGGTGTGTTCCGTCTTGGTAGGAACTTTTCTGCTTTTGTATCATGTGCTTGGTGTTCTTGCTTCCTGCGGTAGTCTGGCATACATGCCTCGAGTCGCAAAATCGGGAGGGGCGACCGCGCAGGGCTTTAGTAGTGGTCGGTCATCGGAGCAATGCTCTTTCCTTTTGCGACCAAGCTTTCAGTATCACGCAGCTCAGCTGGATTGGGGGGTCGGAATTGAACGAGCCGCGTTGAAGCTTATCGATGTCGGCCAGTAAATCATGGTTCCATTGTGTTTCGGAGTTGTGTAGTGTCTCGGCGGGCTGGTGCCTGCTTGACTTCAAAAGTCGCAGAAAGCCAGAGCATGGAGCAGCTAAGCGAAAGCACCTGAAGACACATTTTCTGATAGTATCCAGTGGTTGGGAACTTACACCTACCGCCTATCATCCCTCCTCCGCCGATCCTCATCATAGTAACTCCTGTCCCGATGTCTGTCATGGCCATGATCCCTCCTATCGTCATATCTTCTGTCCCTCTCTCGATCATCGTACCTCCGATCGTCATACCTCCTGTCTCTGTCTCGCTCTCTCATTCTCGCCCGTTCACGCTCAGCTTCACGCTCGCGATCCCGCAGCGGATCACGTTCCCGATCTCGCGGAGGTGGAGGTCCCGGCGGCAAACTTCTCCCTGATTCTGACCTCCCGCCACGTCTGTCTCTGTCATCGAAGAGATTCTCTCGCCGCCGTTCTCTTTCCCTATCTCGGTCTCGCGAGCGGTCGCGATGGATAGGAACTTCGATTTCTTCCTCATATTCTTCGTACTCAGCAGTATAGAATGAGCTGACTTGCGCACGTTCTTCGGTCGCTCGTTGAGGATTCAGCATGAAGCGGAGTGTGCCGCCGCCTTCGGGCACAGGAAGTGAAGCGATGACTCCATTGGGTTGAGGTGGAGCTTGAGTGCCAGCTTGTGGTGGCGAGACAGGTGTGGGATGTCCATTCGCTACTCTGAGCGTGCTGCTGGTATTGTTGGCATTATCAGGTGAGGGAGGAGGCTGTACGATGGTGTGACGCGGAATGCTCGACTCTGAACATTCCTTGTTCAGTGCTAGGCGAATCCGAAGGAAGTCGTCAAGAGAGTACTGCGTTCCGAGGATGGTCTGTGTGGTGTGGTGGGTATACATATCCAGAGCATCTAGCAAGATCTCCATGACCTCTTCTCTGGTTGTGTGCCACCGACTGGGATCGAGTTCTTGCAGATGGTCACGAACAAAGCAAATGTTGTCTTGAGATGAAGCAGCTTTGAAGTGCGCTGCAAGCTCCAGACATGCTAAGCTGAGGGTAGAGCTTGTCTGCTTTAGAGGCGCAAAGGTACGGTGAATGTCGGTGAGCACGATCCATGCTAGCTGGCATACACTCTTCTTGTCCTCGCTCGCGGGTAGACTCTTGGCCACCTTGACCAGCATGTTATGGGGCGCTCGGTTCGTGAAGTCAAAGGAAGAGCTCTCCAGCACTAGGCGCTCCAGACCAATGATAGTCCTGCTAGGGCCATCAAAAATGGGGTCGTCTGCACTAAGCTGCTCATGACCAGCGGGCTGCTTGAGGTTGTAGGCTGCTGCCAGAATGTCCCTGCTCTTTTTCAGGGTATCCTCCGATTTGCAAGCATTTAGCAGACTGGCAGCGGCTGCATCGGCGAAGCTGTATTCGTGGAAAGGATGTGCCAGACGGAATTTGTGGTAGAAGACGCAGGCGGAGGTGTATGTCTTGACTGGCAGCTGCAGTGCTCGCCGTACATTGTCAATCCACGCTACTCCCTGCAATCTCAGACTATCCTCGCGCGCCTCGGCTTGACTTCTCTCTTGCGGCTCTAGCGAAATAGGCGACAGGTACTTTTCGATGGCGGCTTGGGTCAGGTACCGGGCAGAGACGCGGATTGTGGAAGGATGAGGCCCGACTGCCTGTGCTTCGCCGTTCGAAAGTCGTACACTTGCGCCCATCTTACGCGCTTTTAGGGGAATCAGTCGCAGCTGTAGACTGGCATTCACAGCCGTCGCGACGGGTAGAGGAGTAGTGGGAGGCTCTCTTCGCACTGCGATGTGAGGTCGGAGGGCATCCTGGCCCCCGGCTGAACCTTTCTCCGCGTCGACTTCATCTTTCACGTTGAGATCGGCGTGCTTCCAGTGCTCCTTCTCCTTCTGCTTCAATGCCATCTTATTCGCCATTCCCGCGAACTTGTATTCCGGTGACATGCTGGCGGCGTTTGAGTGAGTCGAAGGTGGCGCTGAGACTGGCTCTGATGCATGGCGTGAAGACAAGCTTCCCTGTGTGGCCTTGGATAGATCTGCCTGACTGTCCAGCGGCTTCCTCTCCAGCGTGCTCCTCCTCGACATTGCTGACATGGGCGGGTGCTCTTGCTCATCACGAGATGGACCGTTCATATGCCAGACCTTCATGCTCGAGTGTGGACTTGGTTCTCGCTGGAAGTGTCTTGCTGGCTCGTGTAGAGGTGGTGGCATGTATCGACGCTCGAGCGTGGCTTTCTGGTCATATTGGTGACGCGGCATGGAGTCACGTCGAGGCTGCGGGCGAGGCATTTGCCAACTTGACTCCGATTCTGCAGCCACTTCTGGCCAGTCGTGCTCGGTTTCTGCCTCTCGAAATAACGCGCGGTCGGGCTCGTCTTGAATCCGCGGACGATACGGCTCTGGCATGTATGGAGGCTGGAGGTTGTGCGCGGGCGGATAATCGAGGTTGCGCGTTTGTGGTCGCTCGCCTCTGCCTGCCTGATCATGCCCCACGAGATCGCGCTCCGCCAAGCTGCGCTGCTGCTCTTGCCGCACGAGCGCATGCAAATAGTGTTGCTCCTCCCAACTCAGCGGCTCATTACCACATTCTCTTGGTAGATGACCCGTCGAACCACACTTCACGCACAGCGGATCTCCAAGGGCAAATCTGTACATGCGCGCTCCATTGACAAAAGGATTGTGCGATATCAGTGGATCGAAGACGTCGCGGCTGCCATGCCATCGAGGAAATGAATTTCCAGGCGTCATGTTGAGATCTGATGCTCCGTGGTACTGCCCATGTTGAGGAGGACATCCCACGTACGGCATATTATCAGACAAGTCTACCGACCCGGGAGTGAATGCGACGAAAGGTGCCCTGCGTCTGCTCGCCCGATTTCCTCCATGGCCACTTGACGTGTTGTCTGGACTTACCTGGAAGTCATCAAAGGCTAACGAGGTCCTTCGAGACGCTCTTCGCTGCCGATCCGGTTTGGACGCCATGGTCTAGTGTCGGTTCGAGGGTGTGGTAACTGATTCATATCAAACGGCCGAGCGGCAGTGGATGGCCTCGAGACCGAAGTTGCAGGATGGAGTTCGGTGCCATTGTCGAAGTCGTTCGAATGCTCGAGATGATCGTGCGCGCAGCGTTTGTGACCCCTCCTTCCGTTTGCTTCGGCAACACCACTCGCCACGAGGACTCAAACAAGCCAAATGACATCGGAACGGATGTTTGTGAGGTTGTTGTGCCATCGTTATGACCTGCCATGAGATATTGACAGCTATCTCATGATTTTTGGCAATACAATAATCCCAGTCATGTGTACTCACGCCAAACGTAACAAAAGCGCCAACTAGCAGAAGCCTCCTACATGAAAAGCTCCTCGCAGGCTATCCTCGCTCTCGAACCGAACAACTGCTGCACCAAGGGTCATAAGGGAGTCGACCATTTGCATGCCTGGACTCGGTATCACGCCGAACGTCTCTCAGAGCAGCTGCGAAAAGATCGAACAGAACAGCGCGAGTCCGTCCTACTCAATCGGATCGAGCCTTGGGAGTTTTTTAGACGCTGTCGACAATTGTGCGACTGCGTCGTTCAGCAATCCTTGGTGGCGAAGCACAAAGTCGCGAACATTTGTTTGCCTTTGTGGTTGATGACGGCACTTATGCCCAGTTCTATCTCATCTCTCTACACATCAATGCGGCGAATCATCGTCCTGGTCAAAATGCTCCCTTGCCCAGGGACTCTTCAACCTTAGCTGCTCGCCCCTATAGAACCACCACCACACAATCGGAACAAACAGTAAACTCAAAAACGCCAAAAGAGTGCTCGCCCACTCATACCCTAGCGTCTGATACATCTGGCGTCCAAAGAGAGGAAAGCCTGCGCCTACGGTGTTGCGAACGAGGATCACGCCTGCAAGAGCGCTTGCAGAGTAGGTCTGGTAAGAGTCGACGATGTAGTTGAGTATGCCGAGAATTACGGTGTAGATGCCTGCGCCGAAGAAGGAGGAGGCTATTATGGGGACGATCCAGTGGACTGAGGAGAAGGATGTCCATGCGAACCTGCGTAAAGAGCGTCAATACCGTCCATTCTCATGGCACTTCAGTGTGACTCACCAGAAGAGAGAGATAGGCAACAGGAAGGCTCCATATCTTGCTTGCCACATTCTCGCCTCCGGAACGCCTTTCCCTTCGTTCTCTGCTACTCGGCGCAGGTAATATCGCTCCTGCAAAGGATTGAAAGCCGCGGCGACTAGCACTCCCAAAGCGAAACCAATGAACGCCAGTCCCTCCTCTCCGGTGTTGAAGCCATGATTGTTGCCAAACACCAGAGGGAACGATTCATTGAAAAGATATACGATTCCATAGATGAAGCCGTTGTATGCCGCGGCACCCATAGTGATAGGCTCAGTCATCAGGAAACGAATCGGTCGAGTGAGGTTTGTCGCGAAGAGGCTGTGAAAACTCCTCTTCTCACCCTTCCGGTGCGAGTCACTGACATCCCGCGCGATCCCCTCCTTTTTCAACATCTTCTCCACCCGTCTCGCCTTCTTCTCCAGAATAGTGCTATGCCTCGTTTCTGGCAGCGTAAGTACCAGCGCGATCCAAGTCGCCCCGGTAACAATCATATACACCCAGAAAAGCCATCGGAATCCCATTTGTTGGGCGATGTACCCGGACACCACCAGAGCCATGGGCGGCCCAAACGTCGAACTTACGCCATAGATCCTCATGGCTCCTCCGCTCTCATCTCTCTTGAACAGATCACTGATCGTTCCACCCGTATTCGTCAGTGGCGCACTGCCTCCAACTCCGGCAATCAATCTGCACACAATTATCGTGCCGATGTTAGGCGCCAGCGCCAACGGCAGCTGGAAAATCACCAGAATGAACCAGGAGACAATGTAGACTGGGCTGCGGCCGTAGTACTCGCTCAAAGGGGCGAGCAGCATGGGTCCCACCGCGAAGCCGAGAATGTACATGGAAAGACCGACTGTGACGACTTCGCTGCTGACGCTGAAGGTGGATGCTATGTCGTCCGCACCGGAGGAGTAGCCGCCTGCGCAGAGGGTTGTGAGGTAGTTGAGGAAACAGACCAGGCTGACAATGTACCATTTCTTCCATTTGGGGAAGTTCCGTGGATTCTCGGGGTCATTGGGGGAGAAAGTTACCCAGACTGGTGTCGTAGAGCTTGAGTCTGCTCGGATCTTGGTGAGGACATCGCCTTCGCTCAGGAGTTCTCCTTCCGGGACTGTGGGACTCCCGCGTTCAACGCGCGTGGGTGAGAGGTCCTCAGATGGCGCTCCGGATTCGGTTTTCTTCTCGTCAACTTCGGACATCTTGGTGAACGGCGAGGATGGAGGCGAAGTGCAGACTCGGACGGCAGCGGCGCAGACCTTATACTACAAACCCCTACCGTTTCTCTCGCGTTGAGTAAACGCTCCACTATCGACGTGGGCCGTGTGGATGCCCCAGCGCTAGCATATATGCATTTTGATTTGTTGTGCCTGTGACATCATGAACGTATTTCGTAAAGTCTATTTCCGACCTTATCTCCACGCCATCAGTCGAATCTTCTTTAGACATCGGCAGACGTTGTGTGAGAGAACATGGTGATGAAATGCTTAATCAGATTCGCCTGATGAGCTTGAGGGAACGAGATATCGCTTTTTCAATGCCAAGCGAATGCTTGTCGCCGACAAGAGTTATCGTCCCGATGTGGACACACTGGCCCCACAGAGAGTCTCCACGGGGTGACTGCCAGGAAAATGTAACCCCGACGGTCCGGCACTTCAATTTTCGAAATTTTACCACTCATATGTCTCGGTGAACGGAATGTCACCTCCAAGGTTGTGTATAGGTCCCCTTGTGCACTACTCTTTCCTCGGACAGTCTAGCGCCATACATTCGAGCTGCGCGGCATTGGAGAGATCGTTCCAAGTGTTGGACGAGGTGCATAGTTCTGTGCAGCTGCGGCTCGCATGACAGTTGACTAAAGGCGTGCGTGTTCCGAATTATGCCCCGTCGCTGCCACACTCCAAAATTAAAGATTATGAAGCGTACACCACAACCTTTGGCACATTGATAGACAGACTTCGGAGCGGTACTGCTGCGGCTACGATACGCTGTCCCACAAAGGCAGGCCAATCCCAGGCAGTACTATCCAAGTGATGATGCCCCAAGCACCGAAGCCTTCTGACTATCGGCATCTTGTGTAGCTAAGATGCCACGAAGTAGGCACTCACCCACTCCGTGAAGAAAATCGACCAATGCACGATAGCAATAAAGAACACCACTCGTGCACCCCAACAATGCAGCAAATTGTAACGCTCATACAGGGCCCCAGTCAGGATGATGGGACTGGACTTGCAAGACAGTAAGTGGTTTAGGGGAAATTTTGAAGATGGTGACCGCAGCTGCTTGAAAGCTCATCTTCTCTCAGTGTCAAGGATGCATTGGATCACCAGGGCGTAGTAAGGTGTAGCTCCGAAGGAAGACCAACATAGCATTACAGTCAGCTTTCTGCGCGCGTGGTATTGTTGACTGCTAAGGCATACTGCGACGATATTTATCCATCTCCTCGTATGTATTCCTGCTGTATCTCACGTCGAAACGTTGACTCGTAGCTGAACATATCTGCAAGCTTTCGAGCAAATTAGCCTTGTTTGGAGGGCCGTTCGGCGTATCGCCCAATCTGTTGGAAAAAAACGAAGCCAGGACTGTGTCGACACTAGGATGTGGTGGCATGTCGTTCTGATCAACGAAACAATATTTTGATCGTAATTTCTTCCAATATTGTTGCCTCCCTTCTCCTTCTCTTCTGGCCGTCATGTGATTCCGAAAGTCGTGGGACAACTTGACCACCTTCACGCGTCATCTTCGCGTCGACCTCGACCTCTCTTTCTCTTTTCGCAACGGAACTCCCAAACAATGACTTAAACATGGATGACCCACTCGCACACGGCCATGCGTTCGAATACGGCGATCTTTGGCAGGGGCCGACGCTGCTTGAAGGCTACAACAATAGCACTTCAGAATGTTTCTCGCCAACTGATTTGGAACTCCCGGATCTGGGCGACCTAGACGAGGGTGAAGCAGTCTTTGATCTCCACATCCCGGACTTCATGGGCGACGTTAGCACCACTGGTTACCATACTCCGCCTGAGGATATACCAGCAGCTCCAGTCATCGCCGCTGAAGACGAGAGCTTTGTTCTCAATGTCTGGAACCTGCAAGGCGTGTTGAATGCCGAAAGGGAAGCGCCACGGCTACAGACTTGGGAGTCCTTTGGAAAAGGTTGCAATGCGAGCTCGGATGAGGTGGCTCTATTGTCCGAGGCTGGACCGGCGGCCTTTGACGCCTTTATAACGTCTGTTGAGCCGCGGAGCGAGACTGGAGTTCTGCCACGAGACTACACCTTACGGGCGCTTTGCAATCTTACTTTGGGACGCGCATCGACGCTTTACCAGTGGAACGAGTCCAAGAAAGTGTTTGAGCAGACTCTTTCGGGTGTGACAATCTCCGGCTCGAGCAAGTTGTGCTCGGAAAGTTATGTTCAAGACCTGATCGATATGGGTAGTGCTTTCGCTCAGCTACGCATGTTTGCAGCCCCGCCTCAGTCACTCCGCAGAGAATGCACTGCTTTCTTGGCTATGCAGAATTGCGTCTCGCAGATGCTGGACGCTATAGATGAAAGCATTTCGGCCAGACTCGCTACAGTCCGATCTCTCCTACAACTACATTCTCTGGTTCATCAAGCGGGGCGGCTTATTCACCTGCTCTCACATTTTGCCAAAACCATCGGCTACCGTTCGAGCGACGAAGAGGTCATAGCGCTGCTTTCTGATAGTATTCAGCTCGAAGGTCGAATTGCCTTCGAGTTCCGGCCGATTCTACATGCACTGCTTGCTAGAGTAAGCAGTCCATGGCTTGAGCAGCTTGCTGCTGACATGGGCTTTGGCGGGACAGCTTCCTCCTTAACCGGACAAGAGTCATCGAGCGATCCATTGAAGAATGCGATCTTCATAAGCTCCGAAGATCGAGATCTCATTCATGAGACAAGACTCGCAGTCAGGATTTTGAAGGTCCAGACCCCAGCCCATCCTCTATTGGAGTATGGACGCTCCGGTGAGGCTTCTCCGCTATCCTACTTCAGTGAAGCAGAGCGTAGTCTTGATCAGGCAAGAGATGCTGCAAATGCTTACAGAAGCCAAGTGATTCGTTATATCCGAGGCCAACAGTTGCCTGAGTCCCACCCGACCATTCGCACTCTTCACTGCGACCTGGACATGGAGAACCAGATCTGGCATGACGAGTCAATTCGAGAAAAGCATGTCGCAACATTGGATGCCATGATGTCTAAAGATGTAAATGTAGCATCATCATCCTCGGCGAACGGCATCAAATCACATGTATTGTCTCTATGTGTGGGCACAGCAGTCACTGCCGACAGCGTGTTCGACCTTTCGACCGAGTCTACTTTCACGCCACTGGAGCATGTCAAGCCACTCATTCAAACGCAGAACAGGCTTGTCAATGGCGTGCTGATGCGACAGCTCTTCCGCAAGCACAAATTGCGCGACCATCTCGAGGTGCAGCGGTCTTTTCACCTGTTCGGTAACGGCGAATTTGTCACCAGACTGTCCACTGCCTTGTTCGACCAAGATGCTCAGTCTGCGGAACGACGACGCGGCAAGCTTCCCACCTCTGACACCATGGGTCTGCGTCTAGGTACTACGCACGAAGAACGATGGCCCCCGGCAAGCTCAGAGCTGCAGCTCACACTCATGGGCATTCTGACTGATGCTTACGAGGGCCGCCAAACGCGCCAACGCACTTTTGTACAACATGGAAACATCCCAGGCTCATTGAGCTTCTCGATTCGCGAACTTGCGGAAGTAGAAATTGACCGTGTACTGGACCCGAACTCGATCTACGCGCTCGATTTCTTGCGTCTCCAGTACACCGCTCAAGCCCCGCTAGACGCGGTATTGACTCTTGAGGCCCTACAGAAATACGATGATATCTTCAAACACATACTTCGCCTCCTACGAATTGTTCACGTCACCGCTGATTTAGGCCGCAAAGCATTTGCTCGAAAGAACGAGACCACCGACGAGAATGCCGCGTCCTTTATGCATGTTGCTCATCACCTGGCTTCGGTCTTGCTGTCTCATACTATGGACATGGGTATAGCTGCTCCCTGGCGCACCTTGGGCGATGCTCTGAGCAAGATCGAGCAGACTTTAACAGAGGAGGACAATGCCGATCAGATGGGCCAAAACACCAGCATAGGTATCGAGGGTTTGCGTCAGCTCCACGGTTCATGTCTGGAACGCATTCGAAGCAGGCTGTTTTTGAAGAGGAAGCAAGAGAAATTGCGGAATGCTTTCGAAGACACTTTGGCAGCACTACTGAGATGCGCGTTCACCATTCATCACGAGGAAGGTAGAGGTTTGTCATCATTCAGGGTGGCGTATGCTGACTTTGGCCATTCGTTCTCGGAATTCCTCAGCATACTCAGAGAGCAGGCCCAGAGGCCTCCAAAAACAATTGCTGCCGATCAAATTGCAGACATCGAAATGCTCCGGCTGTTGCTCACGAGGCTGAACTGGAATGGGTACTATTGAGATGTCGAAGACGAACATAACTCTCTTCCATCCGGCTCAGTTCGTCTCCACCTATTCGTCAGACACCTTTGCATGCGTCTCCAAGACATGATTCAAGCCATCCCTTTGCAAACACTTCTCAAAAGAAAAGCTCTTCGCACACTCATCTAGCTCTTCAAGGCTCATGTCTTGGAACAACTCCGCAAACTCATCCGACAAGCACGAAGCCATCCACATCTGGTTCACAACACGAATAATTTGCCTTTCGGTATTCCAGGGCGTTGGGTATTGCTGTCTCGACTGCGGTATGTGGTTGTCGATCATCTCCACGAGAGGTCCAATTACATCCTCGACCTCTTTACTCGGCTCTCGACCCCATGCATCCAACTGCAGCAACCTCTTCTTCTTCAGAAACGTACCTATGGTTCTCATCCACTTGCTGTCCGGGTCCGCGTGGAGCATCCCTTGCAGTCCAATGTCCTTGAATAGCCAGATAGTCCAGTGGATCTCGTGTTTCTCGTAGATCTTAATCTGGTGTGCGAGTAGAGCTGTACGTGCCGCATTGATCTCAGCGTGGTCAGATTTGAGAGCTGGATTGGCATATATTGGGCCGAATTCGCCATTCCAGATAGGGGTGCCGTGTTTCTTCATGAAGCCGGCTTTTCGAAGGAATTGATTCTCGAGCTGCGTGTTTTGCTCAGCAGTGCCGGAGTAGGCCGTTCCTTTTGGGAATCCCATCGTCTGTCACAGCTCGTCAGCAACGAAGTCTCACGAAATTGCTCTGTCGCAACCCACCGAGTAGTCATGCAATCCATACACTGTATTTGGCAGTGCTTTCGCAAAATGCTTGAACTCCATCGAGAAGGTGTTCCCATCAAGCCACAGGATATGCTCTGAATCTACCTGTCGCACCTCCTTCTCGATCCTGTCGTAGAACTGCGGAAGCCGCCAATGCAGCGGGTCGCAAGGCTCGTTTAGCAAGTTATATCCCGCTACCCATGCATTTCCCGTGTATCTCGTTGCGATGTGCTTCCACAGCCACACGACTCGATCCTGAAAGTCCTTGTGATCCCAAAATGCGGCGTAATTAGTCGGATTATCGGAATGCCAGTCAGGATTTTGACCGCCAGGCACAGCATGAAGATCAAGAATCGTATAAATCTCATGCTCGGCGCAGATATCCACGACTCTGTCCAGATGCTTGAACCCCTCTACTTTCAGAAGTCGAGGATTCATATCATCTTCGAAATGGCGATAATTAAAGGGCACACGCAGACAGTTCAGACCTTTGGAGCGGAAGAATCTGGCATCAGCTGAGGTGAAGAAGTATTCGAGAAATTTGTCAAAGAAGAAGGCATAACGTTCGGGACCGAGGACTTTGAGCATGGAGGCGCGGTGTTGATGTTCGTGGGCTGGGTAGCCAGTTATGAACTATATGCAACGTAAGTGAAGGGAAGTGAGAATGAGGAGAGGCTTTACGTTTTCCATGTTCATCCATCCACCGAGACATGAGCCTCGTAGGATGATGGGTTTGCCATCTTCGCCGACGACTTTGTCATTATCGACGTGAAGGATCCCGGTTGACATTATGTTTGGAGTGGAGGAGCGAAATGGGGAGTGTGATGCCCAGATCTTCTGCGTTTTTCGCTTGTGAGAGTGAATAGTCGCGAGTGTCGGGCACCAGGCAATCCATATGCCTTCGCAAACCTCGATCGGGAGGCTACAGTGTGAGTGAACGCTCTATATCTCATCATGTCTCTGTTATGCAATTTTAGGCTAAATTCATGCAACCCCCATGTCAAGCGGGAGCCTTGTCCTTGCGGAACATGCAGGTGCAACACTCCACTTCGTCGGGTAGTGCTGCACGCAAGTCACCATTTCCGGTGACTTGTATCACGTACAGCTATCCCTTGAACGATGTGTGCGACTCTGGTAGGAGGCTGTGTATCTTGTTGGGGATCTGATATATTCGTGAACCTTGGAATGTAAGTACAAGAATGGGTAGCCATCGCCAATGACAGATGATCGTGCCTCCCTTGACATCGACTTCTTGGGATTTGCGCGACAAACGATGGCCTCTGCGGAACTGGACTCTCTGACCAACGAGCTCTTCGATCATGTGGTGTCATATCTGTCTCCAGACGACATCGAAAGCCTGCGCTTGGTCAGTCGGACAACAGCATACAAAGCCAGCCAGCACACCTTGCGTTCCTTCTTTCGCACCAAACATGTCGAACTTGCACGACACGGCCTGGAAGCTTTTGTGCACGCAACTTCGCAGAATGGATTCGGTACTCTCGTAGAAGACCTGACGCTTACATGGATCGAGTACGATTCGTCCATCTTGTGGCTCCAGAGCTGCAAGGACTTTGTGCAAGATGGCCATTTCGTTACGTTGGAACGCATCGGAGAATGGGGATGGGTCCCCCCTTCAGTAGCCGAAAAGCTCGACATGCTGGATCGCTCGCTTTCAGAACAGGAGGAGCTTTGCGCGACAGGCATGGACTCTGTGCTATTGAGAGAAGCATTCGCCAATATCGCCGGAGGCAGCAAGAGCTCAGGCCCGAAGAGTCTTTCTCTCCAAGTCGCTGTATGCCAGGAGCCTCAGTGCAAAAGTTCGCCTTGCGAGGCAATGGGCAAGATGTACGAACAATCACCTAGGGTCCTTCTGAGGAAGTCTTCGAAGCCGCCTCGAGGAACTTCGTCCTCGTAATGTCCTCCCTCCGCGAGATTCGATTCCCGCTACAGAGACTAGACCTCTTTGCCGAGCAGCCAACATCGTTATCTTGTAATCTACCCTGTGACGTCCTTGATGGCATTGACTTTGGTGAGATACCTTCATTGACAATGGTCAAAAGCCTCTCAATCGGGATAACTAACATGATACCTAAGGAACCCATCCGTTACATTGCAAGCCCTGGACTTGGGAAGAGGGCGCACACCGCCCAGCTGCATCATAGCAAAGATCATTTCAGCCATGCCGGTCTCTCTGAGATTATTCGAGCTATGCGAGCATCTAGAACAGCTGTATATCTCTGGATTCAGCCTTTCACGATCTTCCAACGAAGGGCCCAGAAATCACCAACAAACGATGCGGTGGAGACATCTCAATCATCTGGCGCGCATTGCACCTCTCCGCAAACTACGCACGTTACGCCTCCCCGGCCTAGCTGTCGACTCTGGCGACTTGAAGACTCTCCTGACGACGCACAACAAGAGCCTCCGGAAGCTCAAACTGTACAATATCGAAGTTACAGATGGATCGTGGGCGCCAATCCTCGCTTATCTACCAAGTGCGCAGCTTGACTCGATCCATGGAAGATCTGTGGGAGGCAGGGGCAGTGATCCAATTCGACGGCGAGCTTGAGCAAATATGCAGCCACATCAATGGGGGGTATGCTGGCCGTAACATCCTCCGACGGTAGGGAATGGGCACGAGCAAGGGAATTGCATACCTTCCATATGCAGGAGCGAAGCTGAGGTCTTCGCAGATCCGGACGTGGATACGGAGGCGGATCGAGGACTTCGGTGCTATTTGATGCTATCGATATGCTCAACTTAGAATTCGAGATCTCGGCACGAAATCCTTCAAATTTCAGATTTGACAGATCGATTGGCCTGGATGCTACCGTGCTAATGCATTGGCTTGGACTCTTCTGTGACGCATTGATCTGCGTATAATGCTTCTTTGATGTTCGACAGCATTGCCCCTAGCATTATTACCCACCTTGTATAATGCAACATTCAATCGCATGAGGCCCATACGACAGTCCCTGCCACCGCCAGTCCGTCCGCTCATGGTTTACAAGTCTTGCTTCAATCAGGGAGGCAAGTCTTGTAGTCTCGGCCTCTCTCGCGGAGCCATGCCGGGCATCATAGCATCTAGCACTATGGTAGCGATGGAGAAGGCGGACAGCGTTCTGAGCAAGGGGAAGCGGAATGAGAATATCCCGAACGATGGCGATGAAGATGATGTCGTAGATTCATCCGACTAGCCTCAGCTGCATTGGAACCATGTAGGACAATGTCAGTGCTGTTAGCGCAATGCGAAATGCGGGCGGCGCCATGAGCATATGGTATCGGCAGCGGGATGTGATTTGGGCTGACATGGGATGTACTGTAACATATGGCCGGACAATGTGATTTGAATATATTTGCAATCATGAGAGTCACATTTCACCCCAGTCGCCATCGACAAACTGCTTCTCGTAGTCGTTGGCGGAAGTCGTCGTAGGCGGAGCCGTGATCTTGTCCATGCGCTCCTTGTTTTTCTCTGCAAGCTCCACACGAGCCAGCTTCGAGTAGAATGTCCGCACCCTCTCGTGGGCATTGACCTTCTTTGGATCGAATCGTAGCACCTGCAGACCGGCCATGCTTGTGGCACGACTGAGCGCGACGTAAGCTTGTCCCTTCTCGAAGACTCTGCCAAGATCGACCTTGACTCGGTCGAGAGTCTGACCTTGCGCCTTGTGTATCGAAAGAGCCCAAGCCAGAATGAGCGGAACTTGTGCACGAGAAGCTTGGACCTCTCCATTGGGCAATTCCACCTTCCAGGTCTCTGGCTCGCAGAGCAAGTCGCGCCAAGTACCGTCTGCGATAGCAAAGCGGATCAGTGGCCATTTGCGAGCAGTTGTGATACCCTGGATGCTATTCATCGGATTCACCCGGTCATCGCCACCACCGTTCAGGACAGTCCCGCCCGGTGACTGAGGAAAAGCGTTCTCGTTGTTGTTGTAGCTGTCAAATTGCCTCTCGTCCATGAACCCAATCACGCGACCCAGAGAACCATTGACCAGGCTTTCATCGATATTCTTTATCAGCATAACCTGAGCACCCTTCTTCAGTGTGATGAGCTCAGGTGCCATGCAATTCTGGAGAAGCTTGTCGCGGTAGGACTTCTCCTGGATAGAGCCACCATCTTTGGCAGGGAAGGTGAATACGTTGCCTTGTAGCATTGCAAGGCGTTCGCTGTTTGCCCGCTCCACTTCCTGGCGGGTTGGAAAGAGCTCCGTAGCAGTCAATGTGTCTTCAAAAGTAAGAGGTCGGCCCAATTTCTGGAAGGCGCTGATTGATGACTGCGAAAGCCGTCCTTCGCGCATCTCGTTGAGCATTCCAGCAAATACTGTCTGTAGTGAGCAAGCATTTCCCTCGACCGCGAATAGAAGAAACTTACCTGGATCCTTCTGGCGGAAGACATGGTGTAAACCAATAGTGTACTCGATACTAGTAGGCCATGTGGCTGCGTCGAACGCAAACTTCACTGCGCGGCCTCCTTCCGGCACTGGCGGCAGTTGAAAGAAATCTCCAGTGATGACAAGCTGAATGCCGCCAAACGGTCGTGAATTGTTCCTGATCTGTCGAGCAATGGCCTCGAGCTTGTCGAATAGCTCCCCGTCAACCATAGAAACCTCATCAACGACAAGGACCTTCGTCCGCATCCACCGATGTTTTGCTTTCTGGTTGCGCTTGATTTTGCGCACAAGTTCGGGAACGTCCTCCTTTCCAAGGCCAATGCCGGCAAAGCTGTGCAGTGTTACACCACCGACATTACAAGCAGCGAGGCCGGTCGAGGCTGTGACTGCGATGCGATCGGGCTCTCGCTGGAACTTCTTCCGCAAAGACGAAATAATCTCACGCATAAGAACAGACTTTCCAGTTCCGGCGGAGCCAGTGAAGAATACGCTCTTCTTCTTTTCGATGACCAACTCCAGCACGTGCTGCTGCTCATCACTCAAGAAGACTTTTGCAGGCCGCGTATTGGTGCTTTTAGCTTTGCTTATCGAGTCTTCGGTCCCTTCTAGGTTCTTGATCCTCTTCGTTTCCTCGCGATGCTTCTTCTGCTGCTCCTTGATCGCACTCGCTGTAGTGTTCCAAGGGTACATCGACTTGTTGTCTTTGCTCTTTGACTTGTCTTTCGACACCGGCGTCGCAAAGCCACTGTACCTTACTCGAGACGCAGCGGAGCTGATTGACTGTGTTGAGGTGTCCTGCGAAGCCTTGGCGTCGCCATCGAGCCAAGGAAGAGTCCTCCTCTTTGCGGGTCTTGGTTGCTGAGGGCAGTTGTGTTGACGATTCGTAGAAGGCTCCTGCTGGGGAACGAAAGCGAATTCCTGCAGGGAAGTGAACGGTTGCGCGGAGCTCTGGTGTTCGGGCGGCGATGAAGACCAAGGCAAAGCAGCGCTACTAGCAGGTGCTTGTGACGGTGGGAGCGCAGAATCTACTCGAGATTGTTGTGGTGCCTTGTGAGTCTGTTCGGGTAGCGTAGGATAAGAGACCCTGGTGCTAGTAGTGGGCCTGGTTGTCTGTGTGGGAAGCTTGGGATAGCTGATTTGCTGAGGACGAGGTTCCTCAATGGACAGATCAATGTCACTGTCAAAGTCATTTTCATCAAAGAAGTCGTCAGGCGTGAGTTGAATGGCAGCGCCCTTCGTAGGGGACTTTCCTCCAATAACGATGGGTCGATATTCAGAGCCTGCGGTTTCCTCGAAAGAGCCATTCATGGCTTTGGCTAGTCCACTCGAGGTACGCTTGATCCCACCAGCACGGTGAGGTGGCATGTTGTTCCTCGACGACGACGCCGGCTGCAACGGATTCCGGTAGCCTGGATTGTTGCCATTGGTGTGCTGTTTTTGTGCCTCCTTCGAGGCCAGTGATGGTTGGGAGATATGATTCTGGCTACTCTTCTTCTCGTGCTCTTTGACGGCGATGCGCAACATGTTGTGATCTGCCAGTCTGAGACGCGTCGGGAGCAGTGTATGCTGGTGGGCGTAGTGGTTTGGTGCTGGTGCGGGCAGAGTTGAGGTGGGAGCAGTCGCGAGGGAGGGGACGTGCAGGCGGCGCGAGGAGGGCGACGCGGGAATGGCGGAGAGTCGTCGCGAGCCCACAGCGGCGCCTCGAGCCAGCATCCAGCAGTATAGGAAACTCAGCGTCAAGATACACGCGCCGCTCCCCAAAAGATGAGATGAAATCCAGAAGTCCCACAGCGTCGACATGTAATGATCCAAAGATCGTCTGTCGAGGAAGTGAAACCGTTGATGGGCCCGAATCTACGCGTTGTGCCGTGAACCGTCCCGTCCTAGCGCGATTCATGGTGGCTGCAGGTTGCGCCCTGACTTTCACACTGACTTCACCTCCCCTTTCACATCGGCAGTCATCATCAGAATGTATCTCAAAGGGACATCCAGTGGTAGTATGGCATGCTCATATATGTCAGCGCCATGTATATGCTGAATTTGGATGTCGCTGCTGTTGACATGTCCGAACCTGCGTACGCTTTCTTATGCTTGCGGGAGTGCTTGATCATGGGAAGTGTTTTGTGGCGGGAGGGGAAGGAGAATCGCTCTGAACAGCTTGTTCGTCTCCTTACAGATGTGGCAAGCTATCATTGACTCGATCAACTAAACAAGATGTTCGCCCTCAACCTCTTGATCTGGAGCCGAAGAACTATGTCAGTATTCTGATTACTGCTGCCAGTGCGAACATGCCGGGTGAGCTTCTCAACGATTCGGCACCGCCTACCAACCGTATGGAGTCATACACAGCCGGTAATGTCAGAAAGGAAGTACTGCATCAAGGCTTCGCAAGGCTTTGCAAGGCTTCGCATCACAAGCTCGACAACTATTTATGAGGGGAATCAGCATACCACCAAGAGACAGAAAGTTCACATAGAGGTAGTGGTGCGGCTGGAAGATCTGGCTTTGAGCATTGAACTCAGACCGAAGGTTCAGCGCATCTTGCAGGCGACTTACAATGAATTGTTTTCGTGTCCAAGGCGTATCTCAGTATGTTCTTATTGTTTGGTTCTTGGATGGCCCTCCTTCGTCGTTCAGCCGGCGTCGATGACTGCCTCGCTCTTTCCCTGCAAATCAAGTTCCCGCGCTTGCAGCGAGAAGGCACGCAACGCACCTCAATCTCAATGACCGGACGAGCTCTGCATGTCGACAAGTCTCGCCCAAACATCGACCTCCGAGCCGCCTGATCTCAACCCTTGATGGGCTTCGAAGTAGTGCTAAGCCGCTACAACCACCATACCAGCTTTCGCCTATGGTCTGTATTTGAGAGCCAGCCTGTCCTCGTCTCGCACGACTCAACACCATGGATCGTGAACGTCAAGTCCGCTCGAGTCGCCGGCTGCGACCTACAGGCAGCGTCTTGGGCGCTGGCACAGATCCAGTCTGGCATCCTACTCAACTCCAGGCCGTTGACTCCTCCCTTCGCTCGACCCTCACTCAGCAAGACGATGCGCAACCGTGCCAGTCGCAGCAAGCGAAGGCCCTACCGGCCTCGCCCTCGACTCCTTCTTCGCAATTTAAGATGTCTATCCACAATCTCATTCACACAGATAGTGTGATGGAGGAGCAGCCTGAATTCTGCCCTGCTATGTTCACGCCCATCAATTCGCCCGAAAAACGCAAGCCATCCAAGAGTGTTCCGGTCTGGACACCTGTCAAACCTCCTTCTGGCCACGACCGTCCATGGAAGCGTCCAACAGACCCTGAACTATTTGCGCATCGTGCTGCAGGACATGCACCGCCACCTGCCTTTCAGATCGACATGAATGAGTATCATACGCCGCAGTTGGAGCGCCATGGAGAGCTACACTTCGCTGGTGTCGAGAGCCTCAATATCGACCGGGAGGATGGGCGCGTGTATCATCTGGGTCATTCGGTATGTGAGCCTTTGGACTGACCGCCCACCTTACTGAGGAGAGACAGGTCGGCGAAGCATATTCAGGTGTTTTCTCCAACGATCGACCGGAGGCGATACCATTGCAAGCGCAGAAGAAGATTAGGCAAATGAAAGAAGAGAAGGAGAGGGTACGTTCGTGGTCCACGACTGCCATGCAGGGCTAACAATGCCACAGCCTTTGAGAATCGCACAGTGCACCGAGCTCTTTGACCTATGTCGCCGCGTGCTGGATGCTGGCGCCCTCTTGGTCCTCCATCGCACGAGCTTCGTCGACTATGGCGAGTCCGTCTTTTGCTGTCGTCCGTTCTGTCCATCAGTCGCCATTTCAGAAGACAGCCATTACCTGTCTCTAGATTGGGGTGATTGTCTGTATACCTTTTGTCTGTCTTGCTTCGAAATGCTGTGGAATGGCAAGCTCACAGAGCACGCGTATCCAGGACCGCCTGAGGTTTTGCCTATGAAGCGAAAGGACTCTGGAGTTGCCATAGGACCATCAACTTCCCGAAATGCACCACCGTACAGTCCTCTCACACCCCCACGCGGCACCTACCCGGACCCTCTCGACGATATCATCTTGAACTTGGCTCCGGACAACGAGATCTACCAGTCAAAGCATGCAACACCATGCGAAGACTTCCTCACGCCCGACACGCCCCATGATCTAGGTCTTGACGTTGGAGAAAGCTGGGACTCACCTGGCTCTTGCACTTCCACTGGTGAATGGCGCCACCCGCCCACTCGATTTCAACATATCGCTTCCTTTGTCACAGCTGGCAGCACCTTGAGCGAAATCGACAACGCGGTTCTGGCGCTATGGAAAGAGACGAGTAGGTGCCAGTTAGAATGGGAGCGGGATCTTCGTAAGAAGAAGTACATCCGGGATTTTTATGATGGACGGGCTGAGAACGATTACTCGCTTGGTGTGGAGAGGCTGAGGGTTGGCCAGCCATGGGACGAGGACTATGAAGGCAATGCGGCGCCGCTAGAGGAAAAGACCGGTTTGCGGAAGAAGAACTGTAATGGTCGAGATCTGTCGGAGATGTTGAAGGACGTTGTGGTGAAGGAGAAGGCAAAGGGTGGCAAGAAGTGATTTTGCATTTGCGTCTCTTATGCTCACGAGGTGCAGACTGCACGCGTATGCTGATCTGGTATGAGGAGTATCGCACAGACTGTACAGCCCAGATCCTCGCAACTATGTCATCATGAGGCAAAGAGCTCACTCAGTCGCCATCTGAACAATACCACTGTGGTCCCTGACTTCCGCCGATCCCATGACTTGACACTGCTTCTTGCAAGACTGATCGTAGGGTTTTCAACAGAGTCAGACTGTACATGTTACCGTCACTACCATCCAAGCTCGTATGCCATTGATGCGAGAGCGGGAGATTTGTATGGCAAGGCAGAAGTGAAGTCAACGCGCGCCTTCCTTGTCATGCAGAGTCCGTGCGGTGGGCGGGGCGCCAGCGTCAGATCCGGAAGCTTAATTTCTGTCGATGAGAACAACTGGCACATGCTCGAGACAGCAGCATTCACCTTCCTTCGAGTCTCTGCCGGCATTAGGACAACTTACAACAATTTCAGGTCCTCTGACTCACACTCTGTCACCTTCTCGCCGTCGAGTGCAGTTCACGCTCTACTCCCGATGCCTATCTAAACGCCAAGTAGAGCGGCAGTCGACTGCACTCGAGTTACTCCTACGACTCGACCTTGTTCACAATGATAAAGATAGGTCGCCGGCGCACTGGCGCGCTATCGCCTTTCGCATTATGCTTGGCCTTGGTCTTCCTCTTCGCCAGTACAGCAAGGGCTGCGGTACTGGGAATTGACTTTGGAACCCTCAACATCAAAGCAGCAATTGTGAAACCTGGAATCCCTCTCGACATCGTTTTAACAAAGGACTCGAAGCGAAAAGAGGTTGCAGCAGTAGCGTTCAAACCCCACAGAGATTCAAAGAACAACATTATAACGGAAGCCGGACTGTTCCCAGAGCGTGCTTACGGAGGAGATGCATTGGCACTTCAAGGACGTTTTCCCAGCGAGGTGTTTCCCAATCTCAAGCTGCTTCTAGGACTGCCTATGAACAGCGAAGGCGAGCAGATAGCGTCGATATACAAGGAGAGATACCCGGCTGTTCAACTGAAACAGATTGAAGAGCTAGGCACAACTACTTTCAAGAGCAAGTCGTTTCCGGATGGCGTTGTGCCCTTCAGTGTGGAAGAGTTGATCGGAATGGAGCTTGCCAACATCAAGCGGAACGCTGAATCAATGGCTGGCAAAGGCAGTGTGGTAGATGACGCGGTCATTACCATTCCTGCCTTCTACACCGCAGACGAGCGCCGGGCTATTGTCAAGGCTGCCAGCTTCGCCGGTCTCTCAGTAATGAGTTTGATTTCTGATGGTCTCGCCGTCGGTTTGGACTACGCCAAGAGTCGTACGTTTCCAGAGGTGACGAAAGACGGAAAGCCAGAATACCATTTGGTATATGACATGGGTGCTGGATCGACAACTGCAACAGTGATGAGGTTTCAAGGCCGGAGCGTCAAGGATATTGGTCGCTACAATAAGACTGTTCAAGAAGTCGCAGTGCTCGGCGCTGGCTGGGAACGCGATCTTGGTGGAGATGCCTTGACTCATGTGATCATGAATGACTTTGTGAAGAAATTCATGACCAAGCCAGCACTGAAGAGCCGCGGTACAACGATGGAGGACATCAAGTCGAATGGTCGCATCATGTCTCGCTTCTGGAAAGAAGCTGAGCGCGCCAGGCAGATTTTGAGTGCGAACACCGAGAGTTCTGCATCATTTGAAGAGATCTTGCCTGACATTGATTTCCGTGTCAAGATGACTCGAGCTGAGTTTGAGACACTTACAGCAGACTTCGCTGATCGTGTCTCGAATCCAATCACCGAGGCGTTGAAGATGGCCAAGCTCGGAATGGCCGATCTGAACTCAATCATTTTGCACGGTGGTGCCATTCGAACCCCGTTTGTGCAGAGCAAGCTTGAGGCCGCTGTCGACGACAAGGCCAAACTCCGAAGCAATGTCAATCCGGACGAGTCGGCGGTGTTTGGCGCAGCATTCAAGGCTGCTAGCATGTCGGCAAGCTTCAAGGTCAAGGAGATCCGAGCCTCAGACATTGGTGGCTATGCCAGCAGTCTACTGTACTCTGATAATGGAAAGCAACGCAAGCAAGTATTATTCGGCCCCAGCTCACCTGTTGGTGCTGGCGCCACCACTAAGCAAGTCACCTTCAAGGACAAGGAAGACTTCAGCTTTGGCTTTGTGCAGGATGTGCATGGAGTCGATCGCTCCGTCCTTAAGGTGCAGTCCGACAACCTGACGAGCTCTGTTACCGAGCTTAGTCGCAAGGCTGGTTGCGATAAGGACTCAATCACCACCAAGTTCAGCATTCGACTGGGTCCCGCGTACGGCTTGCCAGAGGTGACTTCGGGCAGTGTGAGCTGCGAAGTTGACGACTCCAAGTCTGGCAGTGTTGGTGACTCAGTCAAGGGCTGGCTTGGATTCGGCAAGAAGAAGGATCAAGAGCCTCTTGGAGGCGAGGAGGATGGTCCAGTGGAGCAGGTTGAAGCAGCTTCGTCAACTCCTACGGGGACTGAATCATCCTCTACATCCGCGACCGCAAGCAGCGCCAAGGCTGCAGAAACCCCTAAGCAATCCACAGAGACAATCCAGCTACATTGGACCTCTATACCTGAGGGGAATGTAGACCCCGATAGCGAGCGGATGGAGGCAATGGTGCGACGCCTAACCGATTTCGATGAATCTGACAAGGCTCGCTACGCTCGTGACGAGGCCCAAAACGTCCTTGAGAGCTACACGTATTTCGTTCGTGACTTCCTTGAGAACAAGGACTACGAAAGTGCAAGTACCGGTGACGAGAGAGACATCATCACCAAGACACTAGCAGAGACACGCGAGTGGATGGAGTCTGGTGACCTTCTGAAGGCTGCCCAGGATGCGCTCGATGGAAAGCTGAAGGGACTAAAGACCCTCATCGAACCAATCCAAAGACGAAGGACCGAGGGCACTAAACGACCAGAGATGGTCAAGAACCTGCAAAAGACTCTGGACGAGCTTAACAAGGCAGTCTTACGAATCGAGTCCGAGTCTGTGAAAGCAGCATCGAGCCTGGCCAAAGCCGCCGCTTCATCAGTCTCGTCAGCTGTGACCTCCGAGACAGAATTGGCCGACCCCGACGGTCTCGAGGAAGCAGACACGACCACATCTGCGCCAAAATCGAGCAAGACAGCCGATGTCAATCCCTATGATAGCATTGACCTGGCATTCGTAAAAGAAACAGCCAGCGAGATCTCTGAATGGCTTTCCGAAAAGCTAGGCGAGCAGAATAAGCTCAAAGCATTCGAGGATCCTGTTCTCCTTACCAAGGACCTGGAAAGGAAGGCAGCCGATATTTCAAGATCGCTGACAGACCTCGTCTCGAAAGCGTCAAAGGCGAGCAAAGCTGCCACCAAGAAGCCACCGACACCAAAGCCCAGCAAGAAGGCCAGCAAGAAAGATAAGGCCAGTGCGGCGGAGGCGGATGAGCCTGTGCCGGCAGACGAGCCAGCAGCGGATATCCCTCTAGAGAATACCGAAGGTGCTGATCCAGAAGCTTCTCAAATCCCGCTTGACGATGAGGCTCCTGCTGCTGACGAGACAGCGGCCAAGAAGGGCGGAAGAAGAAAGAAGCCTACGAAGGGTGGTGAGAGTTTCGACGACATGAAGGAATGGCTGAAGAAGAACAAGCCAGAAAAGGCTGATGACTACAAAGGGCATGAGGAGTTGTAGATGATATAGAAGACGAGATGCGATACACTGCTTTCCACCACGCTGGTCCACAGCCGGGTTGTTGTGAAGCTGCTGTTGCTATCGTACTTGTTCACAGACGTGTGATGTCCTTGGCCAGCTGGAGAGGGCTGCCACTCGGTCACTACTCCAGAGTTCCAACTTGCGCAGAGCAGAGTCCTTCTGCTACATGAATGTCTTATCGTACTTGAGATCTCGGAGAGATGCTGAGTGAAGATGGCCGCAATAATGAGGCTAGTTCGCTTTCGGAGCGGGAGCGCTCTCGCTATGCTAGTGGTCTGGGCTCTCGACCGTCATCTTTGCACCGACAACAATCTGCACGACAGTCAACGACACGACTGCCACGTCTTTTTCACATGCATTGCAACACGTTTACGAAAAGGTGAGGAAAGGCGTGGTGAGACACAGCCTCACAGCGTGTCAGCCTTACGCCACCACGTGTCGGCGTCTCAACAGACAGTGCCAGACATTGGCGACCGTGGTGCCGCCGGGCTTTTCGGAGTCGACGACTGCGCAAGCCACGGCGCTCTTTATCTCTGCCACTCACCGAAAACACTGCACTACCACTCATCGGGTCGATATGCACGCTTCCAGAATGCCAGCTTCCAGTCTGCCAGATCTTCCAAATTGCGTCGCTGCTGGCCGGGCGCCGACATAAGCCGTACCCGGTCAAGCAGAGCAAATTGCATCAGGAAGGATTCGATGCAGAGGGGGCGATTTGCACTGCTGTTCATGTTACAGCCGCTGGTTTCGAAGATCTGTCTGTCTTACCAGTCGTCAATTACACAATGGCTCTGTTGACGATTGCCTTTCGTGGTGTGAGAACTCAATAAGGCTGACAGCAAAAACAAAGAGGTGCCTGTGCTTCCAAAATAGATGCGTGGCTGGCTGAAGCTTTGCACCCTTCGCACACGTTACGACACCTAGACCACTTCGAGTGTCTTAGCAAGCTGTTATCGCATGCATGCACGTTGAAAGCGCCGCTGTCGACAGCGCCTGGACCCAGCATTCCGGCAACCCGTTCTTGAGCTTCAACATCCCGACCGCAGCACAGGCAGCCTCGTCGATCCGGACAACCCAGTGGCGACCCTCATGCTTGCTTGACCCAAGAGTCTCGAGCAAGCGTTGGCCTAGGAGCAGCCTTCCGCCTCTATCGAAGCTGTGACTCGACTGTTTCTGTGATCTAGCCGTCCAGCTCCACGGACGCAAGCAGCCATTATGGGCATGTACGACTACAGAGTGCCAGAGCGCCGTAAGCCCCGTAGGCACAGTCCACCATCGTCTGCAATATGCTCAAACCTTCGTTCTGAACGTGCAAAGACGTGCGAGCGTCTGCACCTCTCCATATGTAAGGATGCATGGCCCATATCGCAGGGACATCCGTTGTTCTATCCAAGCAATCATTCCTTGTCAGTTCCTTTTGATTCCCCGTGTAACATTGACAGGTCATACCACCATGATGGTGTTCTCCAAGGATACATTCAAGACCTCCGTGTCTTCCGTTTCCATTCGCTCTATTGAATCCAAGGAGCAGAACATCACCAGCGACATGGCCAGCGATAGCACCACCAAGATCGACCTCATCACCAGCGATATAGAAGCTCAGAAGGATGAGACGCCAGAATGGACTCCGAGTCGACAGATCAAACTTGTTGTCCTCGGACAGATGTTCGTTGTCTTTGCAATCTCACTGGACATGACCATCCTCACTGCAACACTTCCCGTATGTCGTCGCCCAATATCGATTTCCTCGAAGTTGCTAACGCCTCATAGACCGTCGCTAAAGCACTCAATGCCAACGCAGTCGAGTCGTTCTGGATAGCTGCCTCATATCTACTCGCAAATGCCGTGGTACAACCCATCATGGCAGCCCTCGCCGACATCTTCGGTAGACGAGGTGTTATCTTCACGGCCCTATGGCTCTTCACCATTGGATCGATCGTCTGCGCTGTCACAAACAACGTCGCTGGCATGCTTGCTGGTCGGACAATCCAAGGTATCGGCGGTGGTGGTATCCTCAGCGTCAACCTCATCATACTATCGGACTTGATCCCTCTTCGGTACCGGGCAAAATTCATCAGCTTCCAACAACTTTGCGTCTCGATCGGTTTCAACGTTGCTCCAATCATTGGCGGTGTGTTGATCAAGTACACAACATGGCGGTGGTAAGTACTTCAAGGTCATACTGTTCCACACGACAATGCTGACCCGTCCAGGCTGTTCTACATCAACCTGCCGTTTTGTTCTATCGGTCTCATCATCATCCCATTTGTACTCAAGTACCAACGAGACACATCCAGCATCAACGAAAAGCTCTCTAGCGTCGACTGGATTGGTTCCTTATCCTTCATCATCGGCCTGACTGCTTTACTCGTTGGCATCACCTGGGGCGGTAGTCTATACGCCTGGGACAGCGCCGCCACACTCGTTCCGACCATCCTCGGTCTTGCCGTCGTCTTCGCGACAGGCCTTTACGAACGCTACCTCGCCAAAGTCACCTTCTTGCGCCTTTCTCTGTTCAGCAGCTGGTCGCAGATTTCCATCTACTTCTGCACAGTCCTGCAAGCCTTAACGCTCTTCACCGAAGCCTACTTCCTGGTCCTCTACATGATGACGGTCAAATTATACACCCCTCTACATTCGGCCACCTGCTTCCTCGCCTTCTCGATGGTCTGCATTCCAGTCAGCGGTATCGTCGGTCCCATCATCGTCCGCGTAGGCTCTTACCGCTGGGCTGTCTGGTCCGGCTGGGCCATCAACACTCTCGCGCTTGGAGTCCTGATCAAACTCGACCAGCACACGCCCGTACTCGCCTGGGTCTTCATGTTTCTCGCCGCTGGAGTTGGCCAGGGTCTTCTCTTTATCGCCCACTCGGTCGCATCCCAAGCTGCCTGCCAACAGAAGGACGCCTCGCACGCTACCAGCATGTATTCTTTCATGCGCAGCCTCGGCCTTTGCTTAGGTGTAGCACTTGGCGGTACTATCTTCCAGAACTTCCTGCAGAACCGTCTCGACATGGTCCTCGACGCAGCTGACGCCACAGCCATCTCAGGAGCCGCAGAGGGCTTTGCGGCGATACTCAGGTCTCTCCCGGAGAGCGCAAAGAAGGACGCTATTGTGGGAGCTTATGCCTGGGCGTTCCACATGCTATTCGCGACATTGTGTGGGATCAGTGCGTTGGGCTTCCTTGTCTCTTTCTTCATCGGAGGTCATACTCTGGATCAGGAATTGGAGACCGACTTCAGGCTCCAGAGCCAGAGCAGTGCTGACGAGTCTGTTCGGTCAACGCCTACTTCAACGGACATGACGACAACGAACGCTCAGTCGTGAGAGTGCTTTGTTTCGAGGTGGCGTTCAGGGTGGTGTCTGCAGAACTTTAGCGAGGTGTATGGGTGTAACGCGCAGCATTGATCTGCCAAGGAAGAGGTTGAGGCGAATCTCTCGGTTTTGTATTACTATTTTTTCATCTCTCTGATTGTTTTGCACAGCTGCGGTCTTATGATGAGCTGCGATGTTAGTGCTATAATGAAGTTCGAAAGTATCAAACTATGGTTTTCCATAATCTCGTGTTCATTTCCTCTTCGGTAAGATACAGTATGGTGAAGCTGAAGCTGTCAATCCTCAAACGTGCGATTCGGCCTCGGTTATCGGCCACGAACTTTCCAGACAACACCTCGACGTCCAGTCCCTACATCCTTTCACAAACCACAAATCAAACCCATGTAAAACAATAAAAAGTCACAACCCTCCCCAGTCTCCCCTTCGACATCCTTGATCCCACTAGAAGCAACCGCTGCCGAATCCACCCACCAAACCATGCCGCCACCCGACGATGGAAACGAATACCTCCCTTTCACCGACCTGATCGCTCTCCAAACCCTCTCCTCTGAGTCCTCTCACCCGCATACTACTTTCCAATCGACCGCGTTACCTTTCACGCCCGGCGGCATCCAACACGCTCGAAATACGGCCTACGGCGGCCATGTCTTTGCGCAAGCGGCGTGGGCGGCGTGTCAGACTGTGCCGGAAGGCTTCCATTTGAGTGTAAGTATTTTGTTTGAATTTCCTCTTTTTTTTTCCCTTTTGGTCGGTGCAATTTTCATGGAGGACGGAATTGATGAGTGAGAGTTGGATTGAGTTGCCAACTGATCGTTTACTTTTTATTCTTTTCTGTGCAGAATGTTACGGGACATTTCATCGTCGCCGGATTGCCGAGGGTCCCTTATACTTATGAGGTGCTGAGAGTGAGAGATGGACGATCTTATTGTACGCGGAGCGTGAATGCCATGCAGAGGCGAGAGGACGGGGTGATGTTCACTTGTACTTGTATCTTCAAGACGCGGGAGACGTCTGCTGTTGCGGTGCAGGCTGGCGTGGATGTGCGAGAGAAGTACAGGCTTGTGTTGGAGGGGAAGGAGAGGGTGGAAGAGTTCGAGGAGTGTCCCGGGTTCGATGTGCCGTGGTACTGGAGGCGGTTGGAAGAGGGGAAAGAGAACGATAGGTTTCCTGGTTTAGAGTGCAGGAAGGCGGATATGAGGGCGTGGAATGAGGGGAGACACCCGCTGGATCGACGGCAACTCATTTTCTATCGGAGCATTGGGAGCTTGGCGAAGGACGATTGGAATCTGCATCTGGTGGCGCACTTGTACGCGAGCGATCGGAACAGTCTGTTTATTGTCGCGAACCATTTGGGTATCGGGGATCTGTATAAGGGGATTGGGAGTCTGGTGCATCATGTCGTATTTCATGGAAATGCAGAGGAGATGGCTTTGGACGATACAGAATGGTTCATGACAGAGGCGGGGACGACGAGGTATGAGGGTGGAAGAGGATTGTTTGTGAGTAGGGTTTGGAGTCCGAGGGGCAGGCATGTTATGAGTGTCATGCAGGATGGACTGATTAGGTTGGCGAAGGACGACAAGGCTGAGGGCGTGATGGAGGGATGGGAGGGTTTGAGGGAGGAAGAGGTGGAGAGTGTAGAAAAACGGACAAGGGAGAAGGAGAGGGGAAAGTTATGATTATGGACGACGACAGGACCTGGGTTTGAGAGCGATAGAGTTCAGGCCCATGCGATGTAATATTGATCAGTCGATGGAAAGTCCACCGTTCGTGCGTGGTCAATATTGGTTGTTGTAGCCATTCTTGGACTTTGCAATGCTAGATATCTCCAGGATGGATGTGAAGGCAAGACAGGGTGGAGAGTGAAGGCATGAGCATGCGTGCCATGGAAAACATCCATCATGAGGTCATCTGTGTCCTGTATATGTACGATTGCATCGTTCCAGTTGCATGGGTCGTGAACAGATGGAAGGGTCACGCGGCGTGTAGTCTCTGAAACGCGCTGTTATGCAGAAGCTCTCAGGGTCGTGGGGATGGTGAATGCAATAGGGTTGTAGCTGAGGTCAGGAGGACACATGGACGATATTGCCTGATACTAGCACTCAATGAACATCACTGTACGTATACGTATAGCTCGTGTATGTCGGTTGTGTGAGGCAGCATGTTGTATGTTGGGCGTCGGGGGAGTCGGCCGACCCCTGAATGTTTCAGCGGCAGCAAGCGCCATATCACAGCAGTCGCTGCCAACGCTCTGATACGCTCTGCCACATTTCCGTGGCTCGTTGCAGCAGTGTGTCAGGTAGTCGAGGCGCGCGTGCACCAGATGACAATGGCGGTAGTAGGTCCTTACGATAATGCCATACTCCATATACAGTAAAACCATGTGGTGTGCACTGCTTAATCATTAGCCGCTCGCGAATCCAATCTCCAGTCTCCACCTCCATCCCCACGACGACTGCTCGTCCCATTCTTCCCTCCTCTCCTCACGTAACGTTCACCACCGCCTCGACCCTCACACGCCTGCGCGAGCACATTCGCTCATCGCTGCGCCCTTGCCTGTGGCCCGGTGCCCACGGCTGCCATTCCTTTACTCGCTTGCCTTGCACTGCACTTCGTGCGATCTCTTGCTTCATCCTACGACCAGCACCACCACCCATTGCTGTCAACTTTGTACAGCCTTCGACTGCCACAACCAAGCCGAAACAGCGCCTCTCACAGAGCTTGCTACCTCAGCCTGTCCCATAATATACACCTTTCATCGTCTTCCAGCAGACGCCTGAATTTACACATACACACGCGCATTTGATCGACTTTACTCGCTTCATCATGCGGCTTTCGCTATCAGCATTGCTCGCCCTGCCGGCCACCGCGCTCGCCGTCACTCTCTCCGATTTTACCCCGCGCGTCTCGAATCTCCCGGCTTCATGCAAGGCAGTATACACTCAATCAATAGATGGATGCCAGGATACGGATTTCAGAGGCACGTGTAGCCAGACTTGCGTCAAGGCCTTGAGCGCCTTGACCTCTGAAGTGCGCAGCGCCTGCGCCAGTCAGGCTAACACGGGCTCGAACATTATTGTTGCGTTTCTGGGAGGAGATGGACCTCAGAGCTTGTGCGGCGATGCAGCGAGTATATTGAGCAGCTCGAGCTCCAGTCAGGTCGCTACGTCGACGACTTCGAGCACTAGCTCTGCTGCTGCAAAGACAACCTCGTCCACTTCGGCAGTGATCTCGAGCACGTCTGTCTCGACATCCACCACATCATCGACGGCGCCAACGAGCACCGCAACAATTACGGCAGTATCCACGTCTGCTGGGTCTGCCGCGAGCTCGAGCAGTGTCATTCTTGTCGACTCAGCCACGTCATCAGCGACCAGCACAAACACCGGGCACAGGAGCTCGCAGACGGATATGTCTGATAGTGGCGGCGGAAGCCCATTCGATTTGTCCGGGAACACGGTGTCTGGCGCTACAGTGCTTTCGACCTTCACCTGGACGACCACGATCATTACGACCATGCTGACATTGGCACTCACATCGCGGTGACCACGGCTGTCGCCATAATTTGTCCCCAAGCATTGCTGCAAGGCACGACACTTTGTCAATCGACTAATTCTGCATATACCCATCACGTTTTGATGCATTGATTTGTGCCTTTCAATTGAGCGAGCGTTTGTTGATGCATGACGTGGGAGCGGAGGAATTGAGCTGCTTTTAACTCATGTCTTCATGGGAGAGGAGCTGACGACAGGAAAGTGAGGACATGGTTTACTGGTCCGTTCACGCAAAAGTTCGTGTTGCTCGCGCGACATGTCCAGCATAGCCCTATAAGATAATGAGAAGCAATTCACGTTAAGTCTATGCATTGAATTGTCTCTCCGAGATGATCTTCTGTCTATAGACATTTTTCCAGACATTTTCCATCGCCCGCAATATCTTCAGCCATCTTATCTGCGCAAGCAAGACTCATGCACGTTCCGGTGGTCTCCGTGTTTTTGCAATCACACCCTCGTCATCTCGCGTTTCCCAATCGGGCTAAATCGAACCCAGCTTGTGGGAAGGTCGCTACTTTTTGTTGAGCCGTGAACACGAGCTGCACTTTTCATCCACTTCTCTCTCCCATCCCATCCTGCTGTCAATGGCTTCCAAGGCGGCGGCGGCGAGACCGCTTGTCCTCCTCAAGCAGGCGCGCGGGTTCGCGACGTCGACACGAGCCAAAAGCTCACCCTTCCAGGCGGAGCTGCGAGCGAGCAGCAAGATTGCGCGATTTGATCAAGCACAGCTGCGCAATGGCTTCAGGAGAGGTTATGCTGATGCGCCCAAGGTGAAGAGAAGGTCCTGGGGCGTGCTGAAGTGGACATGGAGACTCACATATCTGTCTGTGTTGGGCGGCTTGGCGTATACGGGCTATGGCATCTACATCAATCGCAACCCAGTCGATCAGCAGGAGCCGGATCCATCGAAGAAGACTTTGGTTGTGCTTGGTATGAATCGCGCTCTAGCGTCGGTTGGTCGAGAATCAGAGTATTGATCTTGCGATAGGTACTGGATGGGGCTCCGTCTCCCTCCTCAAGAACCTCGACACCGAAAACTACAATGTCATCGTCATCTCGCCGCGCAACTACTTCCTGTTCACCCCGCTCCTCCCATCATGCACCACTGGCACGATCGAGCACCGCAGCATCATGGAGCCTATCCGAAATTTCCTGCGCCACAAGAAAGCTTCTGTCAAGTACTACGAAGCTGAAGCCACCAAGATCGACGCCGAGAAGAAGATTGTCTACATTAGCGATGACTCGGACATCAAGGGCTCAGTGACACAAAACGAGATTCCATTCGACATGTTGGTCGTTGGAGTTGGCGCTGAGAACGCAACTTTTGGAATTCCCGGCGTGAAAGAGAATGGTTGCTTCTTAAAAGAGGTCGGTGATGCTCAGAAGATTCGAAAGCGCATTATGGACTGCTGCGAGACTGCTACCTTCAAGGATCAATCCGCCGAGGAAGTCAAGCGCTTGTTGCACATGGTTGTCGTAGGAGGAGGTCCCACCGGTGTCGAGTTCGCCGGCGAGCTCCAGGACTTCTTTGAGAACGACCTGCGAAAATGGATGCCAGAGATACAAGACAACTTCCACGTCACGCTCGTCGAAGCTCTGCCCTCCGTCCTCCCCATGTTCTCCAAGAGCTTGATTGACTACACCGAGAAGACCTTCAAAGAAGAGACCATCGAAATCCGAACCAAGACCATGGTCAAGAACGTCACGCCCAACTACATTGAAGCCGAATTCACCGACTCGGCTGGCAAGAAGCAAGTCGAGAAGATTCCCTACGGTCTCCTCGTCTGGGCCACCGGAAACGCTCTCCGACCTCTCGTCAAAGACCTGATGTCCCAAATTCCAGCGCAGAAGGACTCGCGCCGCGGGCTTGCTGTCAACGAGTATCTCGTCGTCAAAGGCGCCGATAATATCTGGGCCGTAGGCGACTGCGCCGTGGCGAACTATGCGCCTACTGCGCAGGTCGCTGCGCAAGAAGGCGCTTTCCTTGCGCGCCTCTTCAACCAAATGGCCAAGACCGTAGAAATCGAGTCGCAGCTTACCGTTCTCTCCGACGAGCAGGGCAAAGCCGCCAACCAAGAGGCCAGGGACAAGATCTTCACAGATATCAAGGACCTGCAGAAGCGATTGAGGAGAGTGAAGCAGATGGGACCATTCGAATACTCGCATCAAGGCTCGCTGGCTTACATCGGCAGCGAGAAGGCTGTGGCGGACATTTCATGGGTGACTGGTAATGTGGCGAGTGGTGGACAGCTCACATATCTTTTCTGGAGATCAGCATATCTGAGCATGTGCTTTAGCAGTAAGTCATCACCCACAACCATTTCCCTCCAATGTTGAACGAGATCGATACTGACGGCTCTTTGCATAGCTCGTAACCGCGTCCTGGTCTTTATGGACTGGATGAAGTCGTACATCTTTGGTCGGGATGTCTCGCGAGAATAAATGAGTCGCAGGGAGATGAACAGGCGAGGCGAGTTGCGGAAAGCTGGAAATCCGGACATCTGTACAAAACGACCGTGCTTTCCTTCTTTAGCTTGTTGTATTCAAAGAGTCAATCGAAGTTGATGGTGGGATAGCCGATAGAAGGAGGATCGGGGATCGAGGCGTTTGTTGATTTTGCCTGTGTGAGTATTGCAAGGACCGAGCGATAGGTATAAGGGGCGAACGTACGTATTATCTCGGTGGTTTTGGTTCGTCAAAACGGTGCATTCATCTTTGTGTTTTCACAGACATCTTCACACGGGAGTGCTCTTCATACGAACAACAGTGGATTTCGTGTAATCGGGCAGCAGAGAGGAGCTTTTACTGCCGGAGTCGTACAATTCATGTGAGTATATAACAAGACCACCCATTCCCCTCCTGCTGAGAAAACAAGCGAATGGAAAAGGGCCACTTGCCCTTGCTTGTTTCTGTGGACGTTTGTAGTGTTGGTCTCACTCTTGCCTTTTTTTTTTTTTTTTTTTTGTGTTCTTGCTTGCTTACTTTGCATCTCTCTTCCATTAAACGTCAAAACTTTTTATCAAACGTCAAGACCAGTATCAGTATCAGTCGTCCTCATGCATGGAACTAGACCTGCTGTGTCGTCATGGCCGCAGGAGTAGTCATAGTCGTAGTCGTAGTCGTGGCAGTAGAGTGGTGATGTTAGGATGCCAAAGGATTAGGACTGGTCTGGTCTAGGTCAGGGTTTATTCTTGATGTGTTGGAAGGAGAAAATCTGATTCCCTTCTTCCACTCTTCCCTCTGGGAGACCGCTGCTGCTCTCGAGGCATCTGTCAATCAGCTCAAGCGATGGATTCCAGTCCGTCCGTCAGGGAATCCATCTTTTCTTCGCCATTCGGCAGGAGAGACTATACCAGGCTCGCGCGAGAGATTGAGAACACCATCTGCCACTACGAGGACGAAGAGGTGAGTGGAATCTTTCTTTCCCCATAATATGGAGGTCGCTCTCTCTCTGTGCCTCTTAACATACGAGACACGATGATCCCAGGATGAGCAATTGGTGGCCACAGGCTAGCATGGTTTACTATTGTCATAGTACTGCTAGGCGTAGGAGAGGCTCTAGTCTCTCGATATGTGAGAGTATCCGAGGCTGACCAGAGGTGAAGGATGGTAATGCAGCCTTTCCGCTGCATCTGAGGCGGTGCCATGGAAACGGCGTTCGAGCTTCGCCTTTATGTGGCAATCGACATGTATCAATATTACCTCCACCACGTACCCACGGGTCCGCATATCGTAATGAGTTGCACAAGTAGACTCTGGACTTAGGTACTCGATCGCGACGACCGAGCACCTTGCTATACACGACGCGACCCAGGGAGCGCAGAAAGTGGGAGTGCTCCTGGCAAATTCTCATATGTGGCGATTCAAGGTGACGCGGCGGGAGACACAACAGATCGTAAAGGTCAGGGACTCAGTAGGCGCAGAAAGCTCAGGTTTCGTACTGAGGGCTTGGTCGACGGTGTTTCGCGCCTTCCGATCATCCGTTGAAAAGACTTCCATCTGTCCCTAATACGGTGGCATGCGTTCGGCAGTCGCTCATGGTATAAGGCTGAGCCACCCGTCGTGCAAGTTCATCCCGAAGATGTCTCTGAATGGTCTGCGAATTGGCAGCATAGCCGAAAGGAAGCTGAGCATACTCCTCTATATCAGACTGTTGAACAATCGCGTGCAGATATGCCGCCAGATCTGAGTGTGGAAGCCAGCGTTCACGAGATCCTCCCATTCGTCCTCAGTGTATCGTTATGGCTCCAGGCTTACCTCTACGCCTAGTTGGTCAGATCATCGCAACAAGAGGGACGACCTAGACAGCTCGTGTCGCCGATTGCAGATCACCTTGGCCGATGGACTTGACAATCAAGAGACGCTCTGCAGGGTGACAGAAAGTTACACTTGTGCTCGGACAAAGGACCGAAGGTAGTACAATGTAATAAGAACGAAGTATGCAATGCGGAAGGTCCCGGAAATGCAAGGATGGAGAAGTGGACATGACCCATGCAAGGGATTGCGTCGGACATCTCGAGACCTGTAAAGAGCAAAAGATCGAGGACCGTGAGAAGCGAAGTTGAAGGATGATGATCCCATGCACTCGTAGCTCTTGGGGGTGTGTCGATGTGGATGCCCAGATGATATGATCATACGAGACGTGGAGAACCCGTTAAGACATCCCACTCCGATACTTGGGAGTCGGCCGACATCCGCGGCATCACGTTGATCGAAGTTCTGGTGATGAGGAAGTGGTCAGATCCGGCAAGATCTTCGCATGATAAAGAAGGCAGAACTGCCGATTGTCCCGACTAATGACAACGGGCAAAAGAGAAGCTGAATTTTCTTCTCTCAGGCCAGTCCCGAGTGATGGAATCCCCGACAACAATGCCAAGAGTAAGCGTGAAGCGCGCCCGCTAAGATTGACTTTGCGGCGATGCAAGCAAGCAAGCCAGCCTGCCGATGCGATATGCCTCGCCCGCCGGTATGCATGGAGGGTGATTCGACGTATGCAGGCGAAGCAGGAGGGGAGAAGGTGAATTTATCGTGCAGTTGGAATGACATTTCGGTTCCATCTTTGCAAACGCTTACTACATGTACCGAGCATGTCCCACATGACCGATCGCGACCTTGAATCAGGCAGTCGCGAATATGCAGGACTGAGATAATTGGCTCTGCACAATCTTGCTGAGTTTAGGCATGGGCGAAAGATCTACTTCGAGCGCGGCAGTGGCGGCCCGCGGGCTGTGTGACACCTGGAAGTGGAGGCTACCAGCATGATCATTGATGTACTTTCGTGTTGATTATTTAGTGTAAAGCGAAGGATTGCTGGTTCTGAAGGTAGAGCGTGGCCCATGTCACAGTGGTGTGCGACGCGAGAGTTCCATGTTGCCTTCGTGATGCCGCAAGTGAATCATTGCCCTGGTACAACTGTCCTGTGCTTCCGTCAGAGTCATGGGCAAGTAATACCGGCGATCCCGTAGCACGTCGCGTGCCGGTCACAGGTTGGGCAAGATTTTCAATTGTCGTGTTTGAGTTTCCAGGAATGAAAGAGCATCCGGGCAAAGAGTAACGGGGGTGGCGGTGTTCACCATTGCTCGCACTGCAGGCATCACCGAACAAGCCGGATGAGTATCTGCATGGTTTGCGATACCAAGGCACTGCTTGCGTTAGGTCGTTTTGGAGTGGAGAGGCCCAACCGCAGGCGAAGTAATGCAGCAAGCCGTGGGAGTACGAGCGTCAAAGGTGAAAGGGTCGCAAAGAGGAAACTGTGAAGCTGGCTGGTGGGGGCTGTTCCCAGGCTCGGGTGAAGTATGGACGCCTCTCCTTGGTGCGGATGCGGAAGACAGATGCCAGCAATGCTCAAAGCCCAGACACCAGACGTGAATCCGTAGGACTCCGAGTCGGTGTAACGAACGCTTTTGCACGCTTCTCCTGCTTTCGACGACTGCATCACCGCAACATACATGTAATGAGTGGAAAGCTCCGAAGCGTAGAGGTGACTTTGGGCAAAAGATGGGGTCACGTTGGCGCGAAGACGTCTCTTTTCCGAGAAGCTCAGGTCCCGCTGTACTCCTGTGGTGGTGGAGCTGGGTGCGGGTGCAGCCACTTTAGTGATGAGTTAGAACGCACTGGCAAGCAGGCGGTCTCAAGTTCGCCAGCCACGCGACCACGGCATCTCACAGTGCTCTCTCAACCACTCTCTATGTACTTTCGACGAACATACTTTGCGGTACCATGCGGCAGGTAGCGCAGCAGGACCGCAATCACGATCCGCGTCGTTCTCTTCGTCCGACGACGAGGCGTGCAATCGAGATGTGCAAGGTGCCTTGGTGTGTCTCGCGATGACAGGTGAACAAGATCACCCTTGACGCTTCGCGCTATTGCCACCAGATAGAATGGCGCACGAAACCAGGGCGGATTGCAGCCAGAGCACCCTGCGTGTTCGTGTTTATGCGGCATGTCTTATCACTCATCATTCTGGCGACCCGCCCAGGGGACAAGTCAAGGAGTAGTGTGTGGTGTACAGTACATTGTGGTGGGTAGCGGCAGCCGTCATCCTTACTCGCCTGAGGAAAAGTGGTCGGCGTGGTGACATCCCATCCTTGGCCTGGCGGCAGCAACACAGAATTTGTCCTGTCTCGCGTGTGCGTGTGCGTGTCCGTGGTGGTGCGTGGGTGCATCGATCGGCAGACAGTCTCGCAGTTGGTTGTCACAACCACCCTGTGAACCACGGAATCGTACCAGATCATGTTCGCTGCGTGAAGTTGGCGTTAGCCTTCTGGTTGCGGTCAACCGAGTGGAGGAGAAGCTACGTTAGTGTGTGTCTTCCAAGTGAAGGTACAACTCTCGCTTGCGCCTGGTCGCGACTTCTGCACTGCAAGCCGAAGTCCGCCTCTTTCCTGCAGGACTGCATGCGGCTAGCCACTCTCCAAGGAAGCCTCCGGAGCATGATATGATGGGAGAACATCGTCAATCCTTCTTCCCCTACGCCGCCACAATCTCACAAGTCACGTTGGTACTATGGCCCGGCATGTCGATAATGCGAAGTCTTCCAAAGCACCGAAGCGATCCCCACTTCCACTACCACGGCGCGACACGAATAATCATTGCCGCCATCAGCCGGAGTGCTCGCCTGGAACCGATCATCCGGCCAGGCAATAACACTGTGCTGACAATATGAGCTCTGGACCAGGACTGGCTGGGCATCCATCGACGGCCGAGTTGTGAGACTGTAGATGCATGCTTGTTCCCTGGCACAGACGGCGCCAGGAACGACGTCCGCCAACAGCCTCCGAAATCACTTCAACTCAGGGCATGCTGATCTTTCGCGCCGCTCACATTTGCTGCAAAAGGCGTAACATCATGCTGCAGGGTTTGCTTTTTGGCACGCCCTCCGAATGAGCCTTGAGACACACGCCACCACGCTGCGTGTCATTACAATTTCTTACACGACGCGTCGTCTGTCCTTGGTGTCCGAGACTAACGCTCAGGTTTCTTTGACTTCGGCAACCAGCGGTTTGGAGGCGCAGACACAGGAGCCTTCTACTTGACCTCCCTGGCGCGCAAACATGTGCAACCGCTGGTAATTTGGCGATGGCAGCAGCCCGCAAACATGTCAGGAGTGCGTGGCCCGCATGCACCACGCAACTTCCCAGTGTTTGACGGGCCAAAGTCACGAAATTCACCGCAGAATGCCAGACAACGCCACCCCGAAGGATGGCAGCATCCCCGTACTGTTTGCGATGAACGCTTTAGCTGCTTCTGATCAATGCATCCGAAGCCTCGGGACAATGAAGACAAAAATAATGGCTGAGATGAGATAGATGTAGCTCGATGGGACTAGCCACTACTAACAGTATGTACTTACATGATTATGCCATGCTCGCACGGCTGCGGAGCCATACGAACTGCACGGAAGAGTGCATCTGACACAGAATCTTAGTACGACCGAAGAGACGAATAGCCCACACAGCCGGCTGGTTTGCTTCCGCTGATTGGCGAGCTTGCCCTGCATCACGAAGGTGCGCAGAGTGCAGACCGCCGCGGCCAGTTGTACATGCAACAATCGAGCGGGTCAAACGTTGTCGAAGCCGCGAAAGAATGCCAATCAAAATTGCGACCAAAATTACTTGGCGAGCCTGGCGCACGATACTTACGCGGCGAAGCAGAAAAAGGTTCCACAGATGCAGTCATCATTCCCGCGCCGCCGTGCTAATTAACAATACTATCTGCCATTCTAGCACTATTCCTCCGCCGCTCTTGTTGGAAGGAGGACAGAAGGCCTTGCAATGTGCTGCGTATTCCTAATTTGGTGCTCGTGCTCGCAGACAACACGGAGCATCATCTCCATTCAGCAGTACAAGGGCTTACCACAAAAGATGAGTTATGTATGCATAGCTGCCTCAGACCCTGTCATCGATGGAAATCACGCATGATCTTGGCTGCCTGCATCCGAGGGCTCTGTTTTTTTGCGTTTTGCATGAGATGCGGCAAGAGACTGGGATCTTAGCCGTATCTACAGGCTGGGGTTAAACAGCACCAATCAACAGTGGGGCTTTGCTGCTGTCCGCATCCAGATCATCCTGCCCATCGGCGTACATGATACGTTACTTCGTCACCACTCGCCTTGACGCGTGCGAGGCATGACGAGCGACGGTTTATCATCGCACAATGTACATCGCATCGAATGCAGCGCCTCCCCTGGCGGACACCGGCGCTGCTGAGCTGCACGATTGGGCCACTTACCATCCGCAGCTGAACAAGCTTTGGAGGGTGGCGGCGGTCTTTGCTGCTCGGTCGACGGTCGGGCCCAGGCAGGAGAAGCAAAAGTGTGATTCGTGGTAAACGCCGATACGGGACACTCAATTGCGGAGCCAACTCTGACTATTACGGTGTGTGAACACTGACCAAGAAGCTTCGCGAGGGATGATGATGATGATGTTGCTGCTGATGAATCGCGAGGCGTAGCGGTAGCGGTAGCCGTCAAACCTACGCTACTATTGTGTGCCCACCGGATGCATGATGAGCGTCGTTTTGTGCAAGCCCGTCGGCTGGCTCACTGTGTCGCTCGTTGTCGCGAGCAGGCTTGCAGCATTAAGATGGCCAGCCGGACGTCTGACACACAGCCATAAGAAGCAAGCAAGAAGGTGAGGACGACGACGGCGGTACAGCTGGTCCGGCTGCAGACAGCGTGTCTCGGAGTGGGTGGATCACGAAGTTTCGTCTACCCTAGCCCCAGGGCATGAAGAGGAGGCAGGCTTAGGGAGGCATGGTGAAGTGATGATGACTGCTGTGGGCGTGAGTCGCCGACGGTTGACTGACGGATAGCGTAGCGAAGGAAGCAGACTGCAGTGCAATCGCGCCAAGGTGAGCGCGTGTCAATCTATTGGGAGCACTGGATCATCAGCCGCTGGCCTAAAGCGACCATCACGATTCATCTGACTTCTGGGGCGTTGTCGGTGGGTGTGTGCGTACGTGCGTGCGTCGGTGTCCCGTGGATCGTGGCTCGCTCGCTGGTGTGTGTGTGTGTGTGTGTCGTGTCCTCATGTCCGGGCAAGCAGGCAAGCAAGCAAGCAAGCGTGCGTGCCCTCATTCTCTCCGGTCGGTGCAGGCGTGTGGGAGAGCCTCGTCTCGTTTCGTGTCGTGTCGTCGGATCCGTACTCTCGTCTCGTTCTGTCCTTTACGTTTCGCGCAGCTGGTGCTGGCCTGGCCTGGCCTCTCTCTGGCCAACCACCCACGCCCGCCGCCGGGCCCTGCCTGGTTCCGTCGGACATGCTTCATCTGCTGCTACTGCTAGGAGCCTAGGAGGAGGAGGAGGCACGCACTGCGCAACTCAACCCTCCCTTTCCCATCCCATCCACACACGCAACGCACCACACACTTGCCCCCCGCCCGCCCGCTGGTCTTGCTTGTCGCCGCTGGCTTTGGCTCTGCCTTTGGCTCTGCCTTTGGCTCTGGCTTCGGCTCTGGCTCTGGCTCTGGCTCTGCTAATCACTCGCTGGACTCAGACTGGTGCTGGTGCTGGTGCTGGGCCGGGGCCGGCGCTGGCGCTGGCGAGCCTACACGCCTCCTGCCACCCATTGCGAAATGCCTGCCAGCCTGCCGCCGCCGCGCTTGGGACGCAGCTGCTGCTCCTCACGACGACTCCCGCGTTGATCGTGGCCGTTCGACGCTACCTGCTTTCCCTCCTTCACACTACCATGCTATGCCATGCCATGCCTTCTTCCACTCCCTCCCTCCACTCGTCAACCTAGACCTGGACGGCGCTAACAACAGGCGGGCCAGGTGCTTTTCGTACTCGCCCTCCTGCTGCTGCTCTCCTGCTGCTCCTGCTGCCACCTGCCACATGCCGGCTGGCTTGCAGCCCTTGCGTGAGCAATCATCAACAACACGCCGTTGCCGCTTCCGTCACTAGCAGTCCGCTCCTTCTCTCTCCTCCTTACCATGTTGCTGCTGCTGCCGCTACTGCTACTGCTGTTGCCGTCTCCTTCAGGCAGTGCCACGGCGAGCCTGTGCTGAGCACCACCAAGGCAGGCCAACCTCACTTCACTGCCCGTTTCATCACATCCATTCCTCTCTTCCATATCCTGCTCTTACCTTGCCTTGCCTTACCTTACCGTCCTTTCCTCCACCTCATCACTCCTACAAAGAAAAGACTCCTCACTCAGGGCCCACATGACGTCCGCGGCTCCTGTCGTCTCGTTACCTTTTGCTTCTCCATGACAACTTCGCAGCAACCACCACTCCACATGTCGATCGATCAAGCAATACGCTTTCGGGACCCATTCGTTGTCTCCAAAGACATCTCGCCGCCCTCAAAATCCTCCCACGACCGCCACGATCACTACGGAGCGTACTGGGCCTCACAGTCTCGCTTTCCCGACTGTCGTCGAGCTCTCACCCCTCCGCCAGAGATGAATGGCACCCAGCAGGCATCGAAGCCAGCCTGCCTGCAGCGAGAACATGGGCAACAATATGGCACTAATTTGCCATCTCAGCAGGCGTATCGAGCTCCCGTCGCTCCTTACGTTTCACAGGATGTCACCCACTCCAGCTACACTCATCAAAACAGCATATCTCAAGCTTCGAATAGAGCTTCACCCATACGTCAGAATGCTTCAGAGAGTCGAGAACAACGTCGGCAGTCTCAGGCCAATGCTATTGCGGTCAACTTCCAGATACCTCGATCTGTCAACGACAGTGGTGGAAGCCTCTCGGAGCTTGCAGCACAGGTGAGACGACTGAGGCGGATTGGTGTGCAGCAAACAGGATACTGATGATATCTAGATCACCTGTCTATTCTGGTTTGAGTCTTCAGAAATTTTACAGCAGGTCGAAGATTCAGCTGTACTCTTTACCCCGCCAAGGCTACTTACTCCCGACGCAAAACCGACTACTGGTTTCAGAAAATGGGTCACAACTATACTCTCCACTACGATGGTAGCTCAGAACGTGGTCATTCTGGCACTTCTCTTCATATATCGCTTGAAGAAACTCAATCCAATCGTCAGAGGCAAGCCCGGCAGCGAGTATAGGCTACTTACGGTGGCTTTGATGCTAGGCAACAAGTTCTTGGATGACAATACGTATACGAATAAGACATGGGCGGAAGTATCAGGAATCAATGTTGGCGAAGTTCACATCATGGAGGTGGAATTCTTGAGTAACATGAAGTACAATCTCTTCACATCGGAGCAAGACTGGTCACAGTGGCAATCACTCCTGGGCAAGTTCGCATCCTTCTTCGACCGAGCGACAAGACCGCAGCCACCAGCGCCGATTCTGCCTCCAACATCGTCTCTGCATCTGCAGCGGCCGCTGCCTTCACCTCCAGCATCGACACAGGTATCACCGCCTCACGTGGCCGATCCTGCACATTATAGAGGCCCTGTTCCTGCTCCATCTGTACAACTTGGTCCTACACCAGCTCCATCTCCGCTGGGAAATGGACTTCCGAATACTGTGATCAACCCACCTGCCAGCCGGAAACGTAGTATCGATGAGTACTCGACCGAGCCTCCTTCGAAGCGCCAGGCGACTTCTTTCCAGAAGTATACTTCACCTCAGCGCTATTCGACATTGCCAGCTCAAGCAAATCAAGCTCAGGATTCTGCTGTGCCACGCCTCACTCTACCTAGTCTTCCGATGCCCACGTCTCAGGCCCCCTCAAATAGCTTTGGTCACGAACCGTCCCACAGACAGCAGCTTCCGCCTTTGAGCGTCCCAGCTCGAGCCATGCAGATGGTCTATCCAGGTGCCAGCTCTCAGGGTCAGGTTCCACATGTGCCCGCCTCGGCAGGACCAGCACAGCATTCACAGCCACCTTCGCAGTACGGATCTCGTCAAGCAAGTCCGTATGGAGAATCTGCGGCCACATCTCCAACGAACATGGTGCCACAATCTACTTCTGTTTTGCGTCCGGCACATCATCAGGTCTCGCCGACGTATTACCTTCAGCAGCGGAGCTCACCATACCGCCCGGTTCACAACGTGTCCACTCTTCTTTATCCCCCATCATCTACTGCAATTCAGAGCCGACCACCGACGGTCGAGCTGAATCGAATGCAGTATCAGCCACTTGGCCAACCAACTCAGCACAACGGCCGACTTCCGTACGACAGGCAAAATGTCTACCTCAACGGCAGCCAACCACAGGACATGACACCGATTCACGCTTGGCCTGGCTTCTCAAATGTCCCTAAGCATCACCACCAGCAGCCGCAGCAGCAGCAATCGCACATGATTTCACAGCAGTAGCGTTGCAGGAGATTAGCTCGTTTGGAAGTGATTTGTACATAACTTTTGGCATTATTTTTGTTACTTAGCGTCTGAGCGCTTGCATGTGATGGAGTTACTATATACCGGGTCTCAGAGATTGGAGGCCGTCCGGTTTGGGTGCATTCATGGCGTACCAGAGCGGATCGTGAGCGGCCACTCCTGGAAGAACAGAACAGACGTTACAGGATCGTGGTTCAGTAGACCATGAGAAAGGAAGCATTAGATTTATCGCTCGCATTGACGGCGAATAGTGCCAATACGAATCGGCCTGCGGTGATCTGCAGGCCTCGATCCGAACCTGTTCTAACGCTTCCCTGCTTTAGCAATTCAGCTATGTGATACGTGAGAGTCACAGTCACGATCCTGCTTGCTCATACCCGCTCATTCAAAGACTATGCAGGTTGCTTGCCCACTTCAAGCGCCGAGATGATTGCATAATCACGAGGAGCACCCATCCGACGGAGAGCCGAGGGAAGATACTAGATTCGCCTATATATTCCCGCGGGATCAAGGTAGTGGCACCACAGAGATTTATGTTCTTTCGTGGCCTCAACAAGCCGTGCAATGTGACTGGTTGTGCGTTTCAGCCTGCTCTGTAGCATGCCATGGGTAAGATGCATTGGCCTTGGCTTATGTCGTATGACATGAGTAGAAGCATTTCGACGGAGGATTGTGAGGCGGCAGGAAGATGAGAGTGGGTATGCTAGGAATGTGCTGCTGAGGCATTCCACAAGGCGCATTTCATGAAACCGAGCTGTTGAACTTGTTGAGAATGAAGCCTGAGGTGTGAGGTCCATCTCGCGGAGCGGCTCGGGGAAGGAAGCGCCTTGGCATCTGGTGCTCCTCTCGCAAGACGAGGTCCATCCATCGAAACATAAGAAGATATCCGTCTATGAATCGCGACCACAATGCCTCCACGGTTACAGCTGCTCAGACGAGCGACAGTCTCGATACCGACTCATCAGAAGACATATCAGCCTGTCGCGCCATTTCTCTACCCGTTCCTCAGCAACCAGCAGCAGCAGCAGCAGCAGCAGCGCTCTGCGTCCATTCTCACCTCCCTCTCCGACAATAGGGGAGCTTATAACAAGCGGATTCGACGTGGTCGAGGACCGGCCAGTGGAAAGGGAAAGACTTCAGGACGCGGTCACAAGGGTCAGGGACAGCATGGGAAAGTGCCGCAGGGTTTCAATGGTGGACAGACGCCGGATTGGATTGTGCAGGGCACGCGAGGTTTCAAGAATGCGTGAGTTTTGACTGTGTCCCGAGATATGGAGCTTCGTGACGAGGTAATATGGCTGATGTTTTTTCGTGGCAGCTTCTCGACCGATATGAGCAAGATTAACCTCAATCGCATTCAGTACTGGATCGACAAGGGGCGACTTGACCCGTCGCAGCCCATCACGCTGAAGGAATTGCACACCTCACGCTGCACGCACGGAATTCGCCCAGATGGAGTCAAACTACTTGCAAGAGGCAAGGAAGAGCTGAAGACTCCTATCAACATCGTCGTGTCGCGCGCAAGCGCCGAAGCAATCAACGCGGTGGAAAAGCTCGGAGGGACAGTGACAACGCGCTACTACACCAACTTCGCCGTCAGAAAGATTTTGAAAGGAGAGATGGACCCTATCAACTCATTGCAGTCGCGCATAGCCATGTCGCCGGCATCGACGGAGGGTGCACAGGCTGCAGCAGACGCCATGGAGCAGGAGAGGAGGAAGTACAGATACAGACTACCCGACCCGACGGGCAGAAAAGATCTGGAGTACTACCGCGATTCAGCGAAGAGGGGATACCTGAGCCATTTGGTCGAGGCAGGACACGGTCCCAGCTTGTTTTTCAAGACGCCTGGCGTTGGCAAGAAGGACGCCAAGAAGTTTGTTGGCAAGGTGAAGTCGTCACAGCAGAAGAGCGAGAACCGGTTATGGTAGAGCGAGCCTTTTTCAGCAGTGTATAATCAATTCATCAATTTTCATTGTCACAGCATTCGCAGGCATGACTACAGGGGAAATGCTTCTTCCCAATGTCGTGATGGCTGCTTCGGGGCAAGTGCGCGTGCAGATAAGCAGCAAAAAGCACCGGCTTGCGCCAAAGGCGTAACGAGCGGATGTGAGCAGACTGATTCAGCCGGCGTTGCATTCGATCCATCCCTGGGAATTCAAGAGAGGATCAAAAAAAGTTTCATATATCGCGAACCCTCTGTCTGTCATAGAAGAAACAAGGTCGCTTCCACGACTCCGATCACCCACGCGCAAATTCTGGTGCACCACGCACAATGGCGTCGCCGCAACCACCACCACCACGAGCCAACGAGAGCGCTTTCAACATGGAGGATTCGCTGGAGAAAGGCAATGCTGCGTCACCATCACCATCACCATCACCAGCGAAACATGCCCTCTTCTCGCGAGCGTTTCTTCTCGGGCCGATCGAGAAGGAACATGCGGATCTGGCTCTTCTGGCGTGTTGTTTCGTGACGGGTCTGGTGGACGCGGCGGTGTTTTCGAATTGGGGTGAGTTTCTGTTCATGCGATGGGTTTTTGAGAGAGACGGAGGCAAGACCTTGGAGGATTGGGAGAGAAATGGACGACGACTAATGATACTGTGAATGCAGCGTGCTTCGTGGGGATGCAGACGGGTGAGTGAGCAATTCACTTGCGCTGTAAAAGAGCGGGGCTTCACAACCCTTTCTCTTTCACGTGCCAGATTTATCATGACACACATACACCGCATGTGGAAGACGTGAGACTGAAAGACAGCCCGTTCTCGGGGGGCAAAAACAGGCAACACGGTCATCCTCGGACTCTCCACAGCAGGCCTCCCATCAAACCCTCACGCCTGGCTAACGACTCTCGTCTCCATTGCTTCCTTCCTCATCGGAGCCTTCCTACTCTTCCGAGCGTCCAACTACCTCACCCCCAAAGGACCCGAGAGCAACCGCCTCTGGGCCGGCTCTCTCTTCATCCTCCAAGGCCTCCTGATCCTCCTCTCCGCCGCGCTCGCCACCCCCTCCGGTCTCATCCCGCAGAACCCAGGCTCCACGACCCGGCACACTCCCGCCCCGGTCTCCGTCATCGACAACATCCTCATCGTCTCTCTGCTCCCGCCCCTCGGCCTGCAGTCCGGTATGCAGATCGCCAGCTCCCGACTCCTCGGCTTCAACGAATTGCCCATCAATGTCCTCACGTCGACGTACTGCGATCTCATGGGTGACTTCAGACTTTTCGCGCTGAACAACGTGAAGAGGAATCGGAGGGCTGCGGCGGCGGTGTTGTTGCTGATCGGGGCGATTGTTAGTGGGTGGTTGATGAGGAGTGAGGGCGGACTGGAGAGTGTGCTGTGGATTGCGGCTGGGATTAAGATTCTGGCGGGAGTGGGTATGTGGGTTCTCCTGCCGGCTGCTAGATTGTAGGCGGGTTAATGTTCTCTGGTGGCGCTTTGTTATCTTATGTGCAGGAGATACCCGATTTGAGCCTTTCATCATAGATGTAGAGACAGTAGGCTGCGAATGAAGAAGTGCAGGGGTTTGAAGGAGAGAAATAGAGAGAGAGAGAAAGCTGTATAGGTGTATTCCATCGTATGATCCAGACCATAAAGTCCCTTCTCGCCAACATGCTATCAAAAGTAGGAACTACCATCCTGACTCAACAAGCCATCATTCACTCTTTCATAGGCCTGAACCTCACTCTCAAATGCCTCTCCCCAAAAGCAGGCAAGAAACACTCCTTCCACCCCAGAACATCCTCCCTCTTCGTCCCCTCCTCCACCCGCATCTCGAAGCGTCTGAACAACGTCGCAAAAGCGAAATACAACTCACACATGGCCAAGTTTTGTCCGATACAGCTTCTCGGGCCACGCGAAAAACTCACCAGCCACCTCTCCAATTCGCTGGAAGTGGATTGCAACCAGCGCTCCGGGTCGAAGGTCTCAGGGGAGGCGAAGAGGGTAGAGGATTCGTGCACGAAAAGGAGGGATTGTCCGACGACGGTTCCGGGCGGGATGTGCTGGTTGCTGAGGGTGGTTCCGGGGACAGGCACGATGCGAGGGAGAGGAGCTGGGACGCTGGGAGAGGTGCGGAGGGATTCTTTAATGCAGGCGGTGAGGTAGGGGAGTCTCTCTAGTGCTTCGAGATTGGGAATGGTGGTCTTGGGATCAGGCCAGACGGTGCGGAGTTCCTGCTGGAGACGTGCGAGGATAGAGGCGTCTTGGAGGATGTGATAGGTGCCCAACATCGTGGTGTTTGCGGCGGAGTCTGCGCCGCCGAAGAGGAGGGCTTGAGCTTCTTCGTAGAGGGCTGTGGGAGAGGGAACGCCCGTAGCGCTGTTGGCTTCGGGGTCGAGGAGGCGGGAGTAGATGGTCTGATGGCTCGTCTTCTGCAGACTCTCTGGGTTGCGGACGATCTCGTCAATTTGAGCGCCGAGAAGCGTCTGGAGATCCACGAGGCCAGCGAGGGCCGGGTTCGTGAGTTTCGTCAACCAGCCAGGCATCGAGAAGACGATTCTCCTCAGCCATTCAAAGTGTCGAAAGACGACGAAAGCGTGAGTGGAGAGGTCCATGGCGACGACGATGGGCGCCTGGAAGTCTTTTGCTTCAGTCGCTTGCACATCTTGGGCGAAACAATACTACATCCCAACACACACATCAGCGAGAAGAAGAAGAGAAGAAACCCAGCCGAGTCATGTCGAACGAAAAGCTCACCTCCAAGATCACATCCAACGTGAAACACCTCAGTGCAAACAACACATCACAGCTCTTCCCCTGTTCCTCCTCCCTCTCCAACCGCGCTGACAATCGCTCCATCTTCTCCCTCACCACCCCTTGCAGCCTCGAAATCGCCTGCTTGGAGAACAGCGGTGCGAGGACATCTTTCCTCTGCTTCGCTTCCTTGTACGTCAGAAAACCGAACGAGCTCTGATCCTCGCCAAAAGAGTGGTAGAGCCGTGATTCCTTGTCCCAACGATGGGCATTATTATAGAGTTCGTGGTACGTCGTGGGTAGACAGAAATGAAGCTATCACAGCCATCAACATCAGCATCAGCATCAGCATCAACATCAGCATGAGCGAGGAAAGTGAGAAGCCTCGAAGGACTCCTCCCGCCCAGGTGGATTAAATATGCAAACCCTACCTCATTCGGCCCCACGCGCACAACCTCACCATACCGCGCATGAAGATCTCTCAAGACATCCGTCCAATTCTTCCCCAGAAATAATTCCTGTGTCACTTTATACCACCCCATCGAGACGGTCCACGGTCCGGGAAATTTCGCAATCGGATGCAAGAACGAATTGTACAGGACCAAGCCTATCCTATGAGCGGTCCAGGCGACGAGGAGAGCTGCCGCGACTGCTGCGTACGTGAAAGCAGCCATTTATCGGGGGATTGGGGTGAAAGCAGGAGGAGGAAGAATGTGGTGTTTTGTCAAAGCCAGGAGATTTTGTATCGGAGTGGTTCTTGCTAGGTTTTTATGTAGCTGAAAAGTCGAAATGCTTGCGGCCTCGACGATTTGTACTTCGATTCACACACACAGAGAGAGAGGGGAGGGTGGAGTAGCTTGCATTGCATTAGTGGGAGGGACGGCGGAAGGAATATCTCTCGTCGGTGCAGGGCTGAATGACTTGACTTCTTTGGCGGGCTGGACGCCTTACATGCAAGTTCCGTGTCGTCCATCTCCGTCCATCTTCGTACACTTTCGGCCGCGCTCATTCGTACTCTGTTCGTTTTGCCTCTCGTCCATCGCAACATGAAGTACAATTGACTAGGACAAATAATCGAGCGGGACACCGAAAGCAGCGACATCCGTTGCTAGAGTACTGTCATCAGTGGTGTGATCGGAAACTCATGCAACCACAAAGCAAATCAGCCTCCCATTGATATGAAGGCCTAACCAAACTAGGAATATCAATTTGATGCTAGCTAGTTGTAACGCCCCTTCGCCTCGCTAAAAACACCAAGCACGTCATTATATCCATATCGCTATGCCATGCATAAACCTCTACAAAGCTCCAGCAAGGCTAAACACTTCTTCCAACATCCTCTTGGCCTTCGATGAGGTACCATTGGTCGAAGTAAAATTGAGATTACCAACATTACACCAATCAGTCCCGCTGACCTTGATCGGCAAGCACGACAGATACTTGCACCACGAACATGTATTCCTCCACTCGTAGAAATTCCTCAAGAGCAGGATAAAGGCGATGAGTACGAGGACCAGAGCAGCGGCGCGGATGGACCACCAGACCCACCAGGCTGCGCGGCGGTCCTTGAAGAAGCCCACAGGGTCTTTGACAAAGCTGTTGAGGCCTTCGTCGCGGTCGCCGTGACGAGTCAGATATGCGTACTCGGCTGGCTCTTGGGATGTCCGTCGCGCAATGGCGTTTGGGGAGCGGAGGAGGCAGATTCCGAGGACCAGACCCATAAAGAAGCCGCCGATGTGGGAGAAGTTGTCCAGACCGGGTAGGAGGCCTAGGACGAATGCGATGCATACGTCGACAATGATGAAAGCGAGTTCTTTGATCGGACCTTCGCGCTCCTTCCAGTGGTAGAGCAAGTCGAGGAGAGTGATAGCCAGGATTCCGAACAGACTTCCTGAACAACCTGTCGATGCGATACCAGTCGCAGCGAAGTTCCCACCCAGGATGAAGCCAAAGATGCCGGCGGCGAAGTACAGAATCGCGAATCGTACGCTGCCGATCAAGATTTCGACGTCGCGACCCAAGGTGAGTTGAAGGAGCAAGTTGAAGCCGATGTGTATGATCCCAGCATGAAGGAATATAGGCACGATGAAGCGCCACCATTGATCTGGGGCTGGATCGTCGAGGCTGCCGCCGACCCTAGGATTGTCCTTCGGGCTTGAATTGCAAAGATCGGAAAGCTGGCACGTAACGCTATCTCCAGTAGTCGCAGTAGCATTAGGGCACGGCCACGAGATGTGCACCGCGCTGTCCTGCACACCCGCCATGCTGTGCATGCAGGGGACATATCTCGCTCCCATGTTGATGAGGACATACGGCGAAGGTCCGATCATCGGGTTGAAAGAAGGCTTGATCTCAATCGGAGACTTGGTCAGGACCGCTGCAGCACAATGTCAGCACTTTGCTCCTTCTTCGGAACTAATCTGTCCAACTCACCATTTCTTATAATCTCCACGATAAAGACAATCAATTGAGCAATCGTCAAAATGTACACCACCCAAGTAATCTTTCCCTTGAACCAACCCTGCTTGGTCTCCTGTCTGCGGTCTCGCCTCCTCTTCTTCCTGGGATCTACATCTCGAACAAAGGGATCGTCCTGCTCATGCGGAAGGATGGGAGATACAGTGTGCGTCGAATCATGTTTTGGTTTCCTGCCGTTCAAAGGTATCGCATTGTCGTCATCGAAAGGATCCGCGTCATCGTGTATGCGCCCACTCGCTCCTGAGTAAGACTGTGCAGGCTGTTGATGGAGGTGGGAGTAAGGAGGAGCGGCGACAGAGTCATCGAATGGCGAGGTTGGCGGGAGCGGCGGTAGCGGCGATTCATGTCTGCGGTCTGGAAAGTCGTGGTAGGGTTGCGAATGGGTGGTCGGGTGGGTGTTGTAGTAATCGTTGGCAGCCATAGCGGTAGACTTGGATGTAGGGAAAGCGAATGATTGGCGGCCAGTATGGTTCCTTTAGCGAGCGCTGCTCAGAGTGAGCGATAAACAAGGCTTTCACGCTCAGCCCAGGCGTGTTTTGGAGTCCTGCGTGGCCTTGCACAGCGTCGTCAGAGCAGCTTGCGTGAAGAGGACCAGGGCGCCCTGGTCGAAAAGATGTCGGCTATTTGGGGGCGAAGTCAGAGTGAATGGTGAAAGAACGAGCGGGAGTTTGCTGCCAAAAAAGTGTTGCATATGTATGTGTGTGTATGAGTTGTGTCAAGCGAATGTCAGGCTGAATGAGTTTACCATCAGGCTGCGTGGTGTGGTGAATGATGAGGCTCGTGTGCTGTGTCCCTGGAATAGAAACGTGAATGCGAAAGTCGTCGTGGCGCAGTCTCCCTTGTCCACGAATCAAGCAATCGCTGTCACCAACTTTCCCACGCGCCGTTTCACATCTGCACAACGCCACTTGCGTACACACATATCATCCGGAGATCACTATAAACATCGACAAAGCTACCATTTCTTCGACATACTGCACGCAATGTCAAGACATAGTATAGGGCACATTGGAATCTTGTCTTCACGATGGAGCTGGCGTGGGTTCCTGCGAGCGTAGAACAAAGCTCTCGTTGAAAGGCGCTTCCCATCATCTGACCAGTGGCGTGAGCAGAGAGCCTGATGAGTAGCAAGAAGACACATGCACTCGACGTACAGCCCACAAGCAGCCTTGTGCAGGCAACGGGGCTCAACGACTTGGCGGCAGAAGACTGTGACCACATACCATCAGCACACGATCTTGTGCTGAGGATGAACATCTCTGTGCATATTAACATTACTTATCCATTTCTATCCTCTACAACGAAGCGCCTGTTGGGGTATACTCATTCCACCGTCCTACACTGCCACATACTGTCATGACTTCTCCTCTCTCACTCCGATCATGTCGTCTTCAAGACTTTAGGCATTGGTGGAGGAGCCAGCTCCGTACCAAAGATCTTGTCCCAGAAGCGGCTGGTTACGCCAAAGCCGTTTTCGTAGTCCATGAAGTGGTGTTGCAGGTGGTACTTCTTCAGTTCCTTGTAGTAAGATGGAAGACTATTGGAGTTGTCAGTATAGGAATGGATGGATTAGGACATAGGGATTGACTTACGTCTTGTGGTGCAGGAAGTAGTGTGTCAAGTCGTAGCAGATGTACCCGAAGATGCCGCCGCAGTACACAGCGACAGCTGCGTACCAGTTATAGAAGAAAATGGTGTGTGCTAGCTTCCAGAATGGTGTTGCAAGAACGAGGAATAGAGTGGGCGGCATGACCAGTCGTAATCTGTCCATGGGAAGGTAGTGGTGGATGCCGTGAAGCAGGAAGTGTAGCGTCAGGAAGACTCTATTATCCGGGAGATACTCATCGACGTGGAAGAGACAGCGGTGCATCCCGTACTCGACCAAAGTCCAGAAGAAGACGCCGAAGATCCAATACGCTACCAGTGCGGGTAGACTGAGTTGGGTGCCTGCGAGATATGTACCGTATGCCACCGGTGGCAGCCACACGGTGGGCACAACCCACCAAGGCGTCTTGGAGAGCGGCTCGAGAAAGTTGCCAAACAGAGGTGCGCTCTCGCCGCCCTTGTAGTGTCGCGGTCGGTGAACTTGCTCCAGATAGAACTTCTTGCTGAACCCTCCGAACCAGACCTGCATCAGGAGTGGCCTCTCCAGGTCCAAGAACTTATGCTTCTGGTAATCAGACTTCAGATCCGTCTCCTTATTGAGATCCTCCTCTGAGCTCATTCCCGTAGACTCATACACCGCCTTCCCCTCTCCTTCTCCATTGCTCTTAACATCCTCTCTCGCCGTCACCTCCGCCGCCGCACCATTACCAGTCCTCCTCAAATCCCGCATGCCCTTCTCCGACGGCTCCATAGGCAGCACAGCAAACGGATCATCGCCCTGCTTCACAGCCTCGAGCACCTTCTCCGTCGCGACAAACCCAACCAGGTAATCATCCAGAATCTCCCACGCACTCTCGCTATGCGCATGTGAAACCTCGTCTTCCATGGCCTCCTTGACATCCCTGCCGGCATACTCCAGGATCAGGTCGCCTCCGCCGGGGTGATCCTCGAGAAAGGGCGTGATGTCGTAGACTTTCGTGCCGACGGTGACATAGCAGGACTTTGCGGTATTGTGCGCTGCGACCTCCGCGGACGGCAGCGTCGGGAGGGTTCGACCAGGCATGATGATGCTGCGCTGCGGAAGCGGTCGGGAATAGGAAGAGGTAGGAAGACGTATACGACAGGGTGAGTGTTCTGTGAGAAGACAGATTTTCTTGAGTTTTAGAAATCAAGATTGCGTGGCAAAGAATATGAGGAAGGGCAACCTGGAGAGTAATGAAGTCTCCTGTTCGAGATGAGCGTTGGCGTGGCGCGACTTTTGGTTCCGAGCCAGTCGCACGCAGATCCTCAACTTAGTTGCCGTGTGGTCCCCTGATTTCTCTCCCGACTCCGACCGTGTCGCGTTTTCTGTCTCCCCTTGTCCATACTATTGCAGTCAACGAGAAGTATCGGCAATAATGTCGGTATATTCACGACATGCTCTCGATACTTCCGAGACGAGCTCGCTCCTTGTTCGCTTTCAATGTGCATATGAAAAGATAACCATCACTTCGTCCCCAATTACGCTGTCCACCCATTCCCCATATTCTTCCCTATACTCTCCACACTCCCAGCACTGCTAATACTCATTATGGCATCTTCAGCACTCCCAATACCCTGGGAGGCAGCTTCATCCTTCTCTCCTGCTACTTTCCGAAAACGAGAAAAGAAATGGATGTGACCACGCATAGAGAGCATCGAAAGTTCAGTAATGCATCCAAAACAAAAATACCACTACCGTGCTCATGAATAGCTACATTTACCAGGCATCGCAGCCCCTAGTGTTAGTCAGTCGTCATGTGAAAAGGAGCAGGGAAGCTCTCTGGATATACCAACTTATCCTACCCATCGACGTCCAATTTTCGCCTGAGACATTTGACGAGGACTTCCTTTTTTGAAAATCAACAATTCTGTACTGACAACTCATAATGCCGTCCGTCCCGACGTTGCTTGCCAACGAGATGAGAAAAACGCCACGCTCTTTACACCACTTGTCACGCCGTCGCCCAGTATACCGCCGCTGCCCGCTCGCTAGTGCCTTATTTCATCATCACGCGAGGAACGTACCTTAGAAGTTGGCCGCCTTCGGAAAGTTCATATGGTAGACGGCATCAACGACGTACTGCGCTGTAATCATCTTGCCACCGAACCAGCGACCATTAAGGCCCCGAATCGCATTCTCGCCGCCCTGGACACGGTCAAATTTGATGTAGACTTCACCCTCGTTGTTGTCGAGTGCAAGACCGATGTGCACGACCTTGCCGTACTTCTCTTCGCACTCAGTCTTGACATCTTCTTCGAGTTCTTTCTGCCAGTTGGGTTCGGTCTCTCTGTGTATCGTGTCAGTTACTACATTTCCGTCAGAGGATTCTTCCGACTTACTCTTCCTGGTTGTACATGTGCTTGAGGAGAACGCAACGGGTAGCAGTCGGCTGCACGACAACCGGCTTCTTCTGCTGCGTCTTGGGTGCCATCTTTTGTTCTGGCTCGTCAGTACGTGCGAGCTTACGCATGAGCGCATCACGGCTGTAATTGCTGAAATTGACTCCGCCGACGTCGGTGTCATCAAGCGCACTGGCGCCGCCCGTCTTGTCGTTGTCACGGGGCGTTGGGCGATCGAAGTTGCCTGTACCACCAGCGTGAGCACCGCGGCCACCCATACCAGAGAATGAGGAACCTTGAGAGTTATGCTGTTGCTGATTGCCGCCGAAGCGCTGGAGGAGATTCTGGGTGGACTCGGGTGTGAACTTGTCGTTGCCGAGGCCCACACGGATCGGACGACCTGCGAGCTCGAAACCGTTCATCTTCTCCAGAGCCTCTTTTGCCTGCGTCGGGTCAATGAATCTGCGTATTGTGTTAGCAATTGTTCCAGCACCTTGCATGTGGGAGAGAACATACTGCACGAAGCCATAGCCTTTCGAGCGGCCAGCTTCTTCCTTCTGGAGCTGCACAAACTCCAGCTCACCAAAAGGTTCGAAGACATTCTTCAGATCATCCTCGGTGATGGAAAAGTGAATGTTGCCGACATAGAGGCGATGGAATGGAACGCCGTTGGATTGAGTAGCGCCGCCCTCGTTAGTGCGGGCTTGACGGTTCTTCTCTGCTTCAGTGAGCTGCGCAATGATAGGGATGCCGAGTAATTTCTGTCCGGTAAGTTGGATGGCCTTCTGAACTGACTCTTCTTCCTTGAACTCGACATATCCTACACTAAGGACAGAGTTAGCCATGTCACGCTTGTTCGAGTGAAGAATCGCCACTTACCCCTTTGAGCGTCCACTAACACGATCCTTCACAATCTGAGCATCCACCACGGCACCAGCCTGCTCGAAGAAGTCCTTTAGTTCGCGAGAGCGGAGGCGTGCAGCCAGCTGTTGAACGAACACGGTACGCCTGTCGCGCTCATCATCAGTGGGCTCTGGCGTCTTACGCTGCTTATTACCGCCATGACGATCATCTCGTCCACCACGCGAATCGCGACCTCCTCCACGACCACGATCTCTGTCGTCTCTGCGATCACGGCCTCCACGGTCACGGCTGCGACGGCGCTCAGGCTCACGGCGATCTGATCCAGGCCGATAGTGGCGTTCATCGTCATCACGGTCTACAGAGGCACGTCCAGGGCCGCGGTAATAGTCCCCACCGCCGCCTCCGCGCTCACGTGAGCGCTCGCGATGGTTGCGTCGACCGTCTGAGCGGGGAGAGCGAGTCCTACGCCTGCTGCGCACACTGCCATTAGCACTGTCCTTATCACTGCCGCCTCGGGTATCGTCCTCGGTATGGTCGCGTGACCGGCGGGCGCGACGCTCGTCATTCTCTTCTCGCTCGTTTAAATACCTGTCTTTCGAATCGCGGTCGCTCGGCTTCTCGCGGCGCGAGGGTCTGGATGTTGGGGCGGGTTCGAGGTCATCGGGACGGTCGAGGCGGCGCGGGTCGCGACCGGGCGAGGTGCCACCCATCTTGGTGTCGAGGGAGCCATTACCGTCGGCGCCTTTGGCGATGAGGTCTTTGGCCTTCTTCTCCTCACGCTCGAGGAGCTCGGCGATTGCTAAAGCGTCGGCCATCGTTGGTTGAGTGGTTATATTTTTGTGGTTTGTCGTGAAGCTCACAATGCAGTTGTGGGCTGTTTGTCAGAACTGCGCCGAGCTCGAGTCGACTCTAGTAGAGTGATCGAGCGTAGAGATGAAAAATTGGCTGCAAATGTCGCTAGATATGCTTGTGAGGACGGCGGCGGCTAAGGCACAGCGAAGATGAGTGATTCACTCGTGAGCCTCGATCACAGTCGCCGTGCAGTGTACGGGGTCAGCTTGTGGTGAGGATGTTGGTGATGTTGTGTGGTTGGATGTGAAGCGGAGGGGGCACGGTCGAGAATTGAGACTTCGACGACTAGCGGCCAAAGAACTAGCGTCACGTGCACGTTGAAATCGATACATATCCGTACTGTACATTGTTTGCGTCAAATAAAATATATCGAAATCATGCTATTCTACAGTGAATACAAACGTTCAAGACACAAAGAGTGAGCCTTGCCGCAACCCAGATTTTCAGGTGAAGAATGTCATGCAAGATCGTTTCGTCGGAAAAGTGCATCCCGAAGTCATCATCTACAGGTTAACGCCAATCGAGATCTTGTTCGGGTTCATCCAGGTATTGCCCATATGCCTTTTTTTTCCTTATACACATTCCAAGTCCAAGTCATTGCGATTCATCATTTCCTCTTCTTGCCCTTTCCTGCGGGATTCGCGGTCCCCAAGATAGCATCAAAAGTCTTGCTGGCATCTACAGAGTGCGCTGGAGTTCTCGGCCTCTCCTGCGGAATGGTTGCGGCAGCTCTGCCGTCGGGACTGACACCCGCAGGCAGTGGAAGAGCTTCGAGCCCCAGGCCTAGCGAGGAGTGGCGCTTGTTCCCACCGCTGTGTGTGCTGTTTCGACTGTCCGGCCGAAGGAGATCATTTCCAGAGGGTGGAGCAGGGAGACCGTCATTCTCGACGCCAGTGCCGCCATGAGCCTGTTGTAGTTGCAGCGCTTGGCTGAGGATGGGATTAGAAGCACACCACTTCTCAGCCATCTCCCAGCAGTGGCTGCGTCGGTATATCCCTTCCACCCCGTGCTCGACGACATCAGAGGGAAGACTGACGACTCCACCTCCGGCGCCACCGACGGAGAACCAGGTTCTTCTCGAAGCGCCGGCGCCGGCATTGGGATCGGCCCAGGGAACACCGGATCTGGGTGGCTCGCAGAGGAAATACTCGACCCCTTTGATCCATTTCAAGCCAGGAGCATCGCACGCAAGCATAGGCAGTGCTTGGAGCACGGTATACATGAAGATCCACTGTCCAATTCGCAGATCTTCAAGCTCGTTGATGGTGCATCCATGAGCAGCGCGCTTCTCCATCTCGCGAAAAGCGTCGACAAAGGGCGTGGCTTGAACATCGCCATTCCAGCTCGCGCGAAGTATCTGTTGGATTTCATCGTCCTTGAGCTTCTTCTGCATGGCCTTGGCATCCTTCTTCGCGTCGCTGCCGTACTCCGAGCGAGTGCTCTTCAGGGTGGGGAATCTGGGTAGGTCAAAGGGAACTGGCGGCTTCACAGGCGGCGAGGAGCGGTCATACTCCGATAGCACAGCTCGTAAACCCGTGACTACGGCATCGTCCCTGCCGCCATCTTCGATGCCGCCATCAATTGTCCTGGTGGTCAAATGATTGCGATCAACAAGGAGATCGTATAAAGAGGAAAGGTCATGGTAGACATCCCGTAGAACCAAGCGATTGAGGCCAGATGTCTCCAAAGTATTCTTTTTGCTGCTGGCTTTTGGTGGCCAGTCTCCATACCGCTGCTTGTACATTCCCATGACAAACTTTCGCATGCCGAGGAAGTGCTCTTTCCATTGATCAAATCGCACGCCAGCTTTGCGCTCGATGGAAGTCTTGGAGCTCATGATTCCGGAGAACAGAAATGGAAAGTCGAAATCAGTCATGATGATCCTGATGGAACCGACTCGCTTCTCGAGATCCATGGCGGCGCGTGTGAGACGATTTTGCGTAATTGGCGAGATCATATTGAACTTCGGCGTCTTCAGGGAGAGCAGGTCGTTATGCTTGCCAGCTCCGTGAGTGAAAGCCTCATTGTATAGAAGTACACTCTTCATGCGTTCGCCAAGGACTATTCCCTCGATAGTCTTCTCTCGACTCGCCCTGACATCTGCCAGTCCGAGCTCTTCAACGTAATTATCGAAGCTTTGGTTTGCGACCTCGCCATAAGTAGAGCCGTCGGCGTTCGAGAACTGAAAGGATTTGAGAATGCCCGCTATCGTCATGAAGATATGGAAGAATGTGCTTCTCCTCTCAGTCGCAATCAAAGACTGCCCGCACAAGAAGGCCAGGAAGTTGCGATAGTCAACCAGAGTCTGAAGGTCCTCTGTAGCTCCTTTATATTCGTTCGCCGGTGTGGCTGGCCCTTTCGTTTCCGAGCTCAACTTGATTGGCAGGTACAGGTGAGCCTCCTGGGGATCAGAAAAGGTCGAGTAGCCCCCTCGCGAGTCTCGAGAAGAGGTGGAACTAGTCGCGTCGATGCCTCGTTGTTTTGGGCTCATAGGAGGCGTAGCAGGATCGTTGATGGCCAATCGTTGTGCCCTCGCCTCCAACGGCATCTGCTTGCGGTCTCCTGTGACAACAGCGTCGTGGCTGTATACATCGCCAAAAGCCAGTTTGGTCAAGATAGGTGAAGAAGCGAGAACGGCAGAGTCGATCTTGAGTGAAGCGCCCTTGCCAGAGTCCCGTGGGTAGAAGTATACGTGGCAATTCCCATCATTGTTATCCCATAATTCCTGCAACGGTCGGCCGTTCAGCAGAGCTTCGGTATCATACGGCAGTCTCTGTGGATGTCCAGCAATCCACGCAAGTGGTCCTCTTGATCCGTCTCCTTGACCCTTGCTCTTCGTCCACCAATGTTTCTTCTTGTCCTTAGCAAGATTGTCACCACTGGGGGAACTTGGAATGAGCGAGGGCTGGTCGGGCAGATGGATCGTCGGAGTCATAGATTGGCTGATGGGGCTATAGTTCCCGGGCGTCCCAGGCCGTGATCGATCCTGAGAATTCGTTCTCGAGTGATGCCCGCTGAAGCTGGGCGGGGGAAGTAAAGAGGGATCCGCTATGTTTCCGTTGCCGACATCGTCCCTCAGATCTTGCAGCGTGGGTAGTGTAGGTTCCTGCATGGGAGCGAGATACTGTCCCGATGGTTGCCTGGCTTGCGGACCTTGCTTTGAGAGCTTGCCTGGCGACTTGGAGCGCGAGGCATCGGGCGAGAGTTGGCGGGGTGTCGTCGACGCACTCTGCTTGTCACTGGAAGTGGTCCCCGAGCTGAATATGGCGGAGAGTCGACGAGACATGGCTGTCAGACGCTTCCAGGAATACAGAAGGGCAATGTCTCGTCAGATGGGCATGCGGCGTATAACAATGTCTTTCCGAAAAGAGCGCGCGCAAGGTGGCAGCTGATGTTGATGTAGACGTATGTACCTCGAGAAGCGTAGGTAGGTTGCAACGTCTCGCCGGTCAGAAGTCAGGTGGGCACATGTCAGGAATAGATCATCAGTAGCGAATGTCGTTAGTCAGTGAAGAAGAGGAAGAAGAAGAGGAGGAGTAATGCAGGAGGAGGATCAATAGAGGAACAAGGCGCGGAACTCGGGCTGATGTCCAAGGCAGGCTATGTAGCAGAGCACCGCGCCTCTTTCTCACAGGGCCTCTAAGGAACAACGACGGACGTGTGAACATTCTGCCTGCTAGTGCCAGGACCACGTCATTGCCCAGGTCTCCTCTGCGCACGGCTGAGCGACGTGACAGTACATAAATTCCCGGGGTTTCGTGATCATCGGTCGGCTGAGTGCTTGTTGCCGTGCCATGCGTGAGGCCAAGAATCGCTCCGTGTAGCAAGCGCCTCATCAGGCGCCGTGACACGAAACGGAACAACAAGTGAGGTGGCAATAATCTCTCGCAGCCAACAAGGAAAGTTTTTGCTTTGACGACAGGGTTTAGGGCGTAAAAGCTGAAAGGCTTAGTAGTTAGCGTGACACAGCATAACGTGTTTCCCCTTCCCAAAAATAACTCGCTTGGCGTGAGGCACTCCGTGTGGAGGAAACAGACTTGCCGTATTGGGCTCCGCAGCAACTCGTACACGAAACAATAATCATCTGTACTCTGCAATCGACGACATACAGTGCGAACTAAATGTCGAGCCATCGTCGTCGAGCTTGCGCAGATAACATACTGCAGTATTGCAGGATCCGACTCTGGTGGATTCAGACCGGATATATACGTATGTAGCTACGTGCATCGTTAACTGCGGTAGAATGTAGGGAAAGAATCCGGCAGAACCCTTTTGGTAATTCTCCAATCAATGAGTTCATGTAACAAATGTCTATCCTCTCCACCCTCTTCCGGATCGTACTGCGCTCCGGGAGCACGGAAACAGTAACGGCCATGTGCGATGATCAAGAAGAAGAAGCGAAGAAGCCGGCAATCAATCTCCTCCGCGGCTGGCCGGCCACTTCTCTCCTCCCCGTCGACCTCATCAAAGACGCTGTCAACCACGTTCTATCCGACACCTCAATAGCACATCCCGCCCTCCTCTACGGCCCGGACCCCGGCTACGAACCGTGTCGCGAAGCCATAGCAGCCTGGTTGGACTCCTTCTACCAGCCTCGGAGCACCACCATCGAACCCGCAAGAATATGCATCACAGGCGGCGCATCGCAGTCCTTGGGCTGCATGCTCGACGTATACACAGACCCTTCGTACACGCGGAATATATGGGTCGTCGCGCCGGCGTACATGCTCGCCTTCAAAGTGTTCGAGGATGCGGGCTTCACGGGCAAGATGCGTGCTGTGCCTGAGGATGACGAGGGCATAGATGTAGAGTATCTGCGAAGAGAAATGCAGAAGAGCGAGGGTGCCGCAGATGCTGCGAGACCGCAGTATAAAACACATGCGCCAAAGGTGTACAAGCACGTCGTGTACTGTGTCCCTGCTTTCTCGAATCCGAGTTCTCGGACGATGAGCTTGAGGCGGCGAGAAGAACTCGTGAGATTGGCAAGGGAGTTCGATGCTCTCGTTACGTGTGATGATGTCTACGATGCCCTGCAATGGCCAGCCGATGTTTCTGCTTCCAGTAACACGGGAGCGAGGACAAAGCTCGAGGCTATGAAAACTGCCACTCTTCCGCGGCTGGTGGACATCGACCGAGACTTGGATGGTGGTACCGAGCGAAAGGATGCAGACGGCTTTGGTAATGTCGTCTCGAATGGCACCTTCTCAAAGCTAGCTGGGCCTGGTCTCAGATGTGGTTGGATCGAGGGCACAGCCAAGTTCGCATTTGGTGTGTCACAAGCGTAAGTCAAGTCTGCTTTCGTTCGTTCTCCCGTTGTTCCTATGTTGCATGTGCGATGATCCACGAAGCTCGACTATCTCGTTGAGTCACACCCAAAAGACTGATACATTTCAACAGTGGTTACCAGAAGTCAGGCGGAGCTCCAAGTCAGCTTACCTCGACCTACGTTACACGGCTCCTCAGTACTGGCCAACTCCAGAAACATATCGAGACAGTCTTACGTCCAGCTTACGCCTCCCGGTACAAGACCATGACAAGCGCTATTGAGCAACACTTGCGGCCCCTCGGATACACGATGCCACAGCCGGATCGCGACGTCGTGGGCGGCTACTTCATTTGGCTCGGTTTGCCGGACGGAGTGACAGCAAGCGAGCTAGCACAGAAGTGCCAGGCGGAGGAGAAGTTGGTCGTCGCACCTGGAAATCTATTCGAAGTCCCGGGTGATGATGCACTGCAGTTCACAAGCAGTATTCGCCTCTGCTTTGCATGGGAAGACGAGCCCAAGCTGGCAGACGCTATCGGCAGAATCGCCGCTGTCACCAAGAGGCTTGTGGGAACCGCTCAAGATAGTGCAGGCGATTTTGTGGTCGTCGAGAAGTCAGAGTCGGATAGCAATCTGCAAGCTTTCATGTAGTCATGCTAGCCCGAACGATTTCTGGGTGTCATAGAGGATCTCAGTGATCGATCGGCATGAGGCGACAGCAAGATCGAAGAGAACTGGCTTCAGTGATAGGCACGGATGGCATGAAGCCGATCAGCGTGTCGACGTTACGTTGACTACAAGGGCGCTCGTGGGTCCTGCCATGTCACGACGCCATCTTCTCTCTGAGTCTGAGTTTTGTCGGGTCAGAGCGCCACAGGAGCATATTGCAATCACACAAGGTCACGTCTTGCGGCTCATTAGTCAAGTGGTGTAGCATAGGATTGCCGGTCATCGCTGGCACCATATTCCATCACGTTCTTGAGATGGCAAGTCGGACGTATGTCTCGTTTCTATCTGGTCATTATGTCCATCGTCCCGTTTGATATCACGTGAGCCTTTGAGCAGCCTGCTCTTTGTGCCGAGCGTGACAGTCTTCCCTTATGACTGATCGCCGGGTTCAATCTGAAGCAAGCCAGGGTAGTGTTGTGGTTGGACAGAGGCAGAGTATCTGTCAGGCACCGAAGCTTGTATTTTGCACGGTGGAACCAGGGGTTTGGGCAGTGGGATTCGGCATGCGGCCGGCAATCCTCAATCAGACACGCCAGGTCATGATGGCCAAAGGAAGCAGGCGGGAGGATGATGAGTTTGCCGCCAGATGAAGATTGCCAAAGCGATGGGCGAATGGGCGCGTAGAGAGGGACTCTGCGCTTGAAGAGGTGAGGCAAAATCGTAAACGCACCATTTTGGTAAGTGACCAATCAGCGGGGCAGATGGCACTGCGGGGTGCAAAGGGCCAAACCTTGGCGGCCGGGCATCCCTGTCGCCATCGCAGAAGCTGGCGACGACACCTCCTCCTACCATGTGTTCGGAGAGAGTGAGCGCGCATCGAAGCCCCCCCTTGCCCTTTGACTATGTTGACCCGTCGTTTCATGCGGCGGCGCTTCGTGGGCCGCTTGGAATCTCGGGATGGAAGTCATCGATGATGCGCGACGCGCCCGAGAGTGGCGAGCCAGAGGTGGTCAGGGTGAGCGAGTGTTGGCCACATTCCATTCCATTGCCTTCCCGCCGTGCCGTTTATCGCCCGCTCAGCAGCACGCACGGCAAGACAGTGGAGCAAGAGGCCGGGGGAGAATGTGACGGCGTCGGTCGACGAAGAGGTCATGAGAAATGATGGCTGACCCAGGATGTCGTACCAGTTGGCCGCTGATGTCGCCTGCCTCGCACATAGCATCTGCCATCACTCTGCATGCTCAATCGACTGCGAGAGAGATATAAGCGGGCTCGATGAACGAGAGCAGACGGGCATGGGGGGTGCATAGATCAATGCGACAGCACGAACGATCAGATCTACACTTGACTACTACACTCACAGCTACTCCCCCCCTCCCGTGCACGCAGCCCTGTGGAGCAACAGATGTGAAACGACAGGCTCGCAGGTCGAGATTCACTGCCGGACGGACGACTGGACCACGACGCACTTCTGATGTACGCTAGACACCCTTCGCTTCTACTTCTGCTGCGACTGCAATGTCCGACCTACTGTCACTCACTGTATTCTCTCTGCTTCTTATGCTCCGACTGCCCTACATCACCCCCATCCTCCTCCTCCTCCTCCTCCCTTCTCTGCACGCCTTCACTGCACTCTTTTCTTTCTCCCACCCCGCCCATTGTCGGAGCCAGCATCGTTATTATTGTTCTTTCTTTATGCAATTTTGACAATTGCTTTCATTGCCCGCCGCTCCGCACGTCACTCATTGTCGTCGCCATTCACGTCGTGAACAACGCAAAACTGCCAGATCGGGCCAGCGCGAGCCGTTCTTAAAAGCTTCTCGCTCCTTCCCACTTTTGCCAACCACCACCAGCACCCGTTCCAAACATCGCAAGCAGATCACCAGACACCACGAATCCGCACCTCTGCACACTCACTTGCGCAAAACAACACTCTTTAAAAGCACAATCACCTTCCTTGGAATTATCAGTGCTGGTCACTGACATTCTGGCTTCCACAGCCAATTCTTCAACAACAAACATCTTCGCAACAAGTCCAAAGATGTTGACTTCCAACAGCGCTATGCGCCTCATTACGGTGCTGTGCGCCTTCCTCTGCATCGCTCACGTATCAGCTGTTCCCGCGCCCGTGACCAGGAAATCTGTCGCACGCCAATCCACCGCGACTTCTTCCTTCTGGTTGGCCAACGTCAAGCATCAAGGCTCCGTTTGGGGTTCCGAGGACTCCAGCTACCAGGTCTTCCGCGATGTCACTGCCTTCGGTGCCGATCCAACTGGCGCTTCAGACTCTTCCACTGCCATCCAGCAAGCCATCGACTCCGGCGACCGCTGCGGTTGGGGATGCAACTCTTCTACTATCTTGCCGGCCATCGTCTACTTCCCTCCTGGAAAGTACTTGATCGGCCAGCCCGTCGTCATGAACTACTACACCCAGATCGTTGGCGATGCTAACGACCGTCCAATCATCTGGGCTGCTAAGAACTTCACTGGCATGGCGCTTTTCGATTCTGACCCGTACCATTACGACACGGCTACCGGGAACGCAGTCAGCTACTGGACCAACCAGAACAACTTCTTCCGCCAGATGCGCAACCTGATCTTTGACTTCACCACTGCCGATGCCCCAAGCACTGCGACTGCTATCCACTGGCAGGTTGCCCAAGCCACTTCGCTGCAGAACATCGACTTTCTCATGCAGAAGGGTAGCGATCAGCAGGGTGTCTTCATGGACAACGGCTCCGGCGGTTGGTTCAGTGATCTGTTCTTCTCTGGTGGTAAAGTCGGCGCTTTCTGTGGTAGTCAGCAGTTCACATCTCGCAACATCGCATGCCAGGACACTACTACCTGCATCTTCATGAACTGGAACTGGGGATGGACTCTCTCCAACATCTCCATCAGTGGCGCTACCACTGGTATCGACATGTCTAGCAGTCCAGCCAACCAGACTGTCGGCTCCATGATTCTCTCGGACAGTGTCATTTCTAACACTCAATACGGCATCATGTCTGCATACAATGGCAATGGCGGTCAGAATACGCCCATGAGTGGCGGATCATTGGTCATCGACAACGTCGACATGACGACTGGTGTGCCGAATGCTGTCTTCCTCAACGGCACTGCGGGCGGCAAGCAGGTCCTCGCTGGTGGCTCCAAGATCAAATCATGGGTCCAGGGCAATGTTTATGATCACTCGGCTACCAAGAACACTCAAGTTGGCTTCACCCCAGAAATCACCAAAAGTCAAGACCTTCTCCTCAACGGAAACATCTTCGGTCGCAGCAAGCCACAATACGAGGGCATGGCAGCCAGCAATTTCACTTCTGCCAAGAGCTTTGGCTGCAAGGGTGATGGCGCTACTGACGACACTCAGTGCGTCCAGAGCTTTCTCAATGCTGCAGCTAAGGCAAACAATGTTGCTTTCTTCGATCACGGCGCCTACCTCCTCTCCGACACGATTGTTGTTCCTAACCAGATCGCCATTGTCGGCGAGGTCTGGCCTCTGATGGTTGCAGATGGCACCGCTTTCGCCGATGCCAGCAACCCAAAGCCTGTCTTCCAGGTTGGTAGCCCCAACGACACTTCTTCCGGCATGGTTGAGATCCAAGACTTGATCTTTGAGACCAAGGGCCCAGCACCAGGTGCCGTCATGATCGAATGGAACCTCGACTCCGCCCAGGGAGCCAGCGGCATGTGGGACGCTCACGTCCGTATCGGTGGCTCCTACGGCACCGAGCTCCAAGAGGACCAATGCCGTGGTGATCCAACCACCAAGGCCGACACGACCAAGTGCCAGGGTGTCTTCATGATGTTCCACGCGACCAAGTCCTCCAGCGCCGTCTATCTCGAGAACACCTGGTTCTGGGTTGCCGACCACGACCTGGACACACAGAACCAGACCCAGATCTCCCTCTACAGCGGTCGCGGCGCTCTCTTCCAATCGCAAGGTCCAGTCTGGCTGTGGGGAACGGCATCAGAGCACTCCATCATCTACAACTACCAGCTCGACGGCGTCACCTCCTTCTTCGGCGGCTTCATGCAGACCGAGACACCATACTTTCAGCCCGAGCCTCTCGTCCCCAACCCTCTGGCCTTCAGCACTAACCCGGCCCTCCACGACCCACTCTTCACCATCTGCGCCAACAGCACCGATACATCCATCCCCTGCCAGAACGCCTGGGGCATGCGCATCCTCAACTCCAAGAACGTCCTCATTTACAGCGTCGGCATGTACTCCTTCTTCAACAATTACATGCAAACCTGCATGGCCACGGGCAACTGCCAGGAGAACATGATCCGCATCCAGGGTTCCCAGGTCGACATGTACACCGTCACCACCATCGCCACCGTCAACATGATCCGCGACGACAATCTCGGCAACGCTCCCATTCTGGCGTCCGACAACATGGACGTCTACGGCGACACTCTCGCCTTCTACTCCACGGGCTAAAAAAAAAACAAATTCCCCCTTTTCTCCACCAACATTCCTGTTCTGAGTCGATATGTTTCACATTTCCGCTTTCGCGCACAGCTAGCAACAACAGAGCAAGGTCTTCTTCTTCTATCAGAGAAGAAGCCAAACAGACCGAGCATGGGGAAGGGTTTTCATTAGAGCGGGAGGGCATCGGCGCTGATTTTCTTATCAAACGGACGAGAGAGAGAGAAAAGGAATACCCCAGAAGGTCCACTCATGACGACGGACTCCGCATTTGAAGGCATTAGGGGGGGGGGGGTTTTTATAGGACAATTGCATGCATGGGCAATAAGGCGTTTTTTTTTTTTCTTTTCTTTCTCTTTTTGCTTTTTCGACAGGGAAGAAAGCACTCGACAGGTGGAGGGTTCCACGATAGCATAGAAGTTTTCTCATACAGAGGAAAAACCTTTTAGCAAGGTTGTGTTCCAGAGACTTTCCAACATCGTATCATTTCCTCATCGTTTCTCATGACCGTTTCGAACTTGTGATGATTCGGTGTAGCGGACCTTGAGTAGGTGGTGTTTCTTTGAGGGTCTCTGTGTATTATCAATTCATTCCATACATTTCCAGACTCAAGCGCCTTGGCAACGCAGACTCCTGGGCCCTGATAACAAGTTGCTATGGTATCTAAAGAACAGACCCCACCTTGGAACGCCCTTCCCTTCCTGTTTATCATCATGCTGTCATCGGAAAAGACACACACATAAAAGCCAGAATGCCAGTTCCCAGCTTCCAATTCCCAAACGCCTGTGCTGCCGAACCGCAGATAACTCATCCCGGGAGACCACCGCGAGGCCGAAGCCCGTCTCTCAATTGCTTCTCTTGCTCTCTGGCCTCCTTCTTCATGCTCTTCTCTTGCTTTCTGACCTCCTGCTTCAGCTTCGCATCATGATCCTTCTTGTAATTCTCCCTGAACGCGTTGCGATCCTCCTTGTCAGTCTTGTACACGGCATCAAACTGCTCTGCCGCTGCGTCAAGGTCGGCTTGAACAAAGAATGGCTTCGTTTCCGGCACCCGCTTGGCTTCTGACTTCTCAGCTTCACCGATTACAGACACAGACTTATCGGTCTCGCTGCGCTGGTAATGACAGCGTCGGCCGCCAAACCCGGAGGCCTTCTTAAGGCCCTGTAGACGGTCGCGGGACCTCTCGATCGGCTTTCTGATCAGAGCTTTGGAGAGCTTCTTGGCCGAGTCCACCCGAGACTTGACCATTGTCGATACCTCATTGGTGAATTTGGCTAGGTCACTCTGCATGAGAACGAGGTCCTTGGTGAAGCTGTTGGCAGTCTCGTTGCTGACTTGTGTAGCCTTATTAAGCATGGAAACCGCCGTGTTGCCAATGACCTGAAGATCGCGGGTGACGTGAAGCGCGATCATGGAGGTAACGTTCTTTGTAGCCCACACCCCGGCACCGATTGTGGATGGCAGCTTCTTGGACAGGCTCCTGGCCTGCTGTCTCACGAAGGCCACCTCCTTACTAATTTCTTTGCTGGCTTCACTTCCGGCCTTCTCATACCTGCTTCGCTGAAGTATGCGGCTGCCAAAATCATGCTTACCAGTGAAATTCAGTGTAGGCTTCTGGGTCTGCATGTTTACGTATACCACGCCATAAGCTTCGTCGATGTCGAATATGATATCATACACACCGGCGATCAAGCTTGTCTGATTGAAGGTCAACTCCTGGCCGTCAGCCTTGTAGACGCGTGTTGATACTAGCCGCGGAAGGCTTGAACGGCCAGGTAATGATACAACAAGATGATTCGGCGAAGCTCCTTGGAGCGGAAAGTGGCAGTCCATGTCGGCTACACACGGAATGTCTGACTCCGGTAGCAGATGCTCGATGTCGGATGGCTTTGCACTTGTGGAAGAATTCGTGGCCGCCATCAATGCCGATGACAGACCCTCGCGCCGTGCAGCAAGCTGGACGGCAGGATCGATGCCTTGAGTGGACCACAGGACGACTGATTGGAGCACGACAGCACATAGCATCACGAGGAGGGCCTTGACCATGTTTCGAGTAGGGAAGCTCTGAAGAGATTCGATGGTATAGTCAAACATGCTTCGAATGCCGGTGCTCCTGTTGGTGGCCGCATATGATTTGGACACGACGCCGAAGGGAGCTGGAGCGTCGTGACCCATCAGTGCGAGGACGCGCGGTGCGAGCTGATTGTTGTCACGCATTTCGTAAAGATCAGCTAGCCTGACTGGCAACATTGACTTGTTGTACTTTCGAATCAGCCTCGCAGCTCGCTTGGACGAGGGTCCGTTGTCGTTGGAGTCAAATACCACGAGACTTGGGACGTTGAAGGAGTTGACAGCCTTCTGCGCTTCTCTGAACCACTCTGGCGGCTCGTACTGCAGGTCTGCGAAAAAGATGGCAAGTTCAGGCCTCGGAAGGTCAACCTTGGCATCCTGGCCAACGGTAAAGAAGGAGCTATGCTCTTTGTCTTGATCGAGAATACGAAGCTTGTAGGTATTGGTGGTGCGCTTGATGGCTCCAACACAATGCTGGATGGTGGCCGACACACCACCTTGACCTCGGACAATATGAGCCGATGAGAGACTTATGCCCGAAGGAGTAGCTGGCATGCGCATGACCTTGTATGTATGTGACTCACTCGAATCAGCGTTGTCCATAGCATAGGCAACCATCGAACAGATATCGTCCATGGCGTCTCCGTGAAAGGGACTGTGCTCGGAGACGAACAGAATGTGGTTGGTCTTCCAGCTTGAAGCAGATGATGCTATAGTGGACTGACGTGGAGTCTCGAGATCATCGGGCATATAGTTATCGAGCAGATCGTTCTCCGCTTTGACTTTCCCCGACACGGAATTTCTGCGCTGCGAGGGGGCAGCTTGAGAGGATTCGTCATCGTCAATATCGACGAAAGATTGGAAAGCAGTCGTGGGTGTGACTCGTTGGGTATCATCTTGGTCGAGGACTGTGGATTCTTCCGGATCAACCTCGCTCTGGGAGTCATCTGGAGTGTCTCCACCATTTGAAGCGATGCTTGCGGTATCATGTCCATCCGATATCTCGGAGAGATCGTCGAGCATGTCATACTCGCTCGACTCGCTGGTATCGTCTCTCTTGTCCATTCTTAGCCTTGCTTCCAAGGAGCTGAGAGCTGCGGGCGGTGTCGGCGAGTGATGTCTACGGGACTGGTGAGCAGTGAGGTCGGGGACGGAGCCGTCGTCGTTGAGGGTGGGGAAGTTGAGATCGAAGGGATGTGTTGGCAGAGAGGTGGGCGAGGAGATGTGTGGAGGAGTGTGAAGCTGCTGTGGCACATGATCATTCAGCAACGGAGCTGCATGGCGGGCGAGTATCTGGGGAGATGCAGTGTTGGCGGCATGACGACCATCGTCGCTGCGGCTATCGTCGTTGTCCATGGTGGGTGTGCTGGAAGACAGGGCAGGCTGCGCTCGCGCTGCTGGAGGAGGGAAATATGTTGTGAGAAGGCAGAGGATCGGAAATGTGAGACGACAAGAGTTGCGTGACGGTTTGCTGTGAGGGAGATGGTAGGAGACGGTATGTGAGGAGGGCGTAGATGCCTGGCTCGGTGGGGAGGGACAAGCTAGCTTACCTCTGCCTCTGCCTCTGCCTCTGCCTCCGCCTCTGGTTCTGTTGCGCAGACCGAGTGCTGTGCTGGCGAAGTCACCAAGCGTCGTGAAGCACAGGAAGGTGGTTGACAGCCGGTGTCGAGATATATGAAAGAGAGAGAGCGAGAGAGCGAGGGAGGGAGGAGAAGGGAGGATGTAAAGGATACAATCACACTCCCCAGTGGTGGTGGATGAGACAAGATGCGGCCACACCCAGCGTGATCCAGGCATCTACGTCGACACCTCACCTTCACCTCAGCTGCGCGTCGCGGGGTCGTTCCTTATCGCACATGATAGCGCTACTGTATATCACAAGCTCTCGGCAACTCCCGCCGCGGTGACTGAGGTGTGAGCCGCTGGCATGTATCGCGTAGCGCATATCGCAAGAGCAGAGCGCTAGCATGTGAAAGAAGTCGCTTGAGTATGTGTTGAATGATAGTCTGGTCATCTGATTGGAATCCATCCGACGTCCTACATGTACCGTAATTGACTGCTTCGATTCCAAGTCGCGTCAGCAGCGCGAATCTCCGGCTAAGCATACATATACTGTAACGTTAGTCCAGCACTACGCGCTAACGGAACCCTTAGCCGAGAGTCACGACAGACATGGAGTCTCGATGGAGTGAGTGTCGTCACACTATCGATGAATTCGACTGCCACGACCACAACACAAACGTCTTTCATCACTACATCTCACCAAGGAGTATCTGTCATGGATGGCCGACCGCAGAGGCGCTCTCATACCCTTCATCATCATCGCATGGGTCGTGCTGTCTCCTGAACCCGCCCGTGTCCACAACGCCATCCCCGACGGACGTCCCCTGATTGACGATGTAATCGCAGAGGAGCAACGCTGGCTCGGCGTCGTACAGAACTCAACCTGGGACACAGCCTTTGGCAGTGAAGGCCACAATTTGAATGTGACTGGCCTGGAGTCGGATAGAGGCTATGCGTGGGACTCGTTAGGAGGCATAAAGTCCCGTGCGCGGGAACAATTGGCGTATTCGTTAGGAGACTGGGGGACAACCGCTCTGGACGAGGGAACAGAAGAGCAAAATCCCATACCATTGTACAGCAATGTCACTGGACACATACGTGGATCGTGGCATCGCTCAAAATTGGTAGAGAGTGTTCCGGTGCCACAGCTGAACATCTCAGCATATGCGCCTCCAGGACCATTCGGACAACCAGTCCATATCGGCCAGTTCGATCGAAACATCACTGGCTCTGAAGGCGATGTTACCGTTCGCTTTCACGAGAAGAGCTTCGTTGGTGTAGAGAATGGAGCCTCGAACATCACTGAGATGAGCATCGAGCTGTCAGTAACCGACAAGAACTCCTACGACGAGTGGGAGCTTCAAATGCGCGGCATCTACTTTGTCGAGCTTGGTCAAGCCATTTTGACTACCACAAGCGATAAGTTTGCAGGCTATTTCATCCTGCCACATCTGGCATTGTCTCAACACACCTTCGAGCAAGCGAGGACTCTCCTCAACGACTCGATCTCGTATACCATTCAACGTCAGGTCGACCATAGAACTGAGTCTCTCAACCCATGGCATTCGAGAGTCGATGGAAGCCAAGATTCCGGCTTGGCATTGCCGAGTTGCGACCTGGTCATGTACTTGCAGCAACTTGCTCCAGCCACAAGCACTGGATACTCAACATCCCTGATGACAGTCCTTGAAAATGAGTTGCGGTCTCCCACGGGGGCTGTGCTGCCCAATGCACCCGATCTACGATTCTCGATGCTTGCTTTCTCACCCGACTGCGGATATGTACTGGAATCCAAAGGCCCGCCGGATAATTTTGTGCAGAGTGCTAATCATATGATCGGACCCAAGATGGAAGTCCAATATCGTCAAAGTCGCCGGCATCTGCTTCTGTTCTCATTAGCTCTGGCTGCACAACTGTTTCTACTCATGCGACAAATGCGAGAAGCTAGCACACCGTCCACACGGAGTCGGATCAGCTTCTACACGATTGCTATGCTGGCCCTAGGCGACGGCTTCACCACCATGACCTTCCTGTTGATCAGCCTTTTCGTCTCTGGTCTCTGGGTCAACCTAGTTGGTACAGGTTTTCTGGCATTCATCAGTGTCTCCTTCTTCGGAATGAGATTTCTGATGGACATCTGGCAGGTCCAAGCTCCGGAGCGCGAGCGACAGGTACGAGAGGAAGTCGAAGAGGAACGGCGAAGAGAGGAACGCTTTCAGGCTGCACTGCAAAGATTGCGCGAGCAGCGCGAACAGCGCAATGCTGCTGCGCAGACCGAGACCACGAATGCCACGACCACAACAGCACCAGCGACTACCACAGAGCCTTGTCCTCCTCCTGTCACGCAACCCAGCGCGGAGGTATTGCCAACATCAACTCCCGTCATTCAACGACCAGTTGATACTGGCGCCACGCCTGTCTTCATGCCATCTGATCAAGAAGGTCTCGAGGCAGTCGGCTTACCACCCGGCCTACCACCAGCAACAAATCCGACAGACACGAATGCTCTCGTACAAGCACGAATGCCCAGTTTCGCATCTTTGTACACCCGTTTCTACTTGCTCCTGCTGGGCACGCTCTTCCTGAGTCTGAACGCTACCTCATGGCCTGCACCCATCCGACGAGTGTTCTTCACTGTCCTGGGCATGCTATACTTCAGCTTCTGGGTTCCTCAGATCATCCGCAATGTACAGCGCAATTGTCGTCATGCTCTGAACTGGGAATTCGTTGTTGGGCAGAGCATACTGCGACTCGTGCCATTTGGCTACTTTTACGGCTACGAACACAACGTCCTCTTCTCCGATATCGATTACTACGGCCTTGCCGTCCTTGCGACATGGATCTGGATTCAGGTCGTCTTCCTCGGATCTCAAGAACTGATAGGACCGCGCTGGTTTGTCCGCAAGGACTGGGCGCCTCCAGCCTATGACTACCATCCCGTCCTCCGCGGAGACGAAGAAGACGCCACCATGCCCATCGGCTTCCTCCAAGAGCCCTCCGCTCCAACAACACCCACCATTGAACGCACGCCGACGAGTCCCATGCTAGCTCGGCGCGCGTCTATGCCGAAAGAAAGCAAGACTAAAGGCAAACGTGTCTTTGACTGCGCTATCTGCATGCAGGAGCTGGAAGTTCCGATTATTGAGGCTGGAGCTTCAAGTGATGCAGGTCTTGCCGGCGGACTACTGGCTAGACGCATGTACATGGTGACTCCATGTCGGCATATCTTTCACAGTGCTTGTTTAGAAGGATGGATGAAATACAGGTTGCAATGTCCGATCTGTAGGGAGACTTTGCCGCCATTATGAGCTCAATAGAACAGTATCTGGCCTGCCAACAGGCAGGCTCTTGCCTTGCCCACTTGGCAAATCCACAGATGCACGTCTGGACCTCTGAACACAAAAGCTAACAGATAAACTCTCCGCCCCAATGCACACTCCGACCGAGCTTCGTCCGAAACTGAAGCTCTCTCCTCTGTATCGTTGAACTCAAAAGATCTAGTCAATTGCTTGGGTCTACTGATTAGCAATCATCCCGCATACCAGAACCCTCACAGAATGCCCAGAAACCTCGTCAATTATAAGTCTCGCCTCCCTCCACCGACGACCCTCGAAAGACGCCCATAACTTCCCAACCCACCATGGCTTCATCAGCTCCCACCAAAACCCTCCTCGTCCTCGGCGCAACAGGAGACCAAGGCGGCTCCGTCCTCCGCTACTTCGCCTCCCTGCCTGCATCCCAACAAACCTTCCGCCTCCGCGGCATAACACGCAACCCTTCCTCCGAAGCATCTAAAGCCCTCAAGGCCCTCGGCGTCGAACTCGTCCAAGCCGATCTCAACGATCTGCAGTCCCTCTCGCGAGCTTTCGAGACAGCAACACATGTCTTCGCCACGACGGACTCCAACCGAGTCATCCAGTCCGCGAGCGAAGACCCCTCGAAGCTGAGTCCCGGGCAGACGCCGCTGTCGTATGCGCAAGCGAACGAGGAGGAGCAGGGAAGGAACATGTAAGAATTAGCGGAAATTCCTCGGGCGAATGCTTTTACTTCCCGTTTCTGTTAGTCAGTCACTTGCTGAAAACCACTCACTGACTCTCACCTTTCGCTTGATTCCAGCATCGAAGCAGCAGTCCGCTCTCCCACGCTCGAGCGCATCGTCTGGTCCAGTCTCCAAGGCCCGAAGAAGTACAGCAAAGGCAAGTATACCCAAGTCACCATGTTCGACGGCAAAGAGAAAATCGCAGATCTCTTCCGCAGCAACGCACAACTCCAAGGCAAATTCAGCCTGCTCATCATCGGTTTCTACCTGCGAAATCCGCTGAAAGTGCCAGCTCTGTATGCTCCGCGCAAGATATCCGAGGAGGAGGGCGTTTACGAGCTCTCGCTGCCCATTTCCGGGGAGAAGGTCGTGGCGATGGCAGATGTCAATGAGGATGTCGGGTCCTGGGTCGAAGCGCTGTTCGAAGCGGCTCCGGGAACGGCGTTGACGGGAGCGAGCCAGATGATGACTTGGACGCAGTGGGTGGAAGCGTGGTCGACTACGTTGAATGTGCCGGCTCGCTTCCGCAAAGCGGGAGTGGAAGAGTGGAAGGCTCGGGTCAAGGCCGCTGATTTGGATGTTATGGGCGGGGCGGTGCTGGAAGAATTCCAGTCTTGCGAGGAGTTTGGATTGAGTGATGTTACGCCGGGGATAAAGTATCCTGAGGATGTGAGTGTTGAGCTTTTTTGTTCTCTTTCTTTTTCGAGGTGCAGCGTGTTGAACTGATTTTGGGATAGCTCCGCAAGCAGGGGATCAAGATCAAGACTACACCTTTGGCTGAGGCCATGAGTAGGATAGACTGGTCGAGTATCCTATGAGAGGCGAGGTGAGGCGAGGGTGTCGGGCAAGAGATAGGTGTGCGCGTTGGCCGAAAGACCATCGGTTCGGAACGTCTTCTTGATAGGCAGGGATATACATTCCGTACAATTCTGAATGTATATGAAGAGGCAGCAGATTGCAATGAGGACACATCTCAACACATCATTCCAATCTTGAAATGGACGGCAAGCTCACCAAGTCTCCCGACGCCGAAGCCGTTGCAGCGCCGGATCATAGCCATGGCACAATAGAGACGTTCATTGACCCGGCCAAGGAGGCAAAGATGATGCGCAAGTTCGACGTGAGCGATGAACAAGAGCAGAAATTCGTCGGATTGGTGACTGATGACGGCCCTTAGTTCTTCGCGATCGGCTTGTTCGGTCTCTTCTACATGATGGCCAATCTCGACCGAAGTAATCTGGGAAATGCGCAGATCGCTGGTATGCCCGAAGACATTGGTCTTGTGGGAAATCAATTCGGCACCGCGACGACGTTGCTGTAATGAGCTATCAGTCCACTTCAAAGCGACTGAGGCGCTGATAAGATATTAGTTATGCGACGTATGTCCCCTTCGAAGCACCAGCGGCTATGCTTCTGAAGCAGATCAGTCCGAAGTATTTGGTGGCCGCATGTGCGCTGTGCTGGGGGGTCACCACGCTAGGAATGGGTAACGAATGTCGGAGGTCTTTCGGCAGACTCAGCTCATCATGAAGTAGGCTTCATTCAGAACTGGCAAGGCCTGTACGCATGTCGGCTGCTCATCGGTTTCTTCGAGAGTGGTCTGATACCTTCCATCAACGTCTATATCGGGAGTGTCTACAAGAAGGAAGAACGAGGAAAGCGTTCGGCAGTCATATTCGCCTTTAGTGCATTCTCTAGTGCATTCGGTGGTATCCTGGCATTTGGTCTGACGCAGATACGAGGGCCGGGAAGTTTTGCAGGCTGGCGGTGGGTTCGAAACAGCAGTCTAAATGAACGCGCGGCTGACATGCGTGAGCAGATGGCTTTTCGTCGTCGAGGGATTGTTGACGGTCATCTTGGTCCCGCTATTCTTCTTTCTCTTCCCGAAGACTCCGACGACTGCATGGTTTCTGTCGGAAGAAGAGCGGTATATCATGAAACAGCGATATGATTCCGACAGACATTGGGGCGCCGATGAAGTGTTCGCCTGGTCTGAAGTAGTTAAGGCCGTCACGGATCCGAAGTGGTATGCCTTCTGGGTGTACCAGTTCAGTACGGACGTTTCCTTGTATGGGTTAACGACCTTCATGCCCGCGATCATAAACGGTCTGGGATACACGCACGTCAAGGCCAATTTGATGGTACGTACTTGAAGTGGTAGCATGAGTGCGTGTATGTCTGTGTACTGACTGGAGCAGACTGTCCCTGTTTACCTTGTGGCTCTCGTCTGCTTCTTAATGATTGCCTACTTTTCTGATCGCACTGGGATCCGAGGTCCTTTCCTGATCGGACCGCTGTGTTGTTTGATCATTGGGTATGCGATCCTGATATCAGTGGACAACCTCAAAGTCAGGTATTTCGCGTGCTTCGGTGAGTTCAGATCACATCTTCTTGCGAAAGAGGCTAACGTCCATCAGTGGCTGCCATTGGCGTCTACCCAACCACTGGTCTCTCACTGATGTGGCTGCAAGATAACGTTGCAAGACACTACAAGCGGGCCACGATGGTAGGCTTGACTCTGACTCTAGGCAACACGGCGGGAGTGGCAGTCGGCCAGATCTTCACGACCGAAACCAAGCCCCGATACATCAAGGGCATGTCCATCGCCATGGGTCTTGCTGCTGTGGCGTTAGCAATGGTCGTGGCCTTGATGACGGGTATGTTGCTGGCGAATCGCAGGCGAGCGGAGCGTCTACGGAAGGCTGAGGAAGCGGGAGCACCTCTTGAACCACAAGTCGTCAACGGCGATATGGATGTCTACTTCAAGTATTCGCTGTAGACGATGTAAGTGTCGAAAATGATCCAAGAGCGAGATGATAGTGGTGGGAGCAATAATAAGTGGAGGATGGAGTTAAAAATCCCAGCTCCGTGAAGAATGAATGTTTCCATGGTTCCGTCGGTCTCGGCAATAGTAGCCGACGGCGACAACCAGGCGCGAAGAGGGTCCCTTGGTCCCTTCACACTTGGTCTCTTGAGGCTTGCGCGTGGGCTGCAGTTGCTGCACTCGGACAGTCGTGTGAGCAGTCAAAGGATTCGTCGTCTACCTTGTCTTCCACTCCCTCTTCACTACATACTCCACATTCTTGAATGCACTCCATCAGTCTCTCTCTCTATACCCCAGCATTCTCTACTTTTAATTGCATTCGCTTGCGCATGTCTCCGACGCATACTGCACCCCACTGCATGCACCTCATCCGCTTAGGCTCTTCAGCCCTGCAGAAACAATGAACTTCAGCAAACCAAAGACTAACGCTACCCAGTCAGTCGTTCGCAAGACAACCGTCCGGGTTCCCGTCGCCAACTCTGCGAGTCCCCATGTACGGGCGCCGGGCGCTGGCCCTGATCCGAACCGATTCAAAAACGCCCTTGCACGAAGTTCGAGTACCTCGAAGAAACCGCCGATTCCTGCGCAAAGAGCTCTGAATGTCGCATCGAGAGGCGTCAAGCGGAAAAGCGCGACTCCACAGCCTGAACGCCCTCTTTTCAGCGATGACGAAGGAGACGACAACAGCAGTGACATCGGTGGCAGCGACTCAGACGTCTCAAGAAAACGGCTCAAGAGCAGCGTTAGTTCCGTTGAAAGCACCGGTCCACGAAGACCCATCGTATCAGAGAAGGCATTCCATGAAGCTGCTAAGTCTGTCGTAATACATGGAGCTGATGCGACATCTGGAATATATGCGTCCAAATTCAAGCACCCTTGGAAAGATGAGGAATTCACGACCGTTCAACTCAAATACCCGTCACGGTGCCACAAAGAGAAGTTCCAGCTCAAGTGCCCAAAGGACGAGAGGGAAGACTACAAACCCATGGAGGACATCACCGAGACTATCAAGACTGTTTGCAAGTACTATTTCCCAGAAGAGCTGAGCGAAAAGTACTTGAGTGACGAAGACGGGTTCGAGAGACGTTTCAATAAATCCTTGATTCATCAGGATATAGACGAGTTTGCGGATGTAGTCAAGGACTTCAACGCTACGGTCCAGAAGCTTGTGGACGACGGATCAATTCAGAAGCAACTCAGCTCACAGCGCGGCATATCGCTGGACTGGGCTAAGCGCATTCTCGATCAGATCTACGCCCGCACAGTCTCACCCAAAGTCGAGACTCTACGTGCGTACCAGAACGGCAGTGACGATGTCTATGGCGAACTCCTCCCGCGCTTCTGCAGCAAAATCTTCAAACAGACCCACCTCACGCACTCTCAAGTCTTTGTTGACCTTGGCTCAGGCGTAGGCAATGCCGTCCTCCAAGCCGCCCTCGAAATAGGCTGCGAGTCTTGGGGCATCGAGAAGATGAAAAATCCAGCTGATCTCGCGGAGCTGCAAGCGAAAGAATTCCCTGCGAGAACAAAGCTATGGGGTTTAGATACGGGCTCTGTACGTCTACTGCGCGGCGATTTCACCGAGTCCAGTCCCATCGCAAAAGTCCTTCAGCGCGCCGACGTGGTGCTCGTCAACAACCAGGCTTTCACGCCCGCTCTCAATGAAAAGCTTCGAGATATGTTCTACGACTTGAAAGATGGCTGTCAGATCGTCAGTCTCAAGCCCTTTGTGCCCGGCACCTGGAAACTCAACACCCGCAATTATAGTTCAATTGTCGGGCGCTTGGTCCAGTCCAAGTACGAATACTTCAGTAATCATGTCAGTTGGACTGATGGAGGTGGAGACTACTATATCGCCAAAGTGGATCCTGGCCCGCTCACGAGGTTTATGAAAGCGAATGGGCTGTCGTAGGAGAGGAGGCCTGGCGCTGAGGCGAGGAAGAGACAATATCGGAAATCCAGGAATTCCTTGGACAGCGGGGAGTGGTGGGCTAGATGGATGATACCCCCTTGTAGCATAATTGCATATGCCTTTGGTTGTTCGATAGAGATGCTCAACGGCCTGTCTTGTTCTTACGATTGCAGCCCAAGGAAATCTATAAAAATGACAGAATCATCATTGTATTCTCTGTTGTGCCCGCTCATGAGAGCGCAGTATTCACAGAATCGTCGTCCCAAACATCGCATACATCCTCTTCCAACCCTCCGGCCTGTCTGTCCGCTCCTCATCATCGACCGGGATTCCATACTCCATGATACAGCACTCGAAAGGTAAATTGCTCAATTCTTCTCCTTCCCCTTTCTCCTCCAGATTGCCCCAGAGCAAGAACAGCTTTTCCCTGACTTTCGCCAACAATGCCGAGTTCTGTCGCAGGTCTTCGGGATCGCCGACGCCGTTTCCCAGAAGGAATTGTGCTTCTTCGTGGTGCAGGTGGACTTCCAGTGGTGGTGGTGGTTGGCCTGGGGAGGGTGAGGCTTGTTGGAGGAGCAGGGAGAAGTACCATTCGTGCTTGGGCGTGGAGCCGCTCGTGAGAGCCCATTCCATGTCTTCGTCTACTGGTGACGAGGACGGTTCGAGGGGGAGAGCAAAGTCCTCGAGGCTCTTGGGAAAGAAGTCCACGACACGGACTCTGGCGCGGTAGCGAGCGTTAATGAAGGGAAGGGAGTAGGTCTCGCCGTTGGGCAAGGTGTTGGCGTGGCGGGAATTGGAAGAGTCGAGGATGGATTTGAGAGGTGTCAGGGGAACTTCGGTGTGGGAGCAGCGGATGTGTGGGTTCGTATCCTTGCTATTGTGGGTAGTGGTATCGGTGTGTTCGTCGGTGTCTGCTTCCTGTTCTTGCTGAGCTTTTTGTCGTTTCTTCTCGCGTTTCTCTTCTTTCTTTCTTTGCCTCTTCGTCAATTGTCGTTCCTCTACCTGCTGAATTCCAGCATTCAGCTTCTTCTGGACATTTTTGGCGTGAAGCTTTTTCAAAATGACTTCTCGTTGTTTGTCGTAGAGTTCTTTTCTCGCTAGCACGGCCATGACGAATGGAAGATTATGATTATTCACTTGACGGACGTTGATCTGCTGGGAATTGTCGATATCGGGCCACAAGTCTCCCTCTAAAAAAGCGATGCCGTTCCAAGCTGCTATCCTGGCCTTGACATTGCGAAGCAGCACGCAATCTCCTTCTTGTACTCCAGTCTTGGCGAAGTCGGAATGTGGCTTTTTGAGATTGACCTTTAAGATCTGGTGGCCGTATGGACCAGGAAATATCTTCTTCGGCACATTGCTTGTATAGTTGTACTCGTCTCCGTCTCGCTGAAGGTCCTCATCTTCCTCCGGGGGAGGGTAGGGTCGCATGGACTCGTTGGTTGTGTAGTCGGTTACGTACAAGTCCACGCCGTACTTCTCGTGGCTCTTCTTCACAACCAGCACATACAGGTCTGCGTACATACGGTCACGAAGTTCTTCAATCCGCTTGGTTTTGCCACTGGCGGCACCGGCAGTCTTCGCTCTCTTGGTCGGCGGCTCGAAAGCTTCTGAGACTTCATTGATGGCTCGAGTTTTTCGACCTTCTTGCTTGCGACTCCGGTCTTCGACGGCGCGACTCATCTCTTTTTTGATATGCATCACGTAGCTTTGTTCTGCCAGATTAAATCCGAACTCGATCCTTGGCGAAGACGAAGAGCAGCTCTTCAATCGCTGCTTGTCCTGGTAAGAGATACTGAAGCTTTCCGTGGGAATGGCTGTTGAGGCAAAAACAAGAAACTCGGTCTGGAAATTGGCCAAAGCGACCCGGACTCCTTGGTAGGTGACCATCTTGATATTCTTGAGCAGGACCACATCTCCAAGGCTACGAACCTTGGGAAGATGGTCTGGACTGTCCTTGAAGAAGCGAACTGTCAGTCCCTCCTCTCCTTGCAGTGAGCCTTGAAGCTTCCGGTCCAGGAGTTTGAACGTGAACATGTGTGAGCCAGTTCTAGTCTGTAGAGGCGACTGCATGTCAACTACGACTCCAATGATGCTCGCGAATGAGTGATCCGGTTTCTCAGCAGCCACGGCGAGGTCAATGTAGTGTTCTGGTAAATCCATCTTGGTGGTAGCCTTGATGTCTACGGCTACAAGAAGTGGCAATGTGCTTAGTGTAAACAATTAACACTTGTCGTGGATTCCGCCAAGGACAATGCTGCGTGTCGCCTCCGCGACGCTAGATCGAGCAAGTTGCTTCCTCGAGATTCAATCAATCTAGCAGGCATTGTTAAGAATGGCTGCGCGGAGTATCGAAGGCTTCTCCGTCCTAGATCTTTCGCTGCCGCTATCACTTGGTAGGCAATAGCTCGATCGATGCAGTAGAACTTTCAATCTCCCTGCAGTCACCAGGTCATTCGACTTAAATGGCATGTGAATACCAGCAATTGACGCGCCAAACTGATATATTGACGCGTACGCGTATTGAGATGTGACTTGACTGTGAGTATCTTCTGACCTGGCTAGATTCACTAGTGGCCGTACGATGGAAGAACTTGGAGTGCGAGTGTGCCAATTTGCGGACAAGAAGACGTTAGATGGGAAAAGGAGCCGCGTTGTTGCTGTAGGGATGCATTCACTTTAATTTAGTCGCCTGTCGCGTGGAGGGCGTAATTCTTGGGGAGGGAAGGTGGGGCACATATAAAGAAGCGTTATCACGTCCGGGCGGCAGCCAAAAGTCGTGGAACCGTCTTTTCCCACCCACAGCCATCTATACTTCGGCATCGAACTTCGACTTCGACTCATCATCACCTCCACCACACACATACACACACCCAATCAGTCCGTCGATTCTCGCCATCCACGTCTCGCTGCCACACAAGCAAAGTTTGCAGCACAACCTGACTGACGGACGAGTACAGCAGCAAAGCACAAAGTACCGCCGTTTCTTGGTCCGAGCGCCCGCCGGCGCCGATCCAGCTCAAAGCGGGAGCGCAGTGTTGATGAACGAAACCCTGACATCTGCAAAAGACAATTCTCCTGCCTTACCGCACCCATCACGCCCACCACCCCGCCTCACAACCACCAACACCACCACCACCATCCTCTCCTCTCCACCCGCGAAGAAGCACAACATCGTCCACAGCCATCGCAGACGAGTCACTCACCATGGCGGAGCGTTATATTCCCGAGCACCGCAGAAACAACTTCAAGGCGAAGAGCACCTTCAAGCCGGATGAGCTGCGTCGTCGCCGTGAGGAGCAGCAGGTCGAAATCCGCAAGCAGAAACGCGAGGAGAACTTAGCCAAGCGACGAGGCATCGGCGGAGGCCGAGATGGTCAGCTGGGTGCCTCCCTAGGCGCTGCGCCAGACAGCGACGATGAGGGTGCCAACACTGAGAGCCAGGTGTGTACTCACTTATATGCTTCGACACATGCACTTCGTACTGACATGTGCTTGACAGTTGAACGAGGACCTCCCTGTTATGGTTCAAGGCGTCTTCTCTGACAAGATCGACGACCAAATCGCCGCCACTACCAAATTCCGCAAGCTGCTCTCCAAGGAGCGCAACCCACCTATCGAGCGAGTTATCGAGACTGGTGTCGTCAGCCGTTTCGTCGAGTTCCTCCGCTCACCCCACACTCTCGTCCAGTTTGAGGCCGCCTGGGCACTCACCAACATCGCCTCGGGTTCTGCCCAGCAGACACAGGTTGTCATTGAAGCAGGAGCTGTGCCTATTTTCGTTGAACTGCTTAGCAGCCCAGAGCCAGATGTCCGCGAGCAGGCAGTATGGGCGCTGGGAAACATTGCTGGAGACAGTCCTCATTGCAGAGATTTCGTCTTGGGATCTGGTGCTCTCGCCCCACTTGTTCGCCTTCTGGGCGACAGCCGTAAGCTGAGCATGCTTCGAAATGCCACATGGACACTCAGCAACTTCTGCCGTGGCAAGACTCCTCAGCCAGACTGGCAAACCATCGCACCTGCTCTCCCTGTCCTTGCCAAGTTGGTCTACTCCCTTGATGATGAGGTGTTGATCGATGCGTGCTGGGCTATCTCATATCTGTCTGATGGCTCTAACGACAAGATCCAAGCTGTGATCGAGGCAAACATCCCTCGTCGTCTGGTCGAACTGCTTATGCATGCCTCAACCTCTGTCCAGACCCCAGCGCTCCGCTCCGTCGGCAACATTGTGACCGGTGACGATGTGCAGACTCAGCTCATCATCAACTGCGGTGCTCTCCCAGCTCTGCTTTCACTATTGAGCAGCACCAAGGACGGCATCCGAAAGGAAGCTTGCTGGACTATCTCCAACATCACCGCCGGTAACAGTACCCAGATCCAATCTGTCATCGACGCAAACATTATCCCACCACTCATCCATTTGTTAAGTAACGGTGATTTCAAGACTCGCAAGGAAGCTTGCTGGGCCATCTCAAATGCCACCAGCGGTGGTCTCCAGAAGCCAGAACAGATCCGCTACCTGGTTGAAACAGGCGGCATCCGTCCTCTGTGCGATCTGCTGGCCTGCCCAGACAACAAGATCATTCAAGTGGCTCTTGACGGTCTTGACAACATCCTCAAGGTTGGTGACATGGACAAAGAGGCTTCCGATGGAAGCGCAGAGCCACCAGTCAACCACTACGCTCTGTTCATCGAAGACTGCGGTGGCATGGAAAAGATCCACGACTGCCAGAATAACAGCAACGAAGAGATCTACATGAAGGCATACTCCATTATTGAGAAGTACTTCTCTGACGAGGAAGGCGATGCGGAGGTCAACGACCTCGCACCGCAGCAAGGTCAAGATGGTCAATTTGGTTTTGGCGCTCAGCAGCAGCAACAGAACTTCAACTTCGCGAATGGTGGAGACAGCATGGATATGTAAAGAGCTTCAACCTCTCACTTACATCTACACCCATGTTCCAAGCAAGCACCGAGGCTACGAGCATGTCGAAGTTCGATTCAAGAAGCCATTCTCCCAGCTTCGAGAACCATGATGAGCAAAGTCCGACAAGTACTGTCGGCAATTGCCTCTTCCTCAGACACGAGCCCAGCATCGACTCAGCACAGCATGAAGCAGCAATAACGATCAACGGACAATGACTCGTCTCATTATCCTGGACCACCCTTCCACGATCATAACCTGCACCGGACGATCACTCCACCCCGATACCCACTACAAAACTGGACCCCTTTGACATCGAACGACGCATCATGAATCTTCCAATCATACACCATCCACCCAAGAGAAGAAACTTGTCTTATCACCGCGGGCAGCTCTTCTGGCGTAAATGGCACTTTTTGTTTCCACGCGGGCCGGAAGGAATAGGTCCCCTTACGATGGTGGCTGGTCTCTGATTTCTCGTAGACGTACCGCATGTTCGTCTGCGAGATGTTGATAGAAACCTGGAAATGAAATGGAAATTTCTCTTTTGACTTTTGACTTCCACCTTCGCTGGACCTTCCGACCCTACACTGACTCGACCTTCTCTCCATGTTCGCTTTCATAGAGCATAAGGCTGTGGAGCATGGAGATGCCACTGCCCCCGATCGTGACTAAACCCCTTTCGTGACCTTGATTGACCTCATCAGCTGTCGAGTCCCTTGTGTCTACTTGTTCTTATTCTAGGTAGGCCCTTTTGCCTTTTGTAGATCTTCGCCGCCTTCGCTTTCGACCGAATTACTCTCTTATTTCTTACATGAACAAGTCATGCGCATCTTGCTCTTTCTTCCTATTCAACTCCTTCCCATCGACTAACATCATCTCAGCGACGATCAACATGAGCTCCTTGTTGGGCCTCACCCTTGAGCCAATCTTCGGCCAGCTCTATGAAGTCGCTGTCTCCCGGGAGGATAGGGTCTTTAGCGAAGGCTCTGTTCACGTCATCCATGTCAAATATCACTTCCGTCCAGGTCTGCCAGGTCTTGGGTTCGTAGGTCAGGTTGACACGGTGGAAGGCGACGATGGCGCGGTGCAGAGCGTGGAGGGCTGGGTGGTAAGGATTGATGCATGGGGATTCAGATGGGAGTTTGGAAAAGGTAGAAACGAGAGCGCACATTTTCGTGGTATGAGCGATCTGTTATTGTTGGGTAGCAGAAGGCCATGGACGGCAGAATAAGGCCATCCAAGATGTTACAGATCTGCGGTGGATATACCAGTAGATAAATCAACCAGTTTGCCTCCTCTCTGCCGCCTTTCACTCTTACCACTGTCCATCCTCTTCACTACAGCCCTGTTCGAAGACTTCAACAGCCTCCTGCAGATCCCTCGCATCCTCTACAAACCCTCCCCGACTCAACATATCCACAGTCTCTCTGATCAGAAGACTCGCTTCTCGTAAGTCTTCGTCAACGCATACCTATACCGTAGACAACATCAGCCCTCCACATTTCCATCACCTACTCTCACCCTCCCGAAACCCCTCATAATTTCACCTACGCTTCTAGGCAGGCTCTTCCCAGCTTGCTCCACTTCCCTGTCGTAGTCGTGCCGGCCACCAACACAGCCCGCAGCAAAGATCCAGAAAGCCTCACTTCGATGCTGGAACATTGGGCCGGCGCGATGGAGAAGAGCGACGGCTTTGAGGACTTTGGCGAGGGCTAGGGGCAGGAGAGTAGGGTCTTGAGGGGTGGGCAGGGAGCAAGCCCTCTGATTCTCGTCTTTGTGAACAGGAAAGGCGAGAGTCGAAGTCGTTATGTCCATGGCTCTGCGAGGATGATACCCAGTGCGATAATGGCGGATGTTAGCAGAAGGGACGAGAGCACAGCTCATCTTAATAGATCCGATCGTTTCTTTGGTCACGGAGAGCAAGCAAATAATTACGCGATGCTATGGCTTGAGCAGCAATCTGGTCTGGAATCTTGCAAGATTTGGCACAAAGCTCTCTTTATGAAGGAGGAGGAGGCAGAGGAAACATTGAGCCACACATGTGAAGTGTCGAGTCTTCAACACAGTCCCTGCGACACCCTCCCGGCATCCTTTCAACACTCCCCATCCTCCTCTTCAACCAGACTAGCGATCGGCTTCTCGGCCAGAGGCGTTAATCGGAAGGCATGCCTTCTCTCCCCAGCAGGATAATCCAAGGTCTGCGAGTGATTGGTCACTCTCTGATCCCATACCAGTACCGTCCCGGTCTCGTAGCGAATACGGCATTGGAAGTCTGCACGTTTGGCAATGTGGTCGAAGAGGAAGTGGAGCAGGTAGTCGGACTCTTCCTGATCAAAGCCGACGATACGTTTCGTGTAGACTGGGTTGACGTCTGGTAGATCGATTGTCAGAACTTATCTGGACTTAATGATTTTATGGAACTTACAAAGAGCTTTCTCGCCAGTCACGGGATGCACACGGACGACGGGGTGCTCTGCGGTCAATTCTTGTCTGCGCATCACGGCGCCCGAGCCATTCTTGAGCTCTTGCGAGACCCCGTCGTTGTTGGAATGAATGGCTGTCAGCCCTTCAAGCCTCTTCCGGAACTTGGGAGACAGAGACTTGAATGCTTGCACGCTCGAGCTGACGAGCGTGTCTCCACCCGCGACCGTCGGGCTCTCCAACATGCATATGAACGTCGTGCCTGGCGGCTGCACCTCTGGGGACTGATCTGTATGCCATTGAATAGGACTTCGACCTTTCCAGCTCCGTCGCACCCGCAAATCGTCTTTGTGATCGTAGATTATCATGTGCTCCGGAGAGCCCGCTGCGGGATGAGGTGCCCAGCCATGGATATGTAGCGGTCCGAAATGCGAGACGATCCTTTTCTGCTCCGAGAAGCCAATCGAGGCAAAGTCTTGAGAGCGGAAGACGAGAGCGCCGCGCCGCGCTGCGAGAAGAGCCAGCTCGTCAAGACCTGAGGGAGATAGTTGGCTGAGCTGTACGCCATCGATCTCGGTGCCTATGTGCGGTGACAGGTCAGAGACTTTGGTCGCAGTTGCCAGCAGATTTGGGAAATCAGGTTCTGCACGATGTCCTGGGTCGATGTGTTCAAAGATGCCAATATCGTCGACTTTCTCGAGGGGGTCGTAGAATGCTTGTATCGCAAGTCAATGTTCTGGCCGGAGAGGGATCGATCCAGTTACCTACGCATATACTCTGGGTAGAGGGGCGGCCTATCATCCTGCTCTGTTTCTGTTGAGGTCTTGGTTTGTGGAGGCCGCGCCGGCCTTGTAAGGACGGGCATGGGCATTGTGGTCAACTACGGCGAGGCGTTTTTGTGTACGTGGACCAGAGACCGGAATCGACGTAAATGGGACATCAAAGATATCTACTCTCTATCGCATCCCTCGGGCAACTACGTAGTCCATCTTGCGGTGTGGAAAGCTATAGGCGAGGCGATCGACGGCTACACGACATACTTATCGGGTGTATCGACGGCTGTCGGCTGACGGCCTATCAATGCAGCGTCCGGGGCTTTGTCCAGGGTACATAGAGCCTCACTTCTTGATTGTATATGGACAGCTTTGCAAACAAGATGTTTCTGAAATCATCGATTGGGGGTGCAATGGAGACTGAGATGTCGACGAAAGCAGCCTCTGTCAGAGCAGGCGAAGTCATCGAAACCAACGCCGAATATGAACGATACCGCCAGATTCAGGATGAGTTCACAGTCGATGACAGAAAGGCTCATCGCAAATTCTTGCGCAAACGTGCGTACAGCATGTTGAATGGATGTCATGGTCGACACTGACGCCGTACAGTTGACCTGCGACTTCTGCCAACCCTGAGCTTCCTCTACCTTATGTGCTCGCTCGACAAAGCAAATGCAGGAAATGCAAAGCTGTTCGGCTTCCTCGAAGACGTCGGCATGAGCTCGCACCAGTTCAATCTGGCATTGATGTACTTCTTCTTCACGTACGGATTGTGTGAGCCTCTGTCAAACATAGCTCTCAGAAGGATTGGACCAAAGTTCTGGTTCCCGTTCATCGTCAGCGCCTGGGGCTTGGTGACCACTTTGACCTGCTTAGTGTCCAGCTATGGAGGGTACATCGTCGTGCGCCTAGCTCTCGGAATGACAGAAGCTGGGCTATACCCGGGCTCATATTTTATCTTGAGTATGTACTACACGCCCAAGGAGCTAGCGACGAGGATGGCGATATTCTACGGAGCCAACACTGCCGCCGGCGCTTTTGGTGGTGTAATCGCGTATGGTGTCGGGAACCTCGATGGCGCCCACGATATGCGAGCTTGGAAGTGGTTATTCGTCATCGAAGGCATCATCACCATCGTTGCCGGTCTCTGCTGCTTGCTTTTCTTGCCGCATTTCCCGCATCAATATACCAACAAGCGCAGTACATGGCTGACCCCGACCGAGCTTGAGTACGCACAGCTGCGTGTGAAGTACGCCTTTGGTAGACATCCACCAACATATGCTTTTCGCTGGAGAGATGTCACGTCGGCTCTCAGGGATCGCAAAACCTATTTCATGGTGATGCTCTTTTGGTTTGGCGGCAGCGTTCCGACATATTCGCTGTCGTATACCTTGCCCACAATGGTGAAGAATCTCGGGTACAGTGCGATTCGAGCGCAAGCACTGACCACACCACCATACATTTTCGCCACTTGTATCTGCGTTTTTGTTGGCTGGCTGTCTGATCGATACCAAAGTCGGTACTTGGCGCTTATTGGTTCTTATACTCTTGGCCTAATGTAAGTACACCATTCAGCTTCCGAATCGAGATGCTGCTGACAGAGTCCAGTGGTATCATCATCCTCTGGATAACAACCCACCGAAGAGACCTTGTTGGTGTCTCCTACTTCGCCATCTTCCTAGCAGCTGCAGGCTACGCAGCTCAAGCTCCTATCGTCGGAGCCTGGGCTTCTGTCAACCTGCCCAATCCTTCCAAACGGGCCGCAGCAGTAGGATTCTTCATGCTGATCGGTTCAGTAGGGGGTGGAAGCATTGGATCGAACATTTATCTTGACTCTCAAGCGCCGACGTACCCGCTCGGCTTCGGTTTCAGTGTCGGATGTACGATCCTGGGTGCCATGATCCCAGCGTCGCTCCACTGGTGGCTGATGCGAAGGACCAATCAGAAACGGTTGGAACTTGATCCAGACCAGATTTGTCTTGCATACTCTGAGGCAGAACTTTGTGATATGGGCGAGGAATCACCCTTGTTCAAGTATACTCTGTAGTTGAGTAACGACTCAATGTGGAAAGTCAACTTAGCTGCTTGATAAACATGATCAGTCTCTTGCTTTGCTCCGTAGCTCGGTAGATTCGATGGCCTGAGATCCCAAATCGTCGGTTGCGTGCGTCACGAGGACCTGATGAGCCAGCCTCTTGCCCCAGATCCACCAGACGGCTATGGTGAATGCTGTGAGAGGAACTGCCAACACGAAATACACCCAGAGCCATTTGCTGGCAAGACTGTCACCTTCGTCTGCATTCCAGTTAAAACATGCTCATGCTGAAGAAGCTTGCCACCGCAGTGCCAGGGAGAAATATCATGGTCATGACGGCAATGGTCTTCATGCTCTTGTTGTCGCTGAGGGCAATCTCTGCCACACGCTGCGATGCTTGAGCAATTTCCAGGTTCATTTGCTCGTTCCTTTGTTGGATTAGTCCAGATATGGTCATTCTGGCGTTCTCGATCCGGCGTGGGAGTGATTCGAGATCGAATGCCCGGCTCTCCAGCGCGCTCTTTTGCGTTGCTACAGGCGGCCATGGCATCTGGCCATAGCGTAACTTGGATGCAAGAAGCTCAATAGCAGAGAGTAAGATTTTCTCCAAATTGGAGCGCCGTTCCAGAGTCATCAAAGTAGAGCTACAGGAGTGCAATGCCCGGGTCATGCCAGCAAAGTCCACGCCTTCCGTCTTGACTAGAGTCGACTCAATCACATCTAGCCTTTCCACTAATGCGGCAAGCTCAGCGTTGAGATACCTAGAATGGCATCGAAGGATAGCTTGCGGTATTACGATGATCTGGAAGCCTTGCTGCCGCCATCCAGATTGATTCGTTTCCTCTTGTGCGAGCCTTGCTGGGTCGAAGATGTCGTCGTTGAAGTGGTATATGCCTTTGACCACGGTGCCTTTCTTTGACAAAGCTAAAGAACAGAAGGGTCCTCCATCAAGGGGTGTTTGAACGATGACCCTGGGAGGGTCGTCTAGTAAGGTAGTGGCTCCGCCGCTTGGATTCCCAGCGAGCGTATAATACACCTCCGGTTTCCAGATTGCGTGGTCGACAATGTCATGGCCAAAGGGCACTTGTAAGGTGCCTCTTGGCCGCGATCGCTGAGTCGGTACAGGGACTGCGAGTACTCTCATGCACACTTCATCATCAATCGCAGGATGGGAAAAGAACCATTCCCGAAGAGCGTGGCTGTCTAGGTTATTGACCTTGGGAGGATGACCAGAGCCATCAGTACAGTGATAATCTATTCCTACAGCGTCTTTCGGTACTCGAGTATCAGCCTGATCTTCCATCGTAAAGAGAATAGTAAAAGCCAGAAGATATGGATTCTCAGCTTGCTTGTTCAGGGGTTCGACTGGCGTGCTGTACTGTGATGCTTAGCGCGAACTCTAAAACATCGCGATACAATACATATGTGCTCGAGAATAGCTCGATCCTCCACCCTCATCGACACCTCCGTCATCTTCCCTTTGCATCATTGATATGACTTCCAGCCTGCATTGTACTACATCATGTCCGTATCCGCCTAGAACTCGCGCTAACGAACTCGAAAACCTCCCCAGAAGGGGGCACCTCCCCCAGAAGATACTGCTTGAATCACGAGTCTTCTGCGACCGCAACCCGAGCGATCTGCCGCGCCAGAGCCGTCTGGATTCCTCGAGATTCACGTGTTTTGAGCGAGCCATATCGGGCGTGGTCTTGCAGAGAGCCTCTGGCCGCAATCGCGCGAAGAACGTTCGGCTTCCTGGCAGCGGGAACATCGCCATCTTGTCCAGTGACATGAATTTGTTGCGCGACTTTCAGGGAATCTCCTCTCTTGTCAGATGTAACTTCGCTTTGACCGGTCGGCGGTCTGGCTTGCCATCCTCGCTCAGTCGACCCCAGAAAGCCTCGTCATACCAACAAGTCCGATCAGCGTACTCTGCTGCTGGCGCACGGGGTGATGTGAACCAGTCAGGAGGAAGATCTTGCAACGCGTGGAACCAATTCTTCGCCATCTTCTGATACCCAACTGTCCACCAATGAGTCAGTATGACAAATGTCCATACAAATGGCAGTTGGACTGACCATCATTGGGATGCAACCCGTCCCACAGATCAGCGCCTTCGATGAGCGACTGATTGATTAGCTCGACTCTGTATCCCTTCGCAGCTCGCTCTTGGACAATGTCTCTCATTGCAAAATTATATGCCTCCAAACGAGGGATAATATCGCCAGCCTGATGCCATATGATCTGAGCTACCAAGACGACAGCATCTGGACATTCGCATAGGATTCCGTCCAGCAAATTACCCAGGCGATCTGGAGCTGCCGCATACTTCTCGCTCGTCGATACAACTTGCAAGTCGTTGGTGCCAGCGTGTAATAGCACCACATTAGGATGTTTTCGGAAGGAACCATCCCTGAATGCATTGGTCGTGATCTCGGTGATTTGTCGACCACCCCAGCCTTCATGTCGATACTGGTCATGTTCGCCTGAAGTCAGGTTGCCGATGAACTCGACAGAGCTCCCTGACCATGATCAGCATCATCCGTTGACAATCTTGGAGTCGCAACATAGACGCACCGCTGTGTGCCAGATGCTCTTGGAGATGTTTTCTATATCCATTACCGTCACTGCTACCGACGCCCATCGTGATGGAGTCTCCGAGAGGTAGCACCCTTAAGTGGATGCCTGGTGCGATCGCCGAAGTGCTAAACACCATGGCGTAGAAGACGCTGCCTAGCTCATTCACACACCCTATGGACGATCAGCGACGATACCCTACTCGAATTATCATAAGCCGTACAGATGTGGAAGACTGCCCATCCGAGCAGGACGGCGACTGCGAGGTACGCTGCACATGACGATACAGTCTTTGGCGACACTGCCACGAGACCAGCGCGCAAACGGGTGTCCGCGCCTTCTAGAGCACCATCCAAATGACGCACAAGATATCGGCAGTTCCTGGAACCATTTGCGTCCATGGGCTGCTTCGATATGCGGATCGAGAATTTCATTTCCCTCATCAGAAGCGGTTCGTGCGGCAATGAATCTTCTTGTTTGAGCACTCCGCGAACAAGGCTTCGTACTCGGCGTCAGTATCCAGTAAGACGAAACAACAATCATGCGAGTACCAGACGCTGTCTCAATCAGTAGATTTGCTTGCGGCCATCGGTTGAGCAGTATAAATACGGGTGCTTCTGCTTCCCAGCCAGCTGACCTTGTCCAGAACCACCATACAACATGCTCCAGGCCTTGATCGCTGCCAGCTCGCCTGCCAGAGCGTAGCGGATCAATAGCAGACTTCCGCCTCGCACAAAGTTTTCAGTCCTTTCTTCAAGTGGCCAATCATCCATGAGGTCGACCGTCTCGCAGCCATTTCAAGATACAGCTCAATGGACGACGCCTTCGTAGCTGCTCAAACCATTCAACCTTAACTCAGCCTGAGACGGTACACCCCGAATTAGCGTCCGTCTACTACAGCTGTCACGAGTTCTATATGCTGGTCGTTGAATTGAACGACTCATAACGAATCTACAAGCTCTTAAGCTTCAGCTTAAGCTTCGAGCCGCAGGAGGCCGTCGATCTTTACTGCCTCGGTGTTCAGCACAGAGTGCATCAAAGATGGAGAAGCTTCTTATCGTCTGGGGAAACAAACTTTGTCTGCCTCTATGGTGACATGTTGGTGGCACACAGACACTACCAAGGGTCGTAGAGTCGAGAGTCGAGAGTCGAGATCGTTTGCTATGTGTTCTGCCAAGAAGACTGCCTTACAGGATTCGTTCGTCATTACGAGCATTGAAGAGAAGGAGAATCGATGCAGAGCGCTCTCCCGACAGAGGCGACGAAATGTCATTTTCGACAGTGGCAAGAGACCGTGAGTTGAAGACAGACTTCTTCCAGCAACAAGTCAAATGCAGCTATTAACAAAACTCAACATTAGTGCAAGGAGAATACCGCTGGGGCTGGTGCAAAGCATGCACGGAACGAAAAGCTAAAAAGGCTTGTCGAGCTTATGCTTCTCTCGAAGTTCTGGACGATCGTCTCGATTGCGGAATGGAAATCTGCACGATCGATGCCGCGAGCATCTGGGTGGTGTTACGAGCTGGCAAGATTGCCACTTGTATGGCAGCAACACTGGGAGGTCTGCTAAGATCAGCTTATTGATATATGAGCAGAGCTTGTTGCGCGACATGTATGCTGTCGTCTCCATCGACGCTGAGCTCTCGTTGCAACGTCCATAACACAATTCAACCCCGCGCGGTCCGACTGACCTGATGTGTTGGTCAAGAGAATACGTCCAGCCGAGCCTAAAACTCGTCAAACCCCGTCCGACATGAACTCAACCGTTACCATCGAGCACCCATTCGTCACCGACTCGCACGAGTCTGATCACGCCGAATTAATCACAAGCAAAATGACCAGCTTTCAGGTCGTTGTCAGTGTCCCACTATAAACCCATGCCAGGCATTACGGCGTGGAAGCTCAGAAGGGATCAAGAAGAGGCATTGACTTTACTCATAGATCCTGCTGGTCGGATGCACATGACGAGATACGGGGTGAGGTCGACGATGATGCAAGTAGTGGTGTCCAAGCCGTTCAGCACCTCAAAGTCTGCGAAGTCATAGGAAGTGTATCGTCGAGAGCATCGTCAAGAGCATCGTCGAGAGTGCTATGCTGGCTCTTCCATCACTCGATGACCTGCTTATGTCGTCGGCCTGGTCTGAAACGCGAGTCCGCTTACTTATGTTGACGTAAACCGTCATCGCTTAAGCCCTAATTCAAAGCGGTACTTTACATGTACCTGGTATTGGCCCTTGTGCACAAGCTGATTCCATTGCTTACAAAGGCACTTGTATGACCAATCGCCTCAGCAACGCATTGCATACCATCGCGTAGGGCACTGTAGAGTAGCGAGATTGCATTATCTATTGTTCTTGGCTGGGTCTCTATTGGTAATGCGCCAAGATGAGATTCCAAAGATGAACACTGCTGCACTGGGGTCCCTTCTGTATATATAAATTGGAGAGCGTGTCGACAAGGACAACCCAGCAAATTCTCATTCATCCGCCTGAACATTGTGAGATAAAGACCGAGCACTGATTTCCACAGACTTTCAACAAAACCTGAAGCAAATACCCCGACCCCGCTATGTCCGAGTACGAGTTCCCTGGGTATACGCCCACACATCACAGATCGAGCTATGCAGCCATCGATTCAAAGAATAAGGCGAATTCTGCTCAGGGAAAGGTTCGCCACATCAACCCTCCCGCCTCGTTGGTATATCAAGATACTGATGAAAGCCTTCAGGTCGTCCTCATCACAGGAGGCGGTACTGGCATAGGCAAGGGCATCGCCAAAGCCTTCATCCAAGCCGGCGCCGGCACCATCGTCATCCTCGGTCGTCGCGAGAAGGTCCTGCTCGAAGCCAAAAAGGAGCTCGAAGGAGCAGGCTCCGCCAAGATCCTGACATTCACAGCCGACGTTCTGGACGAAGGCGCCCTCGACTCTGCTTTCCAACAAGCCGGTCCTATCGACATCTGCGTCGCAAACGCAGGCTACTTCTCCACCGCAGTTCCGGCTGCGACGGCAGAGCTGGACGACTACTGGAAAGTCTTCGAGATCAATATCAAGGGCACTCTGCTCACCTTCCGCGCCTTCATGAAGCACAAGAGCGCCTCAGAGCCGACTTTCATCGCAGTGGGCACCGCGGCAGCTCATATTGGTGCCATGCCGCAGCTTTCGAGTTATGCATCGAGCAAGCTCGCTGCGGCCCATCTGATCTCGTACTTCGCGGTGGAGAATCCAGACATCAGGGTTCACCAGTTTCATCCAGGTAAGAAGTCTAAAAAGGCAACAAATAATTGCAATTTTCCGAATTTGCCAAGGAATCGAGCGGCTGACTCTGAGTTCTTGAAGGTGTGCTTGAATCCGAGATGAACGCCAAATCAGACATGCCCCTCTCGAAGGATGATATGAGTCTGCCGTCTGACTTTGCGGTCTGGCTGGCGAGTCCTGCTGCGGCATGGACACGCGGCAGGTTCCTGTGGGCGCACTGGGACGTGGATGAGCTGGCTAAGCAAAAGCATGAGATTCTCGCTGGGAATGAGTTGCAGATGGGTTTGTTGGGATGGCCAAAGACTCCGAAGCCGAATGTTATTGCTTGAGACAACGAAGAAGACTGGGAACACTCGCAGCATAGACTGAAAGAACAGGACTAGTCACGTCGGAAAGTCGAGGAAGCTTTTGTGCTGCTGACGCTATAAGTTCCTCTGCCTTCACTCCAAGAGATACTTTTAAAGCTACTATGAGCCCTAACGTCTTTTCTCGAGGGACTGACCATGAACATCCGATGGCTTTCGGCTATGCTCCAGCAGATAGACCACTGACTCATATACACCCGATCCAGCTGAGGTGGAGCAGAGGAAGGAGCAGCAAGGCTCATGTGTTGACGATAGATGTAAGCTGGAAGCAGCGCGATCGACGCTGTATCTTGGCTACTGAGAGGCTCAGGTATGGCAAATGCAGGTGTATCTGGGCTGAGAGTATCTGGAGCAGCGAAGTTAGTCCCTCCGAGAGATGGATTGTGTGGTGAGATGTTCAGGCTGCTGCTTTCGAGCCACGATGATTGGGTGAGAGCCTGAGGCTGAGCATTGGTGTGCAGCCAGCTTGGCAGGCGACACGTATACACGTATTCTAAAGAATGTGGCCATACTGGCGACAAGTGCCGGATGAGCATCTCACGACGTTGAAAATGAACAAACTTTGGCTGTCCACGACAGAGGCGTACATTCTGGACGTTCTAGCGTCGAAGTAGAACGCATCCGAACGCTCGGCCGAAGGTGGAGTGAAGTCACAGCCACTACAGGACGAGGTGGACCACCTGAACCGCGTTTCATTGTGTTGAGATTTTCGCGGGCGTTTTCCCATCGTAGATCCGAGTCCGCCAGCCAGCTCGACGGCGTAGGAAAAGTGTTGTTAGTCCAAGTCTCATCCGTGCCGACGACACAGCGGCGGTCCCCAAGGTCAGTGGTCGGTGATGGTAGTCGCGTGTGTGGGAATCATCAGAAGTGCTGGTGCAGGTTGTGCAATCATGTTGGCGAGAGCAGTCATCCGTTCGGTTGGTGAGACAGCGAATGGCCGGCCGAAGGTGGGAATGGAACACCGACGCAGCGTTAACAAGATCATGGATGAGAAGTCTGCGGAACAGCGGATGTCGGGTGAAAAGTGTAGTGACGTACCGGGGGCAACTCCCGTGGGTGGTGCGGCCTTAGCGCCGTCTTGATTGGCCTATGCATTCTAATAGGGAGGCTGTGCTGGAAACACACACTCACATCTGGCCAACTCCTCGCTGACTCTCCCTTCGTGCACTTTCTCTCGCTCTCCTCCATCAACAACCACACCACCTACACACTCCCAACTGCCACCATTCTATTCCACGACGCTCGCTCTTGCCATTGACCCCGATAAAGTCTCGACATAACAGAAGGTGCGACTGCTGCAGGGAGGAAACCACGCCGCGTCAGCCTCTGTCAGCCTGCCGCGGACACCACCCGTTTGCTCAAAACCCGCCCGCTGGCCTCATCAGGCATCCAGATCAGACACAAACACCTTCTCCAACCCTCCCTTGATGGCACAATCACAATACTCCGCCGGGATGTCCTCCAGCAGACCCACACAACTCAAGACCGAGCAGTTCGATATGGACTCATGGATCGACTTCAACCAGGCGGGAAACAATGCTTCGCCCGCTGCCGCATCATCAGCTTCTCCATTCGACAAGGAGGAGCGACAACAGTTCAGTGGACCGAGCCATGACTACGGCCAGTTCAAGCAACAGGTCGGCCTTCCGGTCGGCACATTGAGCAGTATGCCAATGCATGGCAATGGCATGTATGACGGCTTCAACTCCGGCGTGGATGACATGGGCTTCAACTCGGGTTTCAGCTGGAACTCCGGACTTGACCTTGACGGCGACATGGGAATGGAATTCGGCGGAAACATGCCACAGGTCATGATGCAGAAGGACTCTTCCGACAACTTCGTCAACCCCAACAACGTCGGTGGGCACGAGGAGCCTCCCAGCAATGTCGGACGCCTCTGGCCTGGCATGCATTCCCAACAGGCCCAGCAAGCCGCCATGCAAAAGGCTGCCCAGGCCCAAGCCGTTCAACAACGTCAGATGAAACTCCAGGCCCAGCAAGCCCAGTACCGCCAAGCCGCCAATGCTTCCCAAAGTACGAGTAGCCAAGGCTCGTCGCATGGCAAGCGTGCATCCCACGTTACCGAGCCACATGTCGAGGAGTCCATCTCTCGTCTGCTCAATCAGATGCGTCAGAGCACTTCTGGACCAGACGACGCCGGCTCGCCCGGATCCGAGTTCCCGCACATCGCGCGTATGAGGAAGGATGACGAGGAAATGGATGAGGATGAGCGTCTTCTTGCTTCAGACGAGGGCAAGAAGCTCTCCAGCAAGGAGCGTCGTCAATTACGAAACAAGGTCTCCGCCCGCGCGTTCCGCTCGAGGAGAAAGGGTAAGTTCACACTGATATCGACCCCCACCACTTTTGACTGACTTGATTCAGAATACATCTCCCAGCTTGAAGGCGAGGTTGCCATGAAAACCCAAGAGTTCAACAACATGCGTCAAGAAAACCAGGCTCTTATGCACGAGAACGAACGCTACCGTGGTCTCATCGAGACCCTGCTGCGACACCCTGCTTTCACCCCCTTCATCAACGACATCAGCAAGGACCCTTCATCCTTGGTGACTGCCCCACAACAACCTCCACAGCAACAACAGCAATCTCTCACGCCAACACCTCAGCCAGCTCAACCGCAACAGCAAAGTCAATCGCAGCAAGCGCAGCAAGACATCAAGCCAGAGTTTATGAACTTTGATGCTTCGCAAGTCCAAGTCCCTCAGCAGCAACAACCCGAGCAGCATCAAGTCGGCATGGCCATGATCCCCGAGAACGACTTCAGCAAGCTCAACATCAACAGCTTCAACTCGATGAATTTCAATTTCAACAGCGTCAATGCCTACGCGGTGACGGACGTTCCCTGTCCCGATCCAGTTGACTTACTCCTCCAATCGCCTGCCCGCCTGCCTCACTCTGCCTCTCTCGACTGCTCTTCCGACTTGACTGTGCTACTCGCGAAACTCGACAATGCGGCTCGCGACCTGAACCATTCAAATATCATTGCTGCTTAGCAATCTCGTGAGCACACTCTCACATCATCAGCCATTTTGTTTACACGGGGCGTTCAATAAGGATTATCGGTAGGGAAATTCAAGCGTTTCTGGATTTCGTTGTGTCAAAGAGACTAGCGCCCAGATGGGACACGTAGGGACAAGGCAAATTGAATGCTCCCCCCACTATATAGTACTACTGAGATGAAAGTGTTAATCACGCTTCTCCCATCGACTCCCCACTTCCTGTCCCTTTCCTCGCTCGATGCGTACCTCGCCCGTGCCGCCCCTGCACTGCCCTCCTTTCCTCACCCAACTCGATGATCAGAGGTGAATTAGAAGTCGACAAGACATTCCCGCCGCCCTTTTAACATATCATGCATAGGCCACACCCCGCAGTGCGCTCGTTGCTCAAAACTCTCCCTATATACCGAAGCATCCCTTTCCCACTCATCAGTCAATCAGTCAATCATTCGGAAGAAGATTCCATTTCTGCACGAACTCCGTCGTAGCTACATTTAATGGCAGGCATGTCTTATACATTGTACCATGTACATGTAATATGTCAAAATGTACGTGTAGTAGTTGGGCAACAATCACACCGTCAAAATCCCCATCTTTTCCCGGATCTCAATATGCATTCGGCCGCGATGATCAGAGGCGTACAATGTATTTCTTCGCAGTGTTCTTTTTGTCTTCTTTTTTCGTACGATAGGGAGGTAGTGAAAGACTTGACTTGCAAAGCATCAAAATTTCGCCTCACGATGTTGGCTTTTCCATGAATGTGTGTATATATATATAGAGAGAGAGAGAGATATATATATATATATATATAGCTAGACAGAGGTTTATATTCGCCTAGTTCTATCGTGCGCTCCTCTATTCGATCACTGGAAAGAAAAACAAAATTTCAAGACTTGCCTCCACCAAAAACCACGAATTTCTGCTTCCGGTTGCTGAACCAATACTGCCAGTACAATTTCACCCAATACCTGGCGTAATAGTACGCGATCCACGGCCAAGAATTGAGGTACCAGGAAGCGAAAGCGACGCTGCGGAGGCGAACGAGTTCGGTCTCTTGTAAGATCTCATGTTGCCACTTCTCTATTGCTGTCGGGCAGAGGGGCGGGCCTGCGTGGTGTTGTAAGTTGCGTGAAGCGGAGTCGTGGTAAGAAGGGGGTAAAGTACTTACCAGAGGAAGGACAAATGACATCGTTCACGAGAGTGGTAGCGGCTAATGCGGCGAGGTTCGTGCCCTGCGCTAGGTTCGGTTGGGTTTGTGTGAGCGCGTCGCCGATCAGAAAGAGGCGGTTGTCGAAGTATACGGCTCTGGGTGCGCTGATGGAGCTGATGATGCTGACGAAGGGTTCCTCGATACGCTCGATAAGCGTTGCGATTTCCTTTGGGAGCATCTTCCGGGCAAGCCCGATTTGAGGTTGCCAAACTTCAGGACGGATTTTACCTTTCGGAATTGTCGTTCGGTGGTAGTGGCCGGCAGTGTCAGTCATGATGTCGTCGAGAGAAGCAGCCTGTGGCCAAAAATACCACGCAAAGTTGAGGCGTCTCTCACTGGGAAGCAGGGAACCGTGCTCGCCAGGGATAGTGTTTCTGTTCATGACATGGCGTTAGTCAAGCTGGTGAGACAGCAGGAAATGTACCACTCACACTACGCAGTATGTGTGTCGACCTGGCCATATCCACTAGCCACATTGTTAGTAATTGTTTTTTCAACTCGACGAGGCGTACAAACCAGTGGCTTGTCCTGGAATTTGTCGAGGAACTCTTGAGACAAGTCCTTGGTTGCAATGGTCCCGCGCCAGATGACATAGCCTGGTTCTTCACGCTTCAATTCGGGATGGAGCTGTCGCCGTATTGGACTGTTGGCGCCGTCTGCTGCGATGACAATGTCACTCTCGTACTGCTCAGTAATGCCAGTCTTTGTATCCTCTACGATAAGATGCATGCTTGACTTGATCCTCTCGACCTAGATAGCATTAGATGCACGATGACCCTTTAGAAAGCCCAAAAGTGACGGGTCTTTGAGGTGAGAAATGTATTCACCTTGACGACTTTCTTGCCCATCAGGTATATGGCCGCTCCTTCACACCTATTTGGGTCAACAGGCGGTATGTCTGGACAATACAACGAAGCACATCCGTCGAAATTGGCTCTCAGACGGTAATACGCGGCATCCCAGGTCGTCAGATAAAGGCTGATAGGTAGCTTGGACCTGACCTTCAACTCATCGTCGATGACGCGGAAACCCGAGTTATGGACGCCTAGAGGCGTGTTGTGGAGGTGATCCTCGTTCTCCAAAAAAGTCTTCATGTGAGACGCAAGACCAATACCGGCAGCTAGTCCTTGACGCTCAGACGCCGACGCTTGCTCGAATATGTGTACGTTGTGGCCTTTTCGTTTCAGGAGGATGCCAGCCATGAGACCAGCTAGAGAGCCGCCGATCTTGTAGCTGTCAGTCCTAACCCATCTCGTACGTTGAATCTCACTCACAATGCAGACATCCAGATGTGTCTTGTCTGTACAAGACCGCTCATTCTGATCCTCCATCTCGAAGCTGCAGGTCTGCAGACTCGTCTCCAGCCTGTCGGGTTAACAAGATATATGAGCTTCTCATGAGGTGCTGTGCCGCATCATCTTAAGGATTCACAAAGTTCGTGTTATCTTTTTCGCGGTTAAATTGACTATCTGCCCGAAAGCAACGAGCGATAGAGTTGGGAAGAGACCAATACTTCCCAACCACGTTGTACATAGCTAGGGTATCGCACTGAAGCGTCGGCCGTTCGAGCGCGAACAGCACCAATCAAAGAAACGGAAGTCGTCGATCTGCTAGGGAAGACAGCTAACGCAGGCAAGAGGCATGGGGCGTGTATGTGCCGAAAGGCGGAACGAAAGTAACCCCTGCCGCTCATATGGCATGATGGCAAGGAACACGGACTGGCGGTAATCATCCTTTTCCTAGGGTCTTGCCGTGGTATGGCAATGGCAATTGAAGCATCGGAGGTCTTAACATGCTCGGCCTACCTGGCCAAGCAGTTACGAGGCATAATGTGGAATGCGTGTTATTACGAAGCGACATATCGGAAGCATTGATCGCTGATCGCTGGACGTACATGACAAGCGCTTGCGCAGCATGTGTTGATAGCATTGGGATGCGCAGCGATGGCAACGACGATCGAGTGATGCATGTGTTGGCTAGGTCGATGTCTAGCACGAAGCTAGTCGAGGAAGTTGAGCGAGGGAGGTGTTGTTTCATTCACAAGAGCGCATGTGCTTGCCCGTCAGCGGGAATATCCGGCATGCCGCCGTGCCGATGCCAAGAGACACTACATGCATCTCCATGCCTCAGGCACTACAGAGTGCCAAGCAAGGAACCACCCACAAATTCGCTTCCAGTCGACTTCGGCTTCACTGTACTTCGACGACACAACTAACATTCCCGGCCACCGCAGCAGCAACCCATTTCCTTTTCCCTTCCTCGGTACCGGTCAACGTCGATAGTCGCAATCATGTCTGACGGCGAGGTCGAAGTCGAGGCCGTCCAGGCCTACCCAGTCCTTCCCAAGGACGTCGTGGCAGAGATCGGAAGCACCAAGCTCTTCAACAAGTGGAGCTACGAGGACGTTGAGATTAGGGATATCTCGCTCACGTATGTGAACGAAGAGGATATCAGCCGAGATGAGAGAATGGATAGCTGATAATGGTCAACAGCGACTACATCCAGATCCGACAGCCGGTATACATCTCGCACAGCGCAGGCCGATACGCAGTCAAGCGTTTCCGCAAGGCGCAATGCCCCATCATCGAGCGCCTGACCAACTCGCTCATGATGAACGGCCGCAACAACGGAAAGAAGCTCATGGCTGTCCGCATCGTCGCTCACGCCTTTGAGATTGTACGTTCCATATCGCATGCCATATCTCTTGGCACACACAATTCCTAACATGGCTCTCACAGATCCACATCATGACCGACCAGAACCCCATCCAGATTGCCGTCGATGCCATCGTCAACTGTGGTCCTCGCGAGGACTCCACCCGTATCGGAAGCGCAGGTACCGTCCGTCGCCAGGCCGTCGATGTCTCCCCACTCCGCCGCGTCAACCAGGCTATCGCCCTCCTCACCATCGGCGCACGAGAAGCCGCCTTCCGCAACATCAAGAGCATTGCCGAGTGCCTCGCCGAAGAGCTCATCAACGCCGCCAAGGGTAGCAGCAACTCCTACGCCATCAAGAAGAAGGACGAGCTGGAGCGTGTCGCCAAGAGCAACAGATAGATGTGGTCATTCACGACGGCGCGGTTTCAAACGGATGGATTATTTGCGCAGCATGGTCGAACGGTGTTGGTGGGTTGTTGGCCTGGGTTTAAATCGGCCATGACATACCGGGCTGTCTCTGCCATCATACCCCACCTATTATGCACAGGTCGAGATAGTGGTGGAGACAAACAGCCTGTCTACCCTTTTTCGCACGCTTGATTGGAGTGCAATAGGGCTGTAGTTACGCCTTGCTCACGACAAATTCCAAATCAAACTTTCAAAAGCGCTGATGTGTCACACAAGTCAGGGTGCATGTGGTAGGAGAGAGTGATCAACGATGATAATCGATACTACTGACGTGGCAGCGTGGTAAGGAGACGAGCTGTGGTTATAGTAACGAATGCGACCACTAACGAACTTGCCAACGATGACGCACAGCTGCCGGCGACGGATATCGACATGTAACAACTGGCCATCTCTTCGCCATCAGCATCAGACATAATGCCCCATGTCTTGCTTCGTGAGAAAGGAGACTGGCACGACTGGCACATCTGAACGCACATACCGTGGCTCTATTTCTACACACCATCTATCTGCTCTTTTTACTCTTGTTCTTCTCCTTCCTGCCACTTGGCCCATTGCCATTAGCGATAGACTTCGTCGTCCTATCAGCAATCTCCGCCTCTTCTTCTGCAAAGAGCTTCAAGAGCGCCGGGGTGAATTTCTCCATGAGCACGATGTCCCCGACTCTGACTCGCATATAATCGAACGCCACGCAGACTTTCATGTCAGACTTCAGCTTGAATTTTACCGCCTCGCCGCCCACCGCAGATGTAGTCGATGTCGGCAGCTCGTATCGTTGTCCTTGCGGGTCGCCACCTGCTTGCTCGGGGAATGTTGGAGCGGCCGGGTCGTCTGCGACATTCTCTGCGTCTGCGTCGGGTGGCGTGCTATCGGACATGGGGATGTCTGCTACCGTCCCTTCTGAGTCTTCCTCTTCAGCGCGCTCGAGCACGGGCACTTTCTGATATCGCTGGCTGAAGTGCGTGAGAACACAAGCTTTAGCTCTCATCTTCTGTGCTATGTCAAGAGCCTCGCTGGTAGTACTGTGGTTCTTCGCTTCCGCATCACCTTGCAGTTCATCGTCGAACGTCGCCTCGTGGATACAGACTGTACTGTCCTTGCCAATCCCCGTAAAAGCTTCGCTGGGTCGACAATCGCCCGAGTAGCTGACTTTAAAGCCTGATGGGAGAGTGATGCTAACAGCTCGAGCGCCGTGGCAGTGGCGGACTTGTACGGCTTGAATGTCCTGCAGGTTGAGAAGCGAGGGAGCAATGGTGTTGGCTTCCAGACGGGACAGGTAGGCTGTTTGAGAGAGATTGTTGAGCTCGGCAAGTGGTATGAACCAGCTGAGTTTTGATCCGTAAGTGCTCTTTGGTTTGACAGTACTGAGGGAAAGTGGTGCGAGGCGAGAATAGCCGTAGTCTTCTACAGCGCTGTACTCGTATAACCAGGCTTGCATACCGGGTTCAGAGACAACCGCGAGGCGGTCATTGGCTTCGAAAACTTGTTCGAAGTCTGAGCTCGATGGGAGATTTGCGGGTTTGCTGTTGTGGACTTCTTCGTACCATGCCTTAATGACACTAGTCGTACCAAGTTGATGGTCAGCGTGCATATGGCTGATGACGATCATTCTGAGATTCTTAAGGACATTTTTCAATTGGTCGGCTGTGAAGACTCGTTTAAGTTGGCCCAGTGTGCTCTCTCCAGCATCGAGTAGTATGTTACCCCATTCTGGCACACGCACCAGTGTTGCGGAGACATTGCGGTATTTTGAGGGTAAGGCTGATCCGGTTCCCAAGGTAATGACTTCGGCATTTTCGGCGCCAGGAGGCAAGGTATCCCGCCATCGTCGGACTTCCTCGTCAGGAGTTTTAATGGCTGCTTGCGCCTTGGTGGCTTCCTCCATGACTTCCGATGGCACTTCTGCGGCTGCTTCGGGTATCCTAAGCAATGAAACTGAATCCTTAGTCTGAAACTCAATCGTTGGCTCCAGCTGTATCACCTGCCCTCGATCTGCGATATGCACGCCTTCAGGCAAGGGATAATTCCGCTGCATGTCTTCAAAATCTGAAGTACCACCATAGGTCTCTGTCTCGTCGGAAGAGGTGTCATGTACGGGCACACCGTACCGGTCTGGGTCGACTTGCCTGAGACGCACTGTGGCTGCAGCCACAGAATCCATAGACAGTCTATTCGGGCAGTAGTCTGGTGACGACACGATGTGCTCTAGGTGCTGGAACTCCTTCATGAAGGCCTGCAGTCGTGTATCTTGAGCGACGCCCTTTCCACAGGTCCACACAATGGCGCCGACACCTTCCATCACTTTTGGCTTTCGCCATTCTGGCCGGCCGATGAGGTTCTCGATATACTCCAGTCCCGGTAGATCGACGACGGCAAGACCACCGCCGACTCGACTCGGTTCCAAAACCATTTCAGGAGTAATGGTTTCTCCGTCCTCGTTTTGTACGCTCTCGCCCTTGGTCAGCGCAGCGTATGCTCTCCCTTTCGGCACTTTCAACTGCTTGGCCTTTTCTGGTCGGAACTTGCCGCGTTGCATGTGGTTTCGGATGATGTAGCTGACTGCTTCTTTCGCGGGTTCTGTTGGAGGCAGACTTTGGACCAGAGCACCAGGCCATGGCTTTCTAACCAGAACTTTAAGTTGGGGATCGACAGACTGTGTACCACCTGGCAGCGGACCAGTGTATTTCTGAATCTTATTGGTCTCAGGATTGCGAATAAAGATTGTTGCTGGCAGCTTGACTTCAGAAAGAAGTGTCTCATGCAGCGTGTCCAATCGCCAGGACGAGTTAAACATCTCCGACACGACAGCCTTGACTGTGAGATATTTGCGGTCTTCTTCAGAGAGCTCTTCCTCGACGGCGGTCCCGGAACTGTAGACTTCTTCAATGCTCCGTTTCTTTGGACAGACATTTGAAGGTGCTTTGCGTGCCTCTGAGGGCGAAATAGACATAGCCCAGACCTTGATATTCTCATCCGCCCAGAATGGAGCCCACTCGTCGTCCCCACCTTCCTTCGCGGGCCGTTCATCACTTCCAGACCGAATTTCGTGCAGATTGACGGGCATTCCTTTGCGGAACACAAATCGTCTCGCGGTAGCCAACATGTGATTCAGATTCGGAGGCCCAAAAATGCTCAGCGTATTGCTCGCCTCCTTCCGTGCGGCGTCTTCCAGCTGCTGCGTTTTCTCTGGATCATCGTGGACGCCCAGTCTGAACGCTTTCGATCTTGCTCTCTTCAATGCCTCTTCTACCGAGCTTGACTGGCTCGCCGCGGACGAATCGGCAAGAGTCAAGATCATGCCAATCAGGCCTCCAGTATTTGCCCATTCTGTCCGTCCCGTGAGGAACATTTCCGACACTTTCAGTAATCTCGAGCCCATCTGCACACATGCTCTTTGCGTGCCCTCGGCAAGACTCCCGATCAGATACCGCTTGGCGTCGAAATGCAACAGAAGTGTAGTGCCGGGAGTGTCGGCCGTAGGCGTCGTGATGATCTGTACGTGCGAATGCATCTTATAGGGATTTCTGTGCTCCGGTTTGATGAATTCGCGGAAGAAGCGCGGGTATGTGGGGTGTATTTTCGCCTTATGTCTCTTGCGAAAGATTGCCTCCTCAGTGTTTACCTTTGCACGCGCTTGATCTGTCTTTGAGTCATCCCCTCCATTGGCAGCTGGTCCTCTCGTGCGTAACGATAATCGCCTATGCCAGCGTTCCGCAGGTGTCTCATCAATGTATGTGTTAACAACAGGCTCGAATTCAGCGACTACACGAGATGGAAGAGATGTGCGATTCGCTTTCTGAGGCTCTTGCGAGGTCTGGGCTTCTCCCTGTCTTTTCGAGCCTGGAAGGAGGCTTTTCAGAGCGCCAAGGACAGTCGTTTGTCTTTGATCAGAGTTCGTACTCTCAGGAATGCTGTCACCAGGCTTTTTGTGCGGAGTGGAGTAAAAGCGCAAGAGGGCTGGTCGGCTTGTATGGGTATCAAAGGCGAATCGAATAGAGGCTCGGGAGTTCGTGGTTATCGTAAGGCGCTCGATGGGTCTGCACGCCAGCGCCAACGTGACGGATGTCTAATGAGTGTATGTACAAAGTGTAAAGGAGAAACGTCTGGCAATGGAAGTGAATGCTTAGCTCATGTCAAGGTTTAAAGTGCAAGGTCCCAAACATTTGATGGTGACGAAGTTGGGCGGACCTTTCTCCGCGCCAATCATTTAAGCGATACACCACAGGGGCACAAGAGATTTCATCGTCTTTGAATTGCTAGGTATGTGCTAAAGGTACAGAATCATTTCATATTATCCTGGCTCCTTGGAACCTTTCTGCTGTTCTGCTCGTCGAGTCTAGTGATAGCAAGATTTCCATTGTGGTGTAGTCATGAGAATGACAGAACTGCACCCGCAAGTAAAGTCTCGCATGTCGTGTCGTGATATCGTAATGTTGGGGAAATGCAAGTGAGAGAGAGAGAGTCGTTAAGTATAAGAGATCTGCTGTTCTTTCGTCGTTCGCTGTCATGGTATAAGTTGACGAGCTCCGACGTTCAAGTAACGGAGTCGACTATTGCAATTGTTGTGTGTTGGTGTGTTGGCAGCTCGAAGTAGGGCAGGGAAGCTCGCCTTTCGTGCTTTCGTGGATAGCACGGAATCTGACGTCGAGGAGGAGAAGACGTGTCGAAGTACATGTAATAGTCTCAATTCATGCCTCGTCATTGTCGTCATCATCCGGCTGCGACTCGGGCTTTGTGGTGTCTTTCGTCTCCTGGTCAGGGTTCGTCTCCTGGTCGGGGTTCGTCTCCTGCGGGTCAGGGTTCGTCTCCTGCTGGTCAGGGTTCGTCTCCTGGCTGGGGTTTGGTTCACCAGTCGCGCCGCCATCGATAGTTTCTTCCGGAACCTCTCCTGGCCTCGTCTGTGGTTGCACGCTGAGCCTCAACGCCTTAGCCATATCCCTCTGAAATTGGTCGTCGCTGTCGATATCCGCTTGCGATGGATTCCTGCTACTGATTCCTCCACCTCTGCTGCCACCTCGATTACCATTCTTGCCTCGGCCAGCAGGGCGAAAAGCTGGGCTTGCGCTGTACATGCGACGAGGCATGTAGCCATCTCCCCTACCACTGAGAACTGAGGCGCTGCGGTCTCGTCCGCTGCCGGAGAGTCCTGCACTCTGGATACCTCCGCTCACGAAGAAACGATCGTCAACGTCATCGTCATTGGTATTGCGCTTGCGCTTGCGATCTTCGTCCTGATCCGCTCTGCCTTGCTTAGCAGCAGCACTTCTGCCCTGCTTTGGATCGCGGCGTTTCTTTGGAGCTCCTGGCGCTGATGGTGCTGCCATGGGGCTTCGCGGCTTCGCTCTGGACCTTAGTGGGAAGTCGTCCTCGCCCTCCCCGTAGGCTGAATCAGATGTGTCCGACGTGATGTGGTACTCTGCAGTATTGATGCCCGAATTAGCAGCCATGCGCTCCCGTCCCTGGCGTCTCTGGTGCCGCTTCGCAAATTCACGATGCTTCCAGGGACCGATCTCCTTGAAAAGTTCATGCCACCTATTATCGCGATCTCTAGACACCGCAAATTCCTCTTCAAGCTGACGAATCTGGTCCGGATCCTCCGTATCGAGATAACGATACAGATCCCATAAGAACTGCATCTGAAGCATTCCTCTGCCTTTCTTATCCTTCGCCTCGAATTCTTTGGGGTCAAACTCTGGAAGCCAGATGATCTCGGACTCCATGGGCTCGCGGCGCATTGCCGGTCCCTCTGGATAATCGTAGAAGCCCATTGGCATATTGCCATCCTCGTCAGTCTCGGCTTCTTGAATCGGCTCGTACCATACGGGCTTGAAAGTCTTCGTGCGGCGGCCAATACGAAGGCGTCCATTCGCTTCCTTCTTTCTCGACTTTCTCCAGTCAAAGCATGTCGGTGGTGCCATGACAAGTGCAGACTGCCTCAATTGGGAGGTGTCAATGGTTCAGTAATTCACTGATGACTGATATGTCTCTTGTTGAAGTGATGCTCGCTTTGCTGGCGAAGTAGAATGTTCAGGCAGAAAGTGAGCAAAAAGCTCTCTTGGGTGAGGTAGCGACTGCTGGTGAGTAGCAAGTCGCGGCTTCGGATTCTGACTTGGCTTGTGATATGTCAATGAGGCTGTATCCGAGAGCTCAGACGCCGGTCACGTCTGATTATGAAGTGTCAATGGCTGTCAGAAGGTGTGACCGCTAGGTGTGCTGGAAGGACATATCCGTAGATGTTGTTATGGTGAAGAATGATGTTGTGGAGATTGTCGTTGCAGTGGAAGAACAGAGATGGAAGGCGAGTTTAGTACTTAGCGACCGCATGTGTGATAGCATCTGTCAAGCATGTGCAACGAAGCGCAACTGCAGCATGCGCATGAGAGGCATGTGAGAGAAACTCTGCGCAGCGCATTTGTTTGATCACTTGCTTCCTTCATGGCACTGGCGATGCTGAAGGAGGCACGCCGAACGTGAGATACAGCGGTCGCTCTCAGATCAGACGTGAGTTACACGCTTGCTGGCACTGCCCTGTTGGCTCTGCACCAGCCTGGATTGTCTGCCCGAATCACTCGTCCCACGAGTCTTTACATATGGTTTCAGCGCGTCTGTCACATGCTGCCACGGGACGAACTCGTCGAGACATCGATACTCAGAACTATATCCACTATATCACGGCATGTCAGCATATGAACAAGTTCAAGAAGGTGAGGGCTGTCGGAATTGTCAGGGTCATGCTCATTTCTCCGGCATTAGAGCGCGATCTTCATCGTTTCCATTCGTTCCCATCACCTTGGGCACAGGTACGTAGCATATTACAATAATATCGTTCGTAATGGCCTTCATGGTGTTCAGTACGGATAGTGAGCGCTCGCATGAAAAACGACCGTGCTGGGACCACTGTCTTGCTGAAGCTGCCTTCTCTTGTCCGGCTCGATAGCGAGACAACATGCACCGTTCCCTGTCCGCTGCTGCGGTAATTCGTACTCTGCAAAACATAGCAGCCTTCGATACGTTGCGACTAGTTGTAGGGAATGAGGCAGGTGAGATTGTCTGGTTGTCAAGAAGCGGAGGATTGGACAGATTAAGCGAGGAGCATGAGGTCGCCCCGAGGACTCAGGTGCTTAGGCAGTCTAGTGTTTTCGCCCCCAAGTTTTGACATGATCTTGCTCTCCCCTCTCCAGCTCCTACATATACTGCAGCAGCCTGCATCATTCATCGCCGCCAAAAGGGAAGTCATCACTGCCGCAAGGACATTGAATCAGCCTCTTACCGGTACGTATGGCAATGCGAAGGAAGAGCACAGTACTATACGTCATCGGCGAGGGTTGGGAAGCGCCGAAGAGCTTTCAGGAGTTGAAAGCGGCCTCCAAGCTATGAAGTAGCACATACACATGTCAGGATGCTACAAGGATGCAGCTATAGTGGAAGGGCTGCTTGAAGGCCCAATCAGACATCATTAACCATATGCCCACTGCAGGTGGGTGGCAGCTTATCTTGTGCGGGCTCTGGGAACCTGAACGGCAAGCCCGGCCAACGTCACCCTTGGCCGGGATGTCACAAGGCTGAGCTCTACCTTCGCCGGTATAATATCCCGGCCAATTCCTCCCTTTCCGTGACTACCATCTTCCCGTCCATTGAGCCTGTCTATGAAATCCCCATACGGGTAACTTATTTGTAAGATGGAAGACTCCAGACCCGCAAAGCGCCCCAAGCGTAGGCCTATTGCGTAAGACTTGGCTCACTCCGCACATTCAGTAGATGCATTACTGATCGTAGTACAGCTGTGAGCGATGTCACTCTCAGAAGATCAAGTGTTCAGGCGAGAAGCCGTGTCAAGGTTGTAAGATTGCAAAGAAGTCAGACGGGTGTCGCTATCCATGCCGCGATCGAGATGTCACAGTCAAGGAGAGGTTCGCGCTAGCAAGATGGACAACCATGACACAAGATACTGATGTCCATCAGTGATATCGAGAAACTTGAAGCTGAGATTCAAGAACTCAAGGCACAAATCGCAGCAGCAGCACCTCCATATCGTGCGCAGGGGTCCTCGACCACCGCACCATACGAACAGGCCGCCTTATTGAACGATCCAGATGTCCACAATCCCCTGCTCGAATCTACGGATGGTTTGTTCGCTGGGCAAGAATCGTCACAGCCCGTCTTCATTGGAGAAGCGAGTTGCACAAAGTTCGGCGATCGTCTCCTTCAATGTGTTGACCGCCGCAACAGTACTATACCATGTAACACCATGCCTAATCATGTCACACATCAAACCTTCAATCGACTCTTGAATCCAGAATTCCAGCTCCCAAATCGAGTTCATGCCAATCTGCTTGCACGAAGGGCAGAGACCTTTATCGGTAACAACTACCACTTGTTCGAGAAGATGACATTCCATCGAAAGCTTGAGAAGGCGTATGTATCGGAAGAGCAGCCAGACAAACTGTTTGCATGCCAGTTGTTTGCTGTGCTCGCTCTTGGAGAGGCAAGAACGAGACTATATATAACGCAATTATCAAGGCTAATTCTTACCAGCTCTACTCGAACTGTAAGACGACACCAGGAGATACTCGAGTACCAGGAACCTCTTGGTTCGTCCAGGCCGTCAGCTTGCTACAAGACCTGTACGAGGTGCCATCGGTTGAGCAGGTTCAGGTATTACTGCTTCTTGTAAGTATAATCTAGCTTCTATTGCGACGACTACTCATGACTGCAGTCGTTCTATGCCAACGCTCTCGGCCGCCTAAAGACAGCACACGTCTATTGCGGTATAGCTTTACGTCTCGCCATTAGTCTTGGCCTTCATCGCTCGCAGTGTGGTAGTAGCACTATGGATCCAGTCCAGCGGGAGAGCAGGCGTCGCACATGGTGGACGTACTACTTGTTCGACCGGCTCATCAGCTCGAAGCTTGGATATCCGCTTGGTATGTGTAGCGATGGTGTGGTCATGCCATCTGCTTACAAGCACAGGCATCCAGGACGAGGACATAGATGTCGAGGACCCATCTATGGACGGTCTGACAGCAGCCGAGCAACGAGAGTTCAGTGATCCCGACCACCTCTGTGCTCATATCCGGCTCGCAAGGATTACCGGAGATATTCGTCAGTCTCGTATCATCAACTCGATAGAATGGCAGCTAATGTCTCACAGTCAGCGACGTCTATTGCCTTCCACAACACAAAAGAGGCACCTTTGTGCGCCGAGTCCATCGTGCACTCAATGACTTGCAGAAATGGGACGAGAAGCTACCCGAGTCTTTGCGACAGCAGGCCGAAGGTTCCCCTCGAAGTCTTTTCACCTTGCACATGCAGTACCATCTTTGCATCATCCAGACGACGAGGCCAATTCTGCTGCACCTGTTCAAATCAAGACTTCATGGAGAGAACAAGACATTTTCGCCCACGACGCTTGCTCTCGCGGACGCGTGCGTTCAAGCGGCGCGAACGACGAATTCTCTCTTGTCGAAGCTCTTCGTCGAAGGGAGCCTCGCCGTATTTGGCTATTTTGACTCTCACTACCTTTTCTCATCTACCTTGATCTTGATCATTGCCGCGGTGTTGGAACCTGCCACGGCTGTTTCCGATGCCGTGCAGACAGCCTTCAGTCTGCTTCGATCAATGACACACAACGGCAACATTTCCGCTCATGACTATCTGACCCGGCTGGAGCATATCAGGTCTACAGTTGGGACGGTACGTGCAGAAGCTGAGCGTCAATATCTGCCACCCGTTATCCTCAGCCCTCAAGAGGTCGGTCCAAGTAACTGGGCGACACTGCCGACGCCGCCACCAGCAGGCTACGATAACAATGTTGAGGATCCGCTGGACAATCGTTTCATCCAGAACTTCTTGGCTGAGCCTGCTTTCCAGTGGGCTGGTGGTCCTTCTCCGGAGCAAGATGACCTCCGACAGTTTGTGTATGAGCTGGGCGACGAATTTTTCACGGGGGCGTAATGGGCCGGATGTCGCCTGGCCTATTAAAGGTCTCTCGCGACTCATGAGTCTATCGACTTGACGACTTGGCTCATGCAATAATGAAGAGAAAGCCCATGTCATTCGCCCAAAGAGCATATGCAATAACACCCAATAAGCACAACATTATCGCCATCGAGTCAGCCGTGGAAGAATAGATGCAACACGACGACGCCGCTTGCTGAGGAATTATCCGATGCCATTCACTATGACGGCTCGACCATGGAGAGATTCAAACAGATGCTGAAACCCAGCGGGCCATACTCGTCAACCGACACCATAACACGTTTCGGCTGGCTCAGGACAGGTCTCTTCGCAGATCACCTTTCCTTCGTTCCGGGCACCGTGCTTGGCTGTCTGTCGGATCCCGGAACCAATCTGTTGCACCAGCTCCGGCTTCGACAAAGTTGATACTGAAGCCATCGCCAAGCGAAGCATCTGGCTTACTGCAGCATACCAAAAGCATGTACCGAAGCCATCGGGTGGCAATCGCGAGGGAGTGCGAATGCGTATGAAAAGAGGATGTATTATCTAGACCAAGGACGAAGGTGGATAGGGAGAGGGGCAGTGGATGGCGGCCTGTGTTCTATGGGATTATGTAGCGGATCATTCCAACATTCGACTGTATTGTTCTTGCGGCGCCATATACTGATGAGTCGGATCATATGCCGTAAAAAAAGCTGTTTGCCCCGGCGAAGATGAAAGGATTGATTGTTGTGAGAGTGCCAGGAAAAAGATGATGGGAGAAAATGCTCTGCTGGAAGCTTTGGGGCGGAAGCAAGTTGCTGTTGTCGTATTGGACGTCCATGCCCAAGAATTGAGCTTGAACGTGAGATTGAAAGAGCACTGGATGATTACGCCACTACCGCATATCAGAGTATGCCCGAGGATTGTTGAGTCGAATTTCGAGAGGCAAAGTTGAGAGAAGAACTCGGGTGTGCTCTTCGAGAAGCAAGGCCAGTCTTGCCGGTCTGTCAGATTGAGGAGCGTTGATGAGGAGATCGAGGTTATTGAGTGGGCCTCTGATTGGTGGGTGCATGTACGAAAGCTTTGATCGTGTATTGGAAGGCTGATAAGTTTCTCAGCAAAGGCTTTAACTATCAGACTATAGCTCTTACAGTGGAGATGTCCTGAAATTGTGGGAATTGGTCAGAGCAACTCGTTGTCGCTGTTGACGCGCGATCTTGCAGCTGCCTAGCTCCACGTATGTAGGCTTTTGCTTCGCCAACTGAAACACATTCTCCAGAAAGCTATCGTAGCTCCAGCTTACTCGTGTCAGTGTATTCTAATTTCAGATCACGCAGCAGATAGGAAGAGCCACATCATCAAGCCGACGCCACTTCAACACGTCCGAGAGGGGTTCCGCCTCCTTGGGTGTCTCGGACAGAGTCTCATGTTGTGGCCAAGAATTTGTTGAAAGTGTTGCAGGGGCCTCTCGACGTACACTTTATCTTCACCGCGAGTCCCGTTGGTCCAGTGTCAACAGCATTTCTTTTCCAACGATACACCTACTCCGTTTGGAACGCAAAGATGGCAATCAAGAGCGAACATGACACCTTGCTCAGCAATTGGAAATGCCTGCTCGCATGTGGGCTTGTATCGATGGCGTCGTTCCAGTACGGCATCGACTTCGGGCTGATCGCTGGTCTCCAAGGTATGTGGTGCGTACATCAGAGGCGGTGAAGGATTGGCTAAGAATTGTAGCTATGCCCGGATTCCTCAAGATATATGGCTATCGTGAACCGAAGTCTCCCTCAGGCTGGAACATCTCAACTGAACGTCAACAATTGATCTCCTCGCTGATGACTCTGGGAGCGGTCATCGCCTCCGGTCTGTCTGGGTCTATTGCTCGATATATCGGACGTAAAGGCTGTATCTGGATCGCCTGTGCTCTTTGCGCCGTCGCAAATGCAGTCATGATGGGAACGACGAGTATTGGTGGTCTCTATGCCGGCCGCCTGCTGATTGGAATGGCGAATGGTCTCTTCATGTCCTTCTCCCAGCTGTACTTGCAGGAGTGCTCCCCATCCAGATTCCGAGGGTTGGCTCTTGCGACGTTCAGCTTGTGGACAGGGATCGGGACGCTCGTTGGGTCCATGGTCGATAATTCTACAGCTCATATCAGAGGAAGCGCTTCGTACCTCATCCCACTCGGAATGATCTATATCAATCCAGCATTGATATGCCTCGGACTACCTTTCATTCCAGAAAGCCCAAGATATCTGATGGAACATGGCAAGGTCGAGCAGGCCTTGCAGTCACTGATGTGGCTTCGGCCACGTGGTGCCAATGTCGATGGAGAGCTTCTGAGCATCAAGCTCGCCATAGCCGAAGATGAAAAAAATAAGGGCAAGCAGATCTGGGTAGATATGTGGCGGAACCCGGTCGATCGTCGTCGCACAGTGCTTGCTGTGCTCGTGGTATTGACGCAGGCAGCTTCTGGAGCAATGTATATGCTCGCTTACGGAACGTAGGTCGTCGATCGTGTGTGTCTAGAGGTGTGCGGCTGATTCGTCTCAGGTACTTCTTCGAGATGGCGGGCATCGGAAAGCCATTCCAGAATGCTATGATCTTGAACGCCGCGGGCGTCTTCGCCATGCTTGCTAATATGGCCATCATAACAAGATACGGACGACGCAGAGTCTTCTTGAGCCTCGGCCTTCTCTTCTGCGGGATGCTGCAGCTGATAGTCGCCGCCATATTCGATGCGCAGCCGAGAAACAAATCCGTGCTCAAGGCGATTGTCGGACTGTCCGTCATTTACATCATGCTATTCAATGCAATGATCTCGCCGTATGCCTTCCTGTCTGGTGGAGAGCTACCAAGTCAGAGAATGCGTTCTTATACCTTCGGTATTGCGACTTCTGTATCCTTCCTCGGAGGCTGGTTGGTGACCTTTACGACGCCATATTTCATCAATCCGGACTCATTGGCATGGGGCCCAAGATACGGATATGTTTGGGCTCCGTCGTGCTTCGTCTCAGCCCTGTGGGTGTATCTATACTTGCCGGAGGTCAAAGGAAGAACGCGTAAGCATGCGTCGCCGCACGGCTTAGGTATCTTACTGACGAGGTTGCAGTCGAGGAGGTCGATGAGATGTTCACCGTCGGTCTGCGTGCCCGCAAGTTTAGGGAATATGTGTGTCACGGCCCAGCCATCCTAGGTCCAGTACCTGGCGATGACCCTAACAGCGACCAACCCGAGGAAATCGAGCATGTTACTGTCGGCGATAAGGCCGGCAAGGTTCATTCAACTGTGTCTGGTGGGCTTTCAGGTCGCATCCAGTGGGACTGGAGAAAGTAGGGTGTGGGCGTGACTGCGATGTCTGTTGCGATGGTTAGCGATACAAGGCCGTGGAATGTTGTACCCCAAAAGATTTCCTCTCATCCGCCCCTGGCTGAACCTCGATGCTAGCCACTTTCGCGTAATCATCAGCGTACTGTACTATCAGACAATGTTGTCATGAGAATAGAAGCCTCGAGAGTCCAAACAGGTTCTCGGGTATGCAGAAGCAGATCTTGAATGCCAGCAGAAGTGGCTGTCGTCACTGAAAATACGTCTTTTTACCTCCAGTAAAGCTCGTCTTCATCCTCTCGCGCCTGCTCATCCCGCCATACCCCATGTTCGTATTGCTGCTGTATGCTAGCGATCTCTGACAGTTCTTCTTCTTCCTGCTAACCCTGTCTTTCTTGCGGCACCGTGCCCTCAATACCATGCCCGTGGAACTGCTGATCTGCCTGTAGGCCCGCTGCATTGCAACTCGTCCGCCATTCATCTCGCCAATCAAGCCATCAAACATGTTCTTCGGAGTCCCATTCTTGGCTCTGAACTCACCTTCCCTCCTCTCCCAAATGCTCATCGTCGCATGAACATCGGCGCGCAGAATTTTGCAGACCAAGGAGAGTGCTGTGGTAGCGGCGCTAGGACGGGTGACCATAAGAACGTCTCCGCTCACGGTCTCGCCAAGAATCTGTTGTCGTAGCTCGGCAGGAAGGCGAAGAAGAGGGGGAGGCGGAAGGCGGAGCGAAGAATCCCAGACTGCTGGGTTGGCGTCGTGGTGTGCGAGATTGCGCACCACCCGGCCGACCCAAGTGCAGTTTTCACTTCGTTTGGTGGCGCGAGGGGGAAAGACGGCCGCTGGAATCACCATGACCGCCTTGTGAACACCAGTCAGTAGTGGCCACAAGACCGTATGAGGGAGCGAAGGCACTAACTTTGATGATAGAGTGATTGTTGAGCTGAGGAGGTTGCGCGACGAGGGAAGTCAGGGAAGCCAAAGCGGGCATGTGAATGTGAATGTTCGACATTTGAAGCATCGGGCGATTGAAAGCCGAAGGTGTACCATCTGTAAAGAAAAGTACTATGTTTTGCGTCAAGACTTGTCCGATGGTCTCGAGGGCTCTGTGAGATACCGTGCGTGAAGCACATTTGCATCTGCTGTATTGCACAAATGCTTGTGCAGAGTCTTTTTGGGGACAACGGATTTGGTTCTCACCACAAGAAGCAGATCTCCAGACCTTTAACACCGAACATAATGATTACGCCACCGATGTAGATTGGTGTGAGGTCTGTGTCGTCTTCCTTTGACAGTTCCGACCATCCCGACCATTTGGGTTTCCAGTCTGGCCATCTACGGTACATCACTCGACAGGACTCGACCATTGAGAGCGTCCATATAGATATTGCGCATATCTCAGAGATCGAGAGTCTGAAGAACCGGTTGAGGTGGTGGAGTGTGTATGCCGCCGCACATAGGATTGCTAGGTGTTGTGGACTCGTCTCGATCAGTTATCCAGGGCTCGTGCAGTGAGAGTATGGAGGTTTGACGTACTCTGTGCAGAAGAGAACAAATGCTCCGACACTTATTAGCCAAACAGAAGTCGCTATAACACGAGCTGTTTGAGGTTAGAGTGATTTGTCGAAGAGCGTGGAAGATCAGCTCGCACGTTTGTTGTTGTTGATCCAGTGGATGAATCTGGTAATTGGGTCCATTATGGTCGTGTCTCGTGCTGCGTTGTCTATTGATCAGGGTGTACCTCTTCCGAACGGTGGAAAACAGGGAAGGTGGCAGGAATGGGTCGAACAACGATGTCATTGGTGCCAAGCCGTCGTCTCCATCAGCTGATACATGAGCTTCAGCGTCAAAGACATTGTGACGATACATGCACTGTTTTTGCAAGATTTGTATCAATTCACATAGTGAATAGTCACATCGATTTAATGTTACGAACACCTGAACTGTTCAGAGTAGATTGGAAGTGCTCATGAATTGACACGTGATGTGTGCGGCAGTAGCCGCCGTACCTGCATTAGGGCGCAACTGCCCCGAGCGTTCGAGTGGACCCCAGACATCTTTGAAGCTGGTAACCTTGGAAAGCTACAGGTGACTGTCGGAAGAGCGACCTTCATCAATTCCCACTCTTCAACTCGCCTTCACATTTGACACTCCCCACTCTCTACATACACAGCATTGTCTTCAGCCCCATCTCCATCTCCATCCCCGTCCCAGATCTGGTCGTATAGCTTATGGTAAAGCGCGAACATGGAGTCTCTTGCCTTCAAGGAGTGGGCCAAGGCTGAGGACTTGATCCTGCATGATCAGGCCGACTCCTTTCGCGGCACTGTCATCGGCTTCGACGCGGAGCACTATCTCAATACCATCCTTACAGACACACAGACCAGAGAACCACTTCTTCCGGCCCTGGGCGGCTTGCCTTTTGCCTTGCAACAACACGTTGACAAGGACCTGGCCAACCTGAAGCAGGCCGGAATCACGCCCATGTTCGTCTTCAACGGCCTTGAGCTCACATGCAAAGACCGCAAGAGCATCAGTCGAGAAAGTCAAAGAGCGGTCGCCCTGTTGGATGAAGCATGGCGAGTGTATGATCTTGGCCGTGGCGACGATGCTGTGGTGGCTTTCGGCAAAGCTTGTACGTCTCATTCGCATGTAGCTTGCTGTATCCTCGACTGACTGTAGACCAGGCACATACAAGACGTCACACATTGTGCGATATCTGATGTTTTACCTGCATGGCAAAGGTTGCAACATTATGGTCGCTCCATACTCCGCCGCGGCTCAGCTGGCGTACCTTGTTCGAGAGAACTATGTTAATGGCGCATATGGCTCAGCATCTGTCATGGTCTTTGGCGAGGATAGAGTCATTGCCGGCTTCAACTGGGATACGAATAAGGTAGCTTTCATCGAGAGAGACAGGGTTCTTGCCAAGCTGGCAATGTCCTTTTCTCAGTTTGTGGATCTTTGCCTCTTGTCTGGCTCCAGCCTTCTAGCAATGATGCCCGAAGTCGAGGCTGACACAACGACGGCCCCGAAGATTGCGGTAACAAGTCGTTTGCTGGCAAGGTCCGGCAATGACGGTCACATGGCCTGCCTGCGCGCCAATGACGAGGAGTATCTGGCCCTCTTTCGCAAAGCAAAGACTGCCATCAAACACATGGTCATCATATTGGCCAGCGGCGAGTACAAACAGCTTGATTTTGGTAATGTACCAAATGACACACACGACTTCATCGGCACACGACTACCCGATGAGCTCATGGCATATCACCAGTATGGGTTCGTTGGACAACGCGTGCTCAACTGGCGAACACGCGAGGAAATCTTTGACACAGCTCCCCTCGACGGCGGTAGTTCTCAGACCTATCGCGATCTGATTCAGCAAAAGCTCCGGCCACTCCGGAATCGATCGCTTGCAATTTTGACTCGCTCATTGCACAGGTGTGTCCCAGCTTTGTCTTGATGCGTCGATCGCTGACATGCTCCAGGTATTTTTCAAAGCAGGATGTCACTCAGATATGCTGGTTCAGTGAAAGCGACAAGCGAGTGATGGGCGTTAAAGACCTTGATTTTAGCGATGCCACGAAAGACGCCGAGACATGGCATGTCAAAGAGTCCCTGATGAATCAGTCTTCAGAGGCGAAAAACATTGACATCAACAAGTCTCCAATTCAGTTCGCCATAGCACTCTTGTCGGACGATTCGCTTGCGAAAAAGACCGTGTCGAGAAGACAGGATGGCCAGCATTCAAGCCTGACTAAGCGATCAGAGCTTCTAGCGAACGTGGTCTGCCGTTTCCTGCAAGATCGCGGATACATCAATTCGGACCATACACTATCGGCCTGGGGCAAAGCTCTCAAATCATCGCTTGACCGAGCAAAGACCGACGGATTGCTCAGTGATGAGAAGACTCCTTCCAACGAAATTGAAGAGGCGCTATTCATGGCTTTCGAACTGCTGCGGCAAGACCTTCTTAGCAACAAAGCACTCTTTAACAGCCCGCCGTACTCCGGCGCCCCAATGCGTGGCACTGAAGCAGACAAGAGCAACGTGCTTCTTGTGAGCAGGATTGCATGCTTAGGGACTTTCCAGCATGGCGCTATCGGTCAGTTGAGGAGCACTCTATGCTCGGCTACACGCCAGCTATGATACTGATGTCTTGCAGGTTATACCGGTCCACTCTCGCGACATCTTCTGGCGTATCACCAAGTCATAGCGGCCGTACGGAACACCCTTCGAGACCTTGAAGAGATGCACGGGTGTAATTTGATGCTCAGTGCCAGTGCGGTCCGGTTGCGCGATAGCCAAGACTACACAGAGGTGGCTTCCCACTTGCCCTTCAGCAGAGAGCCAGATCTTGGCCTGGCGCTGGTTGTTAAGAGCCATCTCGACGAACTGTCTCAAGAGCCAGGCCGACGAGCAGACATTACAAAGTGGTTCAACCACGCGTTGAATATTGAGCAAGATCTGAAGAAGGCCTGGCGTATGTGGGATGCAGTGAGTTTGGTTCTGTTCATGTATGGTATTCAATTGCTGACTCATGATAGGTCAATGCCGGAATTCAGGCTGCTGACAGTGCTATTGTGTCGTCTGAGACCAAGGCTGTCTTCGAGAACGCCAGCACATGGTTGGAGAAAAGGCGCACAGGAGGAAACTAGGCGCAGTCTCCGGTCTCGGCTGCTCTCCATACTGCCGGCGACAGCGCGACACAGCTCGTCGTCACTAGTCGAGTATGTCCCTGTCTGATCACAGGGGAATGTATTGGTAGGAAATGCTCCCAATAGTCGGATCTGGGGCCGAATATCAGCTATGTCCTGGTGTACCATACACGTGGCTATGGGGTGCCCGCGTGCTGCTCTCTTGCACTGCATGCTCGTGACAGGCATTGTGTTGGCGGCCTTGCTAGTGGCTATATTATCATCACGTTCCGATCAGCGAAACATGCATGCACTGCTTCCATCGAGCACAGCCATTGTCTCTCAGCACGCTCGACGGATTCCTGGGCTAATTGTAGCAACAACGACCGTTTCATGAGGTCAGGTACGATTGAGAGTTCATCCTTCGCTGCTGTGCCACGCCCAGCCAATCACATGGACGATTGCGCTGTTCCTTACCGTCATTGCCCAGACTCGGACCAACAACACGACTTCGCCTATGCCACCTCCGCTTGTCACTGCATAGTTACCGCTCGACTCCGCTCTCACCACCACCACCACCACCACCACCACATTCCACCCCTCTTCGCCAGAAACAGTCTTCTGACGCTGACTACTCACTGGCATACGACTAAGCGGGCAAGCCACAACCGAGGATTGTCCCATCGCCGGAAGAGGACCGAAACGACAACCTGCACACGACGACTTCGTTTCGGCACGACGCCAGAAAATACGGACATTTCGCCATCAGCGCGACCGTGACACGCACGACACTTCCTCGACTGCGACACCCACTTGCGCCTTCACTGCGACGTCCATACTCGCCCATGGCGCAGGCTGCGCTACGAGATGGCGATCCTTCCACCTCCACTACATTCGCGACTTCCTACGCCTATCCTACTTCGACGGTCCGACTAGCCCATGGCGTGGTGGTCGATGGAGAGCGCCACTATACATATGGAGATGGGAGATCGTGGGAACCGAATGTAATGACACTTGGAGGGCTAGGCTCCACTGGCAAGGGCATCCTTATCGGCATGCTCTCTGCTTTTGGCTCAGCAGCGCTGGTCGGCCTGATCATTCTCATTGTCTATTTCTTTCGATATACCACACGAGGGCGCATTTTCCTGGATCGAATAAGTCGGCCAGGGGAGTTCGATGATGAGCAGTCGTACTTGCGCGAAGAGGAAGAGGCGTTGGCGGACATGGACGACTTACAGCGATCAGAACATTTCAGAGCGAAAGGTAGGAGCTGCTGTGTAGTAGCAGGCCAACTGAGGAAGGCACTAACAAAAGATCGCAGCATTCGTGCAAGTGAACCCGCCCGAGTCAATCCAGACCGACATTTCATTGTCACAATTTCTAGCGATTCAAGAGAAGGGCGTTTCGGCGTGGGAGTTTGAGCCAGAACTGGAGATTGCAAATTGCTTCGTGGAAGGCAGGACGGAGATTGAGTTCTTTGACTCCGAATGCAGCGTGCAGAGCAATCTGCCAATACCGAAGCAGAACGAGGTGTATTATTGGGAGGCCAAGCTATACGACAAGCCTGAATCGACTCTGGTCAGTATTGGAGTCACTACCAAGCCGTACCCGCTATTCAGATTGCCTGGACTGCACCGATACTCGGTCGCGTATACATCGACTGGACACCGACGCTTCAATCAGCCGTTCAACGGAACCGTGTATGGTCCGGCATACGTACAGGGTGATGTAATTGGAGTTGGGTACAGGCCGCGGACCGGTACGATATTCTTCACAAGGAACGGGAAGAAGCTGGAAGACGTGGCGCATGGTCTGAAGCTACACAATTTCTTCCCTACTGTTGGAGCCAATGGACCCTGCAACGTGCACGTCAACTTCGGCCAAATGGGCTTCGTCTTCATCGAAGCAAATGTAAAGAAGTGGGGGCTGGCACCTGCAGCCGGCAGTCTAGCACCTCCACCACCGTATGGCAGTGAAGCTGGCAGCATTCTACTCGAAGGTGGCAGGGAGGGAGTGAGAGAGGGTATGGGCTGGATGCCTGGACACGGACGTACAAATAGCAACCAGCTTCGACTACTCGGCAGGCCACAACGGAGTCCCGGGCCTGAAAGATCGCCCACGGATATCTCATTGGCCCAGCTGAACCTGATGGACTCGCAGGAGGAAGAGGATGTGGGCGAAGGCACGAGCGAAGCAGCGAGCAGTCAGCATTTGGTGCATCCGGGCTTGCCTTTAGAGCCTGCAGAGCGTCCACCGCCTGGTTACGAAAGTCCGACCACTGAGCACGGTGAAGATGAGGGCGATGATGCAGCACCCTCGAGAGCTTCGCAGGATGAGACTCGCCGGCTATTGAACAGTAGCCCGCCCATTCCCACGTACGAAGCGGCTGTGCGCGACGTCGAAGCTGGACGAGGTCGCAGTTCGACAAGGACAAGGCCGAGAAGGGAGTCTTGATTTGACGGTTGCGGGACTGGACTGGTCAGGTGTCTGGCGTTAGTATCTGCTGCATCTCGATAACCAGGCGGGATCGCACAGATTATGGGAGGCATGCGGAAAGGAAAGCTTCGGAAGTATACCCTGTGAGCGAGAGAGAGGGAGAGAGAGCCTGTGTGTATCACGATACTGAGCAGAGTGTTCCGGCGCGGGAAGCAAAAGGAATTCCCTAGTATTATATCATGAAAGATTAACGATTATGTCAATGTCGCATCGCAGACAAGAGCAGAAAGTGCAGAAGGTGTTGCTTAGATGTTGTCCCTTTCGACACGTCGGATGATGAAAGACACATGATATCTTGGCGTGGGAATGTGCTACGGTTAAGTCCGAGAATGTTGCACACGCCGACCGATGCGAAGTGAGGGTTGTGGGATTATGGGGAACATGGGAGTGTTTGCTTCCATCTCGTCACTCGCCTCAACTGGCGCAGTGCATGTCAAGCCGAGCCGAGACGAGGGTAACGAAGGGTTCATCGTAGTGAATCACAGCCACTTTTTGAGTGTACAACACTGCACAAAAGTGACAGGAGAGACAAACGACGACAAATCATTCTCGGCGTATTTTTCAGGCCTTTCCTGGAGGTCACAGATCAACTGCCGATGTGAATTGATATGCAAAAAGAGGATAGACAGGTTGGGGTGTGAGTGATAAGGTGCTACTTTATAGAGTTCCAATAGTCAAATCTCACTCAATTCTGCAATAGCTAGTAATAATGACAGGGATACCTAGACGGGAGGGGCAGTTCGAAAAAGCCAATTGGGTATGGTGACAGAAAACGGTCCCCGGGAGTCGTTCACTTCAAATGCTTGTCGCGAATGTCTGGGACAGAATGATGTTAAGTATGCGATGAACGGCTCTACGTTCTCGTGTGTTCTCTGCCCTGAAGGCTCGGACCAGGTTGGTCCTGGGGGCGGCGTTGATGGGGAAGGGCAAAGTATGGTGCCGGAGGGGGGAAAAAGGGTGGAGCAGGTGCAAAGGGTTTGGAATGGGAATGGGCATGGGAATTTTGGCGCTGGAGATATGGTTGGCGATGGTGGCTAAAGCAGAGGACGAAATCCAAGTGTGGCGCAGAGAGTGTGGGAGTATTATATTGCTGTGATATGGTAAATGGTATGGTTGATGATGAGCATGGACGAAGGAGGACTGGTGTGTACAGTATTGTTAGGAAGAATGGAGGTACGGGGGAAGTGGCGCAGGTCAAGGCTGGTTGTGGCGTCCGGTCTAGCGTCAACGTGCCCGGGTAAGGTAACGATGATCCCCATCCCATTAACCTTGTTCAGTCGGGCCAGATAGAGACGTCGTCTGCTACAGTACTCCTCCTGTCGTCCTCCTCTCCGCCGTCATGCCTCGCCTCTCTTATTGACGTTGTGTGGGTGGGCAGAAAGAACGTCGGGCAGAAGAAGCGTGAAGTTGGGTTCTTATATACATTACGCGCCTGGGATTGGGAGACAGGTGTGGCACAGCGCCTGTGAGACGAATCGGATGCGTCCGTCGGCGGCAAGCAGAGCGTGAGTGGTGAGGAAACCAGTATACAGTACAGGTACAGGTACAGCACAGCAGAGACTCTCGTGCCGCCCGCTTGCAGTTGGTCTGCAAGCGCTGCACCTCCTCGCCCTTCAAGCTGGCGCAAAAGACCTTCAGCGAGGCGTATGCGTCGCATCCCGCCCTCAGAGATTCCTCCCCCAGGACCGGTTCGCTACCTGCAGCAACAAAGGGCTCCTGGTTGGCGCGCGTTTCCCACCGAGCCTCTCACATACCCAATCCGCGCTCCCTCAACACCCACCTCGCCCAACTCGCCGGCCCCTCCGCCGCCAATCCGCGCTCCGCCCGCGACTCGTTGCCGTTGCGTGCTCCTCAGAGTGCCGGAGGCTACGCCCGAAACAGCTCGCACGAGTTCTTGGGCCACTCCCCTCAGCGGACCTCATCATATCCTGCCTCGCCCGTCCAAGCATCCTCCCCCACCGAGACTGAGTTCGCGGCCACTCCAATCGATGCCAGCTTCGGCGACCGCGTGAAAGAGTCTGCGTTGGCTCCTCACCTGGCGCCCCACTATCGCCCTCCTTCGGCGCCTCCCAATCGTCCTACACCTGAGCTGCCACCAGTGCTCAGGAGTCGCAGCAATACCCTGCCCAAGAACGATACATCTATACGAGATAATATGGATAAGTACGCCAGGCAGGCTGGGGATCACACATATGACAGCGATGGAGAGGCGGATGACGAGTTTGAGAGATCCGTCTTCAGCTCGCCCATCATAGCTGGCCATTTCGCCGACGAGGAGTCCGACCATCCTTCAGATTCCGAGGATGCACGCTCCTTCGTCGATGGAGAGGATACCCCTACCACGCAAGGATGGACAGAAAGGGAAGGTCGGAGTCCGACAGGGAAGATCACGCAGTGGACGGAAGAGGAGGTTGCAGACTACATCGCCTCTCTGTCGTCTGCGCTGAAGCAGTACAGTCCAAAGTTTGTGGAAGAGGGCGTCAATGGCGAAGCATTGGTGGCTATACAACATGATGAGCTTCGAGAACTGGGTGTGGCTAGCGTGGGACACCGCCTGACAATTTTAAAAGCTGTATACGAGCAGAAGATGCGAGCGGGCGTCAAGATCGAGGAAGGAGACTATGTGCCTCTGTCAGCCGAGGGTGAAAAAGGAGACATGAATGCTACACAGGACGACATCGCGCGCATCATCGACTCGATCCGACTTCGTGACCAACGCATAGTCGCGACAGAGATAGAGCTGAGAGCACTGAAACAGGACCTGGATCGCATATCAGAGGAGAACAGAAAGCTCAGGGAAGAGACTCTGCCGATCATGAGGCTGATGAAGGATCAAAGGACACCATTGCCAGACCCATCTGGCGGCACTATTCCTTCACCACGCGAGACAGATACCCCCAGGCAACAGGACAACGTTGGGACACAGGCCAAGAGCAGCGGACTCAGCAGGAAGTTCTCCACGAAGAAATTGTTCCTCAAATCGGACACTTCAAAACAGCCGTCCCCCACGCACCCACCACCATCACACACTCCACAACCGAGAGAAGTTCGAGACGATGGGGGAGCACATCTCGAGGCATCGGCAGCTGCTATGGCGGCGAGCAGTCACTTGACAGCCAGCATGACAAGCCAGACAAGCCCGAACAGCGTCCATGGACAACTGAGCCCTACAAGCCCCGGATACAACACTCACCAACCTCCCGGATCCGCCTCTTATCATCCTCCCGGATCAGGGACAAGTCGCTCATTCCCTCGCGAAGGGGCAAGTTCGCGGCAAGATCATAGAGCGCACGGGCATAACGATGAAGCCCACTATTCTACCAGCAGTCAATGGAGCACGGCTAGCACTATAATCGGGGACCAGGAAAATGCTCGGGCACAGGACAGATCACGACGACAAGCGCCTACTCCCAGTCCGCGTGAAGAAACGAGTCGAGACCGCGATAATCCTCAAGTCGAGATCTTCAAGAGCTTCCGCGTCAGCATTGACGATCCTTGTCGGGTCGTACTCCCAGTCGTAAGTTTTCCTTATCGCACCCTCTCTCTTGGCTCACTACTGTAACTGACAACGTGCCGCAGGCTCTCAAACGCTACAACATCACAGACGACTGGCGCCAGTACGCTCTATACATCGTCCACGGCGACCAAGAACGCTGCTTAGGCCTCGAAGAGAAACCTTTGCTTCTGTTCAAACAGCTAGACAAAGAAGGGAGGAAACCGATGTTTATGCTGAGACGGCATGCTTCGCCCCAGGAGGGGTGGAGTAACTCGACAGGTGGTGGGCCGCCGACGGGAGCTGAGGGCAAGGTGAGTTTGGAATATCACTGTTCTTTCAGGCTTGGGCGATACTGACTTTGTGAAAATTAGCAAGTACCAGGTGGCGTGTTATAGGATGACGCGTGCATGGTTGGACTTGAGAAGTGCGAGGCCGTGGTCTTGCATGGTCATACATTGCGACGAAAGAGATGATACAAAGAACCAATCTCACGAAATGCAGCCAGAGCTAAAAGGAATCTGAGAAAGAAATATCATGTAAACAAGGATCTCTTGGTTCACCACTCGTTGTTCTGGCTCCCTTTTTGACCCTTTTGATTTTCCTTCTACACGCTAATCGTCTTGAACACGCCAAACCCACTACCACCTGTCGCCATGACCGTACCCGGAATCTGTGGATGCCAATGCGCTTCTTTCACCTGTTCCGTGTAATGCACAAATAGCAGCTGAGGCGGTACATCCTTGACGTCGGCCGTGTACTTGGACTCCTCGTCGTCCAACTCCACAGCCAGATCCCAGAGCGTGAGAGTGTTATCGCCCGAGCATACAGAGACGATACTGTCGTCTGTGGGGTGCCATTCCAGACTCGTGATCTGTCCGAGATGAAAGCTGAAATTTGCCACAGGTTTCGATGTCTTTGCTGCTTCGGGCGATTTCCATTGTCGGAGGTCCCAGACCGACCACGTTCCGTCGTCATGGCCGGAGGCCAGGAGGTGAGGGGTCTGATGTGACCAGGAGAGGACGTTGGCGTCGGACTCGGAGACTTTGACGGAGATGGCGTGTTTGCGGGATTTGGAGCGCGCGTCCCAGATTTTCACGGTGCCGTCTGCGGATGCGGAGGCGAAGACGTTGCGTTCGTTGGGACTCCATTGCACTTCTTCGACGGATGAGGTGTGGCCTGTGAAAGCGTTGGTGTCGGTGACGAAACCGCCGCCTTCGGTGCGGGTTGTGGTGAAGATTTGGCCGGCGGAGTCGCCGGTGAGGAGTTTGCCGGAGGCGACGAGGGGCGACCAGTCGAGGGCGTAACCTTCGTTCTTCTTGTGGGCACGGATGGTGGAGAGAGGTTTGGAGGCGGAGGAGGGGAGTTGGAAGCCTGGGGTATCGAAGGCTTGAAGGTGGGGCGTTATGTCGTGGATGAGGACTTCGCCGGATTCTTGCATTGAGGCTGTAATTGTCGTCGGCGGACTGGAAGACGACGCTTGAGGTGATCGGTGCGCGCGGATCCGATTGGTCGTGCAATTCAACGGGATAGTTTTCGTTTCAAGGATTGGATCAGAGTATTCATTTTCGTCGTCGTCCTCTTCGTCGTCTGAGTCGATGTTGTTGGCTTTGTCGTTGCGCGAGAGACCGGAGAGTTTCATTACCATTAGAGAGTTGTCCTTGGGCCGGTCTTGGGCAGCTTGTGTTCCAGCTACGGCGTAGACCGTTGCTGGGTAGGATTTGCGGTTGTCCCCGAGTTGATCTTTGAGAATGTCAAAGGAGAGACAGGGCCAGGTCGGTTCTAGGGTGTGTAGCATCTCGTAGGTAGAGAGATCGGGAGCGAGAGTCTGGCCTGCGTCGAGTTTGTGGCGTCCAGGTATGAATGTTTCTTGATCGACTTCCATTGCTCCTGAAGACTGTCAGCATTGATCTCTGTTCAATTCGAGCATGATGCAAAGGGTCCGAATGGTATACCAGCTGCTTTCTCCTCGGCCTCTCTCTCCTCATCTGGTCTGCCATCGACACCGGCCTCGAGAATCTCGTCCTCGCTCTCATATTCGTCCTCGAATTCATCCTCAAAGTCTTCGCCATCGGCCAAGCCAGCGTCCGCCACTGGACGGTCACCAGCCTTTAGCGTCTGAGGCTCATCATCCTCTGCTGCACGCTTTGCCATTTTCAGAATGATATGAACTTGGGATGCAGTGTTATTGGATTGCCCAAGACGTCTTTCATGCGACGTAACAGCGAAGCGTATGCCTTGACGGGGTGAAGTGGAATTTCTGATCCAAAAGTCGCAGAATTTCTTTCGACGTCAATTTTAAGGTTTGAGACAGCGTCGGATCTATCCCTTAGCTGATGCATGATAGCGCTAGTGCCATGCGAGCAAGATCCAGCTGTTCATAGCGAGAGCTCACTCATTGCTTCCGGGTGGCACTGCTTCATTGCGTTATACGTCCAGTTCTCGCCTTGTTTTGCTCTCTGGCTTGTTGTCTTCGCAGCATGACCGAGTAGCTGTTCTCTTCAGCTTCTACTTCCAAAGCAACGATCGATCAACGACAATGGCGCCTCCTCAAGACCCCCCGTCATCAATCACGCTGCGCATCAAGGTGCCGCCAGGCAACATACCTGGAGACGCAGATGAGTTTAGACTGGGTGAAAACATTCCAGTGGCGTCGAAGATTGGTCAGATAAGAGAGCGCATACAGGAAGCCCTTCCATCGAGCCCGACGCCCGAACGGCAGCGATTGCTATATGGAGGACGAGCATTAGTGGACAACGAGCAGACCTTGGCCGATGCCTTGAATACGAAGAGAGATCCAACACAGACGGAATATGTCGTGCATCTGCTTGTGAAAGGAGAAGGACTCAATAGTGCTCCGATACCACAAATGCGAGCACAAACACCAACAATGACGACTCCAGGAGTCGGCAACGGAGCACATCCGCCGCCTGGACTTCCTCAAATACCCACGACGCATGCTCCACTACATCAGCACCACCACCTCCACAATCAGACCCTGGAGCAGTTGCAAGCGACTGCCTTTGCCCAGCAACAACAAATACACCAGCAGCTGGTGCAGAATTTAAATCGACAGCGACTTGGTGGACACGTGAATGGTATGATGCCGTTTGGAATGCCACCGATGAATGTTGGTGGTCCTATGCAGCCCCCACAAACTGGTGGTCAACCTCATTTGGTAGGAACTCAGTCCACGCCATTCCCGGCGGATCCGTCAAGCTCTCCAGCGCAGCCTGGAAACACACCTGCTGCCCCTAGCCCAGTCCAGGATCAAGCCTCTGCTGAACCACAACAAACCAATGTGCAGTCAGACAGCAACCAACCGAGCCATCCACATCCTCAGCAACCTCCAAGGCGTCCGATCAGTAATCAAGGCTTCCACATGCAAGGTGTAGGGCCGCATGGTGAACGTATTACCATCCATCAGCAGACAATGAATTTCCAACACATGGGAATCCCTGGACACCAAATACCAGTGGGAGGTCATCCAGTACCACAAATGCCAGCTGGTGGCCATTTCATGCCGCAGATGCCGCCCATGGGTATACCACATCTTCCAGGCCTACACATACCGCCTATGCCACCGCCGGGCGCACCCTCAGCGCTCGATCGCGCTCGAGCAAATGTAGCAGAGATGCGACGCATGCTCGACGAGCTTCGAGCCTCTTCAGAGACTAGTGAAGCACAGCGACAGCGGATTTCGGAACTCGAGACAAGGACACAAAGTCTAAATGATTATATTGATCCCTTCCACCTGGGTAACATCGGCAATAACCGACCAAGATCAGGGTCGCCAATGCCTGCGAGTACCGCAGGTGCGCCTGGTGTTCAAGCGGTTCCGCCTTCCGCGGATGGCCAGGATTGGCAGGCGAGAGCACGACTGATGCGCGAAGCACAACGTCAGTCTACCGATTCGCGCTCTTCAGATGTTACGTGCTACCTGTTGTCGTCGCCATCAGGACCGCATGCTATTTTGTACTCTCCGCAATATGGCACATATACTGGTGCTCTGCCCAACCAGAGCCACGGACTTGGCGCTGGTGTGCAACCTACACCGACTGTGACTGTCACGGGTCCCACAGCTACGAATGCGCTTCCGAACGGTCAAGACCAAGCAGATCAGGTCGCTGCGCCAGGAGAAGGAGAAGCAGGACAACAGGCGCAAGCTGGCCAACAAGACCCGCTTGCTCCTGTCGCAATGGGAGCTATGTTCAACCATATGTGGCTTCTTTTGCGTGTACTTATCTTCAGCTACTTCCTTCTGGGAACAAACCTGGGCTGGCGACGGCCCCTGGCTTTGGTCGCGATTGGTATTGGTTTCTGGTTGATTCGAACGGGTCTGCTCGGAGATGGTGGAGCTGTGAGACGATGGTGGGAAGGCATCATGAATGAAGGACATCCCGCCGCCCAAAACGGCGACAACAACCAAGGCAATGCGGAGGGGCAGCCAGGAGACCCACCCGCAGGTGCTGGAAACGCGGCAGCCGCTCGAATGCCGACACCAGAAGAAGCAGCCCGGCGTATCTTGGACGAGGATGCACGCATACGGAACCAACGTTTCCAGGGTCTACGAGAACGCATCCGACCAGTTGAAAGAGCCGCCGCCTTGCTTGTGGCTAGCCTATGGCCAGGTGTCGGCGAGGGATATGTGAGAGCTCGTGAACAGGAGGAGCGGCGGAGAGCCGAGGAAGAAGTGGCTGCGAGAAGGCGGGAGGAAGAAGAGAAGCAGAAGATGGAAGAAGAGGCGAAGAAGCAGGCTGAGGAGTCTGCTGGATCAGACTCCAAGACCAGCGCCGAGGCAAGTGACAGCCAGCAGAGCACAAGTACAGCGAACGTCGATGCGACTGTCACGACTGCTGCTGCGGAAGAGACATCCGGCTCTGCGTAAATGGACCGTCGATGAGCTGCATGTGATTCGCCCGGTATGTAAAACAGAAGATCTTGACATTTCAATCCGCCAATGCTTCAAAGGTGTACAAGCTGTAAGAAGTGGCGAAATAAGGTTTGTCGAAGAATGGTAACATACAACTCAACCACACAGGCCGACTCCACCAGTCCTCAGCTTCAGTGAGGATTGAGGACATGAGCGTGTACAAGCTGGGGAATTGGGCTTGTCAAAGAATGGTAAACTACAAGTTAGCCAGACATGCCGACTCCACCTATCCTCAGCTCCAATGATGACTGAGGACACTGGATGGCTATAAAAGTCGTTGGCAATCCCCTCGAAATACCACTCAAAACTTCGCATGTATTACCATCTCTTGACTATTCGGAAGCAGCAACCGAACGATCAATCACACCAAAGCACATACACAAGACATCAACAACAAAGCCACCTTCAAAGCAATGTCACCAACCAATCCAAGCTTTGCCAGACACCTGCTGCTTTCACAGAACAGCAATGAGCAACAGCAGAACCTCGCAACATCGGGACAGGAAGAGCCGCAAGCCAACGACAGCAATAGCCTTACCAACTCTCGAGCCAAAGCGAACAAGGAGCTGCGACTCACCGACCCACCAACATACGATGAAGCCAATCACATTCAAAGCGTGCCTGTGGTTCTTGCCCGAGATGATCCTGATGATGATGCGGTGGTTGCTCTGAGTATGGATGTATCCGACAATGAAAGCCGTCGGACCATGCAACGAAAGGTAAGATCTCTCGCTCTCCCCCTTTGGCAAAGACTCAAAGGATATCGTCGCTCACGCTTCATTGCAGATCAAACTCGCCTGGCTCTCCACCCATCTGGAACCCACCGCGAACAAGCCGTTCTCCTGGAAGACGAGCATCATCCGCTTCACCGGAAGGCGATACGAAGCCTTTGACATCGACGATCTCCGATGGTCTTCTGTGCGGGATCTTATCCGCTCTACTTCTACCGCTGGCACTACCACTACCACCACAACTACCATGACCACTACCACCACTACAACCACTATCACCACCACCGCTCCCACCGTGTGGTACATACATGTCCTCGTGAAAGAAGGGACCCCACTCCGCGACGACTCCGGACTCGAGGATTACGCGGAGTTGTTGAGAGAGGGACGACACCTTCCAGCTAGCGCGGCAAACACCCGAAATGGTCCGCCGACATACGGAAGTCTCCTGCCGCCGAGACCACCGTTCGTGTTTCGCGCGTAGTGATGCGAAGAGACTTGATCTGGCTCTTGCCGTATTCGCTGCCGCAGGTGGCTGGTGGTGGGGGACTGGAATGATTGTGTGCGAAGACCTAATGAGTGAGGGTTTGTGGCTGGAAGGGGAGCGCAGGAGAGGAAGTGGCGAGAGACGGAGGTGTCGAGAAGGTTGACACAAAGGATGGGTCTGTACGTAACTCGCTCGCTTGAGTGATGTCTGACCACATACGCATGAAGCGAGAACCAAGGAGTCCTACACTGAAACTTCTCTCTCTCTCTCCTGAATCCCAACAACACCAGGAACGCAATGAATGAGAAAATCAATTTTTCATGTCATATAACATCCGTCATAAACATTGCTCTGAACTGGTATCTACAATATATCCATCCCATAACGCCACTCAACGAGTAATCTACCAATCCATACCACCACCTGTACCCCTCTCCCCACCAGCCAGAATAGCCCTCGCTTTTCCCTCCTCTCCAAGGCCATTAGGTAGATGACTGGCGCCAAAGGGCTTGCGTCCCTTCATCTTAAACCTCTTATCCAACGCATCAAAAGGCCCGTCCTTCTCCGTCTCCTCCTTCTTGACCTTCCACTTCTCCGTGCCCAGCACTTTATCCAGCTCCTCGACCGGCGGCAATTTCACATACACCATGCCGTCCTCACGCGCCTCGACGGGGAAAGTGGCGATGTTCACTTGCTCGTCGTTGCCGCATTTCCCTGCCTCTTCGCCGTTGAGGCCGTAGTTGCGCTTGTGCAGCGGACACGATACCCAGAGTTTGTCGTTGTTCTCGCCGATGAGGCCGTCGCTGAGCACGAAGGCGCGCTTGTGCGGACACATCTGTTGCGTGGCGTAGTACTTGCCCTTGACCTTGAAGATGGCCAGCTGCGTGTCGCCGCGCTTGACGGGTAAGCTGCTGCCGGTGGGGGAGTCGTTGAATTGATCACAGGATGCCAGGGGCTGCCACGAGAGGGAAGACCACTGCGTGCCGCGGAAGTCTTCCTTGACAGACTCTTTGGGCCAGTAAGCGGGACGCGACTGTTCGCGCTCCTCCACCCGGTCGACCGAGTCGAGACTTTCCTTGGTGTTGCCGAATTGCGAGAAGACTTGCATGCGCTCGGGCGACTTGAGCACTTCGGTCCACTCGCAGAAGAAGGAGCCCACGATCTCTTCCATCTGCTTCTCCAATTCCGCGCAGATGCCGAGCGAGTCCTCGAGCACGACTTTGCGGAGGTAGTCGATGCCGCCGGGGAGATTCTCGGTCCAGCGGGCAGTGCGTTGCAGCTTGTCGGCGGTGCGGATGTAGAACATGAGGTAGCGATCGAGGATGGGGATGACATCGTCGGGAGGCACGTCCTTGGCGAGCAGCTCGCTGTGTCTGGGTTTGGCGCCGCCGTTGCCGCCCACGAAGATGTTCCAGCCTTTGTCGGTGGCGATGAGACCGAAGTCTTTGCTCTGAGCTTCGGCGCACTCTCGCACACAACCGGAGACTCCACCCTTCAGCTTGTGTGGAGATCGCAGAGACTTGTACCGCTCTTCCACGCGGACTGCCATGCCGACTGAATCGCCGATACCGAATCTGCACCACGTCGTACCGACGCACGACTTGACTGTTCTCAGACTCTTCGCGTATGCGTGTCCGGACTCCATGCCGCCATCGATAAGTTCCTGCCAGATCAGAGGCAGATCATGCTTCTTGGCGCCGAACATGTCGATTCGCTGACCACCGGTGATCTTGCAGTACAGGTCGTATTTCTTCGCCACCGTGCCGATCACGATGAGCTTCTCCGCAGTGATTTCACCTCCAGACACACGAGGTACAACGGAGAAGGTGCCGTTGCGTTGAATGTTGGCGAGGAAGCGATCGTTGGTGTCCTGTAGACCTCTGCGATCGGTATCGATAATGTGTTTATTGTAGAGGGAGGCGAGAATGGACCCGATCGCGGGTTTGCAGGCCTCGCAGCCAGCTGCGTCGGGTGTCTTGCCCGCTTCCTTCATGATCTGGGCGAAAGTCTCCAGCTTCTTGACGTAGACGATGTTGAAGAGATCGGCACGGGAATAATCAAAGTGTGGGCACAGATGGTTCTTGACCTCGACACCCATGGAAGCCATGGTGTTGTTGAAGATGGTCTGGACGAGAGGCATACAGCCACCGCAACCTGTGCCGGCCTTTGTGCAGGATTTGACGTCGCCAATGGACTTGCAGGTGCCGTCCTTGATAGCCTCTACCACTCCGCCTTTGGTCACGTTGTGGCAGGAGCAGATTTGTGTGTCGTCGTCCAGGTCGTCCGCGCCTTCGTCTCCTGACTTCTTGCCCACGATGAATTCTGAAGGCGGCACTTCCAAGGGAGTCTGTTTCTTGACCATGGGCACCAGTTTGACGTAGTCCGAGGTATCGCCAATCATCATGCCGCCGAGGAGGTACTTGCCATCCATGGTGAAGAGAAACTTCTTGTAGACTTGTTGGAACGGGTCTTTGTAGGTCAGTGCCTTCACAGGCGATGAAGGTGGCCCCTCAGTCAGCGCCTTCACCTGATCTGTCTTGTCTTGCGCGCCTTCTTTCTTGCCGTGGCGCTTGACGGGAACGTCTTTTGGACCATCGCGGTCTGCGAAAAAGTCACCAAAACTTGCAACTTCGACGCCGAGCAGCTTGAGCTTCGTGCTCAGATCTGGTCGCTTGAATGTGCGGGGAGTGTGTGCCTTTGCTTGGGTGAGGTTGAATGCCAAGACATCCGCCATCTCGATACCTGGGGCAATGAGACCGAATGTCTGATTCTCCCAGCTGGCACATTCGCCAATGGCGTAGACATCAGGCGCGGAAGTCGCCAGGTTCTTGTCGATTATGATTCCGCCGCCACGATCCGCGCATACGATGCCGGATTGTCTCGCGAGGTCGTCTCTTGCTTTGATGCCGATTGCAAAACAGATTGTGGAGCATTCCATCTCTTCGCCGTCTTCGAACGTCACCCCGACGACTTCATTACTCTCGTTGGTATTGATTTTGCCCACTCGCTTGCTGAGCATGACATCTAGACCCAGTGCTGTAACTTGCTCAACGACCATAGAGCCTGCATCGCCGTCTAATTGACGGCTCAGGACCCATCTGTTCCGCTCGATCAGCTTTACTTTGCTGAACTCTTCCAGATCCATCATGGCCTTGGCAGCTTCCAAACCGAGCAGACCACCACCGACTGTGAGACCCACTGAGCCCTTCTTGGTAGCCGCGAATTTGATCAACTGCTGCAGATCATCAATTGTGCGGTAGACGAAGACACCCTTGGCGTCGTGGCCAGGTGTGTGTCTCGGCAAGACTGCATTGGAGCCGGTTGCGAGGACGAGGATGTCATAAGGTACAGTAGTACCCTTGGCTGTCGCCACGGTCCTCTTCTCGGTGTCGATGGCGGTGACAAGTGTGTTGAGATGGTAGCTGAGGGAGCCCTCGGGCATGGAGGCATACCATGATGCCGGATTGAGGTATAGGTTCTCAACTTCTCGATGTTGAAAGTAGCTGGTCAAGCCGACGCGATTGTATGCCAGGTGCTCCTCCTCGCCGATGACAATGACATCGTACTCTCTCCGCTTGGCGTCGAGCTTCATCAGCTTCTCGATGAAAGCTATGCCGACCATGCCCAACCCGACCACGACCACTCGCTTCCTCGTTGTGTCCTTGGGTATCTCGCCATTCTGCTCCAGCTCCTGCACCTTCTCCGGAAGCTTGTTGGCCTCCGGATCATTCCACCCGCTGTTGTCAATGTTACTCATGCTGCCGGTGGGCTCTAGGACAGACAAGTAGTCAATGTGGAAACAACACACAGCAGGGAAAGACTCGAGAGTGGGAGGGAGGGCGCTGAGGTAGCAAAACCAACGTCAAGAATATACTTTGGAGCGTGGACAAATAGCGGATGCACGATCTATCTGGCCAAGGTGGCGCCTAGAAGGCTAGAGGAGGCTCGTCCCTCGTGGCAAGCGCATCACAGAAGCGATATGGAGGCCTCGGAGAAGCAAAGTGAGGTGGGAACGAGGTAGGGAATGGGGAACAGCCAACGAGAGCAAGCATGATGACACACTCGATTCAGCAGTCAGGCCGTACAGGGATGCGCCGAGAGGCTGTCGTTGTTAGGCAGATCGAAGCATGGATGCGCCAAAAAGAAAGGTTGCAGCTTCTCCGGGGGCGATTGGGGACGAGCGAAGGAGTAAGTAAGTGAGCGGGTGCGGGCAGGTGGTTTACGTGCACATGGCGTTTGCTGGCGACGATAAGGGATAAGGGCAGTACGGCATACGAGTAATTCCATGTGGTACGCCGTGGTGCTCCACAATGCGAGAAGTGATGGAGTTTGTTCGCGGGTGTGTACATAAGAGAAAACAGGTCGTCCAATACGGCTTCTGCGGGAGCTCCTAGCGTTTCCTCTGGCAGTGGCTTAGTTTGACCTCATCTCAACCTTGACAAGCATCGTGATGATTTGCCCTGCTGCTGCTGCTGCTCTTGGGATGGCAGAACACGATGTCTTCCACCAGCAGCAACAGCAGCACAAGCAAAACACAGGGCAGTCAGTCTACTACCGATGTGTGTGTCTGGGTGGCGATATGGGAGGATTCTGGGCGCGACTGGACATGCTGAGATCTGGTCCGTCTCTTAACGACCTGCATACCGATGGCGCCATGCCGTTTCGGGCGTGCAGGCAGAGATAAGGAAGTGCGCAGACCAATCCACGTCCGCCCTCTCCTCCACCACACACAGTCAGCAATCTTTTCACGCTGTGTCCCACTCGTGCACTGAGGCATGATGTATGTCATGTTCTTCCGCGGCTCGCTCCTTCGATACCCACTCACCACCGACTGCCACTACGCAACAACAATTACTCCCCCGCCGCCGGACACGTTGTCGTCGTTGATGTTGTTCCTTTTGCTGTGCATCTCCTCGCGATTCGGCTTGCCCGGCTACTCAGCGCCCACACACGCACGCACATTACCATGCCCTGGGCATCGCGCTGCCAGACGTCCCCAGTATCTCCCGGTCTCGATGCTCGGCGCCAGCTGAACTGTAGGCTCTTGTCTCTTTCTATCTCTCACTCTCACACTGTCGTCTCTTCCTTGACTGTTTCACTTTCTACTATTCTACCCTCCCCACCCTTGACAGAGCCGCATAGTGGGCATTGTTGTGCATATCCACTGTCGAGTGAATGTCTTCCACCTCCTCACCTTCTCATTTGTCTTGACTCCTTGACCACATATGCCCCATTGACGCCACGACAACCTCCCCGCATTTCCCAACATGAGCGTCATCGAAACACATTCGGAGCAGAAGCAGCCGCACTCTGTCGCTGTCAACCTTCCTCCAACCCCTCCGTTCTCCATCCACGGCGAGAGCGATAGAGCAGACAGCGAATCACAAAAGAGTCTGCCGAGCGGGGCTTCAGACTTTCCCTTACCTCCACCCACAGCAGAACCCACAGAGGTCCTCGAGCAGGATAAAAAGACCCCGGATGGCTGGCTCGCTAGAGATCCCAGATTAATACGTCTGACCGGTGTACATCCCTTCAATGTCGAAGCGCCTCTGTCAGACCTATACAACCAAGGTTTTCTGACCAGTCCGGAACTGTTCTACGTCCGGAATCATGGCCACGTCCCGCAGGTCAGGGACGAAGAGATTCCCGACTGGGAGTTCACAGTCGAGGGCATGGTGGAGAATCCCATCACCCTGACTTTGCGACAATTACTGGAGGAATACGAGCAACACACATATCCCGTGACTCTAGTATGCGCCGGGAACCGACGGAAGGAGCAGAATGTCGTCCGGAAGACCAAAGGTTTCTCATGGGGTGCTGCCGGTGTCTCGACAGCACTGTTCACCGGTGTCGTCTTGGGAGATGTCCTTCGGAAAGCCAAGCCCAAACGAGGAGCACGCTATGTCTGTATGGAGGGTGCGGACAAGCTCCCGAACGGCTACTATGGCACCTCTGTCAAGCTCAACTGGGCATTGGATGAGAACAAAGGCATGATGCTGGCTCACAGAATGAATGGCGAGATGCTACGACCGGACCACGGCAAGCCTCTCAGAGTCGTCATTCCCGGGCAGATCGGTGGAAGAAGTGTCAAATGGCTGAAGAAACTCATCATCACTGCGGAACCAAGCGACAATTGGTATCACATCTACGACAACAGAGTACTGCCGACAATGGTCTCACCTGAGGAGTCAGCGAACAAGCCAGAGTGGTGGACAGACGAGCGATATGCCATCTACGACCTGAGCACCAACTCTGCCGCTGCATATCCCGCACACGAAGAACAATTATGCCTTGTAGGCGCTCCTCAAAATTACCGCGTCAAGGGCTACGCATATGGTGGAGGTGGTCGACGGGTCACCAGAGTCGAAATCTCAATAGACAAAGGCAAGACTTGGCGACTCTCCAACATCGACTACGCCGAGGACCGATATCGCGACGCATTGCCTCAAGAGTTTTGCGGAGGCACCTTGGATTTTAGTTGGCGAGAAGCGTCCTTCTGTTGGTGTTTCTGGAATATTGATATTCCCATTTCCGAGCTCGCCGAGTCGAAAGACATTCTCGTCCGCGCCATGGACGAGAGTATGAACCTCCAGCCACGAGACATGTACTGGAGCGTTCTCGGCATGATGAATAATCCGTGGTACAGGATCACGATCAGCAAGGAAAATGACTACCTTCGGTTTGAGCACCCCACGCAGCCCGCCCTCATTCCAGGTGGATGGATGGAACGTGTGAAAAAAGCCGGTGGCAATCTCACAAATGGATATTGGGGCGAGCAGATCGGAGGCGAGGAGGCAGCGGAACCAGTGACCGAGGCGGCTGCAGAAGTCAAGATGACCAAAGATGATGTGAAGACGAAAATTACGATTGATGAATTACGGAAACACGATCAGGAAGAAGCGCCATGGTTTGTTTTGAACGGAGAGGTTTATGATGGCACGGCATTCTTGAAGGGACACCCCGGAGGCGCACAGAGTATCGTTTCGGCGGCAGGAATGGACGCCTCGGAGGAGTTCATGGCGATTCGTAAGACTTCCCTCGCCCTTCAAAGAGTTGGGCGCACATACTGATAATCCGCAGATAGTGAAACCGCCAAAGCCATGATGCCAGACTATCACATCGGAACCATGGACGACGATGGCATCAAGGCTCTCGCAGGCCAAGAAATTGCCCAAGAAGACGCTTCCGCTGAACCATCCGCGATATTCCTCAACAACCGCGTATGGAAAAAGACACTCCTCCATGCCAAAAAGACCGTCTCCTGGGACTGCCGCATCTTCACATTCAAGCTCGAACACGACGAGCAACTCCCCGGTCTCCCTACAGGCAAACATCTGATGATCCGTCTCCGCGACCCCGTCACCCGCGAAGCCATCATCCGCTCCTACACACCCATCTCGCTCGAGTCCAAACCCGGCTATATTGACATCCTCATCAAAGTCTACTTCAAAACCGACCAACAGACCGGCGGCAAAATGTCCATGGCCCTCGACGCTCTGCCCATCGGCCATCACGTAGACTTCAAAGGCCCCACCGGCCACTTCGAATACCTCGGCAACGGCCTCGTCTCTCTGCACGGCGAACAGAGGAGAATCAAAACTCTCTACATGATCTGCGGCGGCAGCGGCATCACGCCCATCTTCCAGGTCTTCCGCGCCGTCATGCAAGACAAATCCGACCCGACGAAATGCGTGCTGCTCGACGGCAATCGCCTCGTCGAGGATATCCTGTGCAAATCGGACATTGACACTTTCGCGAGGGATAATGAGGACAGATGTAAGCTCTTGTACACGCTGACGAAAGCTCCCGAAGACTGGGAGGGTCTGAAGGGCAGGATAGCGGCGCCCCTGTTGAATGAGCATGTGGATTGCAAGCGGCATGAAGAGGGAGATTGTCTGGTGTTGATCTGTGGGCCCGGGCCATTAGAAAAGAGTGTGCATCAGGCGCTGCTGGAGATTGGGTGGAAGGATGAGGATTTGGTTTTCTTCTAAGCGGGGTCAAAAGGGGGAATTGAAGAAAGATGGGGGTGTTGTTGAGTGAAATCTTGGTCTTCCAACTTGCGAGCACATAGCGCTGGCGTTTTCTAGGCGAAATTGTCGGTCCAAAGGGGTGTGTATGTGATGATCCATGTGGCCTGGCTGGTAGGGAGGGTTGAACGATGCCGCTGCTTTTTTTGGTATCAGGCTTTGGCACGCACACATACACCCCCTAATGCTTCTTGCCAAAATATATGCATGCATGATGAATAATTCGAGTCAAGCATTTTTGTTGTTATTATTTTCATGGTATCGTTCTTCCGAAACCCAAGTTACGTGATCAACTTCAGTGCACACGCCTCCTTAGCACTTGATTCTCTTTCCGAGCTCTCGTACGTGATCTACAACATCCACTCACGTGCTAAATTGTCCAGTGGAAAGTGTATCTGCTAGGAACACATCAGCATGGAGCTAGAACACCCGGCAATGCAATCGAGCAGATCGCTGTCGGCCCGTCTTGTGGTTTCGTGATGGATGAGCTCATCATCAATACAGAACGAAATGACTTGATCGTGTTGTTGTATGCAGGCATGCATGTGAAGTGAGGTATGTGAATGGAACTGCTCAAAAACTCCACAGTCGTAAAACGTGGGGGCCGGAGCCCAGTCCGCCCAAACGTCGAAAGCGACCTCTTAACATGCGACACAATCCTCTCTCTCACACACCATCTCCGAGACCTCAAATTGCTCTCCCACAGAGCCCAGCGCGGCGCCCAAAAAAGCCATGGCCGTCCGCCGCGTCCTATGGTCCTACATCCTCCCCGCCCACCTCGTCTTCTCCACGGCCATCCTCTTCCAATCCCACTACTACGAGACAACCTGGATCCACGGCTCCTCCATGTCTCCCACCCTCTCTCCGCACTACGCCACCACAGGCGCCAAAGACATGGTGCTCTGGCGCAAGTCCGGACCGACTCGCGACCTGCGTCGCGGCGATGTCATCCTCTTCGACACACCGCATCATCGCGACGGCAGCGCGGTCAAGCGCGTGATCGCTCTGCCTGGCGATACAGTGGTGCTGGATCGGAGGCGGAGACCGGAGGCGGTCATGAATGGGAGGGTGAATGAGAGTGCTAAGAGGTGGGATGTTTGGCGGGGACAGGTGAGGGTCCCCGACGGACATGTGTGGGTCGAGGGGGATAATTGGAGGAGTACGAGGGATAGCAATGACTACGGGTGTATCTCGAAGAGTCTGATTCAAGGGAGAGCTGTGAGGATGGTGTGGCCATTGGAGAGGTTCTGGACGACGCCTTGGGAGAGGTTCAAAGTGAGGACGAAAGTTATTCAGGCGAGAAAGATGGAGGAGCTGGATTTGGATCTACATGGATGGTGGCAGAACCCTTGAAGTAGAAAGAGAAGACTGGGAGCGCGCTCTCGAGGAGAATCGGTCTCACCCAATTACGGCACACCGCGACATTGGCACAGCATCATGCCTTTAGAATGGGACGATCAGGTAAGTCGCCTTACTTCTCCCCGCCAAACACAACATCGATCTGCTCCAGAAGCGCTTGGGTGACCTGTTGCGTATTGGCAGATCCGCCCATATCCTTCGTCCGCGTCTCAGGCTTACTCGTCACGTTCTCGATGGCTTGCATGAAGTCATCGGCGACCTTGTCCAACTCGCCGCGACCGAGCCACCGGACCATCTCAGCGGCAGACCAGAATGCGCCTACAGGATTGGCGATTCCTTGCCCGGCTATGTCAGGAGCCGAGCCGTGTATTGGCTCAAACATCGAAGGATATTGCCTGGTCGGGTCCAAATTTGAAGAAGGAGCAATACCGATGGACCCTGCTAGTGCTGCTGCGAGATCCGACAGGATGTCGGCGTGCACTATGTCACCGAGGTCAGTAAGAGACAGGCATATAAAGTGGAAGAAATGCCTTACAGTTGGTCGCAACAATGGTATCCAAACTCTCCGGCTTATTCACCATGCGCACCGTCATCGCATCTACCAGCATCTTATCGTGCTCAACAACACCCTCATATTCCTTCGCAACCTCGTAAAACACTTTATCCCACAAGACCATCCCGTGCCGCTGCGCATTGCTCTTGGTCACCATGGTCAACTTCTTCCTCGGCCTCGACTTCGCCGTCTCGAAAGCAAATCTCACAATCCTTTCGATCCCTACGCGCGTGAAGATCGCCACCTCGGTAGCGATAGTGTGCGCGCTGTTCTCATGCGTGGTGCCGCCTTGCCCAGCGTATTCGCCCTCGCTATTCTCTCGAATAATCACCCAGTCAAGGTCCTGCGGACGTTCCCTCAGCTGCGCCATAGGCGCCGTCGTCCCGGGCAAGATCCTCGTGGGTCGTACATTCACATACTGATTGTTGTATTTCCTGATGGGGAGGATTAAACCCCAGAGCGAGATGTGATCGGGGACGTTGGGCCAGCCTACAGCTCCGAAGTAGATCGCATCGTGTTTGGATAATTGTTGCATTCCATCTTCGGGCATGTACCAGCCGCGTTCGAGGTAGGCTTTGGAGGACCAGTCGAAGGTTGTGAAATTGAAGGAGAAACTTCCCACGACTGAGGCGAGGTGCGTGAGAGCTGTCTCCGCAGCTTCTGTGATCTCGGTGCCGATGCCATCGCCGGGTATGGAGGCTATGTTGAAGGTCTTCATGCTTATATTGAATTTTCGATGTGTTGAGAAAACGAAGAGATGGAAGAGATGGTGAGAGGAGGATATGTTCCTTATGTCACCTCAATAATATTTTGGAGTACACATGAAGTACATGTACGTTAAGAAGGTATAGCCTAATCGACGCAACGGATGGAGGGGTAGGCCGAAGTCGGATTGGTATCGGAGGGGGCTCACTGATCTGATTCTGTCTCTTGTTTCAAGAAACCATTGTGAATAGAGGCCTCGACGGCGTTGCCAGAATGTTCTGTTCCTGTGGAAGTTGGGATCAGGTAGACTAAACATGGCTGTTGCCGCCGAATGACGGGACGGAGCCAATGTCTCACATGTCTAGCACAGAGCCTCAGGGTCCACATCAATCCCCACGATCGTCCCCCTCCCTGAGCTCGTGTCCTGACCGCCAACTCCACAACTTCTAGGAGGTCACTCACAACCTCAATCTCCTCAGACTCCCACAGTAACGATCAATACCACTGCAACGATGGCTTTCCCACCTGGCGGCACTTACTTCGACAGCGGCAAGAAGTCCTTCAACGACGTCCCCATCGGCGCCAATGATTCCATTCCCACCACGCAGTTCCTCGAAGCCGCCGAGACGGTCACGGGCCTCTTCGACGTGCTTGGCTCTGCGGCTTTCAAGCCTGTCAAGGGCGATTTGACGGGCAACATCAAGAAAGTCAGGGATCGCCAGCTCGAGGCACCGGTGGACAGTGAGACGCTGCAGGATCTCGTGAGGAATGAGTTGAAGGGAAAGAAGCATACAGCTACTGAAGGGTTGCTATGGTTGACGAGGTGAGTTGGACTGAGCTCAACGAGTGTGAGGAATATAGCTGATTGTGTATGGGACAGAGGTCTGGATTTCACTGCCCAAGGCCTTCGACACAACCTATCCAACCCGAATGAGGAGCTGTCGACGTCCTTCCGTGAAGCTTATACTGGCACACTGAAACCCCACCATTCGTTCCTGATCAAGCCGGTGTTCTCGGCTGCCATGTCTGCTACGCCATACAGGAAAGACTTCTATGCTAAGCTGGGGGATGACCAGACGAGAGTGCACAAGGAAATGGCAGAGTGGCTGGAAGGGCTGGAGAAGTGTCTGAAGATTCTCAATACGTTTTTGGCCAGTAAGGAGGCGAAGTGGTAGATCAAAGACAATGAAGATGTGGTCCACCGAGTCGAGCCCCAAGAGTATCTTTCGAGCTATCGTGAGGAGTGAAGAGCATAGAAACAATGACCTTTTCAGCGTTCATTCAATGCTCTTTTCAACATTCCGCAGAAACTCGTGAAGAGTACATGGTCGCTGCCTCTCAGCCACCGAACTTCCACCTCCTCTTCCTTACAGCTGATTTTCACAGCCAACGTCACAGCAGCCTCGTCGTCCTCGTCCATTTTCTGTCCGTCGTCCTCTTCCCCGAGCCTCTTCTTCCTCCTTGCCGCGCGACTCCACACATCCCCTTGACACTCCATCACCCCAACCTCCTGCACAGCCTTCCACATCCACCTCACATCCAACCCCTTCATGACCTGATCTACTCTCCTCCCACCTCCGACCGCTTTCACAGTCTGCGCCGTCACCATCGGCAGCACACTCAACACCAATTCTCCATGCCTCGCCACATCATTCCTCGGCCTGAAATCCCCAAAACTCCACGCCACAGCCCACCGCTTCGTCTTGTGCCCTGGATGGAGACTCGTCACGGCCCAATTCGTGATTTGCTGTTCCTTCAACTTGGCGATAATTTGCTGGAGGGAAGATAATTTGGATAGCATGGCAGAGTACCACTGAACTCGCTCGCGAAGTCTGAGCGATTCGTCCAAGATGCGAGAGACGAAACCCACGTCGCCGCCGGGACAGATCATCTCGTTCTCAGCGCCAGCCGTCACCGCAGATGGACTCTTCTTGTTCCTATCCGCAGGATCAGAATGGTAAGCGGCCTGAAAATCCTGATACGAGGAATAGAAAGGCGGATTCGTCATGATGAAATCCATCTCTTCGATTCCCATCTCATCGAGCGGCAATAACCCCACTCCGTCACTCTCCCCAGCCTCTCTCAACCGAATTCTCCCCTCCAATCCATTTTGCGCGACGTTCTTCCTGGCCCAGCGCAGCGACAGCGCATCGACATCCGTGCCCGCCATTCTCCATTCCTTCCTCGCGGAGCACGCAAGCAGAGCGTAGATACAGCTCGCTCCCACACCTACATCCAATCCGATGACCTCTCGCTCCGCGTCAAAGGTCTCGCGGTAGTCTGGACTGGTCGTATCGAGCAGTTCCTGGATCCAGCGGATGTAGTTCCAGCGCACAGGCACAGGTGGACACAATCGATCGTCGGGAAGGTCCAGCGTGAGATCAAAGTCGCACTTGAGGAGGGATTTTGTGAGTTGTCTGTCGTGTTTCTTGTCAGTATCTGGTGTGGAAAGTAGACAGAGAGAGATGTGGTGGGTTTATATTTACTGCACGACTTTCGGATCTTGAAAGTTGATGAAGCCATTCCTCTTGCCGATCTGTGAGATCTTTGCAAATTCTGAGTCGCGTTTCGCGAGGTCATCAAAGTCTACATCGCGTTCATAGTATGGAAACTGTTCGGCTGCGGCCATGTTGTGGCTGGCGAAGGCGTTTGTGTTTCTTGATGTAAGGTCGAAGTTGAGAGAAGTGGCGGCTGAACACAGACGAACATGGAAGAGTAGGGAGAAGTCAAGGTCAACTCACTCGAATAAACAGGCTTTTTCCAGGAAGCATCGAACAATCGTAAACCACTTTTTGCGAGATCTACTACTCTATGGGCTGTAGTCTACCCTCACTACGCACAAAGGGAATCATGCCGTTTCATTATCACGCAGACCCAAATCCTGTAAAACGCCATCTCCATGCTCTCGACGCGGCCATGCTGGCAGAAAGGCTAATTCTGCTGGCACCAGCCTTTGCGCGTCATTTTCATCGAGAGATCTAATCGTCCTCGTCCGAGAAGACCTCCTCACCACGCTTGCGGCGTGCCATACGGTCCTTCTTCTTCTTTCGCAGCTCGGCCGAGGTGAGCTTGGCCTTCTTCTTGGTCGACTCGATCTTGTTGCCCATGGCATCGAACTTCTCCTCCTCATCGTCGTCGGCCTTCAGACGTGGACCAGCACCCTGTCCCTGGACCCAGTTGTGACCGGATGGGGTCATGCGACCGTCCAAGACAGCCCAGACTTCCTCGGTCAAGTCCTTGGTGAATTCAGCAGAGTGAGTAATGATGATGACACCACCTTCGAAAGCCTTGATGGCCTTGGAAAGGGCACCAAGGGAATCACGGTCGAGGTAGTTGGTAGGCTCGTCAAGGACAATCAAGTGAGGTCGCTGCCACGAGCAAGCAGCAAGGACAACCTTGACACGCTGACCACCAGACAAACCACGCATACGTGAGTGAGAGACGAGCTCAGCGTCAATGCCGAAGTTGGCGCAATGCGACTCGATCTCTTTGCGGACTAGAGGACGGAACTGACCGCTGGCAAGAGCTTCTTTCTGATCGACATCGGCAACCATCTTCTGATGGGACTGGATGAGCTCAGTACGAGGAATCCAGGCGTTGTCGGCTGTCATCATGGGCGTCCATCGCTCGTTCTTCATTCCGATGTTGTCACCGAGAGCGAACGAACACTCGTACTCGTACGAGTTCTTGAACTTTCTTCGGGAGTGAACGCCAATGACACGACGCTGAGTACCCTCGATTCTGTAGATCTTGTCCATGGCCTTCTCGTCATCCTCGGTGACGATCTTGTTGGCACGATCCATGGTCTCACGATCCTCACCAGTCTGGAAACGCCATTGAATGTACTCAGATGGAGTCTTGTCGAGGTGGTGGTCAATGTGAGCGAAAGCGTGCTGCTTGATGTATGCGATACGGATGTTCTCGTGCTGGTAGACATCACCAGAAGTTGGGATGAGCTCACCGGTCAGGACATTAACAAGAGTAGATTTGCCAGCACCGTTGGGACCAATGACGGCGATACGAGAGCCAAGCGAGCACTGGAAGGTGATGTCCTGAATTTGTGGTTTCGGTGTACCAGGGTACTGGAAGGTCATGTTGGTGACACGGACGATGGCCTTGGCCTTAGTCTTGACACCCTCGAGGAAACCGGGCTCTGGGAATCTGAATTCCAGCTCGGAGGCACCGAGCTCGTAATATGACTTTGCGGATGGCACGCGCTTGACGAACTCGCTGAGCTTGCCACGGTAACGCTTCAGCTTGAAGCGCTCGTAGTGAATAACGTGCTGAACAACGTTGTCAAGGAACTTGCTGTCGTGAGAGATGATAATGGAAGTGCAAGGAGAGCCGACAAGGTAGTCCTCGAGCCACTTGACGTTCTTCACATCCATGTGGTTGGTCGGCTCATCGAGCAAAAGAATGTCGGGCTTCTCGAAAACAGCACGAGCGAGCGCGAGCTTCATCTTCCAGCCACCAGACAGGGCAGTAATGGGGCCCTTGAGCTGCTCGTCAACAAAGCCAAAGCTCAAAAGGGTGTCCTTGATCTCATCCTCGGACAGGGTGAGCCCGGCCTCATTCAGCTTCTTCAAGGTCCATTCGGTCACGGTCATCTCAGTATCAGCGGCGTCCAAGTCGTGCTCAACGTAGACAGTCTTAACCTCGTTTTGCTTGGGGAAGCCCTCAACCTGCTCGTTGTTGATGGCGCGCATGAGGGTAGTCTTGCCGGAACCGTTGGGGCCAAGCAGACCGTAACGCTGGCCACGCTTGAGTCGGAGATGGGTCTGGTTGAGGAGAATCTTGGCACCGTAGGCCAAGTTGAATGTGCAGTTGCAGAGGTCCTCGCCCTCCTCCTCGTCTGGCTCGACGGCGTCCTCCTCCGCGGCTTGTGGAGAAGCACGCTTGCGAAGGTTGTCGACAATGTCGGCTGCGTCAGCCTCACCAACAATTGCGACCACGTAGGTCTGAAGAGTCTGGGCCCAGGTTGCAGCATCGGCGACCTTCTCGTCAATGAGCTGACCACCAATAGCTGAGATAAACTTGAGGTTTGGCTCGAACTTAGAGACGGCGTCCTTGTGCTTGTAGCTCAAAATGTCCTTGAGCTTCTCGTGGACGGTCTCGACATCTCCGACCTTGGAGACTTCAGGAATCTTGCCGTCCTTGACGTTACCGACACGGTTGAGGGTTTCGAGACCTTGCTTGGTCTTCTCACGAGCCTCAGGGTCCGCAACGTTGTCGAAGTTGTAAGTGAGTTGAGGCAACAGCTTTGGCAAGAAAGAGGCCACGATGTTGGGGTCCTCGACAAGCTTGCACATGTTGTCTACGATGACGGCGGATTTACGCTTGATTGCGGTCTCACGCTCCTTGAGACCGCGCTCGAGCAGAGGAACCATGATGGCCAGAGTAGGCTCGTGGACATCCGTGACGAAAGTGGTAGCACCAAGCAAGTGTATGGTCTCTGGGACGTTCTCTGGCTTGGCGATACACTTGATGAGCTCAGGGATGAAACGGTCGATATCCTTGTTCACGATAAGCTGGCAAACCTTCTCCATTGTGCCGTACGCCTTCTTCTTGACTTCTGGCTTGGTATCCCACATAGCCTCGGAGACGATTGGGATAAGGTCTGGCACGCGAAGGGCGGTCTGAGCGGGCGCGCTCTCGCAGAGAGCCTCGATGCACTCTAGGTCGGTCATCTTTTCGGGCCACTTCTGGGCATTTCGGATCGAGTCGACGTAGGAGGGAATGAGGAGCTTGACGGCGTTGGCGTTCACAGCCTTGGTGATTGCGAGTGCGGCGTCCTGAGCAGAGACCTTCACCGCAGCCATCTAGTACGAAAGTCAGCAGCCGAACATGTACTTTTGGCAAACTTGGACAGCATGAGAGCGGGATCGACTCGCGAGAGCCACGAGAATGGCATGCGCTCGTGCATGTGGGAAGATGATGTCCGTGAAAGTTAAAGTACATACCTTGTCGCCAACAGCGGCGAGAGCGGCTGGAAGCAGTTGAATAAGGTATGGCTCGACCGCAGCTGAGATATCAGCGTGCTTGGCGATGGTAGCAATTGCCTCGACGGCATTTTGTCGCACGTTGGCGTCCTTCTTGTTGTTCAACATCTTCTTCAGCGACTCGACGGCCTTGACAGGCGCGGCGGACTCCTGGATGTCTCCATTGATGAAGGTGGCGATCTCCTGCGACGTGCCCTTGGCCTCGTCGGCAGTCTTCGAGACGGAGAGCTTGTTGAGCAGGTCCTCGAGGACCTTGACGCTCGTCGAGTTCTCCTTGGCTTGAGCCGCGGAAGACATGATTGTGGATAGGGAGGGATGGTGGATGTAGGAGGGAGAAAAAGTGTCGGAAGCTGAGAAATTTGAAAGCCTTTTCAAGGGCGGCGGGCGGACGGTGGGGGCGGGACCAGCCGTCGGCTCTCAGCTAATAAGTGTGGAAAGTCGAGATTGCTGAAACGTGTTGGCAGGCCTTGTTGGTGCTATTGGCAATAGCGCGTGGTAGAGTGCCTGATTATCGAGGATAAGGAGAGGATGTAAGAGGAAAGGAATTGGTTGTATGGTGGAAGTTCTTTTTATTCTCAACTTTCCAGATTCCTCAATTCACCTGTCTGGCGGGTCTGTGCACGAAAAAGGGTCTGGAAAAATCGCTGCTGCGAGGGGCAACACAACCTCCGCCCGCCGCTCGCCGCCAAAGACAACGTCACGCATGTTCACCCATTTTCATGACCATTTCCCCCATTCCAAAGATACCGACAATCAAGCAACACGAAGGTCAACCCATGGAGCACCACACAACTGAGATTGAATGAACTGCGAACTTTGCCACCTATCTCCGGCGCCTGCAGGAGACCTACAGCTGTACAGAGGTACATCTGTCTATTTTTGCCTCTCCGTCAGCAAGGTCTGTAGGACACAAGGCTCTCGATACTTGCGACCGCTCTTGGTACCCAGTCCTGTATCAAATCCTCTGCGTTGTGGGCGTCGAGACAAGCATCTTTTCGTAGGCTGTATTCCAGCTTACCTATAGGCGTCCTCCCAACGGAAGTGCATTACCCTGGTTTCTGCCGATCTTCTCACCGCTGGCGCCCGACGCCACACAACCACACCCGTTCCGAGGCCGTCGTTTCCGCACGTGGATGTGAGTGAATCGAAGTCTTGCAGGCCGGCCAGATTCTTGCCCCATATGGCAATAATTGAGATGCTGCATCTTTCTTTTGCCTCCAGCCTGTCGCTATCTTATGATACATTGTCTGTCCAGTCGCCACAGACATGAGCATGCATAGTCCTCTGGCTCTCGCGGCACAAGGTTGTGCTCAATTCCTGAGGCATCAAGCTATATTGTCTGCACACGAGTTAGCATATCACTCCAAGGTTGTCAATCCAATTTTCATGTAATGTTTCCGTCATACGTCCAGCACTCTTGCCGCACCTCACCGGCCCGGCTCCCACCCTTTCAACTCGCTTTCATACCATACTCAGTTCGGTCAAATGTTTCATCGGGAATACCCCATTGGGTCTGTGAGGCCATCTCTGATCGATCAAAGGCAGTTGTCGAACGCACCGTCCGAGGAGGCGACTGTTCCAGGATATCTGGCTGAAGACTACCATCCTGTCCGTATCAGCCACACTGGGGTCGCAAGTACAGAGTTTTGAGCAAATTCGGCTTTGGTGCAAACCCGACAGTATCCCTGGCTCGAATAGTCATGAGTCTCAGATTATGTCTCTATATCATTCAGATCATTGCAGTACTCTATCACTTCAAGACATTGGAGATGCGGACAACACCCGCACACTCTCACCACGCTACAGCGAGATCTGTCTGGAGTGCCCTGAAATAGACCCTACTCCTCCAACTTCTGTGTAGCCACACTCACACTCTCCAACCTCTCTTCATCGGCCTTGTGTCCTTTCTGGTCCAGCCCTTCACCATGCTCTAGTCTTGAGACCAGGCTGGCCACGTTGTGAGTACGCCAAGCGGGCGTGCCAAGGTATTTGAGGCCTTGCGGGTCTTCAAACATATCTGTCACTTCTTCGAGGGGCTTGCCGGCGGTTTCAGGGAACACCTAAGTGAATTAGTATATCGAAACTGAGGATGGAACGTGAAAGAGTACTTACGAAGAACACGTGAAGCGTCATCACGAAACAGAATACGGCGAAGACGAGGTATACCTTCCAACGAATGCTGACGAAGGCTGGCGGGACAAAGTATCCGAGTGCGAAGTTGAAGATCCAGTTTCCAGAAGTCGCGAGCGCAACGGCTTTGCCACGGAGGTGGTTGGGGTAAAGTTCAGATGGGTAGACCCAAGAGACCGGACCCCAGCTGAAAGCGTAGCTGGCAACGAATAAATAAGAGCAAGCAATTACGGCCTTACTCGCGCCTCCAGTGACCTGTACAGATGCCTCCTTGACACCGCCAACACCATTGGGACCAGGATCGGTACCAAGACCTCCTAGGATCCCGGCATTGCAGCAGAGCCAGATGCACATGAGCGTGCTGCCGGCTAGGAGCAGTGGACGTCGGCCCACACGGTCGATTAGGATGAGTCCGGGGACTGTCATCACGACGTTGATGACATACTGGATGGAAGATGAGACGAGCAAGTTGTTGCCTGTCATGCCGGCCATCTGGAAGACGTAGGTGATGTAGTACATCATCACATTCATACCTGGACAGGAGGTTTAGCATCCATTTCTGCTGGATTCGAAAGAGTGGATGTTGGCTTACCTGTCAATTGCGACCAGATCTGGGTGAAGAGACCAATGTGTGTACGGTTGATGTATCGTGGCGTGAAAAGGTCAAAGTAAGTGACGCTCTTGCTCTGGCGTTCAATCTCCAGCCACTCCTTGATCTCCTCATACTCACGAGCAACCCAAGGTGAGGTGGGGTCACCTTTGCCGTGGGTGAGGACTAAGACCGCCCTGACCTCTTCCCAACGATCTTTCGAGGCGAGCCACCGTGGCGACTCGGGAAGAAACATCATGCCGATGAAGAGTAATATGGCCGGGATCATCTGTAGAGCCCATGGAATCCTGAAGGCCGAGGTGCCCGACATATACGAGCATCCGAAGGAGATATAAAACTGGCGAACAATAGTTAGGATAGAGTTCCACGTCTGGCATGATGGAGTATCCTTACCATGATCATGATGCCCCAGGTGATAGCCCATTGCTGTGCACCAACAAGACGACCACGCTTGCTCGGTGGCGCGATCTCGGAGATGTAGACGGGGACCTGAGCAGAACAGATACCGACACAGAAGCCATTGATAACGCGGCCAACGATCAGCATAGGGATATTCTGAGCGGCCGCGACAAGGATGCAACCAATGACCCAAATGACCGCGCCGCTGTTATAATGTCAGCCAACAGTCGCTCTCACGTCGATCTGTGCACTCACATCATGATGGAAGTCTTGCGGCCGAAACGATCGGAGAGCATACCAGAGAAGAGCGAAGCAAGCCAAGAGCCACCAGCCATGCTGGCGGTAATGCCACCCTGAGTGTTAGAGGTGGGACCATCGCAGGTTCCATCGGCGCGGACTTCGCCCTGGTTGAAGTAGCAGAGGTAGTTTTGAGTCGAGATACTGCATGCACAAGTCAGCCAGACGGAATGTAAATTGTGAGCTTTGAAAGGCCATACATTGCACTCATGGAACTGATATCGAAACCAAACAGGCCACCTCCGATGACAGAGATGGCCGCGATCACGTAGGCATTGCCGATCTGCTTCATGGTAGGCAACAGACCCAATGGCTTGTCTCCTGTGGCTGTGAGGTAGAGAGGCTTGAAGTAGGTCGCTCGACGGTCTCGGAAAGGATGGTGGGCGGGATGAGGTTTTAATGTTCGGCCATAGCTATCTTTTCTGATAAATGCCCTAAACTGCAACGGTATCATTCACCGCAAGCTTGCGAAGCACATGTCTGGAGGCTCCACACTCCAACCTGGGAAGCATCCACTTTTTACCCATGGCACGCTCCAGATGCTCTCCGCTAATGCTGGATATCCTTGCGCTCTGTGGAGCAGTGGACTGGATCAGCCAATGAGTTCTCTCACTTGAAGCGCGCCAATGTGGACCTGACCAACGCTGGAATACTAGGCATGACGACTGTGCCCTTGATAACAGTGGATCTCGTTGTCGTGTAGAACATTCTCCGGCCGGCTTGCGCATGCGGCATAGCAAGCAAGGCTTCTTGGTCTTGCGATGCGTCTGAGCACACTGGCGAAGAACCGACTTGGCTCTCGCAACAGCAAGGACGGCATGATGTGCAAGCACAAGGTGCCAACTGATCAAGCTCGCAATTGGCGATACGCTTGGGCTGCTTGGCCGAATCTTGTTTCAATCGCAAGTGAGTTCAGTGCTGATCTTGACCATACACTTGGAAAGCCGTCAGATCGCGCAACACCCATATCTTCTTGGAGTGGATCATACGTCCGAGAGACCGCGCAAACATTTTGGATTCTGGAGCATCCGCGCGGGCGACGAGGTCCATCTGTGACAGATCGAGACAATTTCCGAAGTCCTGCCCCGGGTGCCCGCGCCCACATCCCGACAGGGGCCGAGTGGGAGAACTGCTCGCGCAGCGAAAGTGTGCCTATACATCTGCTCTTGGTCAGGTCGAACTTACAAGAGCAGTTGCTGCCATGATATCCAGGACGGCCATCTGAGAGTGACTCGTCGGCATCTCGAAGGGACCATTCCACCATGGCCCGTATTGTCCATTGCCATTCGTGTTGCGGTCTTGCTGGCTCTGGAAATTCACCTCGACGAATGACTTGATCGATATCGCAGTCTCTCTGACAGGAGTCGTCGAACAGTCATGCTTCACGATGATGATGCTGTAGAGTGTCGCAAGATGACGTATCAGAACAGCTTTGAAACCTACCGCATCGTTGTTCTGCCAGGCCTCGTGAGTATCCCGTCCATATGCTCCTCGCTCCGTTAGGACGCCATTCTCTTCGACCCAACTCGTCCTACACATAGCTCTTTGTGCCATGTCACAGGCGAGATTCAGATACTCATTCTCTGCTGTGCACTCGAACAACAGTGCGCAGACGCCAATGACAACTCCAGTGGTATATGTGAAAGTCCAATCCTGGGCTCTGTGTTCTTTCAACAGGATGTTATCAAGCACGATCGATTCTCCCTGACGATATCGGCAACGTAAGATCCAGCCCAGAGAACTGCGAGCAGCCTCGATCAGGGCTTCTTTTGACACATGCTTCTTTCCAGCTATGAAGCCTAAGACTTTGTTCCGCTTGGACGCATCACGATGTTCGGCAAGAGCAAGCCGCACGCTCAACTCAGCGAACAAGCCCGTTGTAATCGAATTGATCTGCTGCTCTCCAGGATTTGTCGTCCAGAAGCATGCTCCTTCCATGTCCATTCCTTGGAAAGTAACCGAGCCTCGACTGCAGACACTATTACTGTCTCGAACGTGATGCCAGATATATTGTGCCTTTTTGAGGGACCAGGTGTCGCTGCCGATGGCGTAGACATGTAGACAGCATATTCCCCACCAGAGCGTATCGTCATTGAACTCGTTGATGAAATTCGGCTTGCGACTTTCGCATTCTCGCAACGCCTGCCTCAAGACTGCGTAGTTGTTCGTACGGTCAGACCAGGTGTCGTGGAGAGCTATGGCAGTATACCCGTTGGCTGCCTGCCACCAGCCGATGCCACCAATGTCTCCATTCGGCTGTTTCGAGAGGAGGTAGATGTCGATGGCCTTTTGTGTGATCTGGTGCACGTCCTGAGGAATACCACAAGCTTCTTGTTGCTCTTTGTCTTGCATTCTGTCGTTCCGAGGTCTTTGCAGCTCAGCAGCTCTATCGCTGCTTGAAATAAATGCGTCTGATCAGGCCACGATACTCTACAATCCAGATCTCAGAATTTAGTTTTCAAAATGGTAAGTTTCTCGCGAACAGCATGTCGATGTCGAAATGGAAATTCAACAGCCAAAGTTCCATCCATAGTTCATCCGTCCACCCCCTTACCTCGCCCCACCCCGTCATACACGTGGAGGTGAATGACATTCGTCCCCACCTCTCCCCTTCCAACCCTCGCAAACAAACACCCGTGGACCATACACAGACAAGAGCATGCCCTTAGCCCACCGCCCTCGCCAGCAACAACCTAGACATCACAACACCCATCCACCATGACCGACTGGATAGACCAATACTCCGCAGCCCTCGACGTCCGCGACGCGCGCGAGAAAGCGCACAAACCATACATAGACGCCTGTACGTTTCCCTACTACCCTTCCACCCCCTCCTACCCACCACAGCCGTCCTCTGATACCATCGCACACTAATCCTACCGGAAACAATACCAGACACCAGATTAGCCGACCGTACCACTTCCACGACTTCCACCACCACTACCTCACCAAAACCCCCCACCACCGCCAACACCTCCACCACACCCGCACCCACAACCACAGACCTCCAAACCTCCCAACGCGCCCGCGCCACCCTCGCCTCCCAGCTCACAAACCTCACACTCTCACACACAACCCTCCAAAAAGCCCACGCGACCTCCACCCAGCAGATCTCCACTCTCACGACCCAAAAAGGCGCCCTGGAACGCCGCCTGCGCGATCTAGCCTCGGAGATAACATCCAAGCGGAAACTGGTGGAAGACACGCAGGATGAGATGGTATCGCTGCAGTTACAGCTGAACATGGCGGAGCAGAGGAGTGAGCGGTTAGAGAGGGAGAATAAAGAGTTGGTGGACAGGTGGATGAAGCGGATGGGCGAGGAGGCGGAGAAAGTGAATCGGGAGAGTGAGTGGAAGTGAGTGGGTTGGTCTGTTGTAGGAGTAGAAGTGATACGATGTTCGATCATGGCAGTCAAGGATCATGAGACAACGATGATTTGGAACGAATTCATGAACATAAAATGATACTCTTGCGAAACATGCTATTACAGAAAGAACTCCCTTTCCTCAAAGTGCGCCCTGCCCTTTCCCGGCCCCGTAATCGTGGTCCATATGTCCTTCTTGTGAGAACGTAGTAGTAGTTACCATATGCACTCCTTTGCGATGAAAGATGAAAACAGCTGGTGTCGCGCTGCTGGTGATCGAATTTGTCCAAGGAAAGGTAATCAGAGAGCCGTATGTCCAGCGTTTGTTGCTGGAACAATGAATAGATATAGTCGTGTCTTTAAATGTCATGGCTTTCTCCCGTACTTGGTCCTTGGCTAAAGTATGAAACTCCGGTGGCTATGCTTCCCTGAAATATGATGATGACGCTATGAAAAGACGCTGCCTCCCATGTATTGGTGTTAGACAGCCGCATGTCCATTGTGTCCATTGTGTCCACTCGTACTTGCGGTGGTAGTAGTTGGAATCCGAGGATGTGAATGATGATGATGGTGTGATCGATGGTGTCGGTGATGATGGTGTCTACCTTCACTCGATCCGGGCTCGCCGTCTCTGCTGTCTTCGGCGGCGACGCACCAGAAACGATGACTTCCCCAAGCACCCTTCTGACATTCTTTGCTGCAGTATTTGGTACGTCTGCACCGTCGACACTTGGCAAATTGACGGGTGTATTCTTCCCACTTACCGCATTGCCAGTATGCGCATTGCCTGATTCCCCCACGGCTGTCGTCTTTCCGGCAAAGGTTGCGCATAACGACGCCAGCCCAGTATTGCATATCGCCTTGTTGGGGCGATGCAGGGTTGGCATGCCGCGAAGACGACGGCTTGGCGGTAAACTTCTCGATGAGAGGGAAGATATTGTATGGTTGTTCTCCCTCCTTCTTGACGAATTCATTATCCCATTCATCATCCAATTCTTCTTGGCTGGGTGGCGAATCGGCTGCGGGATTATAGTCTGGATCGAGCACCTTCAATTCGTTTCCAATCTTGAGCCGTGGCACGAGGCGCGATTGTTGAAAGTATGATCTGAGATTGCAGTATTTGGAGACATATGCCAGAAGTTGGAGAGACATCAAGACATCCTCTTCCCGAGGCATGGCCGCTAGTATGCTAGTGGGTGCAGGTCTGTCGAGATTAAGGCCTCTGGAAGGATACCATGTAGGCGTCTGGTGTAGACTGGGAGGCGTCGCATTCACGGCGTTGACTGTAGGTAGTAATCGCGGCACCGGCGCCAATGGCGACAATGGCGGGGCTGGTACGTTCCTCGTTCCCTGAGTTGGCGTGGTCAAGCTCCCTTCTCCTGTAGATCTGTGTGAGATGTTGAACGTTTCGTCGTCAGTGCTGGTCACATCCTGGACGTTGATAGCTGTTTGAGCATCCAGTAGGCCATCGTCATCGCCAATATCTTGCATGACAATGTCTCCTTGTATGCCCACCACAGGTTCCACGTCAGCGCCAGTTGATTCCTCCGAAACACTTTCTTCAATCTGACCGTCATCTTCAGAACCAGAGATAGATAGCTGGTGTCGAATGGAAGGTCTCCGTCGAGGTCGACTGGCTGATGCTCTAGGGCTGCCAGGCCTTTGTGCCGGCGCGCCAGGAGTAGCAGGAGATTGAGGTTGTGAGCTTAGCTCTAAATGAACAGAAGGAAGCATTGACGGCAGTCTGTCGATGTCTCGGACAGGGCGGAATGCACCACCTGCATTGCTTTGAAGTGTTGATGCTAGCATGGGAGGCTCTGATGGCCTTTCTGTGAGGCTTGGAGACGGAAATGGTACTCGTACATCAGATCGCTGCTGCTGATGCCCTCTCGGCACTGCAGGCCGATCAGGTGGAGAGCTGAGCGACAAGTTGGCCGTGTTCGCCGTGGGTGTAATTTCACTGGTCGGGTCGTCCGCTTCTGGATTGTCACCTGGCTCCGGAATTGAGATAGGCGGTGGAGCGTGCCTGCGACTTCTTCCGAGACGATGCTCGTGTGATTCCGTCCTGTTTGCAGACCTCGAGAAACCTCGTGAGCTGCTGAACGGACATTTCCGTCGGTTCTCGTACTCCAGCCGTTCCTTGCTCTTCTCGACCACTTGTAGATAGTTGTCAAGTATGGTGGCTATCACGGGTACCATATCTGCCTCCACGACACGCGTGCGAACCGTCTCGGAGCCTCTGACGCCAATGTTTACTATGCACTGAAAGGCCAGATTCCACTTCCACATCTCCATCATGTCCTTGCTTCGGCCCTCCTTGAGGATGCATACCAGCCTTTCGATGCCGCCATCGACAGTCAAGATGTCCCTGATGCGGCCGGAAGATGTAGTAAGGTATGCGAGATTGTTGAGAGAGTTTATGAGGGGGAGAGTGGAGGTGCAGTCGAGTGCTCGGCGGTCATAGAGGGCGGTTGTGATGCCGACGGAGGCCTTGTTTGCGCTAGGGATGCTGAAGTTGACCTCGCGCATGTTTGCGTGTTAGGGGAGGGGGACACGCTGCGAGGGAGCGGTAGATGGAAGATGCGTCGATGGTGTGTAGCGGCAAATTCGATGTAATGGTTGTGTCGGAGGTTGTGATATAGCGCAAAGCTCCACTCAGACGAGACTCGGGCGACTCGACGCCGGTGTAATAGCAGATGCGCGCCCGCTTAGCCAAACACTCTCCTCACACTCCACGAATGCGAGATGGTATATGCAACACGCCAGGGTAGCGGTGAGGCCGAGAGGCGATGGGAGATGGAGGCTGCTGTCGTCTGGGCGGAAGCGAGACAAAGAGGCGTGGGAGAGGCGGGTCTCCTTGGGCGCTGACTCCGCTGCGTCGGGCTCGCTCACCACATGCAGCCGCAGTGCGCAGCCCGTTCGACGACGTGACGCGGACAGAGTGTGTAGAAGTGTTTGCTGGGCGGAATGGGGTCTTCGAGAGGGATGATGGAGTGGAGTGGAGTGGAGTGGTTGGTAAGGTGGGTAGTGTTGACGGTCGGGTTGGGTTGCTGGCACGGGCAAAGCAAGCAGGGCAGGGCAGGGCAGGGTAACTTAGGAGAGTCGGCTGGCAGGAAGGAGCGTCCGAGCCCAGCGCTAGGGAGTTACGTCGAGAAAAGTCAAATTGTCCTTTGCCTCTGCAGATTCAGCAACGCGAACGCAGCAACCTGACCGCTCCGAAGTACTGCCAAGAGTCTTGTATACTGTAATAGAGGAATCACCAAGATTGTCGCCGGCCAAGAAGAACATGAGGAAAGGAGAGGGAAGATGACATGGAAGACGCCGCTGTCCTCTCGAGTCTCGTCTCGTCTCGCCCTGTCGTCGGCCCATCATGTCCATCAAGTTGTCCTCATCAAAGTGCTGCTGCCCATCCGTCCAACCGCTGCCACTCTCAACTTCCCACTGCGAAACACCCGGTCGCGCTGAGCCGCCGCCGCCCCTCGAATCATCCACAATCTCAGACCTCACTCTAAGTTGACCCCTTGATTACACGCACACGACTCATCACCGCTGATAGAAGTCTGTCTTGCTTGCTTGCAAAACTGCCAGCAAACAACGTCTCCACTGGCGCACGCGGAGAAGCTACGCTGCTACTGTACATGCAGCATCAGCCGGCCAGCAGCAAGGTGGTCAAATTCCGGCTGCTTGCTGACTATTCGTGTGGCGTCGTTCGCCGTTCGATCTCCTGCATTCCGACCAGCCGAAAATGCCCTTTTTATTACCGGCATACGACTGCCACGACACGACATGGACCCATGCAAGATTACTCATTACACTGCCTGAAACACCAACAATACAACCGTTTGCTTTTGCGCGACATCTTGATTCTTCACAACGCGTCGGCGTCTCAGTGCTCGCGTGCTCGCGTTCCACCACTTCTTTCACTGCTGCAGAACAGACCCACCATAAGCCGCTGGTCCTTGAACTTCTCCTTCAGCCACAGTTCTCAGCATCGACGAGGTTCATGCCGCTGCCCGTGTGCTAGAGTCTGAGTGATTCACTCGGTTGCGCGCTGTTGAGAACGGTCTAGTATTCACTCTGTGCATTTTCTCATTAACAGCAGCGGCATCAGTGCTCAGAAGCTTGTTCAACCTTCTCCTCTCCATGCTCTCTCCTAATCCTCCCGCTGATCAAATAAACCGCCGTCCTCAGTTCAATCAACGGATCATCGCCCGACTCAATTCCCTCAATATATCTCGGCACAGGATCATATATGATCCTCTTCTGCTCGCGCCCAGCTGGCTCACCTTCACTCATCGACCACAACCTCTCCACGGCAATCTCGCCCATCTCTACAAACTCGTTCGTCTCCGGCCATACTTTCGTCGAATCGTTCGTGATATCGCCTGGTTCCGCGAGCTGTGCCATGAGGCGGTACTTGATAGGTTTACCATTTTGCATTCGCCACTCCAGATCGTCGAACTGGTAATTCTTGCCTTGCTTTGCGGCATCCGCTTTGCTGTGCTTCATCACGCCCTGCCACGGAACCAGTCGCCAGCGGAAGAAGCGCTCCTTGCCTGCACCATCGACAAATTTGAACGCGTGGATGCTGTGCCATTGCTCGGTGGCGAAAGAGTAGGAGTGTGCGGGCGTCTGGTTCTCGGCAAAGTACTTGGCGTGCGGGTTCGCATCCAGAAAGTCTTGAAATTTATTGGCTTTCATGGCCTTGAATTGTTCGAGGAAGCCCTCGCCAGTGGAGACGATGAAGCCAAAAGCGTTATTCGTGATGATATCGTAATGCTGGTGGCCGTCTTCGGACAGCACGAAGCGAATCGCGAAACCACGAGACCCGTTCTCGCCGTTGTCGGGCAGGTTCTTGAAGCCTGTGTCGGTGGAGTATCGCATGATCAGAGGCGTGGAGGCTGCAGTGAAGATTGGCGCCTTGGAGAGTTTGTGCGCATCTTTGCTTGGTGTGAAGGTTCCCTTGACGAGCTGGCCTTTGGCGTGCACGGGTCTGTAGTTTTGGGGAGTGTCGAAGGTGGCTCTGATGGTGTTGACGAGTTCGTCGGAGAGTCTGAGGAGTTTGGGGTCTTCTGGGAGAGGCATTGTGAGAGGTCTGAATTTGGTGGGTGGATGAGAGTGTTCTGCTGTTTCCCTTCAAGTACTTCGATTATGGGCATGAGGGTAGCAACTTGGGATACATATATACAGGCGGAAATGATGACATCTGAGCCTTTTTTCATTGGCACAGCTAACGCATTGTCGTTAATATAGTGTTAGCTGCCAATGCCTCGCACGTCATTGATATGAGCTGTCTCTAGCAAAGCTCATGCCTTCTAGCATCGGAAGTCTCGCAGGCACCGCTTAAGCGGGCCAGAGAGAGTCGCGTGGAAATCTTCAAAGACACGTGGACATGTTCGATGGTGAGTCTAGCTCTTCACTTTATGGGCCCGATGATGGTTTTTTCTTTCGACTGCGGTACGGGCATCCGCAAGGTAGACTTCGACCAATGTGATCAAGAGTTTTTCAGCTAATTTGTGATGCAGCGACGCTGCGAGGCATGACGTCTAAGCAATTCGTAAGCTGAGGTCGAACAGCATGATCCCTCGTGGACGAAGTCTCTGAGGATTTGTATCCGTTGCAGGTGGCTGACTTGACTCGAGAAGTGCATAGTGACGTTGAAGAGAAGGGCAGCGACCAACAAGGAAGGGGGAAAGTGCACCCGATATCTGCATTCTGCAGTGGTCAGCTTCGGCTAGACTTTCGCTTCGCTGGAACATGGCGCTGACTCCTGTTTACTGCGCCGCATTCACTTATTCGCAGAGTGTGAGAAGGAGACTGTTCGCTATACTTGGCTGGTCAGGCCTGCAACCCCTGAACTTCGCCTGACAATGAACGGCCATGAGATGGAGGACTCATTGTTACTGGCACATTTCGATGCACTTGTCGAATCCGGACTCGTCCTGTACGATAACAAGCAGACTATCATTGAATATGTTGAGAATGGCCTCGAGGTGACGTCTGCACGCCTGTTTATATCGAATCGCAACTTGACGAATACTCTTTCAGTTTCAATTCCTCCTATCCTCTGCTCTGGTCGGAAAACCGAATCTGCAGACAACCAGACCCATATCCGAGCCACGGAACGAGGCCAGGCTACCAACACGAGCTGGAAGCGATATCAACACTGAAGGATTTGAGATCTGCTTCGCTGGTAAAAGCCACTTTGTAGCAGCTAATAAATTCTGCTTCGCTCGACCGCATCTCATGCTTCTGACATCTGACGGCTATCGAAAGCAACATGAGCCTCTCGACCAGGATGATCTCGCAGCAGCGTGGAGGGTATTGCAATCGCTGAAGGATGACTACGTCGTGTTCTTCAACTGCGGGAGAAGCAGTGGCTGCAGTCGTCTGCACAAACATATGCAAATCATGCCGACGCCCGCTAAATCGTTTGCGTCCTTTCTGGATACCGTCGAAGCTGAGGAGCCAAGCGTTCCTTTCCAGTGGTTCTTTCGTCGTTTCGAAACTCGACAGATGACACCAGCGACGTTGATTGAGGTTTATGCGGAGCTCTTGCGGCAAGCGACAAAACTTACAAGAGACCAATCGAAGGAGGAGCATGAACTTCCGCACGCTCAGTGTCCGCATAATTTCATTCTCACGAAAAGATGGATGCTCGTCATACCCAGGCGGCGAGCTGGTATCAATAAAGAAGCTGGTGCTAATGCGATGGGTATGATCGGGGTGATCGCCATCGCTACGCGGGAGGAGATTCAGAAATGGGTGTCTCTTGGATTGACGGAGTCACTTCGTGAGCTTGGAGTACCTAGAGGATGAAGTGATGGTTATCACCGAGTTGTATGGAATGTACTTGATGAGTTAAAGATATCCTGACTCTGATGCAGAAGCTTCAAGATCCTACCCGTCAGATGGTATTACGTCCGAGAGCGTGTAGCTTGAGAGGAGAATGACCTTAAATTCATACCGACAAACCACATGATGGCAGGTAGGCTTACCTTTCCCGCTCGATAAGGAGCTGTACAAGGAAAAGGAGACGAACATCGTGAAAGGAAAGTGTATGCGATGCTTACTGTAGTTCTGGGCTGGTAGCGCCTCGGCCAAACTGTCCACCTCGATAACACACAACTTTCGTTTGCTTTCCAACATCGGCATCACATCAACCACTTGACCTGCAAGGCAGGATCTTACAAGTCACTGAACATGCACCGACAATGCTAGGTTCTGATACCGCGATCTCTCGGCACGAGTGTCTTTGGCGAGAAGATTTGAGTCTCTTCACGGACTACGATGCTAACTTGTGGTCTGCCGTAGCAGACTGAGAACCACGATGTGGCGTGCACGAAGGAGCGCCCGCTAAGCATCCTTCTACCTGCTGTAGACTATCAACGGCGAGGCTGAGGCCGTCAGCCTGGAGTCAGTATTCTATGGACATGGAACACGTAACAGTCTGCACCAATACGTGGCTGCTTGGACTCCGGGGCTCACGCAAGTATACAAGGTCGAGCCGCAGCGTTACGTGACGGACATCAATACATCGACAATTACTCGTCAAGCAGACATCTTCCGCGCTTCTGAGGGCCCCAGCATGCGACTCATCAACACGATAGATCTCGAGCTCAAGGAATTCTTCGACGACAGTATACCGGATTATGCCATTTTGTCGCATCGATGGGGCGAAGATGAGGTCACTTACGAAGAATATATCGCTTCCAAACATCGGGACGGACCAGGTTTTCAGAAGATAGTGGATCTTTGTCGGCTGGCCCGAGATGGTATCATCATTCCCGGTGAGGGAAAGCAGGCTTTCGCATGGACCTGGATAGATACCGTCTGTATTGACAAACGGAGCAGCGCCGAGCTTTCCGAAGCCATCAATTCAATGTACGAGTGGTATCGGAAGAGCCAAGTCTGCTTGGTCTTTCTTCCCGATGTGATGGCTTTTGACAAGTGCTCAAACGTCCCTGAAGATGCCGGTTTCATTGGGGTGCCAGGGCACTCCAAATTTGTCCGGAAGGAGCTCGTCAACAGTGCCTGGTTCACAAGAGGCTGGACTCTGCAGGAGCTCCTCGCTCCCGAATATGTCATGTTCTATGCAACGAATCTGCGTACGCTCGGACACAAACAGAGCGTACTGTTGAGCGAATGCATAGCAGAGGCTACACGAATCGAGCACAATGTTGTCCACTTCCACATGGACTTATACCAATACAGTACAGCTCAAAAGCTTTCGTGGGCAGCCCACCGACAGACATCTAGAGCAGAAGACATGGCATACTGTCTCATGGGTCTCTGTGAGGTGAATATGCCATTACTATATGGCGAGGGCCTCTTCAGAGCTTTTCGCCGCCTGCAGCTTGAGATCATCGCCACAAAATGTGACGAAACTATCTTCGCATTCTCGAAGACACTTGACTTTCAGATCGCACGGAGAATCGGCGTTCCCATTCGTACCACCGGTATGCTTGCGCGACATCCTATGGAATATGCCCATTGTGGAGATATTGGGCCCCTTAAAGAAGGCGACGTGCACCGAGTGTTTACTAGAACGCAGCGAGGTCTAGAGTTCGAGGTGCTCATACCTGAGGGCATCCGGCCTAGATATTATGAACCAACATGGGACTATGAAGCATGGTACGCCCCGCTCATGGTGTCATATCAAACGAAGAATGCACGTTGCCTGCTGCCCATGACCACGTACGTTATCGTCGTCAAAGTGGTACAGTCGCCATTTTACAACGGACGCATGAAAGCGATGAGATTAGGTACACTTCGGGTTCCAAATGGTACCTTTGAAAAACACTCGAGGCGTCTGAAAGAGCTGCTTCACCGCTGGAGGCCGTTCGATTTCTCTCAGAATCCGATGCCATTGGAGTACTACCAAGGTCTGGACCACCATTTTCGACATCTCCTCGGTTCTATGCAAGAAGACACTCCCTGGGGCCCATTATCTGTACAAGAACGCGCGCAAAAGTCTCGCAACGACCTTGCTCCAGCCAAACTTGTCAGAGTGTATGCTTCGATCTAGGCGATGTGCAAAGGCGCACAATGTTCAGAGAAGCAGAAGCTGCGTGGAGTCGCCAGATATGAGGAACCACTTCGGTTGACAAGCGGCCTGCAAGCGCTGATAGTCGCTCATATCTGCCAACGCAATTTTCAAAGACGACCGCCTCTGCAATCTCTCGTTCTTCCTCCGGCATGAAGGGATAAACACTGTTGGAAAGCTCACTCCGAGGTTGACTCACGATACGCATAAAGATCTTGGGATGAAACACCACTCCTGCCCATCGGCTCGGGCACCAGGCGGCAAGATGTGATGAGGTTCTCGTCGACGGGGCACGTCAGCTCCGACACGGCGAAACTCGTTTCAACCACCTCTGTAGGTCCGAGATCTCGAGCAAACCTAGAGAGAGAGCGACTTGCTCGACGCCCAGCTTGCATTCACTTTCTTTCACATGCCATTCGGCCGAACTGCGGTCACGCTGAACCACTGCAAGTACGCTTGAAGAAGTTGCAGTGCTATGCTACCACTCATGTAAAAGCTTAATGTCGTCTTTGTTCAATGCTGCGACTGCGATTCGAGTAGTGGGAGGTGGGCAAAGAATCGCCACCAAGCTTTTAGACTCGTCTTGGGATGACAGACAGGAAAGCTCGTCGTATCTTGTCCTAACACGCTCCGCGCATTCCGTACATGAAGAGACCAGTGCTCAGTGTGACAAAGGCAAAAACATTCGCGTGCACCTTCGCGTCCGATCCAACGAGAGTCAGCAGAAAAAAGAGGGCTGCCGTATCAAAGACTATAACGCCATCCACCAGAACCTCTTGCGTATGCCTCCAGAGAATCATGAAAGCAATCCAGACGAAGTAGTAGTGCATGAGAACGCTCATTACTGACAGCTCTTCCGGCGGTAGCCGTCCAAGCCTGCGACCTCTAAGGTAGATGAACGTGAAGCCGATCGTCCCAAGGCCACTGAGCAGCATGAAGCCATAGTCAGTGGGCCACGGGCCCAGCGACATGAAGCACATCAAGATGTGCGCTACTGTGACGTGAGCCAGGCCGGCCAGAGTGTCGTGCCTCGTCCAATTGGTGTCGGGCCGGCTGGCTGGCGTCGGAAGAAAGCAGAGGCAGATGGAGTTGACGACGTAGAGAGCCGCAAAGCAAATGGTCCATGGGATGCAGGAAGCAGATGGTAGAAGACAGCTGAAGACGGCCAGGGAGGCGACGAGTTGAAGGATCCTCATCGAATCGATCGTAGCGTCTCGTGGGTCCCGCTGCTGTCTATCCCTGCTACCAGAGGACGGCGTGGCATGGAACGCGGCCGTGACTCGGTCCATGACCTCCCAGAGACATCCGAGAGGACTCAGGCGTTGCAATGTATGAAACTGATTTGCGTTGGATGTCGGTGCTATCAGCACACAGTTGAAGCCGAGCAGGCACAGTAGTGCGAAGCGAAGGATTGGCTCTATGGTATTCCTGTCAGATGTGGTAGCAACTTTTCCGGTTAAGACAGCATACCTTGCAGGAGTAATTCCGTGACGAATTGGAAAAGAGGCACAGCCATAGCGGACTACTGGATATTTTGGACTTGAAGATATGAGGGAGTAATAGCCTGAAAAGCAGCTTCTCCTCCGCGTTCCCAGCTTACTTCTCTTATATACTGATGGTGATATAGAGTTCATCGGCGACTATTGCTGAAACTCAGAATATACGCTCATGTGCCGAACTCCATTCGCGCCTGATTATATAATGCGGCACGGTGTCAGCTTCATCATCGGGAAACTACCAGGCAAACATCCTGCGTTATCATGAGCCAGCCCACAAACCCAATGGGTGGTAAATCTTATGAAATGGAAGCACATGACTAGGCAAATTCGAAATGAAAACGAAGTCCCAAGCAAAACAACTTTTCTCCGAATTTCATCGCGAGTGGGGTATCTAAGTATGCAATCATGGACCGTTTTGTCCTCCAAAAAACGCCGATGCTATGAGCCATTGAAGATGTTCAGACTTTGGCTTCATCCAACTTGAGCTTCTTAGACTGCGGCTGGCCTGGTTCGGTGGGTTCCTTTGTAGGAACGTCTGGCAAGTCCAGGATCTCGTCCTCCGCAGGGCTGTCGACTGTGGACACCTTCTTCGCTTCCACATTGGGCTTAACATTCTCATTCTTGGCTGGGGTCGGCTCCTCTCCTTTTGATCTGAGTGCCTCTACCGTATTCGCCTCTCCACGACTGAAATTGACAGCTGCTTCTGCACCGTCTAGTTTCGTCTTGTCGGAAACAGCCTCAGCAGCTTCGTCATTGCCTGCTACTCCATCTGAGGCCGAAGCAGCTGGCGGGAAATAGATACTGCTCTATCGTCAGCAGAGGTCATCTTAACGCAGTGTTGAACTTACGGAACGAAATTCGCGTATGCATCTTCGTCCTTCTCCATGAACTGACAGAACACTACTCTCTCGATTTTCTGCGCCCTCTCATCATCTTCCTCAAGCCAGCCCTTAACAGCTTTGATGGCAGTCTCTGCTGCTTCATAGCTTGGGTATCCATAAATCCCCGTACTCAACGCACTGAAGGCAATGCTTTTACAATCGTTCTGTACCGCCAGATCCAGACTCGTAGTGTAACAGCTCTGCAGCAGCGTCGTATGCATGCCCATTCTCTTTGTCGTGTAGTACACTGGCCCTACAGCATGGATGACTTTCTTACACGGCAACTCGTAGGCATCAGTAATCTTGGCGGATCCTGTATCACATCCATCGAGAGTCTCGCACTCCCTCAGGAGTCCCGGACCAGCAGCGCGATGGATGGCGCCATCGACGCCGCCTCCACCCAAGAGCGTTTCGTTTGCGGCATTGACAATGGCGCCGGTCTCGAGCTTAGTGATGTCGGTGCGAATAAGTGAGATTTTGTCGTTGAAGCGCGATGTTGCGCCTGGAGCTATCAAGTTGGCGGGAGCGAGGTGATGTGCTTCGTAGAGCAGCGAAAGTGTTGGGATTTCTGAGAGCGGCTTTGTCGCCATGTTTGGTAGGGTGCGAGCTGAATCGCATGCGTCTGGATGTATTCCAGAAAGGATAGTGTCGCGTGCCTGGACAGTGAGGTAGTGCCTGAGGTGACGCATGGCGGGGCATGTGAAAATGCGGGGGCTGAAACAGGAATTCGAAACGCGGAACGAGCTACCGATCAAACGAAGGAGTCATGCACAATTCTTCGACACACTCTTTGACTTTTGACAACCACCAACATCCTCTTCTCCGCAACATACAACATGGCGGATTCAGCAGAACCGAAAGTGTCCAAGCGAGCCGCGGAGAAAGAAGCCAAGAAAGCCGCGGCCAAGGCGAAGAAAGAGGCAGCCAAAGCAGCCGGCCCAGCAGCAGGCTCCGTGTCCACAAAAAATGCAGAACCGGTGGACCCATTCAAGTCTGGATGGCTGAAGGGCGTCTACGCCGAGAAGCCAGTCCAGGATGTCGTCACACGTTTTCCGCCCGAACCCAATGGCTACCTGCACATCGGCCATGCCAAAGCAATCACTGTCAACTTCGGATTCGCCAAATCATATGGTGGGAAATGCAATCTGCGTTTCGATGACACCAACCCTGCGAAAGAGGAGGAGCAGTTCTTCACGAGCATCAAGGATATGGTGAGCTGGCTGGGATTTGAGCCTGCCACGATCACACACAGTTCAGATGACTTCGACCAGTTGTATGAGTTAGCAGAAGAGCTGATACGGAGAGGGAAGGCATACGTATGTCACTGTACGGCTGCCGAGGTCAAGGAGCGGCGGGGTGGGAAAGATCATGGTCCGAGGAGCGTTTGTGCGGATTGGTCGAAAACGGCGGAAAAGAATCTGGAGGAGTTTAGAGGAATGCGGGATGGCAAGTACGAGGCAGGAGAGGCACATCTGCGAATGAAACAGTATCTGGGGACGAGGTCGGATGAGTACGAGATCCTGGAGGACGACTCGGTCGAGATCAAGAAGCAAAAGGCAAAGCTTAAATCGCTGGCAGAGAATCCCGCATTGTGGGATTGTGCCGCATATCGGATCAAAAAGGAGAACTACCATCACCGCACGGGCAACAAGTGGCGGATATACCCAACATACGAATTTACTCACTGTCTCTGCGACTCTTTCGAGGGCATTACTCACAGTCTATGCACCGTCGAATTTGAGACGCTACGGCCAGCCTACAACTGGTTACTGGAGCAATTAGACCACAAGCTGCCTAGTAGCGACGAAAAAGGACCGATGCAGCGAGAATATGGAAGACTCAATGTCGAAGGTACCATTCTGTCGAAACGGAGGATTGCAATGCTCGTCAATGGCACGACTGTGGGTGGTGTTGCGCCTGATGCCGTCGACGAAGCTGCCGATGGCGTGGATGAGATCAAGCTGGAGGAGGATGGAGACGAGGAGCCAGAGTCAACAAAACCGACAACGAACGGATCTGGGCGAAAGATTCCACCAGTCGTACGGGACTGGAACGATCCCCGACTGTTCACACTTGTCGCGTTACGACGGCGTGGCGTACCTCCCGGCGCACTGAAGAAGTTCGTCCTAGATCTTGGAGTGACGAAGGCAAACGCCAACACCATGACTCATACTCTAGATGCGACAATGCGAACGTATCTCGAGCGCACGGTACCTCGACTGATGCTCGTACTGGACCCCATCAAAGTCGTGTTTGACAACCTTCCCGACGATTATCTGGAAGAGCGAGAAGTGCCTTTCGATCCCAAGGATCCTGCAAAGGGCACCCATAAAGTCCCCTTCACTAAGACCATCTACATCGACCGCGACGACTTCCGGGAAGTGGACGATTCGGATTTCTTCAGACTCTCTCCCGGACAGAGTGTCGGCCTTCTAAACGCGGAGCATCCTGTTCGCTGTCTTTCCTTCTCGAAAGACCCATCAGGCAAAGTCAGCGAGATCAAAGCAGAATACGGTAAAGACGTCCCAGCCGGCCGAGCGCGCATACACTGGGTAGGAGAATCTGCGGCGCACTCCTCTCCTGTACGAGCTGAGTGCCGCATTTTCAATCCACTCTTCAAGACGCAGAAGCCAAACGAGCTGGATTGGAAGAATGGAGGCTACTACGACGACGTCAATCCCGAGTCGGAGGTTGTCTATCCTAACGCTATGGTTGAGTGCGGTTTCAAGGATATTCAAGCGAGAGCGCCTTGGCCGAAGGAGGAGGGAGAAGCAACCGGAACGGCGGACAAGAGTAGTGTGAGGTTTCAGGGGCTGAGAACGGCTTTCTTCGCAGAGGATAGCGATTCGACGCCAGAGAAGGTCGTTCTGAACAGGATTGTCAGTTTGAAGGAGGACACGGGCAAGAAGTGACAGGGCCGAGGCGCTCGCTGGAGAGAAAAGCGTGCTGGTGAAGATGTTAATGTAGACTAATTGGCCCCTAACATCCTTGCATGAGACAGTCGATACACTTGAGTTGGTGGCACGAGGCTCGTTCATTGACGGTGTGCATAACGAGAGAAGTATGCAACCAGTTTTGGAACGATCTGGTCTGACGGCTTGAGAGACTGCTGCACCTTGTAGTGAGGCCGATCTTGAGAACAATTGCACCACGAAGCCGAACAGTAGGTAAGGGGCTTCACGTCAGGATCCAAGTTGTGGCGGGGGTCTTCTGCAGTATGCAGGCAATACTCGGTCGAACATTTCTCTCTCTACATGCTCAACACAGCAACACGCTTCGTCCAGCTTGTCGTCAAACAAGGATGGCACCTGATTGCAGACTCAAGCAAAGGGGCAGGATGCGCTCGATACCGAAGCTCAACTGACAAATCGAGCCTGCGTGCCTACGTTAACAAAGGAAATTCCCTCAGCAGGTGTGAGGACGCAATGCAGCCAGGATCGCGGCAAAGCGAAAGACTGATAGCATCGTATTGGCCGAGCGGCGCGGCCTATCAGTACATAAGAAGCACTGCATAGTCAGCTCCTGATAACTTCCCACGAGCCTACTAAGCGGCTTTCGCCCTCGCTATTGCTTCTACATTGGTTTGACTCCTCTCTCATATCTCTACTACCATCCCTGATCTGCTATCGTGGACCTTTGTTCTAACATCAGAAGTTGCATTACACACTTGTTAAGCGACCATGGTCGACATTGGAGTCTTCATCCCGATCGGCAACAATGGCTGGCTCATCTCAGAGAATGCGCCTCAATACAAGCCATCGTTCGAGCTGAACAAACAGATCGTCAAGAAAGCCGAAGAAATTGGGCTGGATTTCGCATTGTCGATGTAACTTCAACGTTGCACATATCGCCAGATCGCGACTGACAAGCCTGTTTCCTTTTTGCAGGATCAAGCTACGAGGCTTTGGAGGCAAGACCGAATTCTGGGACCACAATCTTGAATCATTCACTCTGATGAGCGCTCTGGCGGCTGTGACGTCGAAGATTAAGTTGTTTGCGTCGACCGCAATATTGACCCTACCGCCGGCCCTTGTCGCCAGAATGGCCACCACGATTGACTCCGTAGCGCCTGGAAGGTTCGGCATCAATATTGTCACGGGGTGGCAATCCGCCGAATATACCCAGATGGGTCTTTGGCCGGGAGATGCATATTTTGGTAGGAGACTTTCGCTACATTTGAATGATAGAAAGACATCATCAACTGATCATATTCCCAGGCTACCGATACGATTATGCTACGGAATACGTGCAAGTCATGAAAGACCTCTGGACTGCCGGAACATCAGACTTCAAGGGCAAACACTTCACCATGTCGGACTGCAAACTCTCCCCTCAGCCCTCAAAGCCCATCAAAATCGTCGCTGCAGGCCAATCTGGTCGAGGCATCGAATTCGCCTCCCAGTATGCCGATTACAACTTCGCTCTAGGCGCAGGCGTCAATACTCCGACTGCCTTCGGCCAAGCTACCACGCGCTTGGTGGAAGCCTCGAAGCAAGCTGGACGTGATGTAGGATCGTATGTGTTGTTCTTTGTGGTGGCCGAGGAGTCAGATGAGGCGGCGGAAGCGAAGTGGGAGTCTTACAAAGACGGTCTCGATGTCGACGCTGTTTCATGGATGACTTCGCAGTCGAGCAAAGATACCAAGGCGGATACCAATTCCACGGCTACCAAGCTCGGGTTGCCGGAGGGAGCTGTCAATATGAGTAAGCTGTCTGAGATGTCTTCGAACCTGGTCGTTCTCCTAACATGTTTGCAGATATGGGCACGCTGGTTGGGTCTTATGCTAAGATCGCTGGTATGTTGGACGAAGTCGCTGGAGTGGACGGAACGAAGGGCATCATGTTGGTATTCGACGATTTCCTGCAAGGTCTAGACAAATTTGGCGAAAAAGTTCAGCCGCTTATGAAGAGTCGAGAGGGACGAGCTCCGGCAGCGTAGAATGGCGTTTCAAATTAGTCACAAGAGTCAGTGCAGAATCAATACAGATTGGCTCAACTATCGGACGAGGTTCAGGCTCGGCACCGATTGTACGAGACATGTTCGAGACACTGGAGACATTTGATATCATCTCTAATGCAAGATAGAGGAGAGACCGTGGTTCTTCCCCTAAGCGTTCATCCAATGAATTTCGCGAACTGCGAGAGTCGCCAATCTGTTTTCATCGTCTCGAGATCATCTTCCCTTACGCAGATGGCAGCCACAACCTCACCATCAGACTTCTTAGGCAATAAATAAGCAAGACCCTCCCAAGCTTCGAACGCCGGTCTTCGAACCGCTTCGGGCTTACCAAGTGCTGGTCCATAGTCGTACTCATAACACTTTTCTTTCGCCCAAGACGACATCTTGATTTCGAAGGGCGGCAAACGTGGGCGAGCTTTGGTTTTGCCAGAGGCTACACTGTTCAGACTCTTCATAGCTGCGGCTTTTGCACCTGTCTCAAAGTCTGTAACTTGTAGTGTTCTGCGGAGCGCGGACACGATGTGAACTGTTGGTGATTGGCATAGCTCGGTTATCGCTAGCGTAGTCAAGACTGTGTGAACAGCCATACCGGTGTATTTGGCAGGCAAACCCAGATGTTGTCTTACATTGACCTGTCTCTGGAAAGTCGAAGACTGATCTGCTGGAAGCTGGTCCGCGAGCCCAAGTCTTGAACTTCGAGCGCGTGTCCATGCTTGCCAGAACAGCGCGCAGATGATGTCGTCTCTTGACACGAACTCGACGCCTTTGGTGAGAGCTCCGCATATCTCCAGATTCGTCCCGAGATTCGTCATGACTGAGGCGCGAAAGACGAAATACACCCATTTCGTCTTCTGCTCCGTCACACTTACTGCAATATTCTTACTCGTTTGCGACGCTGGTGCAGAGTCTGGAGTTTCAAGCTTCGAGTGCCTCGCTTCCAGTGGAATAATGTCCTTCCGTGCGACATTACCCGTGGTAAGCTCGTCCTCTGAGAATTCCTCGCCGCGACAGGCTTTCGAGAAGAGGTACATGACCTGACTCAGCCCAGCCATGTCCATGCAATTATGCTGACCCATCATGACTAGAAGCAATCCGTCCTCGATGAGATTGGCCTGCAGGAGAAACACTTCGGCTGGCTTGTCAAAGCGCTCGGGAAGAGTTTTTCTCGGTGCAATGGTATTCTCGTCCAACAGCGAGAATGGGAACTCAGCAAGCCGATACTCTGACATAGAAGGCAAGTGATCTCGCAGGTCTCGCACAAGCAATTGAGGTTCAGCCTTGCAAGGCGATATCTTGAAGATACCGCCATCGTCGAGTACCACTTGGCCAGCAGTCCAAGGGAATGCGTCCGACAGCTTTCGTAGGCCATTTGACAGCGTAGCGATGATCGCGTCATGGGCCTCGAGAGATGTGTCAGAGAGTGGAAAGCAGAAGCACAGCTGTGTATACAGCCTACTGAGACGATGGTTCTGGCCAAAGGCGTCCAGAGTCACATCCTTCAAGAGTCGTGCATTGCTCATGTTGCGTGGTCCGCGACAGGTAGCCCGTGGTTGTCCATGCCTGCCTGCTCGGCCACAGCTGTATATCCCGTCCACATGTTGTGTGGCGACCTGCTGTTGCTACAGCGATGTCAGTCGGTGATAAGTGGAGTTTGCTGCGAGACCGGAAGGAGAGAAGGGCATGGATGCATGTGAAGTCTGAGTGGGATAGAGCGAGACCGAGACACTTCTAACCACATCGGGCCTCGGGGGCGATGACATAGACAAATCCGCTTTCACATGCTTCGAAGGCGCCGTTGTTCTGTACCATCACGCTCAACACCACATCACCAGAATGGCAGACTCGTTCCCCGAAGTAGAAGGCGGCGGCTCACTGATACTAGCATGGCAAGTGCGCAATAAGAAAGTGCTCGTCGTAGGCGGCGGCGAGGTAGGCCAACACATCTCGTCTTTCATCACCCACTATTGACATTGACACCGTAGTGCAACAGGTAGCAGCCGGCCGCATCCTCAACCTCCTCAACGCCGACGCCAAAGTGGTTCTGATTTCGCCCTCCGACAACCTCAACCCGGAAGTGCGTCACCGAATAGAGAACAACCAAGTCATCTACCTCGACAAGAAATTCGAGCCCTCCGACCTCGACGACCCAGAGATAACAATGGTCCTCACCGCGATCGATGACCCCGAAGCATCCTCACAAGTCTGGAAATTGTGCAAAGAGAAGCGATTACCAGCGAATATAGCAGACGTGCCGCCCGAGTGCGATTTCTACTTTGGTTCTGTTCATCGCGATGGGCCGCTGCAGATAATGGTATCGACGAATGGGAACGGACCGAAGATGGCGAATATCGTAAGGCGAAGGATAGCGGGTAATTTGCCGCCGAATATGGGAGATGCGATCAAGCGGGTGGGCAAGCTGAGAAGGAAGCTGAGAGAAGTCGCGCCAGACATCAGTGAAGGACCGAAGAGGATGCAGTGGATGTCCAAGGTGTGTGTGCAGTGGAGCCTGGAGGATCTGTGTGATATGGAGGAAGAGGACATGGAGACGCTGCTGAGGTCTTATGCGCCAGACGAGGTGCCTAGTCTGAGTGATGTGAGAGGGCCGTGGGAGTTCGACGGAAGCTTTGGTTGGGCTTGCGTTATTTAGCCCGCAGCTAGGCTGTAAATTACTGTACTGAATGGGAATGATGATGATGAGACGTTATACTTCACTTGTCATTAATCTACAATTTGCTTTTGCTTGCATCTGGCGCAATCTCTATGACCAGTTTGCCTAGTTGTGTGCCGTTCTTCATGTCTTCGAACAGACCATTGATATCGTCCAGGTTGTCAATGCCTTGCACAGTCCGACTGACCAGAGGCTTGAGGCCTTTCTCGTTCACGAATTTGACAAGATCGGCGAACTCTTTTCGCGAGCCCATAGTGCTGCCTCGTAATTCAATGTTCTTCAGCACGTCGAGCATGAGCCAGTTCATCTTAGGGCCCACGGTCATGCCGTATTGTGAAATGACACCGCCGTCCTATGTCGTGTGTTAGCCAGATATCCACTCAAACGTACTTGATCACATCCTCACCTTCAACAGCTTCGCAGCTGACGCCGCCACCTCCCCTCCAGCCCCGTCAATGATAGCATCCAACTTTTTCCTCTCCTTAGGCAGCATTTCCAAAAGCGTCTTCTCCCATCCCTTCTCCTTATAATTGACCCCACCCTTCGCCCCAAGACTCTTTGCCTTCTCAATCTTCTCCTGACTTCCACTGCTCACATACACATTCGCCCCGGCAGCGACTCCATATAGCAGCGCCATGATGGCAACTCCACCACCAATACCCGTAACCAGGATATTCCTCCCCGGCTTCGCATTCGCTGCATTCTTCGTCATCACCGCCCTCCAAGCCGTCAAGCCCGCCAGAGGCAGGGCAGCCGCCTCCGCAGAGCTCAAGTGCCTCGGCGCCTCTTCAATCTCGCTCGCATCGACACACGCAAACTCCTGCGCGGTGCCCAGGGGGTTCAGCTTCGTGCCTCCCAGGATCGCATATCCACTGGCAGATTCCGGGCCCTCTGGATCGTCTTGCCAGCCATGCCCGGGGTTCAGAATGACGCGCTTATCCTGCCATTTCTTCGCTGCGGCGGAAGAGCCTGTTTCGACAACGATGCCGCAGCCGTCGGCGAGGAGGGGCACGCCGAAGCCGATGGCGCCGTAGAGGGCTTGTCGGATGAAGAGGTCGCGGTGGTTGAGCGCTGCGGCTGTGATTTTGACGAGGACCTGGTTGTCTTTCGGGGTGGGTTTGGGCGTCTCGATGAGCTTGAGAGGGTAGTAGACCTTGCCTGGTTTCCCCTCGACCTTTTCTATCACGAGAGCCTTAGGCATTGTGTTGACTGTTATTGATATGAAGGAAGCAGTTGTTGTCGAGTGGAGGTAAGGAGGAATAACAGAGATGATGCAATGGTAGTGTACAGACTTACGCGCAAACGGTCAATTAGATATAAGCTTAGGGTACATTTCATAGAGGCATGGGCGATGATGTATGTCGTGCTGCGGAGAGCTCTTGAGGCCGAGGGAAAGCTTTCGGCTCGGAGGAGATTCGGAGCACATGTTCTTGACAGACTTCACTTCTCCATTTTCAGCTTCACACTTGTTGAGAACATCGATATCGAAGCGGTCTACATTGAATTCTATGATGATCAAAATCAACGAGTCTATGTTAATGCTCTTCTGAACGGGTGCGCTTCCTTAGTGCGGAGACAAAAGATGTTAGCAGATGGTCGAGGCATGAGGATGACTTTCGACCGACGGATTTGCTTACTGTGTTGAAGACCCATTCGTCCAGACTGATCACACTCGGATCGCTGAAGATCAAGTAGAAGTATTTCAAAGTCTCTGCCATCCAGAATGACTCCATACTGTCCATCTTGACTTGAGCGCTCTTGGCGGCCAGTTCCTCCTTTGTGAACGTGACATCAGCCAATGCGGCGTTGGCGAGCTGAGTCGTAGTCGCATTGATAATAGACTCGAACATTTCCCAGGCGGCTTCAAGATACCTGTCTTGCCCGGTCGTCCGGTACATGATGAACACGCTCTCGATAGCTTCTGGTCGAAGGATATATCGCCGGTCGTGGATAGACGTAAAGCCCTTGGGCAGTCTCATCTCCTTGATAACGGCATCGGCGTCTGTCGCGCTCTCTAATTTCTTGACCTCATCTTTCCATTTTTTCTCGTCCCATTTGCATCGTCCAACACGCGATGGGCATGGAACCATCGAGAAGACTTCAGGACCAATCCCCATGGGCAATGCTCGATAGGACCAGAGACAGCCATCTGTAAGCTTCTGACCTACTATCACGTGTGTCTCGTCGTTGAACAGTCTTCCACCCAGCGCGAACATGCCACCTACAATAGTCAGCATTAGCGCAGACAGACGAGTCCAATATACCACTAAAGACTTATACACTTACCCGCAAAGCAAACAAGATGCTGGCTCTGTGGCTCTAGCGTCGGCGGTTCTGATTCTGAAGCTCGGACATTGCCAGACATCAATATATCTGCTTCATCCGGTGTCATCGGCTTCCAAAGATTGTTCTTGATCGCCACCTGCATACTGCGCGAGTACAATTTGGCATACATTGGCTGCAAGCCACCAAGCAGAGCATGCATCTTGGGAAAGTATTCGTACAGACTATCAGACATAGCACCAAGTGTGAAGAACGTGTCTTGTGTGAAGTCCTTGGTCTTTGCGTTCACCACGACTGGAAACATGCCGGGTAGATACGTTTCATCCATCTGTTGAACGAAGGTTTGCATGATATTGTCGACTGCATCGAACCATTTGGTGTTACCGGTGAGCATGGACAGTCGGGTGAACTCCATGGTCAAAGAGCCAATCTCAGCGACCAAGACTACGGAATCAGCTGTCATCTTTCCTGTAAGAGCTTCCTGGGGTTTCCAACGAGTGATGGGCATTCGGTTCGGGGTATCGAAAGCCTTCAACAGCATTTCGCCAAACTCCGTCGCCTTTTCCAGAAGACGTTTGTCGCCGCTCAAGTCGTAGGCAGCTAGGAGGCCTCCCAAGTGTCGAATGGTTGTCTCGAAGACATTGACGGTCTCGGTAGTCGCCTTGCCGAGATCTATATGCATCGTGGCGTTGACAGCCAGCTCGAACTCGGCTTTGTATCCCATGATCCAGAGCGTGTCGAGACTGTCGACCAACGTAGCAGCCCAGCCACCGAAACCATCCTTAAAACTGCCAGTAATTGGAGTCACTTCGTCTTTCATCCAAGCATGTTTCTTGTACGCTTCCCAGCATCGCTCGAATGTGGCCTTGACAGCAGCCTGTCGTTCGCTCTGCTTGGTAAGGTGCGCTGCAGATGGCGTCGAGAATTCATACTGGACCTTGGGGAGCTCCTGAGGCTTGCCGCTGGGAAGGGGTCTAATGTTGGCAACCTGGTAGTGAACTGGGACCTGCGACCAATGAAATTTGCCGTCCGCATTCTGCTCGGTTGCTGACGGTAAGATGGCGTTGTAGCGAATGCGTGCGTGCGAGACAATAGTCTGGCGGAAATTCGTGAGCAAGAACAGAGCACAGATGGTCAGGCCAGCGTAGACAGTGAAGCGACGGAGGGAGAAGATCATCGTGGCGGCGATGGCGTTGGACGATTTAGTGTAGCATACGTGACATGACCGTGGACAGGATGATGTGTGTCTGTCTTATCTACATGAGGCACATGTGAGACGCAAGGCGTGTCGTGAAAGTTGGAATGCGGTTGCCCACTGCTACTGATGACTGCTCCGGTGCAAGGACAGAGTGGAACAGTGGTTGAATGGGTGAGTGGGTGAGTGGGGGCCATTCGCGACTTCGCGTCTCTCTTCGCGTCACACTTTACACGCGCCGCAACCACACTTCACCACTCCACCACTCGACATACAATCCCTATCAACGACGACAACATGGTCAGAGCAGAATCTTCAAAGGCGGCTGAGACCAACGGCACCAAAGCCAGCGCCCAGAATGGCTCAGCCTCCAATTACGAACTGCCGTGGGTGGAGAAATACCGGCCAGTCTTCCTCGACGACATCGTCGGCAACACAGAAACAATCGAGCGCCTCAAGATCATTGCCAAGGACGGTAACATGCCTCACGTAATCATCAGCGGCATGCCAGGTATCGGCAAGACTACCTCTATTCTCTGTCTCGCCCGCCAGCTCCTTGGCGACGCCTACAAGGAAGCCGTCCTCGAACTCAATGCCTCCGATGAGCGAGGCATAGACGTGGTGCGGAATCGAATCAAAGGCTTCGCGCAGAAGAAGGTCACATTACCAGCTGGGAGACAGAAACTTGTAATTCTGGATGAGGCGGACAGCATGACTTCAGGCGCGCAACAAGCTCTGCGGCGAACAATGGAGATTTACTCTGGCACAACCCGCTTCGCTTTCGCGTGCAATCAGAGCAATAAGATAATCGAGCCTCTGCAGTCGAGATGTGCTATTCTGCGGTACTCGCGCCTCACAGATGGACAGGTCGTGAAGAGACTATACCAGATCTGTGAGGCTGAGAAAGTCGAGTACAGCGATGACGGAATCGCTGCTCTGGTATTCAGTGCCGAAGGAGACATGCGACAAGCTATCAACAACCTGCAGAGCACATCCGCAGGCTTCGGCTTCGTCAACGGAGACAATGTGTTCCGCGTGGTGGACAGTCCGCATCCGATCAAAGTGCAAGCCATGATCAAGAGCTGTCAGGAGCAAAAGATTGACGAAGCGTTAGACTCTCTGAAAGAGTTGTGGTGAGTGGACAACGGATGCTCGAAGCTCGTCAGACCCTAACGTGCCTCCTAGGAATCTGGGCTACTCCTCCCACGACATCATCAGCACCATGTTCAAAGTCACCAAGAGCATCCCCTCTCTCTCCGAGCACACAAAACTAGAATTCATCCGCGAGATCGGATTCACTCACATGCGTGTCCTAGAAGGCCTTCAGACATATCTCCAACTAGCAGGCTGCGTGGCAAAGCTCTGCAAACTCAACATGAAGCCACAGCTCTTCGAAATCCCAAAGAGCTAGAAAGAAACAATCAAGGAAATGGAAGATTTTTGTCTTATTTAGCGTGGCGTTCGGGGGTGGAGTCAATATGAGCGGACGAGCATGAGCACAGACGAGCGACCGATGTCGATCTTACCGCCATCACTGTAGCACTTAAGAATTCTCTCGGGGAGATGACAGTCTGTGTCTCGCGCATCTATACGCTATTGAAGTCACAGAAAGAGCCATCATCGCTGGAAGCAGCGCGTTCTAGCTCATCGGGGCTCAAGCGACAACATACGGCATATCCAAATCTCTACTTCACACAGAAAACGCGCATTCGACTATGCTATGCAGCTTGATGATAGCTGCCATCCCGAGAGAGTACGCGCGGATATGTGGCATGTTCAACACGAGTCTGCGGCGTGATAATCAGAAGCTGTCGCAGCATGTCCCAGCGGGCCATAAAAGTGTGAGGGGGCCTACAAATGCTGCCACATCACTCGATGCAGCCTGCACCACGGAGGGAGTGTTTTGAACAGTGGGTTGCCCAGAGTGCTTTGTAGGTTGCATGAGCCGCATCAGGCAAAAGCCAAACCTGAAGAGCTTTGAGAAGATGTAACAGTAGGCAGACAAGGGATATATTATCACAAGAGCGTCGTCTATATCAAGATTGATTTCGAGGATCGGCCCGTTCATCTATTTCTACTGATCATCTCCGACATCCACTCAACCAGCGTGCTCCACAATCTCGCTCACGAGCTTGCCACCCTTGACATAAGTCCTGATTTGTTCCGGCAGCGGACACTCCTTGCTGTCGTCTTCCTCCTTCTCCGGCGGCACAACGACGTTGATCGAGCTGCATTTGCTCGTAAACAGCTCCGTTGCAAGGCTCTCAGAGCCCAGGTATATACTCGCTCCATCCACCTGATCTAGCATGATCGTAGGGACGGCGCCGGTGATCTGAATAGCGAAGTTGGGACATTTGATGACATCGACGGAAGATACCAGCGTCTCGACGAGAATTTGCGTTCGTGGTGAATTGTCGATCGAGATAGCGTTGGCCTTGCCCTTGAGGATTATTGTTGTGTTTTTGCATTTCGTAATGAGGATGGATTGGGTCAACGTAACTTCGACTTCAATGGGGGATCCAGGAGAGTCGAAGTTCTCAATGAGCCACTTGTTACCATCGAGCTCCTTACGTCCTTCCTTCTTGATGGTAGATGTGGTGCTGCTCTGTCGCATGCTCGGTGGTTTTGGTTTGATCTCGGGCCCCGGACTTCGGCTGCGGTTGATATCTGCAGCACCTGCTGCTGCTGTCGGACTCGCGCGCAATGACGGATTCTTATGCGTCATTTGGCTCTTGTCAACCTTCCTCAGACCCGCAGTGACAGCCTCTCCTCTGTTTAGCTGGTCGAAAACTGCGCCCATGTCACTTCCGCCGGCAGCCTTAGGGGCGGCACCCGAGGCCGGCGGTGGAGGCGGTGGTACATTGTCAAAACTAGGCAAAGGTGGAGGTGGAGGTGGAGGTGGAGGCGCGCCGCCCGGGGGAGGTGGTGGAGCGTGAGCGCCGTTCGTATTCGATGTGTCCTGGATCTCCCGCATCGCCTGCGCCGCATCGATACCATTGGCATTCCATGTCACCCCTGTAGGATAGTGCTTTTTGATGTATGCGAGCAGCGCTTTGAGTAGACTGTAGTACGCTCGGACGAATGTAACGTGGGCTTGATCGCTAGAACGAATGTTCAGCATGGTGGCAGCAGAACATGGTCACGGGACGACTTACCCTTCTTTATAGGTCTTCAAGACACGGTTGCCATACATCTGAGCACCCCCAATCATGTCTCCAACGACATCACCAGGCTTACCATCCATAACTAGCCATTGTAGAGTGCTGATGCCCTCTGCAACCATGGCCAGATGCTCTTTCATGGGGGAACCACGATTACTGTCCTTGATGTCACCCGCAGAACCCAAATCTTGCTGCAGATCTTTCAAGAGATCCATAAATGTCTGTGAAGAAGGATCTGGTCTCTTGGCCTTGGTGGTAACTACGAGGAAGCGTCGTTGGTCTGCAAAGCCCTTTGCGACAGCAGCGGCCTGCTCTTCTACTAGAGGATTGATTCCTTTGCTCGTATCCATGAACGTCTTGACCTCGCTCTCGATGATTGCGTCCATATCGGAGATCGCAGGAGGGAGGGGATCTGCAGCAGCTTTCACGGTCTGCTGGCTGTCGACGGCTGAGATGGCAGGCAGATCCGGTGCGCTGGCCGACCCTTTCGTGCCCGCGGAAATCGGGCCTCCGCTGACGGAGCCATGGGCGCTGCTAGGTTCGAAAGCGGATGAGGCGATGTCTTCTAGGCGCGAGGTTGCGGCCTCAAGTCTACGAATGAGCATGATCAGCGCATTGTCTTTGGGGGCGATGGACACAGAGCCGGTCGACGAGGAGGTCATGGTAGCCGTGGTGGTATTGTGCTGGGGCTTGTCTGCCATCGTAGGATCCACTGGCAGGAGATGAGGTATACAGTAAGAGATAGAAGCTGTAGACGTACCTCTTGATGAGAGTGGAGAGCGAATGCATCTGCGACATGGCGACTGGCAGGGAACAGAGCTGCTCCAATGATTATGCGGGAGACCAGGTCACCTCTTCACGCTGCATGTACTTGCAGGGGTCTTTGTCGTCGGCGACTGATCGCAGCTTTGACGACTCTGCCAGTAAAGTATGGACGTGATTGGGACGACCGCGGGAGATTGCAGAATGCCGCAGAATGGGTGAAGATAGAGTAGTTCGATGTTGGAATGACGAGTGACCACTGGCCAGTATGGGACATGTCTCGACTGCTGTGTACTATACTGTATGCGCGTAAGTCGCGTTCAGCCTGAGGATGCAACGCTAGTCAAAAATAGAGCTAGCCAAGGAGCCGCCTTCCCGTGCCACGTTGTGGTTGTGTCTCTTCAGTTGCTTCAGGAATACATTTACAACATCAAAAACACGTCGTTGTCGTCGACATCCGCACGTACGACACTACGACGGAGCGTCGATATGGCCGATCAGGAAATTGACTTCGTCACGCTTGGCATGTGTACGTCCGCCTATCGAGCCCTCGCATAGTGTATTTGTTGACGGTCTGTTGAAGTCATCATCGACGACATATACCCGCCACCCAGTGCCAATGATCAGACACCCCAGCTCAATGTTTGTGGCGGAGCTGGCACATATAGCGCTGTTGGAGCCAGACTTTTTTCTCCTCCTCCGCTGTCACGTAGTGTCGGCTGGATTGTCGACGCTGGCCCTGAATTTCCTTTGGCTCTTCGTACTTTGCTGGAGTCATGGGACACAGGCATGCTTCGCAGACCTCGAGAAGGACCAACTACGCGAGGCTGGAATGGATACAGCGGTAACCAGCATCGCGCGTTCAAGTACCTAACTGAGAAGAAGAGACTAACTGCCGATGACTTGACTCCTGCTCTGCTCGCCTCGAAAAGCTTTCATCTCATCTGTTCCCCTCTGCGATGTATCGATCAAGTCACCACTACTCTACGCCGGCGTAAAGATGCTTTTAGTCAAGAGTCGCCGCTCCCCATCTTCATCTGGGAACCCGTTCCAGATCTCTGCACACCCGAAGAACTGGACAATACTTTGCAAGCACTCAAGCACGTCGATGTAATAAGCCCAAACCATGAGGAGCTGGCCTCTCTCTTCTCGTACGACCACGTCGACCGCGTCTCGAAAATCGCCGTAGAGGAGCATGCTCAGTCATTGCTCAATGCTGGTATAGGGCCTACTGGCAGAGGCGCTGTCATAGTTCGAGCTGGTGCAGAAGGCTGCTATGTTCTGTCACCTACCATCAGCCGGTGGCTACCCGCATATCATCAAGACGCTTCCAAAGTTGTAGATCCTACAGGAGGTGGAAATGGCTTCTTAGGAGGGCTGTCTATCGGCTTGGTTCGTACCGGGTTTGACCTCGTCCAGTCTGCTTTGTGGGGTGGTATAACTGCCAGCTACTGCATTGAGCAGATCGGGATGCCTCATTTGCAGCAACTCCCGGCGGGTGAAGAATGCTGGAATGGGTCAAGCGTACTCGGACGGCTTGCTGAATATCAATCTCGATTAGGTATTGCTCCTTGAGCGGCTTTGCGGCTGGGCGTCTGCTTGATATGCAACTCTCACGTGCTGTTAGTCCGACCCACTCTCTACCACGGTCTCAAGGGGTCGTTGATACCGGACCCTCGACATTTGTATGACCTCAGTCTTATGCTGCCAAAGCCCGGAGTGACACCAACAACGACCAATCTACGGCTCGACAACATACTCGAACGGCAATGCGTTTTCAAGCTAGAATGTCGCCTGTAAAGTTTGAGGTCACATTTGCGTCGCAAATCTGAGAAAAGCTCCTCGCAACCTTCATCTTCTCCTCGATGAGCGAGGTGTGCTACGCAGAGGCCATGACCGTCCTGGGACGCTTTAGAACCACGATACAGCTATACACAACGAGCGAAGTAAATCTATTGGCCAGCAAAGCTCACGACGAGTACGACGTTCACCATTCTTCAACCGTGCCTAATCATGTCAGTCGTTGGCATCGATGGTACCTCGAAGCACATAAAGACGCTTCCGCTTTGAAATCGAGGTTCGTCTTTGCATTGCGGAAACAAGTCGATATGCTAAAGCTTGAGCGTGCTCGCATGATACCGAGATAGGGTCAGTAACGGCTGCGGACAAGTGGGTATGCTCCTTTTCAACCTTTGGTAACACTCGCGAATATCCAATCCCGAAAAGGTATAGCACGAAAGGCTCGTACCTTCGTTGAGTTGCGTCTCGAAACCACAAAGCTACGGGAGATCAGCGGCATCTGATGTTTTTATATTTCAGTCAGGCCGACGATCGATACGATTCGTGATAGGCAGTGGGTAGGTGACCTGCCGTGCGTCGAGCTCCTCTCCAGCATAGTCGTCCGTATACCTTGGGCATGAGTCCGATGGAGCAAGAGAATTGAATAATGCTGGAGAATTTGACGATGAAAGAATACGCACACCTCGGAACATTGAACCTGTACCCATGAATCCGAGCCTGAACACGCTGTTCAAAAGTTGTCAAGTCATGCGGTATGATCTTCGGCCAATGCGTACTGCCTGTGCACAATCTACAACATACGAAGAGGCCACGTACTGCTTCGCAAATGCCGCAGAGGCCTTGTTATCTTCCTATCAATGCCTACGCCTGTACTGGAAGTACACGCTCGTATCTTAGAGCTCTTTTTGTAGCCGCCAATATAGACGAGATCTGCGATGTCTCCTGATGCGGATACAGCAAAGCTGGAGTTCATATTGGCAGGTAAGACCAGATACCGCTGGCGAAGTAGTCAGATACGGCTATCCGCTTTTCCAGGGAGAAGCATGTATGCCGCCATGCAGGACCTTGCGCCAGATGCTGCATTCGCCACTTTCACTCGAAACGTCGTTGAGAGTGCCGTCTGGCTTGTCAACGCGCAAGGGAACACAGGTGACATCCACGACGCCTAAAAGAATCGAATGCGAAATGCAACTCAGATGCCTCTCGGCGCAGTAGGAAGCCAGAAGGAGACACTGGTATAAGCATTCGCGCCGAACACTACCAGTACCACTCTGTCTAAAGCTGGGAGACGGGTACGGAGCCTACGCTGTCGACGACTCGCTAACATTGAAAATCATATTGATCAGCTCGAAGTCTGACTACCGCAGGGACTTTTGGTTTTTCCGAGGCGACTATGCAGGACGATCCTGATGGCCAATAAGCCTGACTGGTCTCGACGCTGCAGGAATCTGGTTTCGCGGGTCAGAATCTCTACACATTCGTACAAATGCCGATGGGCTCCTCAAGCGCATCCCACAATGGCTCGCATCATTCTCGGCAGATTGTCAATCGCTACTCAGCTACAATCGCCGCAATGTTGTTCGACCACACTTTCAAGGACGAACTCGAGATGGCACACAGCATTACCATTCAGAATCACGAAGCTGCGATCGCGATCGCGATATCCTACAATGGCCCCACAATGACTCCCGTGTCCGGGGACCCATCATTATGGGCTCGCAGTGTCGATCCAGTGACATCTGACACATTAGACTTTTCACCGACTGTGTTGGGAACTTGTCAGCCGCGGGATCTCCAAATGGTTGGTCCGATATGAGAGCCGTACCGCAGTACACCGTGAAGGAGGTCTGAGGTCTATGAATCGCTGCCAACTCCGGCAGTCGCCAAAACAGCATCTGCGATGTCACCCGCTTTCCGACGCGAAGCGACCGAGGTACATGAAGTCGAGAGCGACAATGCCGCTTTTCAAGCTAATCATTCTTACATGTACCAGAACCGCGGCTACGCTCACTCGACCTGCACGGGTACCTGCATGACCGACAGAATCTGCCAGTCGCGTGCCGGCAAGGCACAAATGCAATTGCGTTGGCAGTAGGTCCCGGGAGCGATTTTCGCAAGCTGGCGAGGCGTTCGTGGCTGATTCTGGCGACTGCGCCTATTCGACAACGAGCAGCTCGCGGCAGCGAGACTCACACCTCAGGAGCAGGCCGCAACGGTGGTGGAAATGGTGAAGTGTGCTCGGATTGGACGCCTTGTGAGGAGGCTGTAGGAAAGGTTACCCGACGCATCCTCTGGCTGCAGGACTGTCCGGCTTACAATGCCGTCGGGCCTGAACTTTGTCCTGCGGTGCCTGCTTCAGCTTCAACCTTGTCGACACATCTGGCATCGGACTCCGAGGTGCTTCCTGACAACGCCACGTGAAAGGAACGCCATCATCCAGTGTGCAGTATTGGCGCGTGGTGGCCTTTGAGTTTTGAGTTGCAGCGCAGGGAGAAATTGCGCTGGATTGTTCGTTTTTTTCTTCGATGCCGTGCGCCAACTTGCAAGCCGCATCGATTCCTTTGTTGGTCTATTCTCGGGAAGAATGGGCCATTGATTGGATCTTTGTTGCGGGCATGACAAAGTGGCATTCACATGCTGTTGGACCGACATGACAGGTAGGGCATGATATGTGTTTATATAGCCAGTGGTACACCTCCCAATGGTTTTTTGAGAACTGTTTCGCTCCTTGATATACTCCAAAAATTCCTCTTATACACCAAAATCTGCCACGCAGCGCGTAGCATACCACACTCCCTTACACAAAATGTACACCACCAGCCTTGTGCTCACCTCGCTCCTTGCGCTCACCATCAGCGCTGCTCCCACCGATGTCTACGGCGCCGCTGCTCTGGAAGCAAGAGACGACACCTTCAACATACACGTCTACAACCAATGCAAATTCACCAAGCAAGTTGCCATCTACGGTGTCTCCAGCGACTTCAAGATGATCGCCTACTCGGACCCAACGAACATCGAATCTGGTGGCGACACCATCATCGCCGCTCCATTCAAGGGCGTCGGGTTGCGCCTCTCTGGTCACGCCGAGTGGGGAAATGATGGCCAATGGCGACCCCAAGCGCTTTTCGAGTTCGGATACAGTTCCTGGGGTGGAGTCGAAGGAACGGCCTACGATCTCAGCCTGATGTTGCCTGGTAGCGATATGGACATCGGAATGAGCGCTTTTCCAATCTCAAACGGTCAAGGCTCTGAGTCTTGCGAGAGCAAGACCTGTTTGCCTTGGGCCCCGTTGGCCTCGCAGTGCTGGACCAACCCCGACCAAATCGACATTGGCTCGCCAGCCGACACAGTCTGCTACAAGGGCAAGACTTCTTTCAAGGTCGTGTACTGTCCGTGAGACAAGTCATCTCTTGACCACTTTCTTCTTACTATCCTTAAGACATTTATGTTTTAACGGCCTTCTTCTGATGACTTTATGATTAGATACCCCGAGTAACAATCGAATTGTTTGTATGCAACACCATCTCCTTTCCGCGTGCCCTTGCGTCAGCTCATCTCCCCCTTGAAAGGAATGAGTGATGCTGGTTTAGTCTTTCCATAATCTCCTGCAAGCTGTTTGTGGTCCACGCGCTGTCGCTGTCGAAAGTTGGCAAGGACGACTTCAAGTTGTACTGGTCTTTGTTCTCTCGCTTGGGCGACTTGCTCTCTTGCGGGCCGCAGGATCTCGACGTCCTTTCTCCATTCCCACCATCATTCCGGTGGCATCGTCGGTGCTTTCAGGTTTATTGCCGATCTCGGCTTGCAACTTATCGACATCTTGTTCAGGGCACGTCTGCGCCTCGCGTGACTTGCTTGGCGATTCATTGTCGTCTTACATGTTGAGCTTCTTCTGCACCTGCTGCCCTACCCTTGTGGATCTCCTTCGTTTGGCCACCAAGGGTGACATCTCTGCAGACTTTTCGCGCACTGTCTTGACTTCTTCAGGTACATCTTTCACAACTTTAGCCGCCGGGAGCTTCAGTGGCGACAGCGCTTCATGTGTTCGGGGTTGTATGGTATCTTGATCAGCAACTGCGACCTTGACAAGGTGCCGAGCGGTCGCTTCATGGAGAGAAAATTTAGGTTCGCGGCTCGAGGCAGAAGTATCCAGATCGGGTACTTTGTAATGCGGGCGAGTGAGGCGCTTTAGGTGAGTCTGATCGTGCTGCTGATTCAAGCTTGCCTGGTCATAGCGCAACGATGGCGTATAGGCGTCGTGGTCGATATATGTCGCGTGAGGATCATTTTGAGGATGGTAGCGCTGATTGAAGGTGATCGGATAATTTGTCGATTTGGGATCAGGCATGGGTAGGCCAGTGATCGGATTGAGGCGCGATCCTTCTTTAGTCTTCATCTGGTTTACTACTCGCTCCGATGCCATCTTCCGCAGGATGGCGTGGCTCGTTGACGAAGTTTGGGTGGTGCCCTGTCTCGAATCTACTGAGTAAGGTTTGTCCAATTGAAAAGCCAATGCCTTCAAATGCATTTTTCGCGACCATTCACTTCGGCTGCACCACCCTGACACGCTTGCCTGCTCCCCGCAAGATGTTGCCGATCACAAGTATGCGAAACGAGCCTGCTGAGACATTCTCGGGCGTGACCAAGGTGGCCAATGCTCGATGGCACCTGGCACCGATGCGCCGACTCCATACGCCCTGCTAAACTCAAAAACTAGAACCATGAGCGTAACTCAAGGTCCACATCACCTAAACCACCTCAGCACAAAATATACGAAGATGATGAAGACAACGACACCACCCCAGAATATGAACTTGTCCTGCTTGGCCCTCCTCTCAACCATACGGATAGTATCTCCTGAGATGCCCAGAGTGTTGCCAATGCTGTACAGCTTGCGCTGAGTACCTTTGAGCATCTCTCGCTGATCACTCAAGTCACCCAGAACTGCTCTGCCTCTTTCTAGGAACTCGTCCAACGCCTGGTTGCCCTGCTGAAAAAAATTGTTCTCCTTCAATGCATGCCCCTCTCTTCCCTGATCTGTTCCCAAGCCGTATGGACTCTGGTAGGAGCTGTAGCTATTCGTTCCGCTGGCACCAGGCACGAAGTCAGGATTGCTGGTTCGAAACAGAGGATTGACATTCTCACCGCGACCAGCACCAGTCGCTATTGCAGCATCGGCATATGGGTTCTCTGGTGTCTGAGCAGCATGTGGACGTCTGCCTAGCAATTCGCTCCTATTCTGGAGCTGCTGTTGCTGCTCGCGTTCATGCTTGAGCTCTGCGAAGCGACTTCGTAGTTCGAGAAGCTCGGTTCGGAAATTCGTAATTCGTTCGCGACCCTTCTCCGCCTTCTCTGGAACGAGCTCGTCTGAGACGGCGCGCTGGTAGTCGTCGAGGGTTCGGGAGAAAGAGGTTAGCGAGGTTGTGATCTGTCCTTGAAGGGCAGCTGGATTTGCAGCGGCGCTCGACGAGAGTGCGTCGAGGTCGGCGCGGATGGCCTTGGACTGGCGAAGGGCTGAGTTATAGAGGGCGCTCTGCAGAAACATTAGACACTATGCAAATGAATGTGCTGTATATGGTAAGATCATACCATAATGAACGATGAATTGGGGTTTCGAAGGGATTCTATTCGACGATGATACTCGCCATGCCTTTATACACTCTGGTACAGGCGGCAGGCTGACAATTTTTTATTCATCGACGTTGGTTTTACATGCGTTGCACTTACATCGGAGACGTGGCCGTTGCGGCCAGTGCCAAGCGTCAGGCGCGACACCTGGAAGCGCGTGCACCGACGTCATCTTGACAGGGCATCCTTGAACACACATGCACAAACCAACTTCACCTCATGAGCTTCAAGTCTCCCCAAAAGTACAACAATACAGCAATAATTGCTCGAGACACCTCTCATTGCGAAAACGGACAAGAAGGCGAGTCGACGGCCATGAAGAGCACATTCGACTGCTAAAGACTGTTCCACGCTCCACTTGGACACATCTTACCACTCCCAGCATTGACACATACTCTTCGAGATGGATCTCCTTCGCCAGATTGTGGCCAGTCCGCGCGCTCGGCATCCCGAAGCTGGTCTCGATCTGTGCTATGTTGTCGATAATATAGTAGTCACATCCGGCCCCGGAGCATCATATCCTCAAGTCGCATACAGGAACCCACTCAAAGACGTCGTCAAATTTCTGGACTCCAAACACGGCGAGAACTGGGCTATATGGGAGTTTCGCGCTGAAGGCACGGGATATCCAGACGCTGATGTGTACAATCGGATACGGCATTATCCATGGCCAGACCACCACCCGCCACCGTTCCACTTAGTGCCACTGATAATGGCTTCCATGCGAAATTGGCTCAAAGGCAAGGACACTGATGGCAAAGGCAGGGTCGCCGTTGTTCATTGCAAAGCAGGGAAGGGTAGAAGCGGCACCATGACATGCAGCTATCTCATCAGCGAGGAGGGTTGGACTCCAGAGGCTGCCATGCAACGTTTTACCGAGAGGAGAATGCGGCCTGGTTTCGGCAATGGTATCAGTATTCCCAGTCAGTTACGATGGGTCACGTACGTGGACCGCTGGACGAAACATGGAAAGACATATGTCGAGCGTCCCGTTGAAATCGTCGAGGTGCATGTGTGGGGTCTGCGCAACGGAGTCAAGGTCGCCGTCGAGGGTTACGTGGACGAAGGCAAAGTCATCAAAGCTTTTCACACCTTTCAGAAATCGGAACGACAAGTTGTTCGCGGAAGCATCCAGAAAGGCAATGGATTTGGAGATGTGGCTCTGGAAATGATGGGAAAGAAGAAGACCGATGACGCAGGCGAGCAAGTCAAGCAAGCGGAAGAGGCAGAAGATGCAACAAACACACCCTCCTCAGCAACTCCCGGCCATACCGGATCTGATCTGTTGGAGTCAAATGGCGGAGACGTGATATTCACACCATCGCAGCCGGTCGTCCTCCCCACAAGCGATATCAACATCGACTTCGAACGGCGCAACAAGTCCAAGTACGGGGGCTTCACTATGGTCACTTCTGTAGCTCACGTATGGTTTAACGTCTTCTTCGAAGGCAACGGCCCAGAGCAACACGGGAAGGCTGATGACTCTGGAGTATTTGAGATTGAATTCGATGCCATGGACGGCATCAAAGGCAGCAGTCGTAAAGGTACACGATGTTTTGACAAGATGGCAGTGGTATGGAAATCAATACCACCGGAGCGAGAACCGAGTGTGGTTGTAGATCAGCCTAAAGAAGGTGAAGAAGTTCCACAGGCACGCCCGGCGGACTGGAAACGTTCAGATGATCAGTCTGAGGATGTCGAGAAGAAGCTTGGATTACGAGCGGAGAATTCGGAGAGTGCGACCGTCAGCCGAGCGAGTAGCATTCGCACGGAGAAGAATGGTGAGCAATCCTCGTCGCACGATGAGATGGAAGGTGTGCAGAGTACTGGACCTGACGGTGCGCTGCTGAAGCATGAGCTATGAATGTTAAAAAAAGAGCATTCAGCAAGATTAGAGCATGAACAGATCATCACAACAGAAGAGTAGCATCAATGAGCTAATTCCGCGCAGAGATGGGACATCAGCACGTGCTGTGCGTGCCTTAGCTGTATTCAATCCACTTCAAGTTCCCGCATCCATGCGATCATCCACGGCTCAAGCAGGCGTCGCTCCAACTCTCCATCCAACTTTGACATACGTCTCACATCGCTGATCGGTTGAATTCTGCACAAGATCTTGATCCAAATCAACTTCACCCTTGGGATACAACACGATTACTGTGCTGCCTCCGTAGAGGAATGCGCCCAGACACTGTCCTCTCTTGATCTCAGCCCCAGCAGCGATGCCTGAGTTGTATTTGATGCTTCCCACGAGCATGGCGCCGACAGCGATGATCGCCACAGGGGACCGGGTCTGCGATCGTTGGACCAACATCACAGAGCGTTTGTTTTCGCAGAAGACGTCAAGTGTGCCTTCTTCATTGATAGCCTGTGGGTTGACAGTATAGTACGTGCCGGGGATATCTGTGATGCTCTGAACGGTTCCAGAAACGGGAGCATGCCAGCGATGATAATCTTGTGGAGCGAGTCTCGCGATATTGATAGCACCTCCATCGAATTGTTTAGCTAGATCGTCGGAGCCAAGAAGCCTGCTCAGAGAGAATCCAAACCCTTTGATCCAGTACTTGGTGGCCAAATCTATTGTCGGGAAAACGGTCAGGCGGCAATCGGCTGGACTTGAGACGACACGCTCGCTGTCAGGCTCGGCTACAGGACGGGCATCGGGCTTTAGCTCTCTTGCGAAGAACTCATTGAACGTTTTGTACTTGGTAGGATCGGGTTGCTAGACAACGTCAACTCACCCTGCCAACGAGATCAAATTAACGACATGCAAACCTTGAGTTCGGAGAGTCCGCTCTGCAAATGGAAGCTCTCGATAAACGGCTGGATATGATCCTTGCTTTCTGGAGCATCGTATTGCTTGCCCATGTTCACGCTCTGGCTAAGCAGCATCGCTTGTGTACGCTGCCAGTGCAGCGCTTTCTCCTGCTCCGATCCATAGTACAACAAGTGCATCCCAATCTAGAAACACTCACATCAGACCCAGTTGGTCTGCCAGATGATTGGAAACACGACTTACCCGAACATAAATGCTCATCTCCTCAAACGACTTCTCTCCCGTCTTCCGATCAATGACATAATTCCCTAGGTGCCATGCATTCTCGAAGTCTTCCAGGGAGTCGTAGGGAAAGATAGCTCGTAACCAGGTGTGTGATCTCTCATGTGCAGCTCCAGCGTGCAGATTGGCCTTCGGGTCGTCTCCCTTTCTTGGGGCGGCAGTCTCGGTGACTGTTGCGAGCGCTTGTTCGGCAGCGTCGAGGTGATCTTGTGACAATTTCTTGCCTCCTGGCGTTGTTGAAGACATGATGGTATTCCCAGGCTGTTTCTAGGAGGGAAAAATGAGATGTAATGATATTTGTCGCTGGAGCCAGCCTCTGTCTTGGTAAATGCTGCAAGGTGTTCATGAGGAAGGTGTCCTCGGTCGGTAAGAGTGACGTGTAAGACAGGCACGACGACCACTCTTCGAGCTCCTCACACTTGCCCCTCGGCGCTAATGTCTAGTATGTACGCCTCTTCCAAGTTGACTTGCAGTGCTGCCAAGACATATATACAAGGATGGTTTCTTGCACGTGGGACTGCTATCAAACAAGTTGTGGTTATCGACGTGCACATATTTATACTGATCAATAACACTATGCAACGCTGGAACGTCTCACGACAGATGCATCCACTCATCAAATCTACTGCCTGCGACCTCTCTCGCCCTGAACGCCGTCATATTCGTCCCTCCGAAGCTGAATGTACCCAAAGCTTGGCCTGTTTCCATACTCCCTTGCTCCACCATATCCACGTAATGAATTTCGGGTATCGTCTACCTCCAAGCACCGCCTCGACCTTCCTCAGCAACCTTGCCACTGACGTCTCGACGGTCTCTGAGACCATAAGACTGTGCAGCGCCGTGGAATGAAGTATCGGCGATGTCAATACCAGTACGGCTAACGACACGGCCTCCTTTCTTCTGTGGGCTCGGAGTGCGCGAAGTTTGCGGTGTTGGCATGCCGTAAGCACCCATCTTGTCATTGCCACGGATGTTACGAGTTGCGGACGCGAGGTCGCCGTAGTATTTGCCCTTTGGAGTTCCATTGCTGGGTCTATCGGTGTTGAGACTGGGTGCGCTCTCCGAATAGATTGAGGACGCGACCGTGCCCATGGTAAGAGTTCGCTCTGCTGCGCCATCAACATGCGTGAACTGGTCGCGCTGGTGATGCGAAGCGTCCATCTCACCCGGGTCTGGATAGTCCTCGGAGGCCATAGGTGGTGGTGTCGGCGGGTTCATCTTTAATGGCTGTGGCTCGAAGGGGTCGTAACGGTCTAGGTGAACTTCTGGCAGCGTGGGCTCTGCAAAGCGACGCGGAGGCACATTCTCCTTGTTCTGACGCGGCGTTCCTAGGTCTGATGCGGCATCATCGTCAAGAACATACCAGTTATCGTTGAGCAGGCCTTGTTTTTGCTGCGACTTGACCACGGCATCAGATGGCGCAGCTTGGATGCGATCGGGCGAACCGTTTCGTGCAGCGGCAAAGGAACCTTTGGGTGGCGTGTATGGGTGCTCTGAGTTGGAAATGGTCGGAAGTGGTGGGATCTCGCCGAAATCGACGACAGATGTGTTCTGCGCAGAAGTGACGACTGAGCCTGCGCGAGATCGTCGACCATCGGTAACGTCGACTCGCGAGCTGCGAGCAGAGTATGGGCCCTGGGACAAGCTGATACGATCGTACTGTTGGCGAGATAGACGGGCTGAGTCCGGGTTGTGGGGTGAGTAGTTATTGCTCGAATCCATTCGACTGTGTCCAAAAGGAATTGTTCTGGTCTCTGGTACTTTTGCTGTCGACGGACGAGACTCGCCAAGTGAGAGGGTACTGCCGCTCATGTAGCCAGCCTTCTTCTCAGTCATATCTGTCGATGCGGTGGCCAAACTGACCTCGCTGTTCTTGTACTTATGCTTCTGTGACCTCCGTCGCGCGCTGCCGCTGCCTGTAAGGTTGTCTTCTAGTGGGTTCATATCAGGTGGGAGCTGTGCAATCTTCCTGAACTTGACGATCAAGTAGAGGTCAAGAGTACAGCTGACCAGATGGAGAGCTCCGACGACGATACTGGCGAGGTATGTCGTGTAGATCACGGTCGTAGTTGCGAAGTCGGTGCTGAAGAAGCTTGTCCATCGCCCATCAACGCCAACTTGTTCACTCCAATTCTGATTTGCGTACAGAGCGATGAAGATATAGAACGGGATCAAGCCGGTGTCCATGAAAAGGGCGAAGAAGTGGTAGCTGGCGGAACTCGAAGGTGTGCGACCCCTCGCTGGCCGGACCAGATGGTAGATAGCGTAGAGGGTAATGACCGAGTCCCAGGCAGGCTGCGATGAGTATATTAGTCGATGTCTCTCAGATACTACTCCGTTCGTGATATCTCGATTGTGTAGACTCACGGCGACTCTGATGATCCAGCCCGGCCCATCGTTCTTCATCTTCAAGCAAATGACACAAACAAGGATGCCCAGCGCACCAATCTCCTGCAACAACCTGAACGCAAATTGCACCCATCTCATTAATATTATCATCTTCTTGGTGCTCGATGACATAGGTTCGTAGTCCACGGTTGGTTGGCCAACGATCATATAGCTGTCGGGATGTTGGTTGAAGTTAATGAGCGGCTTGCCTCCTTGTGCAGCTCTGGCCTGCCGACGTTCGGCTTGCTGAGTGAGGGCCGCATAGTGGGCCTGAGTGGCAGCTCTGGGATTGAAATCGGAGTAGGGATATGTGATCTGGCTGCTGCGTTTCGATGGCGCATCGTACAAATATGGCTGCTCGGAGCCGCCCATCGTGGTGGAGTATAGCGAATGCGTGGATGTGCGGGGATAAAGAGAGCGAAAGACCAGACAAGTGCGCCTTCAATGAGAGACAGATGCCAGATCGCCCTCAGGAATGCATATATCTTACTTCAAGACGTGGCGGCGAAGGACGAGGTTGGGTGGGCTGGATGTGCTACATGGATGATGGCTGCTGTGTTTGTGTTTAGGGCCGTTGCTAGCAGCAACGACACTCAAAATCCTTATCGACCGATAAGAGAGTGCGACTTCGGCAGTCATTATTACCTCGCCTCGTCTCGCCGTCTTGATATCGTCATCCCTCTCCCATTCTATCACACTCAAATGCGCGCATTACACTCGACGGCGTATATCTGTCGGGCGTGTCGGCAAGTGCAGCGTCACAATGTCGCCTTCAAGAGGAGTCGAGTGAAGCCGAGCAGGCGGCGGGAGTACTCGTCGTCTACCACAGCGCCCGCGCGACAGCGTCCCATTCATCTGGCCATTATCGGATCGGGTCCTGCAGGCTTTTATTCGGCGTACAGACTACTAAAAGCGTTGCCAGATGCGCGGGTGGACATGTATGAGCAGTTGCCTTCGCCCTACGGCCTGGTGCGCTTCGGCATAGCCCCAGATCATCCAGAAGCCAAAGTATGATCTCTTCCCAGCCAACAGCATGTATATGTATAGCAATCGCTGATCTATATGTCGCGCAGTAGAAGTGCGCAGAAACTCTTCCCGACGTCGCCAAATCCGAAGGCTTCAACTTCATCGGAAACGTGCCAATTGGAGATAGTCCTGGTCACCTGCCTCTCGCAGCCATAGCTCCGCACTACGATGCCGTCCTCTTCGCATATGGCGCTTCAAAAGACAAGAGACTGGGCGTGCCTGGTGAGGACTTGCATGGTGTATACTCAGCAAGAGCATTCGTTGGCTGGTACAATGGTCTACCAGAGTACGCGGACTTAAATCCAAATCTGCAGTCTGGCGACACGGCTGTCGTCATAGGCCAGGGGAACGTAGCCTTGGATGTGACACGGATACTGTTCATGCCGCTCGAGGAATTGCGAAAGACAGACATCTCAGAGCATGCATTGGATGCGCTAAGCAAGAGCAAGGTTCGCAACGTCAAGGTCGTGGGGAGAAGAGGACCGCTCCAAGCTCCGTACACCATCAAGGAGATCCGCGAATTGATGAGCTTACCCGGACTGAGTTTTGCGCCGCCTCCAGAGAGCTGGGAGGACTTGCTTCAAGTCGACGTTAAGAAGCTGCCCCGACAGCTCAAGCGCATCACGGAGCTGCTACTGAAAGGGTCCAAGACTCCATTTGACCAGGCAGTAAATACATGGCAGCTGGGCTTTCTCAGGTCTCCCGTAGAATTCCTGTCAAGCAACGGGCAAGACCTGCATGCAGTTGGCTTCGAAATGCAAGAGTACGCCACAGCTATGTTACAACTACTAAATGGTGATGCACAAGCAGATCTCAACGCTCTCCGGACTGCGAAGGTCAAAGGCACGGGCAAGAGAACAATGGTATCTGCATCGCTAGCGTTCCGTTCCATTGGCTATGAATCAGAGGCTCTCCCTGGCTTTGAGACATTAGGCATACCTTTTGATACCAAGAGAGGTGTGATACCAAACGATCGTTATGGTCGCGTTCTGGATCCTGACCGAGGTCCTGGAGGAGATCTGACTGCCGGTCATATTCCTGGAATGTACTGCGCGGGATGGGTCAAGCGCGGCCCGACAGGAGTCATTGCGTCTACTCTTGATGATGCTTTCACTACCGCGGATGTCATTGTGAGTGATTGGAAGAACAATGTCAGATTCAACGTAGGTGCAGGCGAGCAGAAGGCTGGATGGCATGAGGTGAAGAAAGAGGCTGAGAAGCGCAATCTTCGTATTGTCAGTTGGCAGGATTGGGAGAAGATCGATGCCGAAGAGATACGGAGGGGCGAGGCGAAGGGAAAGACGAGAGAAAAGTGTCGCAGTATAGAGGAGATGTTGAAGATCCTGGACGGATGACCTTACCCCCGGCAAAGTCATAGACTTGTACAATGGTGTCGATCATGCTAAATTGCCCGTACCCTTCGCGATGCTGTTGGCTCTCGTTACTGAGTGCTTGGCCCGCAGGATGTCACAGCTATGGCTGCTGATCCATAGAGGCCTCTGCCATTACGTAGCCCTTCAGCACTATCATCACTCCATGATCTTGGCGCGGTCATGTACGCTTCATGCCTTCGCCGCTGTAAAGGCTGGCAACGCCTCGTCGCTGAGCTTGATCTTTACAAGGCCCTTGCGACTTTGCGTGTTCTGGGAAATTAACGTGGCAAATAGCACGTGCGCCTTTCCAATCTGCGACTTTCACATGCGGCTTGGCCAAGAATCATTGAATCGTGAAATCGACACCACTAGCTGACCTCGAACCCAATCTCTGATGCCGCCTCTATCACCGCGTCGAACGAGAGTGCTTTACTCTGCTCTGGCGGGATTGGTGCGTGGTATACATCTCCGACCTTGCACAACAGCTCCACAAGACCTTTACCACTTGCGAAAGCGTACATCTTCGCGTATCTTGATCGAAATTGTATCGCCAATTCTGTTCCACGTGGAACATAGATCAACTCTCCAGCACGGATGACTGCCGGCGAAGATGAGCCTAAGGTGAACTCAACGGCGCCTTCGATGACCTGGAAAGCGTGGTGTGTGGTAGTGAAATTTATCTTCCTGCCCTGTGCGAATAGATCTTGATCGTTATGATGTGAGGATCCTTCGATGCTCCCAATGACAAATTTGCCATTCGACTCCGCCGTGGTGATGAGTGGTCTCACTAATGTGCCGCCAGCAAGGTATGCAGGACCTGTACCATTCTTAAGGAAGTAAGGTTCTGTTGCTCCTGGTAGCTTGTTCTCATCATCTTGCCAAGCAGAAGGTCCGAATTGCTTATGTTGAGGAAGAGGAACCATGTCGAATTTCTCCGCTGCTGCTTTCAATTTTGGGATCAGGACTTCGAAGACATTGCGTTGGTCATCGACAGGCCAGAGTGGTCCAGCGTACGGCTCTCCGATGAAGCGGAAGAATTCCTCCCAGCCACCAGGCACTATCAGACCGACCATTTCTGAATGATTGCCCAGGATCTGATATTGATGGATCGTGCCCTGCCATGGTCAGTATGATCTTTGTGGTAGCTATATACGGCCACATACAGGGGGTACACTGGCAAAGTCGCCTGGTCCCATGGTCCTGCATTTGTCGTTCGCCCAGATATTGACATTGCCCTTCAGACAGAGAAAGACGTCATGAGCTTCTCGATGGTAATGGAAGCCGATTGGGTCTCCTTGGCTTCCGCTGCTTCCTACCACAGCGAACGCATTGTCGCTCTCCTTGCCAGTGACCAGCAGCCTGGTCGCTGACTTTGATAGCGGGATATAGATGATCTCTCCGTCTTGGGTAGATATCACGTATGGCTGGCCAGGCCTTCCAGGAGGTGTTTCTGTGGTATGCAGCACGCCACCGTTCGCTTGGGCATGGCTGTTGACGTTAGCCATGGTCGGTATGAGTATGATAGATGGTTGGGAACAGGAAATGAGGAGCCATAATGTCGAGGAATGGGGACATGCTAGATATAGCGGATTACGTGGAGGTGGAACCTTGACCTCGCGATTCAAGCGAACCACCATGCGGTAAATAGTCGCGGAGCCATCAGAAAGTCAGGCAGGCGGGAAGGAGAAGTCCCCGGTAAGACGGAGTACAGCCCTAATTGACTGGTTCGGCGGGGCGATTGAGGGCTTCGGATCTGAGTTGGCCGAGGAGATCTCCTTCCTGCTCGGCCGACAACCCTTCTTCCCTCTTCTGCATCATCCCGCGTCTGTACATATGCCGGTTCCACGACCCGCATGGTATGCATACCGTCACGGTAGCAATCATGATGTCCATCTCGGCTTACGGAGTCTTCACGGACCGTCAGAAAGCATTGATATCGAGCGGATGTAAATGAAAGGTCAATCGTGTCTGCCTCCACGCAGACCATTTTCTCCACGCTCTCCACTCATCGATATGGAACAACTACCAGCACTTGGCACGCAGATCAGCGACATAGTAGGCCCGACTCTGAAGGTGTACGAGCCTCTTCTACGCGCTCAGGCCGACACGATACGCTCTGTGCCGAAGGAGACTTACCAATATGGACCGAACAGACGGCAGCGACTGGACGTATATCTCGCCCCGAAACGCAATCTGAGACATGGAAGACAGCCTGTCATGCTCTTTCTGTACGGCGGGGGACTGGTCATGGGTCACAAGACCTTACCCGGCTATGCCGACGATTTATGTCATGCCAACATGGCAGCCTTCTTTGCCTTGAGCTGTGGCTATAGCTTTGTTGTCGCTGACTATCGTCTGGTGTACTCGCACGACGCCAAATTTCCGTCGGGGGGTGAGGATGTTGCCCTTGCCGCGGATTGGATAGCCAGTAATTCGACCACCCGTTTCGGCCCCGAGCCGATTGATCTTTTCATCATGGGCAACTCAACTGGTGGCGTCCATGTCAGTACGTTCCTGCTGGACCGAACATGCGCTGCGACGAGATCAAGGGTACTCGGGACCGGGAACGTGCGATTGAGAGGAGCCATTCTTTTGTCAGTTCCATTTCATTTTAGATTAGCCAGGGAAGACCGTTCGGACATACTAAAGACCTACTTCGGCGAGCCCGAGGTCAATTGTCCACTAGGACTGTTGAAAGCTGGTCAAGAACAAGATGGTCTTTCCATGCTGCAGTCTGGTCTGAGAGTACTGATCTTGAATGGAGAGTTGGATCCCCAAGATGAGATCATGATCCCGAGGGACGACTTTATCAGGCAGTGGCTATCGATGGGAATCAATGAAAGCAGAAATGCCCTTGCCGTCGATATCATGCGTGGCCAGAACCACATAAGTCCATTCTGCAGCCTTGGAACTGGGATCGAGCGAGAAGAGTTATGGGGGCATCAGGTCTCAACATTCTGCGACAACGTGAGGGCTGTTGAGAAATGAGTGCATGGAATTTATCGTACAGAACAACTGGCTGTAACATCAACTCATGCCTGTTCTCATCGGCTTTCGCGCTTCACCGCCTTGATACTGTCCACCCCATAACTTCAATAATAACTTCACATTGCGCGAGAATTTCTCCTCATAGTAGCCATAACCTGGCATTCTGTTGCTCGACTGACTAGCCTCGAGCGAGACAATCGATCCGCATTCATCTTCGGAAGAAGTATGACGGCAAAGTGCAAAAGCTGTATATATAACATTTGATAACAACCCTCTTCAAATCACTTGAAACATATAAAAACCGCCGGAATTTTTCCAGCGAGACCGTAATCACAATTTTTCGTGTACTCATTATATTCATTTAGCCATCACTCAAAACGCTCTCATCTCACATATGTACATATTGCCCGCCGTACCGGAGAGAACAAGAAGCTCAGGGTATATCCTAAACTGAACCAACAGAAACCCCGCGTCCAACGAAATTGCCCGACCGGCCGTCATCCACTAGTAAGGAGTGTTGTCCTTCTTGATGGCGTTCCAGTCAGGTCCTGTAGCCGAAGCACCTTCAGCTCCGGTGGTGGGGTGCGAATGGTAACCCGGGATCTGCTGCGCACCATCAGTGCCGCCTGCACCAGAGCCGTACTTTTCCACGTTCATGGGCAGTCCAGTGTGCGGCTCAGTGACTCTACCGTCCTTGCTACCAGAATATTCGGAACCAGCGACGAGGCCACTACCCTGTTGGCCATGAGCTGTACCCTCTTGTCCATGGGCTACACCTTCGTGTCCGTGTGTACCATGTCCAGTGATACCGGCAATTCCATGGCTTTTGTTCTCAGCCAGAGGGTGTGCAGCGGGAAGATCGTCCTTTGCAACAGACTTCTTGTGCAGCTTGTTGTGGCCGCTTTCGTCCGCGTGGACACGGTCGTCTTCCTCGGACTTGCGCGTCGGGTGGAGGATTTTGTCGATGATACCGCGCTTCTTCTGCTCTCCAGAATGGCCAGTCTCCGTGGTGTCGTAGGAGGAGCGACCGGGTTGCTCATACGAAGTTCCGTCTTGAGCTTGATGGTGATGTTTCTCAGCTTCGTACGCTCCAGCACCAACGCCAGCAGCGCCAACACCTGCTGCGCCCAACTCCTTCTCATGCTTCTCACGTTCCTTTTCTTCCTTGGCGATTTCTTTCTCGTGCTGCTTCTCGGCCTTGGCAGCGTCTTTCTCATGCTGCTTCTCAACTTTAGCAAGCTCCTTCTCGTGCTGCTTCTCCTGTTTGGCTACTTCTTTCTCATGCTGCTTCTCAGCCTTCTTCTCTTCCTTCGCAACTGCTTTCTGATGGGCCTTCTCTTCCTTGGCAACCTCTTTCTCATGAGCTTTCTCCTGCTTCTCAGCCTCCTTTTGGTGAGCCTTGTGTTCTTTCTCGGCTTCCTTTTGTTGGTGCTTGAGCTCTCTCTCGTGCTCCTTCTCAAGCTTCTTCTGCTCCTTCTCGTCGATGAGATGCTCGGCACCATAGCCTGCCGCTGCACCAGCGCCTACACCGCCTGCGACAACCGCGGCGTCACGGCCCTTGTGGCTCTGCTTGGATGCATCAGAATCAACACGAGGATCAGCCTTATTGGCCATGTCCGACTGGTGTGGGCCAGTAGTGGTGGACTGCTTCATCTGTGATGGCTCTGGCTGAACTCTGGGGTCCGCGATGTTAGCAACATTGCTGTCATGTGGGCCAATGGTCTTGGACGCTGGACCGGTGTCGCCACGACCCTTGGTCGCCTCGTAGGCGGCAGCGCCAGCGGCACCAGTGCCGCCAATGACTGCGGCGTCACGACCGTAGTGGTGTTGGGATGTTGGCTGCGAGCCTTGCTCTTGCGAGTAGGCACTGCTTCCCGGCTGCTGTGTGCCTGGTGCTTGCGGATAGGCACTGCTTCCCTGCTGCTGAGAGCTCGGGTATGTCTGTCCGCCTGCGCCTGTCGCTGGGCTGGTTGAGCTGTGGCCTTTAGTGGCTTCATATGCGCCGGCTCCAACAGCGCCTACACCTCCGGCGACGGCAGCATCGCGTCCATAGTGGTGCTGAGAGGTTGGCTGCGTGTCAGTTGTCTGAGAAGTTGACTGCGTGCGTGGTGCTTGGGAGTATGCACCAGAGCCTGTTGACTGCGTGCCTGGTGCTTGCGAGTATACTCCAGAGCTCGTCGACTGCGTGCCTGGTGCTTGCGAATAGGCACCGCTTCCCTGCTGCTGCGACGTCGGGTAGCTTTGTTGACCCGTGGTCGCAGAGGATGATGTACCAGTTGGGTCGTGACTCTTGGTAGCCTCATATGCACCGACACCAAGGGCGCCTGCACCTCCGGCAACAGCAGCATCACGTCCATAGTGGTGCTGAGACGTCGGCTGTGCACCGAATGTTTGGGAAGTTGGCTGCGTGCCAGATACCTGGGAGTAGCCACTTGAACTCGCGCTTGGGTCGACCGGGTAACTCTGCCCACCTGTGCCAATGGCCGATTGTTCTGGCACTTGTCTGGAGCTCCCATGTTGAGACGAACCATATGCAGCGGTGCCTGCACCCGCGCCTGCTCCTGTAAGGCCAGCTCCGGTAGCACCAACACCACTGGAGCTTGAAGTCGACTGACCCGCGCCAAGCAAACCCGAGTTCACGCCGTGGCGGTCTGTCCCTTCCTATTGCGTTGATCAGTTTTGAAATCGCGTAAGCATTGTAGTGGCCAATTTACCTCAGTTGGGAATTCGCCAGGAATATGAGGATCCAGTCTGTTAGCAGTATCGGTCACATGCGGACCACTGGTATGGTGGAAGCCAGCACCAAGGGGCGCGGTTCTATCCGTGTATGTTGCCGCCTGGACGTCTGCAGGAGCTTGGTTAAGCTGGCCGGAGCCAATGTCAGTGTTGTGAGTTCCAGCACTGGTACCAGTCAGGTGCGAGTGACCAGCCTGCCTCTCAGCAGCTTCGGGAGCATCGATGGGGTTGATGTGAGCATCTCCGCCCCTGTTGCTCAACGGGTGTGGTCGCTCGGTAATCTTTGTGCCCTCAGGCGACTGGTTGTGTTGAGAAGCTGCATACGCTCCAGCTCCTGTAGCGCCCACACCACTGGCGATAGCTGCGTCCCGACCAAGATGCGAGTTGTCTGGTCGTGAATGGGTGGGCTGGGAGGTGGACTGTGGAGCACTGATAGGGTTCACATGGCCATCAGCCGTCCTGCCTCCTAGAGGATGTGCTCGATCGGTAATCTTTGTCTCAGTCGAGTCGTCGTTGGACTTGTTGTGGTGCTGTGTGGCAGCGTACGCTCCAGCTCCAGCGGCTCCAATTCCTCCAGCGAGGGCAGCGTCACGGCCAAGGTGCGAGTCACCAGTCTGCTGAGCCGAGGGCTGGTAAGTTGACTGCTGTGGCGTGGACTGGTAAGTCGACTGCGGTTGCGTGCTCGTAGTGGTGGTGTGCGTAGGCGCAGATGTACTAGTATTATGACTCGTCGTCTTTGAGGATGTCGATGGATCATTGTACGCCTTTGGCTCTTGCTCGTGCGTGTGTGCTGCATATGCGCCTGCACCAGCAGCGCCCACACCACCGGCGATAGCACCGTCTCGTCCCAAATGCGAGTCGCTGCTGTAAGCCTTTATCAGTGTCTATTCTCTGCAACAAGCGATCATGGGGAAGACTTACGTTTGCGAAGTCGACTGAGCACTTGTGCTGGTTCCAGCTCCTGCGGACAAGGGGTCAGCATTTCGGGCATAAGAACCCTCGACGCCAGATTTGATACTCAGACCACTCGCGTTGTCGTCTTGCTCTCTGACGGAGGGAGTATTGGTCATACCTGCAAGTGCAGAACCGGATTGAGAGGATTGTCCATCAGCGACGCTAGCATTGCGGCCATAAGCAGCGGAGTCGTAGTTGCTACCTCCAGGGTTGACAACTTGTCGGAGTATGGAGTGGTCCTTCACGTTTTCTTCCGTCTTCAACTTCGAGTCGGGACTGACAAGCGCATCCTGTCCAGCTTCAGGCCTGGATGACCCCCGCGTCGTGTCACCACCAGTCTGGGCCGTTGTGCCATATCGCTGCTCATCGTACCTGACCAGGATAATGCGGTTAGCAGACATCGGTATCCTAGCACCGAAAATGAACATACTTGTGACCACCAGGGTTGAGCACCTGGCCTAGAATTGTATGATCCTTCTCGCCGGGGTTTGTCTGCAGCTTATTGGGATCCGCACGCTCTGTCGTTGCGTTCTTGCCGTATGCATGTTCGTCGTACTGCCAATGTGTCAGCGACACGAGCAACACTAAAATAACGAAGTCTGTGCCCGTACCTTCTCACCACCTGGGTTCATGATCTGACGGAGAACGCCTCCTTCTTTCTTATTCGACTCGTCGACAGGGCGGAGAGGCTCCGTGCTCTGCTGGGTAGTTGTATCGGTGTTGGCACTGCTTGCCTGACGACGAGCCTCTGCATCGCCGTAGAGCACCTCATCGTCCTTGCTTGAGCCTGGGGAGCTATACACATTGTCAGTCTGCAGACCGATATCGCGGTGTGCCTGTGTGGCATCCTCACAGGATCTTCTTGAGCTTGTCCATTCTGCTGTACGTGTGTGGGCTTCGATCTAGTGAGAGTGCAATAGATCTGTATTTCGTATATGATCCTAGCAGGGATTGACATGAGATGAAACAGGGTTATAAGAGAGAAATCCCCAAAGACTTGGTCTGTTTCCACAGCACACACCTCAGCGGGGTATAGCACATACCTGTGCCATGGCAGCATGGCAGCTACATACCTCGTACGTCATGCGCATCACAAAAGTAGGTCTAGCACCGTGCCGCTTCGTGCGCGCGGCTGACCCAGACAACGTGGGCTGAGGCTCAAATAGCGAGTGGGTAGATCTTGCAAACGTGTCTATCATTTCCCTGTCCGAAGCGAAGCATGAGACAGCCAGCAAGGCAGACTGGAGAGCTAAGGCCAGATGAGGTGCTCTGGACGATCAGTCCTAGTCGACGCTGGCCTGTGGCTGGAAGATCTGGTGTGCTCGTGACACGACGGCCTTCCCCATCGGAGTGGCAGCGGGTACTGCATATCGATGGGTGCACCAGCCTTGATTGACGTTCCAGATTCGTGACGTAGACGGCCGTCTAAAGCCGCACGGCCAGCCACTCATGTGTCTGGGCTTGTGAGCCGATCCGATGAGGCGTTCATCCAGATCCCCAGATGTTGCACGCTACCGACATTGCGGTGAGAGCTGGAAGAAAGGCGCCATGCCAAGATTTGCAAAATAGTTGGAATGTGCAGCGCAGTGGAGGAGTCCACGTGTTCATGTGGTGATGATCTAGCAGGCAAGGTATAGGTGGATTCATCCACGATGTGAAAGCTGGAGATTGCTACAGCCCACCAATATTACAGTACGACACCTCAGGCGCGATTGGATCTGGAGGATTCCACTTACATCTCCTGCTCATTCGCTTGTCATCATTGTTGCTCCGTAGCCTGCAATGATCAGGCCGCGTCGTACTTCCTCTTGTGGAGGGCTGCATCTCACCAGGATGAGAGCCAGTTGTGCCATTATTATCGTACTGTAGACGGAAGAGGTACACAGTCCTCTACGTTCGTAATTATTCGGACCTTCTGTGTCGCACTGCATATATGCGGCTTGGAATCAGGCGGAAGTCGGGAATGTGGTGTCGTGTGTTCTTCTGCAACGGTCAACCGTATGATGAGCGTCTGTGAGGGCTGCTCACGTCTTATGGCGTTTCCTCCCGCGCCTACATTCGCCGGCATAGCAAAGCTTCATTTTTCGCGACGCTGACCCGAGCAATGATGGTGAGATGCAACGCTGCGCTGCAGTCGAAGGAAGGTGGATGGCGTTTGCTCGCCCTTTTCGGATGCTTCACCGAGAAAGTCGCAGTCGGTGCACGGCTCCGGCGCATTACTTACTGACTACTACTTGTAGCTACTACATCACTACCACGCCGCGCCGCTGGGGTACTCTTACGGCTAACACATGGCTAAGTGCTAGAGACCAATGCTCACCTTACTCTCCTTCTTCCCCTGCTGCCTTGCTCCTTGCGACGCCATACTGGCCACGTTCATACATGTAGCCATCGACAGATCATCGGCCAATCCTACAAAGCACCACCACTTCGTCCAAAACTCCGCTTCTTCCGCAGCCGGCCTGACGTAGCTCCACTTGCGTCGCATGCTTCACCAATACTGCCCGTCCAATCCTTGCATCTGGACATTCCAGTTCACATAGGCTCTACTTTTCCATTCACTCATTCTTAATCACAATCTTATTACAACCATGGCCATACGAGAAAAAGCCAAAGCCCTCTTCAGGACAAGATCGAACAAGACCGACCACGATACCCTCTCCAAAACATCGACTCAGAACTCAGACCGAGATCGATGGCCGAGCAATGTATACAAACCGGGCGAGCCAATGCCGCGGCCCAAGTATCGCGCAACGCCCAAGAAAGAGCACAAGGAAAAGCTCGAGGCGTTCAGCTTTGCGGAAGCATGGAGGCGGAAGAGCTTCCAGAGCCAGTACAGTCCTATGGGCACCAGAGCACCCAGCAGGAAGAACAGCCACAGTCGACGGAGTAGCTGGGTCAGCTTGGGTAAAAAGAGCTTCTCGCGCAAGAGCGAAGACAGGTCCAACAGCTACACCAGCGGTGAGACAGACAAGAGCACAATGAAGCCCCGAGAGCACCTTGGCGCGGCAAGGGCGACGGCGCTGAGCACCGAGCCTGAGCAGGAGGGCGACGACGACATTGGAAACGGTATGCCGTGTTGACTCTTGTTGCTCGCAGCATGCGGTAGGCACTAATGATGCAACGCAGTCGGAGTGTCGAGGGTCCAGTCCAAAGATCACGCCATGGGGAAGCGCAGTGCAGAGGGACGAGCGGAGCCGCAGATCAACGGTCTTGCGAAGACCATGAGCACGGCGCATGACCATCAGCCTTTCACGGAGCAAGAATTGGCCTTGGCGCTTTCACGATCACACCTGGCTGTTCCCACGCAAGGATGATGGATCGTGTCCATATGAGGAAGAGGAAGCACGACCGTTGTAATTCGTATCTTTGCATACATGGGGTTGGTCGTTGGTTGGTATGATATTTCAGCATTTCAGCGAGCGTTTGGAGTTCAGGAAAAGGCAAGGTGCGCAGGAAAACGACAAAGCGGCACATATAGGCGTTGTGACGTGCACATAAAGGCGATCCGCGACGAGCGCATTTGAGCGCTACACGACTGCATGTGCATACTGTACAGATCAGTGCATAGATAGCTATATATCATATTATATATCTATACTACCAGGCCCGCCAGAAGCGGCTTCCACTTCCGACACGACGAGCAAGGATAGCCGGGATCTGGACGTTCTGCCCCCGGCCATGAGAATGACAAGAGACAGCGCCGAGCTCAGGATTCTACTGGCGACGCCAATGCTTACATTGCCCACTCCATATTGCTGTTCCGCATCAGGCCTACGCAATGGAACGAGAAGTCTCTGATCACCACCACTGTCAACTCAATCACGGCACCGACACACCGAAGCCGCAACGTCCTCCGTCTCATCGCGACTACAATCCCAGCAGGACTGCTCCGAACATTCCCAATCCTAACATTCCGTACGACATCCGCTCCACGGCCGCGGCAGCATTTGTAGTGGTCGACGAGGGAGTGGCACCAGCTGGCGTAGGCGCGGCAGCCACTGTCAACGTGCTGTTGACTTTCTGGCAAGCCAACACATTCAGGCCCTTGATCCACAGAATCTGGAGTCTAGAAGCAGAAGGAGCCCATGTTAGCAAGTGCTTCATCAGACACGTTGCGCCTCTTCGCCTCCACTTTGCTTTTGCTTACCTGGACTCCGCTTCCTGCAAGGCCGCCGTGGCGTTGGAGCCATTGTACGCTGCAGTCAGGATGTGTGCGAAACCCTGGCCGTTCTGAGCAGCATTACCGCCATATAGGTGCTCGAGGGCTGCGTTTTCCTCTTGTCAGCATTGCTTTCACAGCTCCAGAAGATGAACGAAAGACTCACTCCCAGACAAACCTCCCAATTTGGTGTTGTCAGTTCCTAACGTGTCCGCACAGGACGCGGGCAATTCAGGAATACCAGGACAGGTCTCTCCCCCGAATACGTCCAAGCTGGCGGAGCTGTTACTAGCCAGGAAGTCTCTCACGCAGTCCTCGCCCAGCACATTCGTGCAACTGCCGTTGTCTGCAGCACTATACTTGCTCGTCACATTCTCCGGGAGGACCAGACCATCGAGCATGCTGAAACACCCGAATGGCGACTCGACGTGTTGACTTTGTAGCGCGGCCCCTACGGTGCTATTCCCCGGCCATGACAGATCGAAGATCGTGCTGATCACGCGTGCATTCAGAATCGCGGTTCCGTTGACGACCGGCGTAGTGGCGTCGTCGACGGAGACGATGCTCACGTTGGTGCGCCAAGTGAAGTTGTCGAAAGAGACGCTGTTGGTTGCATTCGGATTTGCTGCGGCACTTTCGAAAGGTGCAAGATCGGAATCTTCGTCGGCTTGGGTGCCGGCGTTTTGGCCGTAGGCGCCTTCATAATACGCGCCAGATCCGCTTTTGCCTCCATTGTAGAAAGTCGCCGTGGCCAGACGGCCGAGAATGAAGAAGGAGGCGACAGATGGACGCATTGTCGACTCTTGTTGCCCGAAGGTGACTATAATGTGTCTGTCTCAGAAGAAACGCAACTGTGAACAGATGGAGGACAACAACAAGATTTTAAGGATGGGGGGAGCCGCCCATATATTTCGTAAATCAATGATGCACAGCCAGTGGCACAGCCAGTGACACAGCCAGCGGTCCGGCGAACTAGTCTGAGCGGCGTGAACTCTTGTTTATGTACAATTATACTAGCGCGGGAATGGTCAACGTCAAGGTGTCTTGCATAAGCTTCACGTTGATCCTACGCACTATTTAAGCTTAAGGGCTTTGTCTGACTACAGCTTCCCTGAGCGGTGGAATGTAAAATCCATAGAACATCCGAAGACGTTCCCGATGATCTGCGTATAGACTTCGTCTGTGCAGCGCTTCAGCAGATCCCTACACAGATTGCATTCCGTTGCACAAAGACGCTGGCTGCTTGTGCTGTGTGCCGCTACAATACCGAAAGTACGATCTCAACAGAAACATGTGGAAGTGAGACTTCACGACACAGCACCAGATGAAGAAGAATCAGGACCGTGGAGAGACTGCCAAGACTTGTCGTATTGGTGCAACGAACGTGGTTAAGTACATACGAAAAAGCGCTCTGCGATATCCTGGCATAGATTATCTATCAAGATAGTACTGCCCCGTCACGTCTCTCAAATTTGATCGCAAGTCGTTGTTCAATACCGCGACGAGGCTGAGCTGGTGTGCTGATAGGTTGATCTAACCAGTAGGAGTTGGGTAGACGGTGCTTGCAGCGGTCAGGGTACCTGGGGGACAAGCGTCGCCTCCGCCAGTGCCGCTGTAGACAAGAACCTGGAAGGAGCCGAGTCCGTCGTTGGTGCTGACAACGCATACACCCTCTGTTCTCATACATCAAAGGTTGCCCGAAGGAAGAAAGAAGCTGTGTCTCGTCACTCACCACTCACAGCTGATCCGTAGGCTTGGCCGATAGCAGTGTACGCATCTAGAAAGTAGAGTTAGTCGGGAGCACTGATGAACAGACGGTCCAAACGCGTACCTCCACTGCAATCAGTGCTGGTGTAAAGCACGACTTGGTTGTTGGGCTCCAGATTACTGGCCATAACAGAGTGGACGTCGGTCGTGACATTTCCCAGAACGTCATAGAATTGAGTGCAGTCTTGACCACAATTGAAGGTTGCAGAGTTGTCATAATCCGAGCAGTCAGTCCTTTCGTGCCACAACAGGTCCGCAAAGACAGGTGCAGAAAGCGCCGCGATGGCGAGAATGTTGATGCTCAGCATGTCGAGGATGATATTGACAGAGTTGGTGTTCGGGAATTGCAAGCGTTGGTGTCAAGCAGATCAAGAAGCTCTGAATCGGCGCACTATATATCTTTTCGCAGACGGTACGACAGTACATGCCCTATAGCATGGCTGTAGACGATGGAATGGCTGTTGAACATCTTACCAATGGCGGTCTGAGAAGGATGTTACATCCGCGCAACTTGTTGGTCGCTGCTAGGCTCAAAAATGTTGAGGTATGCTAGAGCATGCTGCCAACAAGCATTAATATGGTGTCGGTGACGAGAGCCAACGCATATGACGAGGAAAGGAACAAGAGAAGTGGAGCACTCAGGCATCGAGGAGCATCAAGGACCTTTCGGTCTCGACGAACGCGGTCTGTATGCCCGCAAGGGAAGTGGAGGGAATGCCTTGGCGTAAGATCGACCCTCCAGGTACAGTATGTTCGTTCCGTTCGAATTTCTGCTCCATCACCATAATCTAGTCAGTAAATAAGCACGCTCTCAACCGAGTTAGTAAGGAGTGGAGGCAGTCGACGAGCTGGAAGCGTGTCCCGATTTTGCTCTCACGCCCTGAGCAAGACAGCGATATGGTGGTAGTGTCCTTCCCGCGCACAGCAACCCTCGTCGACTATCTGAGCCATGGAACTGGCTTCTTCTGTTCTCGCGAGTCATCCGGGGCTGGATACGTTAGCGAGATGTAATGATCTCACAATCCTTCGGTCTTGGCATCGAGAAGGAAGTCTGTCTTAACTGTTTGAGTCCAGGAACATACTTCAAGCATGGTGTTCGTCTTTCTCGGCCGTCGGCGTCCCATTGGCCTCATCAGCACGGATTGAAACTAGCACGAACCCACTTCCTTTGCATATGTGCAGCGACTAGCATAGTAGCGCTTCTAGATAGCGCTTCTGAGCCCTACTTCCGAGCACAGCTGGTCCTACTTCCTTCGTGCATTTTGAGTGACCTGTGAAGCATTTCGAGAGGTCACAGATCTGTCTGTGACATCGTAGCGTTGCCATCCGACGAGTACCATGGCATGCGTGGCTTGGGCAGAGCAGACCTGTACCTCGATGAGGAAGGAGCCTTGTATGCATCCGGGCTATGCCCAGCGCGCATATGATGAATAAGGCGCCGTTTCTCGCAAAAGTCCCGCACAGAGTGCCAGCGGGTGGAGACATAGCTCCTGTCGGTGCCGTCCACGTTGCCATCCCGCAGAAGAGCGCGTGTTGGAACGCGGATCGTGAAGGCATCGCACCGCTCGCAAGGACTGAGAGGAACACAGCGATACGTCACGTCGAGCCTCGAGTACAGAGCACTGCGCCAGGCACGCACCAGGAATGTACCTTGATGCAATCGGTGCAATGGGATGGCATCTTAAGCGGGAGTAGGAGCGGTTCAATTTCGACATGCGTTGCAATTAAGCTTGAGCGGCTGAAACTGACCAATCTCGGCGTCTTGGCAGGCACCGTTGCTACTGTACAGTACATGTACTTAGTCAAAAGCTTACGGAGACATCGTTGTGGAGCACAGGGCATTTTGCCACGCTTGCCCTACAAGCAGCATTGTTCCGCCCCGAGCACTCACCCAACTGCCCAGGATATTGCGCACTACCTATCGAAGCGGCCCATAGGCAGCGTCGCCCAGATGAAGAGGTCGTTCGAAGCAGAAGATGGCTGAAGCGATGATATGGTGAATTGGCTAGAAAGCGGAGATGTCTTCTCTGGTCGTGCTCTTGCTTGCTCCGGCGAGATCGTCATCAGCGGCACCACAGCAGCAGCAGCAGCATTCCACCGCTGTGTTGCGGGAGAGGGAGTAATGCGAATTATTTTCGATCCGCCAATGACGCACGCTGTAGCTTAATGGACGCCATGTAACCGCGCCCACTTGATGCACCATGGACCAGGAGGCACTAGACGTATGGAGTCGTCAACTGTCTTGTTCCTTTCTGAATATTCGGACGGAGGGTTCAGCGCATCGCTGGGGATCACCGATGTGTACAGCAATAACGTCGAAAAACAGGAGCAGATGGAGGGCAGGAAAGGGCTCCCAGGACCCAGTAATGAAGCTCCACAAGATATATAAAGGCCTGACTCTCCGCTCACATTTGGCATGAGCATCCACAACATCAAAGTATTTATACCACTCCCAGCCTTCTCTCGGACACTCTTCAGCGTACAGCAATTGCAATGGCTCCAATCACAAAAACCTCCATCTTCCTCATCAGCGCAGCAATTGCGAAGCTCGCGTCTGCTGGCTCAGCCCTAGTTTTTCCAGACTCCGGCTGTGATAAGACGGGTTTTTATTTTGAACTAGATGCAACCAATTCTGCATGTACCGAGACATACCTAACAGGTGAGCTACCTGCTTGTGTCATAGCTGTCAAACCCTTCTAACCAAATTGTCAAGACTCTGACTTCCAAACGAGTACAAACAACTCTGGGCTGTATCAAGCCTTCTTTGACCTTACGACGCCCGAGGACGAGGGTTGTGCTCTTGTCATTGGATCCAACAGCGTTGATGCGCAGGCGCCACCATGCGGTGAATGTGTCATCCTTTTGCACACGGCAAATGGATGCATTGGGGCAGAGTAAGTCCGCATGTGACAAGAACCAATGCTGCCTCTCAGAAGTCTGAATACTAATCTGAGTCGCGAACGATAGTCTTCCAACCCCCTTCTATGCATGGGAATGCTGTGTACGTCAACAGACCGGATTGATGAGTCTCTCCCTAACAGATCGGTAGGGTCAAGATTGCCAAGACCAGTGCGGAGCAATCCCAGCGAAGCGGACCATTGGTGAGGCCATCGAGGCTCTCGAGGCCCGTAAGGCTCAGCCAGACCCAACCCGTCCCGATATTGCAAACTTGAAGAATCGCTCCCCAGTTTCGTCCGCGCCGAAGGCCAAACGCAGCGATTGCACCTTCAATAAGAGCGGTGTAAGCACAATAACCTCTCGTACGTCGGCGATCGCAATAGTTGACATAGCTTAGGATCTGTATACTCAAGCCGGTGCTCCAACCAGGGTCTCTGATACATTCAACACATGCACCAGTTCCGACGGCTGCTCAGAAATGTACGCTGGCACGGTCGAGTCCAGCTTTTCTCAGACTTTTGATATAAGCGAGACAACTGAAGCAGGATTCTTCGACGTTGTGTATGTATATTCTAGTGGTCATCACACACTTGCATGAGCTGATGACAGCGCAGGTCCGAGTCTGTCACCTTCGGATATAGTGCAACCTACGAATCTTCGCAGTCCGTCTCAGTGTCGGGAACATATAAATTTCCCGAGGGTTCTGGAGGCTACATCACCTTTGCTCCCTTGTCGCAATGCAACGACGGTACCTTCTCGGGTGCTGACTGCGAGGGTATGGGCATTCCTACTGGTGGCGACCCACGCAGCGCCTGTGTCCCAGAGAAGAAAGGAGATGGCTCGATCACTGGCGACCTCAACGGCGTCACAGCTGCTTAAGACCTCGATTCGCTGCTATGGGCAAAGCTCTGACACAACGACAAAAACAGATTCATATGCGCGAGAGTGGTACGGACAGATTGATGTTTTGGTTTTGCAGTAGTGTTGCAGCTTGAGACTTGTTCTCGATGCTTGTGGGCTACCTGGTCATTTTGCCTACTTTGCTAGTACAGTACAGTATAAAAGAGTCGCTCGTTTACCCTACTTCCATACTCAGACCGAGGATGTGGACGTGCCTCCGCTTCTACTTGCTAGGGTTATCTCTGTGCTTTTCACTTCGCTGATATGAATGTTGCATCTTTGGCCCTATCTGCACCTCGTGGACCAAGGACGCGGTTACGTCACTGCTTCAGCATATCAGCATCCTACAGTGCTCCTTTCCCCAGGACAGTCTTTCGCTCTCTGTATCGCTTGCCACCACTTCTTATAATGTGTCATCCGTTCCGGCGTGTGATGTATAGCATCGCCCGTCTTGCCGACCATAGATGGCGTTATGTTGAAAAGTCCACTCCTTAGCGCGAGAGGAGTACTTACGAATGTCTTAACTTCCTTCCAACGATACCAGAGTTGCAGCGTAGTACAATCGAAGGCCAGGTCGTCATGCTAGTCGGCAAGACATCTTCATTCTTGTCGCCAGAAAGACGGTGGGCATGAACAAAAATGCTCCGCACAGGTGATGGTTAGTTGCTATCCCGTGTGCAGCTCTGGAGGATTGGTGGGTACCATGCGCCTCGAATGTTCGCTGTGTCATGCCGCTCTGTTTCGTATCGCGTCTCGCGGATAACTACTCTTGTCGGAGATGTTACGAGCAACAGGGGCCGACCGAGCAAGCACTCTCAGGCCAAGGATATAACAACGCGAGAACGTTCAACTGTCCTATGTTGAAATCTTCTCTGGCATTTTAGGCATTCATTCTCCAAGCTTCTATGTAACTTCCCACACCCTCAAGCCACATAGGAATACATATTCCCATCCTCTCTCTCCATATAATCCTTCTCGATCAGTCGATCGATATTCTTCTTGATATCTGCCACAGCAAGCACACCCCGACTCATCGTCGCCTTGATGACTTCCGACACAAGTTCCGGATGCGCGATCGTCTTCCTCGATTTCATAATCCGGACAATAGCGGCCTGACACTCGAAATTTCGGTCCTCGGCGACACGCATGTGGGTTTCTTTGTTTTCTTCTTTCGTCTCCTTGAGTTGTACTTGATTGATCTTGACCCGGTACTTCGGATGCTCGAAGCTGGTGTTGATAGAGAAGGTGTCGGTTTCGTTGATGTCTTTGCCTCTAGGGTATTTGGTCAGTGGGCGTAGTTTGGCGCAGGCGAGGGATTGCAGGGTGCGCTTGACTTCAGGTTCGGCTGGAAAGATGTTAGCGACTTGCACAGTATGTACAGAACTGAGGGTTCTTACGTAGACCGGTCTCGGAAAGAATGTGAGTGTAAGTGAGTTGCTCGTTGTCCTTGACTCCATTGAATAAGAGCAGCACGATGGCTTGAAAGCTTGAAACTACAAGCTCTTTGCTTCCCTTTCCGAACGTGGCTCGCATCTGGCAATGAGCGAGAGCGTGCTTCCAGTCAAGCTTTCGTCCAGTGTGTTTGCTCTTGTAGTGAAGTTCAAAGTCGTCGATCGCCCTCTTGATGTTAGCCGGAACAATGACGGGAATGTCCGGGTACGTAGGCCAAGCTGCCGCTGAGAGGACATTGATTCCAAGGTCAATGTTCTTGCCCTTCTCGTAGCCAACGCGATCTTCCAGGCGCTGTTTGTAGGATTGCAGCTCTTCGCGGCTCAACTCGACGTCTTTGAACATTTGCTCGAGATTCTGTGTGAAACCACTGCCGCACTCGGTCTTCAGTCGAGCCAGCATGCTGCGTTCTGCATCTGCAGAGGCACTACGTCCCATGAGCAATCTCCTCGCCAAATCCTTCTTGTAGAAAGCTTCGAAGACGGCTTTGCCGTGAAGAAAGCGGAAAAGATCGAGTACTTGATCAAGCTGGATATTGACCTCTGCGTCTTCGTCGACCTCCACGTCTTCATTGTCTTCAGGAGCCGCTTCGCCGGTAGGCGCAATGATAGTCGATGATCTCCTAGCTGTTAGGACATCCGGGATGGCCTTTGCGCCGTCTCGGAGGAGTTGGTCGACATACTTTGCAATCATCTCTCCGACCTTGGTGTTGTCGGTACCCCACGTCGAGTCTCCCTTCTTGGTTTTGTTGATGAAAGCTTCGAACACCTCCCTCAGTCCGTGGCCTAAGCTCTCGTCCCGTTGAAACGCTTCCCGCCAGATATGATCGAGTCGCCGCTTCAGTGACAACAGGTGAACAACCATGTCATCGGAGTCTTTCGCAAACACAATACTCGTACCCGTCGTGTCAATCCACTTTTCAAACGATGGCCTCAGTTTGCTACCAAGTCGTCTTCGTTTGAGCAGCGAGTACAATGCAGTCAAGTCGGCCAGGGCGTTCTTGTCCAATAGCGAGGCCAGAGGAGGATAGTCTGTCAGGTCTTGCTCCTTCTGTTCGACTAGGTGATCCTCCAAAAGAGCAAGTAACTCCCGTCTGGTGCTGGAGTCAAGCTTGAACTCATCGCATCGTCTCATTTCCTTGGCGACGAACTCCTCGGCCAGAGAGACATACTCTGGAAGTGTTTTCCCATCGATCATCTCATTCGACCATTCGTCAACATACTGCTGACTCACGCCGAGGAATCGAGACTCAAACGAGGCCGTATACGCCCCGAGCGCGTGGAACATGTCTATTGACTGTCGAAAGAGGTCATCATCGCGTGAATTGGACTTGGTGCGGTCTGCTGCGACAAGATCGCACGCGCCATCGACAATCTTCGATTTGAGAGCGATGTGACTGAAGACAGTCTCCCGGAAGATCTGAGGTGCCAGCTGTTCGAGAGTTGGCTTGCTCGACGAAAGCAGGTATGACCTGTCCAGAAAGAAGAAGATGGCTCTGATGGTGATCAACTGTTGCATCCAGCGATCCCACTCTATCAACACTTCCCTGAGGACTGTTGTGTTATCCGCATTGGCCTTCTCCAGCAGAGGGTCGCGGACATCCCTCTCAGCATGTGTACGACAGCGACTTTCCAATCGAGAGAACAAGATCGAAGCTCCGCCCTGCCGACAGACATTCTCAACTCCTCGATACAGGTCTTCCTTGCTGAAGCCACCGGTTCGATCCTTGAATATGGAGGCCAGAGCCTCGTCTAACTGCCCCCAGATCTTCTCCAAGTAAGCCTTGCTGTCCCACGTCGTGTTTGTCTTCAGATTCTTGACCACGAGCTTCTTGGCTCCCGTGTGTGGATTGAGACTCGATCTCGAAGCGCCACTAACACGTCTAGCTTGTGGTGATGGCGAGGTTCCACTTGTCAAGTCGATGACACCGTTATTCTTGGAGGCGGGTGAGCGAGAGCCGAACTGATACATGTTGGGTGGAGTTGACTTAGGAGGGGATGCTGGCGTTGCTCTGAGATCGGCTTTGAGGCGCTTGCTGCTGGGTGAGCTAGGCGAACAGGTATGCTGGGACTTCTGCTGGCCTGCCAGAGAAGAATGGATGGATTGCAGCTGGTCTGTATCGTCTGCAGTAGCTTGGCGACTGGCTCGTTTGCGCTTGCGAGTGTCTGACGTCGCACTGAGGACGCCAGACGCTTCCTTCATGTGATGGACCAGTGGAGTGTGGTGCTCGCGAAGCCGATGATGCTTCCTGCTCTCCTGATGGCGATGTGGGAGTGTATGCTTCGGAAGCTCTCCACATATCGTGCAATCGGTCTAGTGACCTGGCTCGATAAGCCCGTTGGGGTTAAATCCGCGAGTGACGTCGAGGACTGGGGGGGCTTAGTGTCGGCTCTCGGCAAGGTAGCCCCTTCACTTCCTGTACATGTAAACATGTATGCTTCCACATGCGCCGCATTCGTCAAGCATCAGACGCAGTATTGTCGTCACCTCCAACCGGACTTGCATGACACAGAAAATCATTGGAATTGGACGGAGACCAAAATACTTACCTCCCATGACGAATAGCCATCGATCTGGCTTCAGCCGCAATCCTCCATGACTTGTTAACCGATATGTGTAGCTGATGCGAACAGCGTTAGAGTCCTCGAGCGACCCTCAATTCTCGCAATTGCAACCCACGTGAAAAGGAGCCTAGTCGACAGAGATAGAACTCGCGAGCACTTGGCAGTTTCCACAATCGTCAAGTAGCCTCACAATGGAAAGAGCAACTCGTCTCTTTCACATGAAATGTCCACTGAAGTGTCACCATATCGCTACAATGCGTTTCCAAACATGATGTACCATGCCACCTCTGTGACTACAGGCTCATAACAGAAACCAACATGTCAATGCGTACGGCCCATCGACCACACTCAAGCAAGAAACGACGCAGCACCCTCAGAATGCGGAAACTACAAGCACGAAGCCCACCAAGCTACATTCATGAAGTCTTGCCAGAAGATCTGGGACATATTCGCATTTCAAGTCCTGCCTGTACCAAATTTGTCAGAGACTCGCTCAGGCGCAAGAACAAGGGGCCTGAGCAGAGCACCGACGCAATGGATCCACTCTCGCGCTTCTCCACAATGCAAAAGAGAGGCCGGGCCGCGCTTGCCAGTGACGATCTCCGACGTGCCATGGGAAGCTTCACCCTGTGCATGCGACTGATCGGATTGGCAGAAGAGGAGCAAACCACGAAGTCTCCGATCTCAAGGTCCAATTGTGGAGGTGTGAAAGTCGACGAGGCCCATCCGCTCACACTGGCATCTAATGGCCCTGACCTGGCGGCACGGGTGAAGACGATTGGTGAGGTGTCTGCGATGCAGCGTTTGCAAGCTGGTGCAGAGAGGGTGTCTGAGCTGAAGTCGGTGTTTGAGCAGAAAGTTGATGCTCTGCAAGGACTAGGGACGTCGGGGAGTTCGTTGCCAGGAATTCGTGTCACAGACTTCGCTGTCAAATAGTAAGCTCATCTGCGCGGTGAATGGGACGAGATTTTCGTATTACAAAGTAACAAGTCGTCGGGAGGGACGAAGCCCTCGTGGCTTGCGGCTTATACTCCCACCCCAAAAACCTCATCTCTCATGCTTGCCAGCACTTGCTGATATTGCGCCCGTAGCTGGTCGTCCGCCATAAACACCTTGATCCTCTCAACCGGCCCAGCCCGCTTCACATTTTCCGCTTTCGTGATCTCATTGACGAACCACCTAGCCTCCGCATGAGTATAAAGTGTCCAAGCATGGCCATCTCTGCCTGCTCGGGCCGTCCGACCAACGCGATGGATGTAGCTGGTGAGAGTGCGAGGAACGTCGTACTGGATGACGTGGGTAACCGGTCGCTTAAAGCCTTTCTGATCTCCGAAACTGTCAAGACCACGGGCAGCTCGATCAGTGGAGATGACGATGGCCGGTTCGGTGAGTTTGCAGCTGATGCGGACCCTGCCGGGGTTGGTCTTGACAAGCGTGGTGATGCGAGATGCCCACTGAGGTCTGAGGCCTTTGAGCAGGTGGGATAGACGATTGGCGGCTTCGTTGCTGGATGTGAAGACCAACACAGTGGGTGAGATGGCCTCTGTGTCGTCCCGCACTCTAGATCGTGGCAAAGTACGCTTTGGAAGTGGTCCCTCCACTTCTATATCAGTGCCGTCTTGCTGCTCGTCCTCGGTCTCATCGCTGGAGCTATCATAGTCGCTCGATGAGCTACTGTCATCAGATGACAGGATTGAGCTTTCATCAGAGTCGGAGCTTGACTCGTCCTCAGTATCCTGATCAACATCTTCTTCTTTCTCCAATTCGGTGACAGCTTTGCCAGTCGTAGGCTGCTCCCGGAGAATTTTCGAGCTCAATAGCTCTATTGCGACTAAAGGCTTCTCACTGCCGTCACCAACTGGAACACAGTGCTCGACTAACGTGGGCGGCAGTTCGAATCCATCTACATTCTCTTTGACCGAGCCGTCAAGGTCGTCCTTAGTGTTTCTCGCTCCGACTTGAGCATTGTCTTCAGGGCCACGGACAATCAGCATTCTGGGAAGACGAAGCTTGAGTGAGCTGAGCTTGGATATGTCTCTTGTCATAGTCGCAGATAGTACCACCTTTCTCAGCCGTCGCTCTCGCTGCTCGTCCCATAAGCCTTTGTTACGCAAGTAGTGTTCACGAGCATCTTGCTCCTCGCTTGTACGCGATCGTAAAAGTTCAGTATTCAGAGACTCCAAGAACCCTTCGTACTGGTTATCGAGCAATTTATCTGCCTCGTCAATGACCAGCCATTGCAGATGTACCAAATTGAAGCCAAGGGTGTTATTCACATGCTCAAGCAGACGTCCTGGTGTGGCTACCAGGAGGTCAACAGCAGACTCGTAGATGGGTACATGTTCGACGAGGCAGTTCATGGCATCTTTCATGTGCTGTTCAACTTTGATGTCCTCGTTGTCGTCAGCGTCCGGGCCGTCATCGTCGTCTTCGGACGGCATTAGCCTTCGCTTGGCTTGATCCATCAGCTTGCGATAGCCCTCAGGATCATATCGTCGGCCACGCTGGATGAGCTTTTCTTGTTCTGTCCTGAATTTCCCTGTACCGGTAGCCATGCCCACGCGGATGTTGCTTCCCTTCACCAAGCTATCGGCTACTGCTGCTACCTGCACAACAAGTTCTCGAGTCGGGACGATCACTAGCGCATTGAGCCGACCAGATGCCGGGGTCTTGTACAGAGCTTCTATGACTGGTAATAAGTACGCGATTGTTTTCCCACTTCCAGTTGGTGCGCTGACGCCGACGTCTGGTAAAACAGCTTCAGTGCCGGGTGGAAACATTGAGCCCATCATACCGGGCTGCAGCAAAAGAGGGATCAGGCCCTGCTGAACAGGGAGTGCGTCGTTGAAGCCTAATCGCGAGAGCATGTCCACAGGCTCCTTTCGAATGTTGAGTTCTCGGAAAGTCGCTTGACTGTCGCTCGAAATCATCGTAGGCTTCGCAAGCCATTCTGGTAATACATCGCTGTCTGAGCGGAACTCTGGTGTTGGCTCTTGGTCTGGCTCTGGAAGCTCCAAATCACGCACGACTTGATGTTGCGGAAGATGTTCGACTTGCTCTTTCTGCTGTGGCTGCTGTGATCGGTTGACAGCCTTCTTGAACTTGTCAAGAACGGCTGTATGGTTGCTCAACCTTTCATCATCGTCGACTCGTGTTAAGCTCTCTTCTGCTGGAGCTTCTGCTAGTACAGCTTCCAACTTATGTCGTCGTTTCTTCGCTTGTGGCACAACACCATTCGAAGCGACCTGCGTCAGTTCCACATCTTCTTGAGACACCGTCTCCAGCTTCTCAGGTATGGTATCCTGTGCATCGACCTCATCTTCAGATGCCTCTTTCCGTCGCTTCTTGCGTTTTGGCTTCTCTCTCGCTTCGACCGCATTTGTCATACGTTCCGCACTTTCGTTCCCCGGTGCTAATACCTGATCGCTTGGCGATATCATAGCAATGCCTTCATCTTGCCCTTCATCTGGAGGCGCAGCATCACTCGTTGCGCCTGCTAGCTTGGCAGCCTTTTCTGCAGCCTTACGCGCATTTCTCGCCTCTTTCTCGAGCTTATGTCGCTTCTTGTCGTTTTTAATGTGTGAGAAATCGCTTGTACCTTTGGTCGGAACCTGTTCCTCTACATCTGCTGCTTGAACAGATTGATTGCTTTGCTCATTGTCGCGGTCGCCAGACACTGTAGATATGTCGACAGCATTTACTGTTGCTGGGTCGATGCCCTTCTTCCTCAACTTCTTGGCTTTCCTCCCTGCAACCTCTTCCTGAGATCGTTCGCGCTTGCGCTTCTTGTCGGGCTGCTTGTCGGGCGTTTCTGCTACGGCGGAAGGCTCACTCTTTGGTGACGGACTTGCTAATGACACAGCAGCTTCAGTCGGAATTTTTGGCGGTATATACCGCTTGTATAATGGTGCCATAACGTGAGACGTGGTTGTGCAATGCGATGCTGCCAAAAAGTTCAAGCTCTTAGTGAATCTTTCTGCCGGATCAGCAAAGAAATCGCTGGGACGGACTTAAGGCCGAGAAGGGATAGCACATGTACTGTACTGCACCTTTCCTCACTCCTGAATAACGGCAGGTCACTCCACCCTATACGTGCTTTAGCATCAAATCGGTATGCTGCAACGGCGATAGAGCCCTTAGATGCAGTCATGCAGCGCCTGAAAAGGCACAAGTTGTGGCCCGATCGATGAAAGCTAGCAAAGGCGTGAACAGTCGACTTGAGCACCCCCAGACGACGCGTGGGTACGCGTCCACCCTCACGATGCCGTACAATATTGCGTATGTCCCCAGAGTCTTGCCCAGGGTTGCAGCTGATGAAAGACAGCATGGTATCGGACTTCTTCTATCCTCAACCTGGAGGCGTGGAAAGTCACATCTATCAGCTGTCAAGCGTGCGTCGATGAAATGGTGCTTGTACTGGTTGATACTGAATTTTGCTAGAAATTGATCGACCGCGGCCACAACGTGATTATCATCACACATGCGTACGGATCCCCGTATCCAAGTCGGACTGGAGTTCGCTACCTTACGAATCGACTCAAGGTCTACCATCTACCGCACTGGGTAGTCTACCGATCGACCACTTTTCCTACCGTCTTCTCATCATTCCCGATACTTCGACAGATCTTCGTGCGCGAGAACATCCAGCTCGTTCACGGCCATGCTTCACTCAGCAATTTGTGCCACGAAGGCCTGCTACATGCTCGCACTATGGGGCTCCACACAATCTTTACTGATCACAGCCTCTTTGGATTCAGTGACGCAGCTAGTATCATGGCCAACAAACTACTCAAGTTCAGCTTGAGCGATGTTGGACATGTGATATGCGTCAGCCACACATGGTAAGTACGCTTTCCATCCGCCATCGAATCAGCGACTCACAAGCAATTAGCAAAGAGAATACGACACTTCGCGCCTCACTGAATCCATTGGCTGTATCAGTGATACCTAATGCGGTAGTTCCTAGCAACTTTCGTCCTCTGCAACCACACGAAGCAAAAGCGTTTCGCCAACGCGGCAAAGGCAATATGCTTCCTCCTCCACCAGACCCAACTCAGCCAATTGGACCCGGTGATCCCATCACCATCGTGGTTATCTCCCGACTGTTCTACAACAAAGGCACAGATCTGCTGATTTCAGCTCTGCCATTACTCCTACGAAGGCATGAGAACCTTCGCTTTATCATTGCAGGAAGTGGGCCAAAAGCGATTGACCTGGAGCAGACGTTGGACTCTCTTCCGCAACAGCTGGTCTACACAACATCAGGCCAGAGCAGAGTGGTCCTTCTTGGAAGCATTCGTCACGAAGAAGTCCGCGATGTCATGGTGCGTGGCCATCTCCTTCTCTCCACCTCCCTGACAGAAGCTTTCGGCACTGTGCTCGTTGAGGCAGCGAGTTGCGGTCTGATGGTTGTTGCAACGAGAGTCGGCGGTGTGCCAGAAGTGCTGCCAAATAACATGACAGTCTTTGTGCTTCCTGAGGTTGAAGATGTCGTTCGTGGCGTGAGCGATGCAATCATCCAATTGACAAGCCGCAATGTTCGTCGCGACAAGTTCCATGACCTAGTCAAGAACATGTACTCGTGGGCCGATATCGCTCGACGCACCGAGCGAGTGTACGACTTGATCACCGGCAATCCACCAGCTGCAGACAATGAAGGCTACTACGACGACGAATGGACATACTACGGCCAGCCTGCACAGCACTCTAATGCGCTCATGGATCGCCTGAAGCGGTATTTTGGCTGCGGTGTGTGGGCGGGTAAGCTGTTCGTTATTGTCGTTGTGATTGACTACCTCATCTATTGCTTCCTGGAGCTCATGTACCCGAGAGAAAAAATCGATGTCTGTAAAGCATGGCCGGCCTTGACCCCAGCACCGCCTGACGGGTTCGATGAGGATGGCTCAGTCAACGGAGACCTGGGTAGGAGGGAGACAGTGAGACAAACGTCTCGCTGGCGGAAGGAACATGTGGCCGATGCCATTGGATCAAAAAGTGCCCAACCAGTTGCTCTGGAATAGCAGATCATCAGACTTTGTTCAAGGGCAACCCTGGGTTCACCGCCGGTCCGAGAAGGCATGGCTGCGATTGACCGTCCTCTACATAGACCTTGGGACTACCCAGACTCAGATACGCCTCCCTTGCCAGGTCAAAAACAAAAGGCATCGCCACAGCGTGTGTGGAGCGGCTTGGCCTCGAGGCCATGGTACGTTTGGCACCACGAGGTCGCTGATCAGATCAGCGTGTGCATGATATCCAAAACGAGGCATGCGAGGGCATCGAGGCTGATGACTGGGGCACTCGATCGTGCGACCTGTTGACTAGGTTGCGGGGCGCAATGATTTCAAGTTGAAGATTCTTTGCTCGCGTGGCCAATGCAGCTCTGTCGTGTTTCCTCGAGCTGTCGATGTGGCTGTGCGCCAGGTCTGGTCTGTTGAATGTGACTCACGATCGAGCCGCTTCGTTGTCAATGCAGCGCCAAACACGAGTTTCAACAGTGGTATGGCAGCTATCCGACAATGTGGCAGCCATGATGCCTACAAAACTGGTTTCGCCGGACGTCAATTTTGGAGAGGGCATGGCCGCACGGCAAGAGATGAAACGAATGAGAACACAAGCGCTGAAGACTTCTCCTATCATCTGCGCTCACAGATACGGTTGAGTAATTGCGCAAGCTCATGGTCCATTGACAAGTCCGCGCTTGACCATCGGTTTCATGGCGTCTGCTCCTGGCCTTGAAGGTAACAGCAAGAAGCGCATCGCGATTCGTTCATGTATCCGCAGTGCCAATTCGACCGTCGACAATCATGCAGCTTTGCAAGAGAGTGGTCCTTCGGCTCAAATCTGTTCTAGCACTGTATTTGCGCCGCCGGGCCAGTGCAGAATCATTGGCTTCCAGACTGTGAACATCACAATGCTCCAAGTCTGATTTGCTGAAGTTGACTCAGGAGTATGGCAAATGTGGATCCAAGCCTAGGAAGGCGCTCCTTGGATGCGACAGCAATGTGGAGGTCTACAGTGGCACCAAGTTGAAGACATGACTCAGAGGCATATGAATTCGTTGATAGCCTCGAGTGCGACAAAGTCGAGCAGCAAACGGCGGCACTAGCACAGTGGTATGCGGCGAGATCGCTCCTTGTCATCTGAAATCATGGCCATGACCAGGCAAAGCCGAAAGCTCGTGAAACATTCCGGCGTGTCCGCAACTGGCGACGCTCGTGAGCACTTCTGCCCTCGGATGTCATCGCAAGGAGAGCAACATGGTATCGCATACAGAACGCCTATCGAGAACAGCATTGCTATCGGTGACGACTCGTTTGCGGGACAACGAAATTATGGGAACGGACCTGCTCGAGTTCTGCGTTTGTAGAGGGCGCACTAGTGCGTCCATTCACTTGCGCGCCAGTTCACTTGCGCGCAGCCTTGCAGACCCCTACTTTCATGCTCACACACCTTCCACGCTCATCCATCTTCTTCTTCTTCCACCACTTTCACGCTCAACCATCTCTTCCTCCACCACTTCCAACCGCACTTTCAGCACTGATATCTTCCTCCACTGCAATTGAACACTACTACTTCGCATTTCCTACGCTCATATACAGCACGTCACACAACGAATATGGAGTCTTTCACCTGGCGCGGCGCATCAGCAAGCTCGCCTGATCGCAGCCCATCAAGAACTCCTCTTGGCAAAAACCTGCTTCGAACAGGCATCACTGGCGCACGAAATTCCACACCACCTGCTGCTAGCAGCAGTCTTTCACGTTCGCATGGAGCTCATCAGCTAAGTAAGCGTGCCTGCCCCTCCAACAGCGCTTTTCGACTGCCCAGCAAACGCTGCAAAGCAGAGGAAGCACGCAGTAATGTCGCTCAAGAGGACGCCGACCCAGTCTCTCGCACGTACGGTAATCTGGAAGAAGGATATCGATTCTCGCCCGAGACCGATTTATACGCTTTCCACCAGACATTGTGTCGGCAGTGGGAAAGCAGGCGCTCGCTTGCCGAGTATAGCAGATACCCTGAGGGCTACGAATTCATATACTCCCTCGACGGCAGACCAGGTAGAGCTGTCATCCTACTCTCGCCGCCAGACCAAGTCGCTGTTTGGGAGGATAATGGAGGATGGACTCGTGTCGAGCGTGACACGAGCAAGCATGGTCCTCCGCCCTACACTCCTCAGTGGTACAGGGAGTATCTGCGCAAGCATGAGCTACCACCGTGGTTTCAGCAGCCCGATCATGCGCGAATGATCAAAGATGACTCCGAGGCGATCTACCTCAGAGTGCCGCATTACGCCGCGGTCAACGCCCGTCTGGTGTCCAAGACACATGAGCCGAATTACCTGGATGCCCGGTACCCAGAGACGCCCATCCACGTACATAAGCTTCAACAGCTCAGTAGGTCGACTCTGAATAAACGCACGATGGCTTGCCTTGCCCGACGTTTTCCGGCTGTCACGCAACTCGAAGAGGGTGAAGAGGTCATCCTGAGCACTGACGGTAAGGTGTTCACTCATCACGACCCCGCCAGTATTGATCGAATCCCCTTCATCGCACCGGACACACTTACCTGGCGCCAACAAGTCGATGGATCGGCATCATATGTCTACGACCCTACTCAAGACTGGGGCGTGCTCCCGCCGACTTGCGACCTGGTAGGGCGCATCAAGATTGCTCGAGAGACAATGCGAGATGGAGGCAGAATTACTCCAAATTCAGACCCAAAGGGTCCTGGTTTCTGGGAGTGGCTTCAGCCTGGGTGGGACAGACCTATCGCCACCACTCTCGATCTTGAAGATGAGAACTCTCTGCGCGACTTCTACGCGGCTGGAGGTCTGGTGAAAGGCCTTTGTGATCTTGGAGGTCCTGTCTTGGTGTGGTTCCCCGACCCCGATTTCCTCAATTGTACCGAGGAGCCCGTTGGTCAAGGTCATTGGGCATACCTGACCAAGAAAGACGAAAGTCTTGCTCAATCTCCCGACTTCAAGCAGCTAGTGTTTGGTCGTCCTAGTTTCCTGCCGGTGTCCGCCAACGACGTCTGGGTCGTCCGCACCAAGTACATCAGTCGTCTGGAGAAGAAATGCGCTAGCGGAGGTGAGGTTGATTTCGAAGACCCAACAGCAGACATTGATCTCATTTGGGAGGATATCTCTACTGAAGGTGCGAGTGAGCTCGAGTATGAAGACGACACAGGTACACAAGCCGCACCAGTCGCTCCCGTTGAGCAAGACGCAGGCCATGGTATTGATGCGTACACCGGACTAGCCCACATACCCGGCAACAACGGAGACAACGATCAGACGGCAACGGGAAAGTGGCCTGCCAAGTACCAAACCCGTATGTTCGAGGGCAAAAAAGTCACGCTCGATCGTGCCCGTGCCAAAGTCGGACCACCTCAACCACATCGAGAGTGGCTGTACGGCGGCGGCAGATGGCAGAAGTATCAGGGTGCCGTCGATTGGAAAGCCAAAGCCAGCGTCGAGAAGTTGAACCGCTGGCGTGAACAAGCCTGCAAGCGGTATGGTTGGCAGCTGAAGCGGCAGGACATCCGCCCAAACTACACCAAGGAGCAGCGCGAGTGGATGTTTCGACGTGTTGTCGCAAGCAGAGGTGGAGCCCCCGGCAGCAGCTGGCAGGATCTTGCTGATGCCTACAATCAGCACTTTCAGACATCAGGCCTAGCCTTTCGCAATGCTCACGGGGCTCGGGCACTGTACGAGCGCTCTGTGGAAGAGTACAAGACGAACGATGGAAAGATGGTGGAGCGCCGCAAGGCAGGTAGACCTTCTACCAAGAAGCCAACGGCTACTGCAGAGAGCCAGGCTCCCAGTGTAGCCTCCACGGGCATCGACGGCGACCAAGGTACGGATCCAGGAGTCGGTAGTAGCATTGACGTGCAGATGGCAGAAGCGTGGCTGTATTGAAGCTTGCAGTGTTTGCAGATGGCTAGACTTCCTAGCACTAGAGTGGCAGAGGGACAATCAGGTTGTACGATTGTGATGATTTTGTCTTGAGTGAAGTGTCTCAAGCGTCACCATCTTCCCTTCCTTCTTGTACCACACCTTCAGCTACCTTCCTCGTGACTCCGGCTCTCAGAGCCACAACTCCCAACGCTGATGCAGAAAAGAGGAACAGAACCGCCGCAAAGAAGAAGATTGCACCCTTCAGGTAAGCATTCGCAGAGTCAATACCAGCCTTGATGACGATCGGCCCTACACCGCTTGCGCACACTTTCCCAGCCACCTGGAAAAGGGAGAGGAAAGCAAGCAACTTCCCCAGAGCCGACTTATCGACTAGGTTAGCAATGTACGCCTGCATGACAGGCGGCATGCCGGCTCCCAGCGTATAAATGCAAGTGGCAACGATGAACTGTACGGGAGCAGATGAGAGCCCGAGAAAGACAGCGCCCGTCTCGAGGAATACCAGAGACACGAGCATGATGATCAGTGAAGTCGAAGCTGGTGTCAAGCCGAAGGAGTTCCCGAGACGGCTGTACCAAGGAAGCAGGAAGAAGTAGGTAAAGATGTAGACGACTGCTTGAATCGCCATGGCCCATGTCGACTGGTTGTATTTCCAGCCGAATTTGATCACGGGATACTGGATGAGACCTATCCAGTCTACTGACTTGATGGCCGATGTGGCAAGAAAGATGGATATGGCCAGTAAGGCGGCATTCAATGTTCCAAGTCCACGGACGGCGTGCTGAAAATTGGCCCACGAAGACTTCACTTTGCTGTTCAAGGCTACGAGGAGACCAGATCCTTTGTTGTCGACCTGTGGATTCTCTGTGTCTTCTTCTCGCGCAAAACCGTCCTCATCTGGCTTGCTTCGCTTCAGCGTCTCTGGCCAGAAAAGAACACAAATCAAAAGTCCTGTTATTGACATCGCCAAGGATATGAGCAAAGAGACTTCAGCAGTACCGCCTTGTCCATCTAGATTGATGGCTTTCCCAGCTGCAAGCGGAAACACCACTTGCCCGACGTACTGCATCGACGTGGTCATGAAGAAGTAAGATGCTCGCTGTGACGCGTCCGTCATGGTATCAGTGTACGACGCCAGCATGACGGCGAGTGTCAAATCAATGTTGGCTCCTATGAGGCCTCCGAGACCACCCACAAAGCTTACCCAGATCGGAATGGTAGGCCATCCGAGATCTACCTTCTCTGTCAGTAGCTGCTCGTGAAGAGCGCCAGGGGAGGGAACATACAGGTGATCACTACACAGGCGGTATAGAAAAGCACTCCAAGTTTGTGCATAATCTGAGCAAAACGTCTTCCAATCCTATCTGCGGCATATCCCAACGGCATAGTCCCAATGAATGCCGAAGTCATCCTCACCAGAACAATGATACCATTGGCGGTAGCCACTTTCTTTTGGATCGGGTCCACTTTGCACATGCTCTCTGGGATCTTCCTGCCCATTTTCGCGATTTCTGGGTCAACTTGATTGAAGTACTCGATGCAATAGAGCGATTCCATGCCCCGAAAGTAGCCTATTTGCTTGAAGAAGTATTCGCCTTCGTTGACCAGGATGAGCAGGCATCCTATCAGAGGAAGGAAGCGATATCGCGGTTCGACGACGTGAATCTGAGGCAGACAACGTCGGAGCCATGATCTGCTATCAGGCTGAGGGTCGTCTGTTGATCCTGCTCGGGTTTCGGGCGGGCCCAGTAAAGGCTGCTGCTCGTCAGTCTTCATGCTGGCGGTCAAGACAAGTGTTGTCGATGCTGACGCGATTTATGGTCCTGCGCTCGCCTGGAGGTGAAGTCAAAACGTATGAGTTCTGTATGAGTCATCTGTGCATGACACGCAGGACGTAATGCACACATGCAGTGTACATACTGCAATTCGTCGCCGACGATGGCCGAAAGGGCGTAACAGGTGGGTGAAAGATTAACCCCTCCTGCTGCACTTATGTTCACAAGCAGCCTAAGCATTTCGACTTCACCTCACCTCAGTCAACACGGCAACCCGATATATGGACCCATGGCGACAAGGCTCCGCGTCCTATGCCTTCACGGCTTCACTAGCAATGGCTCGGTCCACGCACATCAGCTCCGGCGCATTACGAAAGCCCTACCCGAATACGATTTCCTCTTTCCCGATGGTCCGCATGAAGTAGACATTGCCACACAATCAGATCTCTCCAAACCAACAAATCAAGCCTGGGCCGATATGGTCGCGGAACTCTCTACACAAGGGCATCGTGCCTGGTGGTTCGCTCGAGACGGCAACTGGAACAACAAAGAGGGCTTTTACGGCTTAGAAAAAAGTCTCGACTTCATAGGCACCTATCTCGAAGACAAAGGCCCGGTGCATGCAATCTGGGGCTTCAGCCAGGGTGCTTGTTTTGCCGGAATGCTGTGTGCTTTGTTACAACAGAAACATGCTGGCCATCCTTTGCGGAAACACTTGTCTGCCAATGTCACTACGCCAGTTGCGGGCGTCATATTTTCGGGTTTCCGTGCTCGTTTTGCGCAATACGACAGCCTGTATGAGCCAGGGATTGATGTGCCGATGCTCCATGTGATTGGCGAACAGGATCCGTTGGTGCGCAGTGAAAGGAGTGAAGCATTAATTCGAGTTTGTGAGAAGTCGAAAGTGCTGAATCACCCCGGCGGCCATGATATACCGAAGACGCCTGAGGACCAGGCACAGATCATAGATTTCATGCGTCAATTTGCTCCGTCAAACGGCAGCCAGGGTTATCAGGCCTCGATGTGAAGTCAGAGCTTCCACGACATGGTACTTTGATAGAAGATGCGAGCGAAAAGATGTAGAAACAGACAATTTTTCTCGATAAAGAATACAGAATGCTCGACGGTGCCTCCTCTTACGTAACCTGGACATAATCTTACAAACATTACGAGATATCTCAAAACAAAAGCAAATACAGAAAATGTTCTTACCGTCCAGGATCTAATCATCCTTCTGTGCGATCCTCAGGCTCCTGCGTCTCCCCGAAGGCGAAATGATGCTGCCGTGGCTGGACTGGCTGCTCTTCTTGGACTTTGGACTCTTGCTCGTCCGCCCGGGTAAATCGTTGTAGAAGTCATCGAAGACCGGGTTTGCGCTTTCGGGGTATAGACTTTCAAAATTTTCACCATAGGCATTGTCGTGCAAGAAATCCTCGAAGACTGGTTCGTCGGGAAAATTCGTGGCGTTGGAGCTTTTGGGCGTTTGAGAGCGAGACCGAGTGTTTCGTGCAGGCGAGCCGACCTGAGGTGGTGTGTTGGTGGCCATGGGTACAGGACGAAGAGATGGTGTGTTGGTGGCTAAGGGTGCAGGACGGGTAGAATGGGCGGGAGTGTTAAAATGGAAGGAGCCAGCACGAGTAGATGTAGTGTTGGTAGCGATGGGTGCAGGACGGGTAGGTTCGGCGGGAGTGTTGAATTGGAAGGGGACAGCACGAGTAAAGACTGCCGGCTGTTCATTCTAATCACAAGAGTTAGAGGTACTCTACAAGAGAGCAGGGTCAATGAACTCGTCGTATTCACTTACGAAGAGATTTTCATCCTCGCCACCAAGGAAGTCCTCGTCACCAGTGGGCGCATCAGTGGTGTCATTGGCCTCGCTGTAATTGACTTGCTGATTGCGAGTGTTCCGCGGCGAACGCCTGACTGGAGCTGGCTGCTCCTCCGGAGAGCTACGCTTACGTTTTGTTTGGGTCGTGGTGAACTGCAAGGAAGGTGTTTGGCCGGCCAATGTCGAGCTGGGCGGAGGGTTGAATGCTGAAGGATCATATTCGGCCAGATCGGATTCGCCTTCATTTGCCATTGAGGTACGAGTCCTCTTGGTAGATGGCCGGTCACCAGTACGACCAGTCCTCTTCTCCCGATTGTGCCTTTCGTTGGCCTCGTAGGCACCGCACACACATGCTTCGTCGCCGTACTTTCGAGCTTTGTCGCCGCCCGGCGTGTACTTATAATCAGGGTACAGCCTCTCATGGTTTTCCTTCTCCAGTCGGGCCTTACCCATCCAGTATTCTCTAACTTCAGGGCTCTCTTTCTTCCATTGGTCGCCAATCTTCGTCGAGATCTCTGGCTGGGTCACAATGAGATCCTTTCGACCCTCCCGCCCGTGCTGTTTGTTTGCATCGGCATACTCAGTCTGGTAATGTGAGCGGTACAGGAAGAAACAATTGCGTGGTCGAGGGATCTGCTTTTCTCTCGGCTCGTTGTTCCTGCACGTGCACGTCTGCTTAATGCTGACCTTCTTGCTTGATGACAAGCCAGAAGCACGGCGAGGTCGAGCAGGAGCACGAGTGGATCTAGGGGCGGGCATCTGAGGAACGTCCGTGGTGTTAGCACCAAAGGCGTCCTGGGAGGATAGCTCGAGATCAAAGTTGATCGGCATTTGACCAGGGAGATAGTAGGGGTCTTGCTGCTGCGTGGCCGGCTGACCATACATCGTCGCAGATAGATTCTGGATAGGAGCTTGAGGCTGCGGCCACATCATCTGTCCGTTGACTGGCGTCGAGAGACTCGAACTCATAGCGGAAGGACTGTCTTGTATGCGGTAATGCCAGCCGATGTCCTTGCGATACCAAGCGCCCGGTGCTTGGGGAGCAGCCCGGTTGTACCATCCGTAATCAGGGGCATAACCGTCGCCCCGGGGTGGCTCCACTGCAAGAGATGGTGCTTGCATCTGCTGCTGTTGTGGTTGTGTTTGTTGGGTCATTCCCAGGATTGTTGGATCCAGGTTGGAGTCAAAAGTCTGGTTCATACTAGCATTGCCACGCATCAGAGCAGCGAATGCGTCAGGATCCGTACCGTCGAGTCCACCATCTCCAGGATAGGAATTCATTGTGCTGTTTTCGTCGGGGTCTGTTTGTGGGATTTGCAGATTCAGGGTAGTTACCGTAGTGTTCAATAGACTCGCTGTATTCGCCTGCGTAATGAGAAGCGTACCGGACGCTTTGAGAGGGCTGTGAGGAAAAATTGCGAAGGTATGATGTTCAGTGGTCAGTTTCGAAAGAGTGATAGTAATGAGAGAACGAAAGTGCCAGATTGCTTGCAATCTCGGTCTACTTATTCGACATAGCGGACCTTTGTTGCTTCATGAAAGACTCGAAATAGGTGTGGAGATTGAGTCCACTGACAAAGAAGTGTTGAGGACTCGACGAACAGCAAAGGGCAAATCTGAGGAAAGGATATTATGCATTGTCGATTCAATCAAAGGATCGCCTTCTTTGACGAGAACAAGGGATTGTAGCCATATCATCTCGGAGACATGCCCTGAGCCACAATGATAGTGGTTGGGGTGCGGCACTAAGGAGGGCATTTCGCAAGTCGTACTGTATCTCATTTCAGCAGGAACTTTCAAAATCCCAAATATCGCTCGATGAAATCGAAGTCCTTGCTTCGGTGAGGCCACGAGCCATTCTTCCCAGCTCCATTAAGCATAGCATGTGAACCACGCCTCAAACGCCTCGCTCCGTAGCCCATTTCCGTATGCCATATTTCCGCTGGTATCAATACACGAATGTTGCTCCTCAAAGATCGGTGGTTCGTCGAGTCGTTCTTCCTAGCTAAGAAAGCACGCTCATGTCGACTCGCTTCTCGGTGAAGTCCCAGAGCATCTTGATGAGAGGGTCTGGCAAGGTGTAGAGGTCGACGTGGAATTCGCCATCTTTGCAATTGCTGGTGTTAGCTTTTCCATTATCGCGAATCTGAGAAATCATCAAAGCATTAGTCGGGGCTCAAGGAGCGGACAGACTCACTCTCGACATCATTCTTGGTGTATGTGTCTTCGGATTTGTTGTCATGTACCATTTGCACGACTTGAAGAAGATCGTCTTCAGGGAGCTGTGGCAGGGCCTCGGCGAGCTTTTCCATATCGACATTGCGGTTGCCCTTGTTCCTTTTCTTCTCTGGCTTGGCAGCTGCTGCTCCGTTGACAGCCTCGCCAGCGGGGCCAGACTCCTTCAGGCGTTCGAGAAGATCCTGCTTAGGGTTGCGGAAGGTCTGCACAAGAGTCAGGTATGAGGCATCCTCAGCGAATGTTTCCTGGTGAGCATATCATACCACTCCGTGTGTGCTCTCGTAGCGCTCCTGCTGGAAGTTGAGGTCGTGCTGCAGAGTCTGGTCTCCTCCCTTGGGAGCACCAACAGGAGTAAGGGCGATGGTCATGTCAAACTCTCCCCATCCTTTCTCCTTAATCGTGAAAGGAGGTGTCTTAATCGCTGTCCGCCTGTCAGCTCCCGCTTCCAGCACCATCACTATACGCGCCGATTTCCATGTGACATACTCTGCTTCGCTCTCTTGCCAAAGGACTCGTGGAGGTGGTAGGTCGCCTTCTCGTAGCATGTCGCCGGGATATCATCGCCGTCTGGACCGACGAGGTAAATCGAGATGTCCCATGCACGCATAGGGAAACCCTCTACTTCTGGAGGGTCATCGCTGGAGTCCAAGTCAGTCGCAGCCCGACACAAGTTTGCCAATCAGAGGATCGCTTACATGACATGCTGAGTCGTGACGAGCTTCACGGTTCTCTTGACCTGCTTCGCGTCAGTTGCGACTCCTCGCTTTTGAGGCATGTTGGTAGAGGATGTGTGTTGTAGTTGTGTTGAAGTATGCAGTCTTGAGAAGAGTCTGCGTTTTGTAGGCAATTGAGGAGCATGTGACGGAGGGGTCACTGGCATTGTACTCACGTCCGGCATGGTGGGCCTTCCGTTGAGAGGTCGTATGTATTGTCACAAGTGATTGTCGCGCCGCGCTCACACGCTGGATAAGATGCACGCAGTCGCAAGCGTTCTTGCTCTTTACGGGGTCGTCGCTGCCGGCACTGAGCCAGCAAACCGCAGTCGCGTGAGGGAGTGGAAGCGGGTGATTGCAGCGGGCGGGAGGTATAACAATGGTGGTGGGAGACGTGAGGTAGAGGTCAGGTCGAAGCAATCCCGTACGCGTTGGGGGCGTGTGGAAGACGATGTGGCTGGCCCCGCAGGAGAGCAGCCGCGCCCTTTGCCAGCAAGCTTCTTGCCAAGCCAATGCGTGCAGGTTCTCCGCCATATCACTTCTAGACGAGAAATGGACGTGATCACAAAATAGTAGAGCCACTGAAGGCTGAATCCCTATGATGGTGCATCGTGCGCTATATGACAGTGTCAAGATACGCAAGTCTGAGATCAAAATGTAGAGATGCCGATCATAAGTCTTGTGTTGGTGAGTGTTTGATATAGGTGTCTCTATCTAATGACTGCCACTTTGGACAGTGGTTGCAGTACGACTACTTGGAGTCACTCCGACACGCAGCAGGCACACTCTGCTTGTACAACGAATGCCATGCGGGTCAGTGGGTATTGTGCAACGGATAGGTTTCAATGATGATGGAGGTGTAAAACGGAACGCCCAGAATGCTGTTGGTTGGTGATTGTCTTCTTCATGCTATCTTCTTCTTCGTCATGGCCTTTTGTCAGGCGTGCCCTTGCACCAGCTCTCGATACTGTCGTGATGGTGCAGTGCTCAGTAGTGGGGGCCGCGAAGCTTCGCAGTGCGCGCGGCGGACTGGGAATGAAGGTGTCGTTCTCGTAATGCAAGTCTTACTCGGTCTTGCCGAAGATTGCTTCGTTCTCTTGCTGAGCCTTGATAAAGGCCTCCTTGAAGAGGTTGGCGTCTGTAGATGGTCAGCATCATCATCTCGTGGTCGCTTGTGGTGTCCACTTACTCTCTGCGTTGGCGAAACGGATGGCGAGGGTCGAAGCCTCTGGCTCGCCCTCAGAGACGTCAGCAGCAGCATTCCACACCCAGCTGCGGTCGCTGCCGACGTTTGGCGAAAGCTTCATGTCCGGCACAACTGCATGTCAAATTAGCCTCAATCATCTTGAATCGCGGAGCAGAACTTCAGCATACCATAGTGGTTCGCGCAGACCTTGAGTGTCTTGTCTCGTCGCATGACCAATCGAGTCTTGCCATTCTCCTTGTGCTTCAGCAGTCTCACGTCACCAGTGCCTCGCTCCTTCCACTCTCTGCTGTCGCGATCGAACTTGAACAGCTTGGCACGCATCTTGAACATCTGCTCTTCGAGCTCCTCGTTGGTCTTGGTCTCGATCTCCTTCGTGAGATGCACGACAGGCTCAAAGTGGACATCAGCTTCCTCCTCGTCCACCTTCTCGTCCTCGTCGCCCTTCTCGGCTGCTTCCTTATCCTTCTGCGCCTTCGAGCTGCCAGAGCGGTCATTCTCCTCGTCCGCGCCCTCTGTCTTGGTCTCCTTCTTCGGCCCGCCACCGAACATGCTGAAGACGTTTTCCTTTACGGCAGATGCAGTATCCGCGGCCTTTTCGGTGACGGTCTTCTCCTCAGGCTTGGATGCGGTGGCATCCACCGTCTTGTTCTCGTCAACCATGGTTGCGATAGGAGCGTGCGCTTGTGTGTGGAGTGATGGTTCTGGAAATGGCGACTGTGACCCAACTTATGAGAGGTGAGTCTTGGATTGATCGTTTGCTCGAAATGTTCCTGTTATGAGGCGGTGGGGACGGAGGTTAGAAACAAACGGTTCGTGCCCCTCGATTCTGTCTGGTGGCCAGGACACACGCTAAGAGACTCTAAGTTAGCACGGACCAGCCCCACCTACAATTCACTTCGACCACATGTATTCTTCAACCTGCACCTGCTCGCATCATCATTTCGCGTCATGTGCACATACCATCACAATCGCAGCATCGTTGCACCGAGTTCTGAGCCAACATCCTGGCTCAAGATCCGCGTATCGACATGCTTCGATTGGGATGGCGACAACAATCCAGGCATCGATTCTGCTCAGCCTTGATTGCGGAATCCATGCAACCCGAAAAGAGAGATCGCAAGTGCATGCTCCGGGGAGACGCGACGTGATGATTTTCCCATGAAGCCTTGTGACTGGCTGCGACTCCTCATTGCACTGCCTCAAGCCTCCTGGAGGCATTCAACGATTGCGCCTGAGGCATGCACAACCAGAGGCAGCAATTCGGCAGGCTGCAATGGTCATGGCATATATGACTGCTTCCCTCCACTATGCTGATATGCAGGACAACTGCTCTTCCTTTCTCAATCTTCTTCCTCTTTGACTGTTTATACACCCCACAATGCGTGTTGGCATTGCCCTCAAACTGCAGGAGGCTTGGAAAGCTAAGTTCGAGGCACGCCCGCCGGCTTCCTCTCAAGATGTGTCGTACACAGTTCATTTGAAAGGCGACCGAGACCAAGACTCTGATAACACTATACACGAAGACGATGGGAAACACCCTCCAATTTCAGACAAACTCAGCCGCAGTGCCGTACTCAACACTTCACTCGGTTACAGAGATGAATGCATTGCCGTCGACGCTCGCAAAGATAAGAAAGGCCAGTGGGTCATTTTCAAGGGCAACGAAGCATTCGAGATGCAGGACGCCAAGAAGTCGAAGAGAACCGTCTCGATTCTTGATCCATACTGTCTCGTTGTCACGCGACGCTTCAGCCCGGAAGGCACACTGCTAGAGACCATTGCCGATATTCAGTCACCTGATTTGATTCAGCTCCTGCGATCTCTTGTGAGATTCTGGCCCGATAGCACGTTCCGTGTCGGCGACACCATTCAAGAAAAAGACCCTCCGTTGCTGCTCTATCACCATCGTAAGGATTTGGTCGCCCATCAAGCGGCGGCTCAGACCGGCAAGCGCCTGAGTCTGAGAATCGGGTACCTCCTGGGATTGATCGACTCGCTGCTAGGCGATACTATTGCTCAGTACGAGGATCTCCTCTCCATTGGCATGATCAAATTTAACCATCTTGCACTATTCTACAAGCCTGGAAGCTTCATCTATGAACACGAAACGCAACAACTGTACTTCTTCGAAAAAGGTGACTACACAAACACACCTTGCGGTCCAGTATTTGTGATGGAGTGTCATTATGTCGACTACGACGGCGAAAAGCTGGGTAAAGCCAAAAGTACGTTGACCATCAAAGGTTTCAACAATCCACGAGACATCAATACGCTACTCGTGCGTCCGCTTGAGCTTTATCCCGATGTCGACGTCCTCAAGGAAACGTTGAAGGCACGGGCTAGACGTTTCCTCCATCTTCGTGGCATCCATAACTTGCAGCACAAGAAGAAAGGGCGTGTTATGGTCGATGCCAAGACCTGTCTTCGTCATGTCCTGCCTGGTGACGACGAAGTCCCAGACTCAAAAAAGAAAGGCCTCGTGATATACGAGGAGTGCAAGTGTCGTTGCGCAGTCTGCCGTGCTACGGTCGAGGAGAAGATCGACGACTATGACCATCAAGTTCGAGAGATCAAGGACAATGAAATGCTGCTGTGCTCGTCCGCAGTGCTTGGGTTCGCTCTGGGCTCTCACACGTGGACACAGATGAAAGTGGATGATCTCAGCGAGATTAGTTGGTCTCTTGACGCCATCGACCGTCTCGTGCTCGATGTGAGGCAGAAAAAGGTTCTGTCAAGCCTAATCAGATCTCCAGTCTTTACTGAAGGCGTGGAAGGAGATGTCATCGGCTGGAAAGGGAAGGGCCTGGTCATGTTACTACAGTGCGAATCTCATATCCATACTTCTCGGGCGCCTGCTGACTTCTTTGCAGTGGCGCACCCGGTACAGGTAAAACACTGACGGCTGAGTCGATAACCGAGTCGTTAAGGAGACCGCTCTTCATCGTCAGTGGCGGTGAGCTGGGTGTCACGCCGCAGGAAGTCGAGAAGTCTCTCGAGGAGATTCTCGAGCTTTCCATGCTATGGAAAGCTGTGATCCTCATCGATGAAGCCGACGTCTTCATGGAAGAGCGAAGCGCGCATGACATTGTTCGGAACAATTTCGTTGCAGGTAGGTACTCTTCCAGCCCTATCTTTCCATGATACTAATGCCCCGCGATCAGTGTTCTTACGTCGCCTCGAGTACTTCGAAGGTATCCTGATGCTCACGACCAACCGAGTCGAACAATTCGACTCCGCCTTTATCAGCCGCATCCATTTAGCTCTCAGCTATCCGGAGCTGGAACCGTGGATGCGCAAGGAGATCTGGGCCAATGCTTTGGCACGTTTCTCGCCCGAACAGATCGCCATCGATCTGGACAAGGATCTCGACGAGATCTCTGACGTCGCTCTCAATGGGCGTGTGATTTCATATGCTGTGCGCACCGCCAAGGCCATCGCGGACGACGAGAAATCGAAATTGACGTCGCAGCACCTCTGGGATGTCATCAGTGTGCAGCAAAAGTTCAATGAGCATGTGCGTCAGAAGAAGGTCATGTAGGATTTCGAAAGACATGGTTGCACATACTGTCACGTCATTGATCAAGCCGGTAGAATGTGATTTGTCAACTCCATTTGAGCTGCTCAGACAGCCCGGTGTCATGCCTCGTCTTCGTCCTCTTGAGTAGTCGATAGCACAAGATCAGGAAAGCTCCTCGAGCAAAAGACAGAGAAATGCTATCTACTTCTTGCGTGCAACCCAAAAGCTCGGCCGATACACATTTTGTAGCATGCTTCTAGGGTCCTGAATGTAGCCCGTGGCGCCCGCCGGCACATCCTCCTGCTCGAGAACTTCAAACCCATATTTCGCAATCAACGCCACCATTTCGTCATTCGAAAGTTCAAACGAACCGGGCTCACCTATACCTTCGTTCTGATCGCTAGCAGACCTTACAGAACTCCGGCCTCTCTGCTTATCACGCTCGGCGGGCGTGGGAGCGGACTCGAAATGCCATAGGAGAGGACCAATGTTGACCCAAATTCCACCTGACTTGAGGCAGTGGTGAATGGTCTCGACGTAATTGATCACGTTTGGAGCAGTATCGACGAAGAAGCATGTCGCGACTGCGTCGAACGTCTGTCCGTATTCAGGCTGCCGGTACAGCACACAAAAGTCACCGGACGACATGGACATGCGCTCGCTGTAATGCACTCCGAAGTCTTTCGTGACAGCTTCGAGCGTTGCTCCGGGATGAACATCTGGAATGTCCACGTCTTGCAGCTGATCCGCTCGTGCGTGATGATTGCTGAAGTTGAGGGCCCAGGGATAAAGTTGATGCTGGCCGGCCCGCTCGGTATAGTTCAAGATGTAGTTAGAGGCAAATAGCTGGTGGTACGATATCTCGTTACCTTCAACAGTATAACCAGCGCCACAAATCTCGAAGACAAGTCGACCAAGCCCTGCTCCGGGCACGAGTATGTGATAGCGATGTCGGTCTGCTGGAGCTGAAGGAAAGTAGGTCTCCAGGGCTGTCAAGATCGGGGTGTGCGAAGCATGTCGTTCAGGAAGACCTTCTGCAGACCAGTCTCGGTAGAGTTGGCGGATCGTGGAGCGTGCCTTATCAAGATCACTGAGTGTGGCCTGACCTTTCCAGGAGCTGTCTTGAGGGCCACGCTCAAAGGAGGTCAGAGCCTTTTCCAGGATAGCTTCTGCGATCTGGGCATTCTGGTCGATGGCATCGTCGACAGCATCTAGGGTCTTGGGCAACGTGAAGGGCGGAGAGGAGAGCAATTCGATCTGTGCTGCCGGCAGGGCATAGAAGGACTGGCGGCGCAGGTGGGTGATGTTGTAGTGTGCCGCCCGTCGATACTGCCTGGAAGCAGCACTGAGGTAAGACAGGAGTACATATGTACAGTAATGCGGTCTCGCATGTCCGTGAACCTACCGGAAGGAGTCCAATGCCGCACTGAGCACACGCACTTCATCAGCGTCCGCAGTAAGGGCATCAAGCGGCAGGTCATCTTGGCTCGCGTGAGCCGGCCTGGCATGCTGTTCGGGCATAGCGCAATGTGGTTGTTCTTCGCCACCCACTCACGAGTGCTGGAAGGTGTTGGCCGTATGCACTTCTTGCAGCAGTGCACCGCCACGTGATGGCGTTGTAGCAGCACCTCACCAGGGATGTTCGCCCTTCGGAGCTGCAGCGTGTTGTCGCTATAGAGAGCCCTCTAGGCTAAGGACAGACGAAGATCAACAAGCCTCGACTTCTGGCCTGCCTACAATTCAGCATGAATAGCCGGAAATGCACACATGTTGTCTGTGCTGATGTTGATGATGACTCTGATGAGCTGCTGCCGGCGTGATGGGAGCGATGCGAGTGGTGAACATGGGAGTGATGGAGATGGGAATGATGGGAGCAATTGGTGATGCTCGCCTCTGGACTTGCTTGCAACTTGTCTTCTCTAGACTACTGACGAATTGGGCAAGTGGATGACGACTAATCCTGATCGAGATGCGCGTCAGAAAGCCGTTTGATCAGATGGAGCGAGGAGTATGAATAAGTTACTCAACATACATTATTTACTCTGCTGTCAACGTTACTGGCAACGAACAACTGGTCGACATCGCCGCACTCTTTCATCCCATCTCCCATACATCACGACTCCACCGCACTGTGTCACATTCACACCCACTCTGCATCTCGCATCTCGCATCGCGCATCCACATCTCTGCATGGCTGTAGGCGTCAGTGCCGCACGGCAGACTTCCAACGGTATGCACCGCGGCGGCAGCGAGCCGATCGAGCTGGCCATCGACTTGCCTCGTAGCCTGGGCACGCGCGTGAATGTTCACCTTACGCTGCTTGCCAATGCCGCCTTACTATTCCTCACCAGCTCCAGTGCCGAGTCTGGCACGACTGCCGCCGCCATGGGCAGCTTCGTGTACGCCATGCCCGACGTGAGTTTGTCCTTTTGCCGCACTGCCTCTCATCTGGCGCTTATCCTGGACGCTCGTGTATTGACATGAAGCGCAGAGATACAACCCCACGCAGCCCATGAGCACCCCCTTGTACAGCGTTCCCTCTTCGCAGGACTTCACGACTCGAATGGCAAAAGTCCTTGTGCGGCGCCTGAATCGCCCTTGCTATGTGGGGAGCAGCATCAGCCTCGCCGGCGCCGTTCAGGGCGGCAACGTCGACGAGGAAATGGAAGCCTTCCGCAGAGTCGTCGAGGTCGTCACTGCATCTGCATCTGCATCCGCTGGTGATGCGGCATTTCCAGCTTTGTGAGCACTGTCGCTTTTGCACGTAGCAACGCGAGAGCATCTCATCACTCGCTACGCACCACACACAGAGGTCTGCGTGGTCCACTCCAATCTTCGACCTGGTCCTACGCTCTGGCTGTTGCTGCATTGCTCGGAGGGATGGTACATTGACCATGACCCTCCATGAACAATGCATGGCTGAACCTTCACCGGCTCTCGTGCTTTCGGCCCGTGCAACGCGCACCAATCCTCTCTTCGCTCGTGACAACAGAGTTTCCTCTCAGTGAATCAGAATATGTCGGAGTACTGCCCGGCCGTCCACTATGGCAGGACAGCCAATGGCCCACGAATATCTTCCCAGTAGCGACTGCACGTTGGGGTGGTGGTGCCGAAGAAAGCATGATTTCTGCGTGTTTTGGAATTCCTTGTTGCTTGCAGGCTCTCGAGATACCTTTTAGTGCATGCGACGATCTGCTGCTCGCTCTTGCCTGCATAAAGACAGCGCCTGCCTGCCATCTACTGTCGCACTGCATACTCTCGTTCAGTCAAACAATCAACTCTGTTTGCTGTACGCCTGCACAGTTCCTCTTTTCATGTGCCCGTCTCCCTTCCTGTTCTTTGGGGATCAGACCAACGTACGACAGTACGTGGTCGGATGATGCACGACCTGCCACAGTCTCGGAGACGTCCACCTCGATCAAGCGCTACCTCGACCGAGCGGCACCTCAACAACGAACAGAACAATATCTCACCAGTGCATCAAGGATGGGGCGGATCGACTTTCTGGACAGACAGTACATGCATCAAGTAGGCGAAGGTGAGCCCGCTCGTATGTCTACGCGCCGTTCCTCTACACTGTCCTCCAGTCACCAAGCTTGCGATGCACCACCTGAACCATGCTGGCGTCCGGTGCCGAGATGGTTGATTCTATCAGCAGACGTGCCACACACATCACGCTGAAAGTATTGCACATCAGAGCAGTCCGCTGCGGGCAGTACTCCGTGGGAACGGCCTTCACTTAGAGCCTCTATCGACCTCTGCACAAGCAATGCCAGGCTACATTGCAAGCATGGATTTCGCGCCCTGCTCCTCCGATGCTTGATACCAGGCGCGCAACAGCGCAATACACCGACAATGTCTCATCGTGCTCGTCGTCCGGGATCTGATGGTTCTCTAGACGCTTATACGGCCAACGCTGACTGTCAATAACACACAACACAAATGATCCGCAATGGACTATCTTCAGCAGATCGCAAGGAGCTCTGGAGCGATGGACCAGCTTCTCGAAGCGGACATTCTGGGCAAGCGGTGAGCCTCTTGAACCTCACGCACCATACAGCCACGGTCATCGCGCCTAGCGATGCCGTTGAGCTTGTCATTCCTGTCGCGCAGGCGGATGATACAGTTCCACGAATGCTGAGCTGGTTACCAGGCGTGTTGGAAGACGGGCACAATTCGGACCCATCCATGGGCGGAGCCGATGGCTCATCTATCAGTGGCATTACTCCTCCCTCTCCGTCGCCCGCTGGGTGCAGAATCCACGGATATCACCTTCGTCCTACGCAAACTAGGTGTGCCAGACACTTCGCGATGGTGCGGCACTACCTTACTTGCTGTAAATTCCTGCATCACTGGCATTGAGGTTGCACCTTGTTGCACTTGGACGAACCTATTGATACTCTCGGTGTCACACGCATACATCAAGGAACGAGCGGCCGCTCGTCATAAAACCATCCACGATTGGCGCTGCTGTGTTAGTTCTGCGTCGATTGCGGCTCAGCTGTTACAGACACTGCGATGGTATTTGGTGCTGCCAGAAATCACGACACACAGCCGAATCCAGACAACGATCTGGAGCTCGGTCGAGCTAATGAATATTGGGGTTGACATTGTGGCGGCTCCAGTGGTCTGAGTGGTACGGTCTCTGCTTCGTAACACCGAAAGGCACCGGCACGTGATCTTTCGGCTTCCCGGGACACGACTCATGTCCCTGGATCACGCATACATGATCGGGCCGATCACAGACGGCAGTCCGATAGTGTCACGGCTTGCGGCACAGAAACGAAACGGCGAAACACTGGTGCGGAACTCGAATTCGCCTAGCCGACATTAGACAGCGCCATTCGCGCTCAATTGTGCAGAGACGACGACTCAGGACGTATCCACCCACGTGAGTGCCACTCGTCAGCTTCAATCAAGTGGGTGCTCGCACGCTGTTCACAAACATCGACAATGACAATGACAACATTCGCTGTGAATCGTGGCTTTCAATATCGCAGTCGCAGGGAAAGATGCCTGAGGAGAGCATATATTGACTTTTCCTTTTCGAAGCCAGTTTCCCATTCGGGTGTAGTGTGCAGCGCGCTTCTGCCGCCGTGAAGAGCACAGAAACACGCGGACCGAGCTTGTTCACAGCGCCTCGCGTGTGCGACTGCTTCAGTGTTACAGCGTCATCGCTCCATGTCCGTCGCACACGGCAAGGAGAGACGGCACATCGTCGCTGCTACCGGCTTGATGAATCAATTGCTCACCGACTCTGTCTGAATTCACCAGGCCTATCGACACGCTTCACGACTGAAAGTCTGTCATCCCACTCCCGACGCAGCGCTACTATGGAAGTTACCAGCGAGAGCTTCAGTCGTGGGCCAATGGCACTCATCGTCATCGGTAAGCGAGCGTTGGGGCGTCAGGATCTGGTGCAGCAATGCTGTCACCGCATCGAAGCCAGCTCCGAGTCTCGCGAGACAATGCCTAGGCGTGACTGTCGCCGGCACCGCATGAGTCTCGACACAATGCTCGTAAGTTAGCGTCGCATCTGCTGTCTTGACGGTGGGCTGCACAAGCACACTCTGAATCAGAAGCTATTTGAAAAACGCAAGATCTGCTGCATGGCATTCTGGACTAAGGACGGGGATCCGACGCCCACTGCATATGCAGAGCAATTACCGACAACATGAAGTTACTCCACGACGCGCACCAGATCGGTCTGGCTGAGGATCATCCAATCCAGCTTCAGCATAAGACGAGAAATTATCCTTCGATTCCAATGCTGCATCTGACAAAGGGGTTTGACTAACTCAAGGCATCGACAGACTACCTGTCGATGCAGCGCGAGTGGTATTTTCAGTTCCCAGATGTCCGATTCTGCGCGCTGGCAGCCAAGCGCTCGCGATGGCGCAGTTGACGCAGCAGTGCTTCGTAATGAATGAACCGGCGAATGAAAGACCACCGAATCTGCGTCTATACCAGCCCACAAGACCAGGTATCCACATGCGTGGCCATGAACATGCGACAGGAGTGGTTGGCCAACGTTCCTGCAACGAAAATTTTTGCATTCGAAAGCCTCTCAGCATGGGGTCATCACGTCCTCTCCTAAAACATCGCAAGCAAGATACTGTCCTTCCAGCCGAGATATTGCGTCGATCACTTCTCGTGAGAGACGAATGTCCGTTGCTGTTGTCTCGGCTCGATTTCAAATACGAGAAGCTGTATGGTCTCGAAATAAAGAGCAGGGGCAAGAGATGTACCAGGAACAACGTGGTTAAGAATGTGGCGTTCTAGCTGGAAGCGACATGGATCAACAGTATATTGCCGTTCAAAAAATGAGGCTTGATCAGCGACAGATCTCTGTGACACATGACTGTCCCGATCATCGTTTTGTGCGACAATGCCCCAATTCCAGTGGTTGAACACGACCAGGATGTGGAGCGAGCTCCGCTGGGCGTTTCGAGGATTCCTCAGCCAGCCCACAATATTAGGAATATGGACTCTGAACCCAGAACAACATCGGGTGAGAGTGTGATGCGGACGGAGGACAGTGATATGGGTGATTCCTCGGGATGTTGTACCCGTCGCGCTCCCATGCAAGTCGCGGGAAACACAGCATTCATATGTGCAGATTTGGACAACATATTCGTGTCAAGTTAAGGCGCTGGCACTTGCCGCAAGACCCACGAATTCGGCGCAGATCTGGTCGGAGGTACTTCCAGCTCTGGAGATGACATATCGTATGACCAACGACCATGAGAAGGTGTAGTAGGGATAGGTGTTGTTGGGAAGGTTCCTTGTCGAGGCCGATGGAAAGGAACACAGCGGCGGCCTACCAACAGCAGCTGAGCGGGTGTGGTGGTCCTTCAGGCGTGCCGGCTCCCTGCGGTTGTACGCTCGACTGTGACCACACCGTCAGCGGCAATCCCAGTCGTCGCTTGGAGAGCATCAGTGTTGTCAAGACATACTGGTCGGCATGCCGGCCAGTGCTTGGAAGGTGTCGCATCAGCCGGGCCGTAGATCCCAGAACTGACTTTGTTAGCCTCAAAGTCAAATTGATCAACTGGGAGCCAGCTAACCCAAGGCGTAAAGCGCGCTGCTCTCGTCGATTCAGTCGCCTGGGCCCCTAACCTCCTCACCAGCGCTGCGGTGCCAGCATGAGAGCGCATCCGATGACCCTCTCGTCGCCCAGGGACCCGTCAAGCCGTCGACCCAAGGGAGACGTTGGCCGCGGCGATGGTAGTGGTGGGTCACACCCATCAATCCAACGCCCTCTCAGGTACTTGGTTCTCAGGCCGCCGTGCGTGCTTCGCCGGTGCCTCTCTCTCTCTGCGCTCTCCATCCTTATTTCGTATCGAGGAGTGCCTCGCTTGTCTCGCTACCTATCACGCATATATATCTATGTGATACGTCGTCTCGTATGGTCCTTGACTCGTACCCTCCCCCATCCCCAGTCTTCTTCTCCTCCTTCCTCCTCCTTCTCCTCGTCCACATCGCCACAAGCGTTTCTCTTGCTCATATCCATCAGTCAACATGTCTCCTTCAATGCTCATCCCAGAAGAAGATGTCGTCCTCCAAACGATCGATGACTTGGAAGCCGTCAAGGTCACCGTTGTCAATGAGAATCATCATCACCAAAAAGAAACATCGTTCGTCTTGCATCGATCGTTGCACGCAGATCCAGCATATGTCATCGCGGCTCACGGCAACTTCCTACATCTCAGCAATGGCCAAAGCATTCTAGACGCAACCGGAGGCGCTGCTGTAGCATGCCTTGGACACGGAGACGCTCGGTAAGGTTGACAGATTGCCACCAAGAACGAATTGATCTGACGACTGGGTGATCAGCGTCCAAAGCGCTTTGATAGAACAGATGAGCGAGGTTTCATATTGTCACTCCTTCTTCTACGCAACACATGCAGCGGAAGATCTGGCCAAACTATTGATCGACAGCACCCACGGTGAAATGTCACGGGCCTTCTTCGTTAGCAGTGGCAGCGAGGCCGTGGAAGCTGCGCTCAAACTTGCACGACAGTATCACCTGGAAAAGCCAAATCCCGAGCCGTCACGTACGCACTTCGTCTCCCGACAGCAGAGCTACCATGGCACCACGCTCGGTGCATTGGCTGCTGGCGGCCATGTGGCTCGTCGGGCCATCTTCGAGCCTATCCTCAGCATCAACACTAGCCGAGTGAGCCCCTGTTATGCGTACAGGGGCCTGATCGATGATGACGTCCTGGACAGCGAGCCCGTCTATGTGAGTCGACTGGAAGCGGAGCTGGAGGACGAGTTTGTGAGATTAGGTCCAAAAAATGTTGCTGCTTTCATCGCTGAGCCGGTCGTTGGTGAGTCGGCAGTATCGATCGTCACGAGAGTCGATCCACTTTCATCACTCATATGCTTACGAGTCATGAAGGTGCCGCATTAGGCTGTGTGCCACCATCTCCTGGATACTTCAAAGCTGTGCGGCGAGTCTGCAACAAATATGGCGTCCTCCTCATCCTCGACGAAGTCATGTCAGGCGCAGGTCGAATCGGACCTGAACCATCGCAACGTTATCCTTCCCCGCTACATGCCTGGCAGGATCCACTAATTGGAGTCGTAAGTTGAGAGACATGAACGAATCTCGATCCACGAGAATGACATAAAAGACTCACCAAAGAATTCCCAGGTGCCAGACATCATGACCATGGGCAAAGGCCTCGGTGGAGGCTACATGCCCGTCGCCGCCATGCTGGCCAACCGAAAAGTCGTAGACGTGCTCCGTCTCGGCACCGGCGCCTTCAGCCACGGTCAGACCTACCAAGGCCATCCCATGGCCTGCAAAGCCGCTCTCCAAGTCCAGCGCATCATCCAGCAGGACAACCTGGTCGCCAACGTGCGCGAACAGGGCAAGCTGCTCGGTCGTCTCCTCAAGGAAAGGCTAGGCGGACATGCCCACACAGGTGACATTCGCGGCAAAGGTCTATTCTGGGGCGTCGAATTCGTCCGAGATAAAACTACCAAGCAACCCTTCGAGCCCGAATTGGGAATCGCCAATGGAATCCACGAGCTCGGTACGTCTCCCCTTCCCTCCCTTTCCTCCTCCCGTTCTCAAAGCCAATTGAGAAGAGAAGAGAAGAGAATGAAGACATCCTCTGACCGTTCGCAGGCATGCAAGAACCCTACAACATCAGCCTCTACCCAGGCACCGGCAGCGTCGACGGCCGTCGCGGCGACCACATCATCCTCGCGCCCGCTTACAACATCACAGCCGACGAGATCGAGCAGATCGTCGACACCGTCGCCGCCGTGGTGCAGCAGTACTTCCTCCAACAGGACGCCTATGACTTGCTCGTGATGGCCAAGATGGCTTCCGCTGGCGCCAAGGACACGATGTCGCAGCTCACCACCACCACCACCACCACCACCAACAAGAACAGCAGACGATGAGAGCTGACACAGGATCACATGTGCTTACCACCTGATCAGATCTCATGTCATCATAGATCTCACCATTGCATTGGAACTTGCACATGTCGCCAGCAAAGTCGCGCGGAAACTTCCTTTTTGGGGGGAAAAAATCCGGGCATCCGATTTCGCACCATTGACCATCATCTCACCTCTCACATCCTTTTTTAGCAATTTGGAACCATGGAGATCTATCGCACACATTGGGTGTTTTGGGGCATTCGGCATATTACAGGATATAGATTGACATGCATCAGATAACGTAGCGTGACGAATCAGGTAGAGGTTGATTTTTTGAGGTGGAACTTCCGGCCAATGATACGATATTATATGTATGAGAGAGAGAAGGAGAGGGAGAGGAGTGGAGATGAAATGAATAATGATCAGATGAGCTCTTTGGCACTCTTGTCCGTCTTTCATCAAAACCTGCAGCTTTTGCAAGTACAAAGTGAGGCTACCTTCTAGTTACGTGACTAGACGAACGTTACAGATAGACGAATGCTTCCTTCCCTGCACAAGCCTCCTACAGTAACTCCCCCTCTCGCATATGCGGCAGGGCCCGATATGCGGAGACAGATAACACCGACTACACGAACCAGCATCTTGACACTAGCTACATAGGTAAGTGCCGTCCACGTCACTGCATGCATGACACTCTGCCGTTGCATCTGCACGATCAGTTTGATGCATGCTGTAGCTCAAAGTCTCATTGCATGTGACGAATGTGACATGTCGTTTTGATTTTCTCTTCACTAGCCACCATGGAGACACGTGGCAGAGGTGGCCTCGGCAGTTGCTGGGAGGCCACAGGGAGGTGCATGACGAGGCGAGAGCAAGAGCGAATGAGCGAAGAGAAATGGTCGCCGGTCCGCTGTCATTGGGCTGGAGGTTACAAGCGTATCGACGGACTTGTACGGTGACAAGGAGCAAGGATGGTCGTTGTGCCGTAGACATACGTCCCGAAAGTCTGGTGACCATTTACTTGGCAGGAAGTGCCGGAATTGTGAAGAAGAGAGACCGTCGTACGAGCTGTGGCGGTCGCATCACTTCTTTTTCTTGTCTTTGACTTTCTTCGGTGGCTGTTGCTGTTGACCAATGTCTCCGCCACCTAGACCGCCCGGCAGAGCACCGCCCATTTGTTCCATCTAATGCGTCACATCATTAGCATCACCGACAGGGAATAGCTTGAAGAACGGCCAGTCTGCCTCGGGCATTCGACCGACAGGGGAGTACGTACCATGCCTTTGAACATGTCGTCTGAGACGCCGCCTCCCGATAGAGCAGGAGAATGGGGTGGTAGGATGCTTCCCATCTTCTGGCCCCGTGGGATGTCTGGTTTGAAGCTCTTCGGCATGGGTAGGCCTTGGATCTGCAGCTTCTTTGGAGTGTCCTCCGTCGTGGGATGCGACTTGAGGTATTCGGATATCATCTTGTACAGATGGTGCTCTGCCGCGGCAGTCAGTTGACTCTGTGCTCGTTTTCGTATGTATCCTTGTCCATCTTCATCATGCAGCATCGCATAATCTCCGCATCTGTTCTCTTCGTACGAACAAACTGGAGATCCGACTTACTGTTCTGGATCTTGGAACTGATTGCCTTTCCATCCTGCTTGACCAATACCTTGACCCGACCCGGATTTGCCCAGTCCTTCGGATGAGTCTTCATCGGCTCCAGGACAAGCTGCAAAGGAATCCCTTTGCTCTGCCCAATATGAGCAAGTCCCTCGATGATCTCGCGGGCCATAGGATTGGCAACTGCATCTTCCCTCGGCACTCTGCGGCCTTGCTCCCTCGATCGTGTGCTGTCAAAATAGACCGGGTAGATGCACTGGAAGTGCTTGCTTTTCTCCTGCTGCTCCTGTTGGTACCGCTCCCTCTCCTTATCGCTCATTCTCATCTGCGGCACACTCGTGCTGCCCGCGCTGGGGTGTTGTTGTTGCTGCTGCTGGCCTTGCAGTAGCGCTTGCATCATGCCCGTCGTCGACTGTGGACCCGTCGACTGAGGGCCGAGCGATCCTTGTGGCCGCGCAAAATCGAAGGCGTCAAGGTCCATCTCTTCAGGATCATCCGCCATGTCATCGTCGTCGACCTCCTCAATGCGTGGGTTTGCCATGCTGGACGCGCGGGCGCGGCTTGTGCGGAGGTGCGGCGGCTATATCGCGTATGTGGAATGGGTAGGTGTTTCAGCTTGCAATGTTCAAATGATAGTATGAGAAGGAGTAGGGGGAGGCAGTTGATTGGAACCAAGATCTCAGGACATTCATCAGTCTGAATAGACAGGAAGTTGGCCCCACATTTCTAGTTTGGCGGGGGCCGTGCCAAGCAAGCATCATATGGATACAGCATGATGAGGGCGAGTCACGGACGGCATTAGCCACCTGCCTGTTTGCAGAATTGGCAGCCATCTGCCGGCATGGCTCATCCTGACACGCACGCCATATCCAGCACAACATCATCTCGTAGCCATTTCGATCCTCGAGGTTCTCCCAGGATCAATGTTCTAGGTGCTAATGCCAATCAATACCTGCTTCAAATATTGATTAAGTGCTCTGGTCAGCAGTCTCTTTTCGAAATGGACGAAAGGGTGAAACGCTTCACTATGCAAACCCAGCCGGGCAGCCGCCACAGCTGGTACCTCATGTCATACCAAGATCGTTCCATCGTCAATTCCCTTACTGCCTGTTGCAGAGAGGGGAGGAGCAGATGAGGTGGTTTGAACACAAGCCCTCGCAGCAAACGCCTCTGATGCTCACTGCCCAGGAAACCCCATCCGGCCGCATGCAATGCAAGATACCATTTCTACGCTTCCAAAGCCTTGTAGGCGGTTGCCTCAGATCACTCAAAATTCCAGTAGCCGATCCTCATCGCTGTCCTCTTCCTCTCGACTCGCCACTCGAATGCCTGCCTGCACGCACCTTCGCTGCATCTCTCATGTTGATCCTCATGTCAGAGCGTGCCAGAGACGTCTATGGATACTGCTGCCTCGTACTATCGACGCCGAGTCTCCGAATGCTGTGATGCCTGTCGTTCCCGCTCGACTCGGATGCGCGCTGCCTCTGTTCCATCGTCTTCCACCAGCTCATCGAACCATGGATGCTTCAGGGCTTCGTGAGCTGTAATCCGCTTCTTGGGATCGTACACGAAGATCTTGCGCAGCAAATCCAGGAAAAGCTTGTTGAACTGTGTCGTTTGTGGGATGATCTCTTCAAGCCGTTTCATCCCTCGCACGAATTTCCTAGATTGGCGAGGTGTGTCCGGCATGGGATATTGTAAATGCCCATTTTTGAAAAATCGCGCGGCAGAGTTCCGGTCATGGCGCTTTGAGATCTTATTGACTTCACGGATGAGGGCACGGTCAATGCTGTTGCCCGTAACAGCCTGAAACACGACCAATTAGTAACCTGCAATACGAAGTGGGAGCATCTCGAACTCTTTGCATACCTCCATCATGCCGAGATGCTCGCAGCAGTCATGAGTCTGGAAGAGAGCATCGCCTGTCCAGCACTCGACAAGAATGCAGCCAAGCGACCACAAATCGATCGGGTGAGACCAGCCTGCAAGGTAATTAGCTTTGTCACACGCCCTCGAATGAGTGGACTTACCAATGCCAAGGATGATCTCAGGCGCCCGATAATGGCGCGTGCTCACAACTGAGCTGTGATACTCGTCGTCAAATGTTGCGCTTCCAAAGTCGATGAGATTGATCTGGGGCGTAAGGAGGACACGTCTGAACTTAGCAGACCTCGAGGTCAGTGCACTCGAGGACGGTATGTTGCGGTTGTATGTGAAGGTCTGATAGTTGTGGTTGAGCAAGAGGATGTTTTCCGGCTTGAGGTCCGTGTGGATGAGATTCAGGTCGTGGAGGAAGGCAATGGATCCAAGCAGCTGACGTGCAAAGGCCTGGATGTGGGATCCTGGAAATGGTACAAAGCCGCCACCCTTCAAGAAGTCGAACACGGAGAGCCCTAGCAGTGGAGTGACGATGCAGATGTGGCCTCGCCAATCGAAGCAGTCCCGGAGCTGAATGCACCGATTGCGATTGTGCTCATCGGCAGCCCGGAGGGTCTGGAGAACACGTAGTTCTATGCGGCTGGCATCACGGTACTGGACCAGGTCAGTATACTGACGATCATTCACTTCAGGACACTCATACTTTGGGCACTGCTCGGATGATCTTGACTGCTACCTCCTTTCGTGAGCGTATATCGATCGCACGCACAACTTTGCCGAAAGTTCCCTGTCCAAGTAGAGAGACCAGATTATACCGCTCACCCAAGCGGCTGTTCTCTTGAACAATGTAGTGTCCGTCCTCGTCATCGATCTTTTCAGTAGGTTTTTGACGCTGTACTTTTTGTTAGTGAACCTCTGTCCAGGACCGTCATCGAGCACGTACCTCATGTATAGCCGGGACGACCACCTCCTTCTGCTTCTTGTATTGCTTGGGAGGTGGCACATATTCACCATACTCAGCCAGGTATCCTTTTGGTCCCGGACGCTCGATATCCTGCCTGGTCTTTTGATCCATAGTCCTTGCACTGGTGCGCTTGCGCTTCTGGCCAGTCTGCGCAGGCTCTACTCTGCTGCCAGTGCTAGTCTGTGACCCAAGTGAGGTGGGAGCTGTGGTGTTTTGCAAGCTCTCGGTCGATGTACCATTCGAATGTGAGTATGGCGTGTTCGTGGTACTGTATGCAGGAGCTTCGCCATTTCCACTAGTGACACGCCTCTTCTTATCAACATGCTGACTGCGACCTGAGTCGTTCGTGGGTGGTGGGTTGATCCGTTGAACAGTTGCTGGCGGCACGGGGCTGTCATCGTCGTGAATCAATATGATCTCAGTCGGTGGTTTATCGCCGTAGAACTTGGCCCAATCGACGGGCGACTTATGATTCCGCCGTCTCCCTCTCTCCGGCTCGTCAGAGTACCCGCTGCCATTGACGTGCTGAGTATACGACAGCATCTCAGTACCACCGGTTGCCGAGGCACGTGATACAGATGCAGAGTGTGATTGTTGAAGTGGTGGGAGCTGTCTCTGAGACTGTTGGTAATTCGAACGGGTGTCTGCGTGCCGTGAGTCGTCCTGGGCGGGAGCTTGTTGGGCGTAGCCGTGTGGGTACGTGTATTCACCTCCTCGTGACTGGCTGTGTGAGGGTGCGTATCCACTGCTGCTCATACCACTCTCAGGCCTCGGTGGGGGCGGTGGGTGTTGTGGGCGATTGGAGGGATTGCTCGAGGGACGGGTGGGAATGTTGTTGTGATAGCCGTTGCTCAGGTTGCTGGAGGGCCTCGGAGGCGGAGGACCCAGCGGAGGCAGGAAGCGGCCTTGTGGTGAGGGTAGATGCCGCGCTTCGTAGTTCAGATGCGGCGGCAGCGTCTGCGTAAGGGTCTGCGGAGTTGACATGACTGTGTGTGGGAATCAGCGGGACATGGAGCAGATTGGTGGACCGTCGACGTTCGAGCGGCGGAGCGGAAGAAAATAGGTGAGTGGTGTCAGTGGTGTCGGATGATGTCGTCGGCCTGCGATTTCCAAGCAGCACTACGGCTGGGCGAGCCTGCTGGGGCGGCGGACGAGAGTTGGCCGTGCAAGCAGCGGACAGCGCCAATTCGCGGTGCTGGAAGAGTCCCGGTGTTGCTGTGAGTGCTGTGGGTGCGTGGAAGACGAAATGCCTGAGCAAGGATGGTGGGTGGGCGATACCTTGACAACGCCTGGATCAGCAACAGCAGTGTGTGAACTAGCCGCGCTGGGATGGAGAGGAGAGGAGTGGAGTGCGGAGTGTCGACGAGGTGTTTGGGCTCGCAGTGAGGAGATGCTATGGGAGCATACTGTGGACAGTAGAGACAATGCTGCTGGAAGATTGTTGTGAAGAGATGAGCAGTGTATGCCTGGTCGCCGCTGTGAGGTTGTGCCCTTGGGTGAGTGATGCTCGGTGCCAGTGCGTGCTCGTGCTTGGTTCTTCCGAGTCCGCTAGTGTGAGGACGTCTCGTCACGATACCGTAGATACCCTACCTACCTAACTACCAAGTTAGAACCAAGAGAAAGCAACATCACCACCTCAGCGCACGCTACACATTCACTGACACGTGCCACAGATACTACATTTATTACTCCATGAAATGCCTTCATGAGAATAAGCTACACATTTGCGGCACTGCTTACATGTTTTCATGGGTGAAGGAGGGAGAGAGTTCGCGTGGGGCGTTCGCATGCGGCGCCTGCAGCTACTAGGAGGTAGTATTGTCGCCACTGCTGGAGAAACCTCCCACCTGATCACCATGCCTTCACCGCTTGACATAGATATTGCGGTACCTCATATACTCTACTGCATCGTCGTTTTCTGCTGTTGACGTCGTCCATAATGATGATCAGATCCTCGTTTGACTTCTCTATATCTGCATGGCAGTCCGGCCCGTCACACACCTGAAATTCCACATCTATGTAGCGTCCCCTGGTGTTCGACATATAGTCAGTCCCCAAAGACCGTACAGTAATCACAGACTGTACTTATCAGCTGTGCTATCATGCCCGAGACGACAGCATGATATCTCGGATGTTTCCTTATTTTGTTCCAGTTCTCTGATGTGCTACTTTTCACCATTCTATCCCAATTCCCCCTTGATTCCTTCTTTCCTTTTGTCTCAATAATGCTCCCTGCTGCCACTACCCAAGCATTTGTATGGAGGGTATGTACATCAGATCGGATTGCTGTCTTCAGGTCTAGCATCTCCCCACAACTGCGTGTCTGTACCCCACCATATGCTGTTCTTCGATCAACGCCTCGCCGGGTTCGAAGCTTTGCTGATTTCCGCCCAAGCTGATTCAAAGCCTCTTTTAACCTCCTTGTACGACACGATGAAAATGTTTTGTTCGTCACGACTGATGAGCTGCACCTTCTCGTCGATTCCAGCATCGAGTTTATTGAGACAGGTCATTATGTGCCCGAGGTCAAGCACTGGCCGGCCTTCGTGGTCGACCTGGTGGAAGACATAGTCGCGGAAGAGCTTTAGGTAGTATCTCTCGCCTGTCTCAGACCATGACGATGATGGCTGGTTGAGCAGAGCTGGATTACTGGTAGCATTGGGTGTACTCCCGGTATCTGGTCGTTCCAAAATGACGTTTAATTTGGCCAGTAGTCGCACCAAGCGGCCGTTTTCGAGCTCGCGCATGAGCACGGAAGTGGACTCATCTTCAGAGTGTAGCGTGCTGTCCAAGGCAGATATCACCTTGTCTGCGATGTTGTTGAGGAAGGTGTGTATGTTGTATTCTGTGCTCGACGCCAATGTTGGTGCTTCATTTTGTTGCGTGGTCTCCTGTGCCGGTGGAGTCACTAGCCAGGCAATGCAACTGCGCAATCGCTCGCTGTACGATCGACCTACAAGAGCCAACGCTTTCGCTAGATTTTCGTGCGCGATTTGATTCCGGGCCGCAACGCCCAGGACAAGGCGTCCCAGCGCCTGCAAGTCGGCCCGCTGGAGCTCATGAACCGGCTTCCGCTGTTCATAGTTGAGCACGTCGAAGATGCCGCATCCATTCACACGAAGACGATTCTTCGACGTGACCAGAACTTTGGAGGGCATCACAGTTTGCGCGGCCATGCCTCCTTCATGTATCGCCTTGAGTGCGCTCGCAATTTGCACAATGTAGCCCCAAAGCTCGTTCTCCGGTGTGATCTGGCCGCCGGACCTGTGTACGTTCCTGCCGAGAGCAAAGTGTTTCTCTGCCAATGTCTTGGATAGTGGGTGATAGTCGGTCACAATGATCAGCGAGCTGTCCCCAAACCAACGTCCAGTGAAGGCATCATGAATCTGAACCATGCTAGCATTATTGATGCGCTTCCACGCGTTGATCGTCTTGATGGCAGCCTCGCTCGTCAAACGATATCCCTCTATGCGTCGTAAGATATAGGTATGGCCATCTCTGCTGGACGTGGCTTTGTAGACCCAGGTCGGATACCCAAATGTCGGCTGGCTTTTGGATGTATTCGTGTCAATTGCAACAAGAGAATGAAAGTACTCCACGCTATGCGGAAGTGTGCTGTTAGCAAAAGTCTGCAGCGCAGCTTCTGATTTCCTTTGCAGATCTTCGCGAAGGTCGTCGGGGATGAAGAAATCTGTTGTGCTTCGCTGGAATGCCATCAGATTATCTCGTCTGGGTCCGATGGAGGAGTAAAGATGGTAATTGAGCGGGTGCTTGAAACTTGTAGCATCCTGGAAAAAGTGCTGATTCGCCACCGAAGTTGCTTGCTGCGCATACGAGTTTATTTGTGCTTGAGCTGCGTCAAGCCCCGTCATGCCCTGCTGAGACAAAAAGGGATCGCCAAAAGTGCTCAGTTGTTGTAGCTGAGGCTGTGTTGCGTCCATCTAGTCAATATCAGCAGAGTTTGGCCTGCGACGCTGGCTGACTACTGACTTGAGGCGAAGACAGAAACGACCCTCCTGGAACGAATTCCTGATACTGTTGGTGTGCCGCCTGCAATGCATGTTGTGGGAAAAACTCTATGGATGGCTCTTTCGAATGAGAATTTGTTGCTGGTGTTACAGTGCCTGCCATCGTCAATGGGTGTTGTATCAAGGGTGCGGAGGTCAGCTTGCCTGAGCCGCGTGGAGTGAAAGCCGCCGCAGTGACTGCCTTTGGCGATATGCCAAGCCTAGCAGGTTGCGCATGTCCAGTCTTGGGCGTAAATGCGGGCGATTCGACGTTCAGGGATCTCTTTGCACTGTCTTGGCTCAACATGCTGTCCACGGCATAGTTCATGACAGGTACCGCTGGTGCGCCGTTGAAACCACCGGATGTCATGGAGGCGAAGTCGTGGTTGTAGCCGCAAGTGCCTGTGATAAGGAGTTCAGATGCGCACAATGCACCATTAATGCAAGACGGGATCACGGACCTTCTTGGAACTTCCTACATTGTGGACCATTCCTACATAATACTGTGCCCATCGGAGGCCGATTTTCGTAGCGATTTGGCCTCCTGGCATCCCCGGGCGTTCGGAACGGCACAGTGGCCATATCATTACTGCCTCTGATGAGATAAATGCCCGTCTTTGCTTGACTTGGTCTGGATGAGCCCTCGTGCAGATCGGAGTTGAGAACAACGCCACTGTCCCAAGATTTTCTTGGCGATGCTTCCTCTGGAGCGCGCTGATCCAAAAGAGGCTCGTTGGGTGACGAAGTAGTTCGCAACTCAGAACGAAGATGTGCAAACTCTCCAAGCCTGGCAACGGATTTGGTGTCCTCTGCTGATGTGGCGAGTTGCGGGGCTGAAATTCCAGAGAGTCTACTAGACCTGTCCGCAGCGTATACGATGCTTGAAGAGTCTCCTGTCCCAGTAGATTTGTGATAGGTTTTCTCGGAATTGGCTTCAGATTGGCTCACTACAAGAGGAGAAGAGCATGCACGCCCGCTCTGAAGACAATGTGTTTTCCTAGCCCCAAGGGAAACAAGTTCGTGCCGCTCGTGAATGTCTTGAAGCTCTGCCGCGGTCAGTGGTAGATCAAGACGCTCGGCTTTGGCTCGTTCTGTTGTCGGCCGTTCTGGATGGAGAGGCGCAGAGTAGGAGGCGAAAGGGTGCGTGAATGACCTTAACTGGTCCCTGTCCAGTCGTATCAGTCTGCCTGCATCATCACCAGTCTCTGCCTCTCTCAAAGAGATCCAGTTCTTTCTCTTCTTTGTTTGCGGGAACATGGCTGAGTACAGCCTGCTGATATGTACTGATGTTCGAGTGTGCTTTCGATGGGCGAAGAGCACCACAACGAAATGTATACACAAGGTCTTTCCATACCTTGAGGAGAAGAACACGGGCAGTCGCGTGCCGTGTGATCACGTAGCAATTACGAAGCGTAAGGCGTCAGCAGGCGGGTGTCGACGTCGAGGGGCCACTGTTCCATCCTGAAATCAAAAGCTCGGCGTCCGGGTCAAATCGGCTGCAATTTGGTAGTCTCAATCTAGAGCAAGTGCGCTCAACTATGAGGACCCAGCCCTCACAGTAGAGAAGCAATACAATGTGACGCGATGCAACGCGGTGGAAATAATAATGGGAAAGACTGCTACTGCAGCAGAGAGACATGCACTTGCTGATGAGACGACGTCCTGGTTTGCGGACCGAACCGTCACCCGTCCAGAGCGGAGCTTGACGCCAGATCACCGGCGCGCCAGTTCACCTACGGTGACAAAGGCATCTCTTGCTCTTGTACATATACAGTGTTGGCTTTCTTCTCCTCCTGATTCAGCCTACCGATCACCTCAGAAGACAAGACTGCAGCCTTGGCCAGTATGGCGTCTTCTATAGACTTGACTGCTCTCAGCGAAGAACAGCAGCTCGCTCTCCAGCAATTCACATCCGTCACTGATCAGGACCTTGAAAGCGCACTACCGCTGCTCCAGAAGTGCCAGTGGAATGCACAGATAGCAATCACAAGATTCTTCGACGGCGATGCAGATACGATAGATCCAGTGGCCGAAGCAGCACGCGCACCTCCACCACAGAATAACCGAAGGACAGAGACGCTCATGGACAGTATATCCTCACAACCCTCATCACGATCGAGACGTACCACTGGCCCACAAGCTGCACCGAGAGTCGTACCTACCCCAGAGAATCAAATCTCGCAGTCGATACCATTCCCCCTCTCAGTAATACTACTTCCCTTCAATCTCACGTACACCATCTTCCAACGGCTCTTCGGCGCGGTCGGCTACCTGTTTCCCTTCCTCCCGCGACTACTGGCTCGCTTCTGGTCAGGACGAGCCTCGCAACCCTCTCGAGATGCGCGGCGGAGACCCTTGGGCCCACGAGATACGGCCGCGCGGTTCATAAGAGAGTTTGAAGAGGAGTATGGCATTACATCTGGAACACTTCCATTTCACGAAGGAGGCTACGCACAAGCGTTTGATATTGCTAAGCGCGACCTCAAATTTCTTCTCGTGGTTCTGCTCTCTCCTGAGCACGATGACACCTCGCTGTTCGTGCGAGAGACGCTACTCGCTCCAGAGTTCACTACTTTCTTAAACAATCCCAGCAACAATATTGTGCTGTGGGCAGGTACAGTGCAAGATGCCGAAGCATATCAAGTCAGTACCGCGCTCAGCGTCACTCGCTTTCCTTATGTTTCGTTGATTGTCCATACGCCCTCTGTCTCCTCGACTGCCATGTCCAAGGTATTGACCTCGTCGGGACCAATCGCGGCACAAGACCTTATCTCCAAGCTTCAGGCAGCTATGCAGACTCAGAATGCGGAACTGGCGAGAGTGCGGAGTCAACGGCAGGAGCAGCAAGCTACGAGGAATCTACGGCAAGAGCAAGAGAGTGCATATGAGCGATCACTGGCGCAAGACAGGGAAAAGGCCCGGCGAAGGAAAGAGGAGGAGGCAGCCAAAGAGAAGGCCGAGCGTGAAGAACGAGAGCTAGCGGAACGCAAAGCAGATGAGGCTCGAAACATCGCGCAATGGCGGAGATGGAGAGCACAAGGCATACCCGACGAGCCGACCAGCGACGCCGTGCGCATGAGCATTCGCATGCCATCGGGGGAGCGCGTGATACGGGCGTTCAGGCCAGAAGCTGATCTAGAGGAGCTATATGCTTTCGTCGAGTGCTACGATGCACTTCAGGAAGTATCTGAGAAGCAAGTCTCGGAGCCGGCGAACTACGAACATACATACAAATTCCAACTGGTATCGCCGATGCCACGAGAGGTGTACGATATCGAAAAGGGTGGCAGCCTACGGGCGAGAATTGGCAAAAGCGGTAACCTCATAGTCGAAAAAATCCTTGGCGAAGACGATGAGGATGAGGATGACGAGGATAACGAATGATGATTGCGCATTTCGGAGGACATGATCAATTCATAGCGAATCAAGAAAATAATTGATCTGCCATTGGTATGACGATATGTCCCAGTGTTACGAATTCTCGTGATCATCACCTCGTCCTTCTTCGCTCTTTACAGACTCTCTGTTGCCAGCTTGGCTGACTGCTTGAATGCATGCCGCTCACTCTGAACAGTGTAGACTACGTTATATGCTGCGATCGACTAGCCCCTCTGATGAACGTCGACTTCGAGCTTAGGTCTCGTGCAAGGTCCAGACGTGATCTCTCGAAGCTGAATCCGACATGACAGGCTAGCCGGTGCTTTTAGACTTCACATGCAGTCTTGTCCACTGCTAGTACTCAGAAGTACAGCGCCAAGCTAGAAGACACGTCTGCAAAGTAGATCCATTCAGGAGCCTTCCCATGAATACACCACCAGTCGCTTCCCGTGACTCGTATCATACATAAAAGTCGACCCATTACTTTTCCCCCTCAAGCCCGTTCTCGTACCGTGATACTCATACAAACTGTACGAAACTCAACACTGCTCGCCAGTCTTCCTACAAATCTCGGACATCTGGCTGAGCCATCAGACCCATGCCTTTATTGATCTGTCCGGAAATCCTGCCCGTTCCTCCCGGCAGCAGTCCATCATACTCAGCTTCGTCTGCTTTGTCTCTATCCTCCCAGCCTTCCCTCAAGCCCCACGCAAAGAGCATGGCGTACAATTCTCGCTGCGGGATGTGTTGCACGATACGTGCCATGAAGCGGTCAGATGTGGTCATCATCGCGGATGATAGTGCCAGGTGACGGCTGCGGAACCAAAAAGAAAGGTGATGATCAAAGTCGGCCTCGATTGCGAACTGGTCAAACGTCGTGTTGTTACCGAGCTTAGCATAACCGCACGACTTAATTTCCAGGGTGTGGAGGCTCGTGGTGGGACGCTCTGGCAGTTGCTCTTCCCAAGGTGCTGGCTGTGGGAGATAATCACTAAAGATGGCACCAGGGGATATCTGGTTGATAATTTCAGGCCATGAACCTTCGCGGTGATTCACCGTCCAATGGGAAGGGGCCTGTGGTGCTGGTTGACTAGGAGGAAGGATGTTGTTGTTGAGCTGTCCTGCTGCCGGAACCATAGCTTGAGCTGGAGGCATCACTAGTGGCGCAAAGCCCGGGGGTCCTCCTTGGAATGCTGCAGCACCAGCTTGGTTCATCGTGAATTGTTGTAGCCAGTGCGGCGTTGGTGGCACTGGAATTCCAGCTGGAGCGACAATCTGCTGAGCATTGAAGCCATTGACAAATGGAATCGGCGGCGCCCAGCCTCCGGGCCCAGCTTGGGGATCGACCCAGCCAGGAAAGTTCATCTGGTTTTGTTGGTTCAGCTGTAGTGGAGCTTGCGGATTCTGATGATTGTTTGGAATGGCAAGTTGTTGTGCCCCAACAGGTGGGACTGCTCCAGGATGCAGTGCAGCCACGGCCTGAGCAATTTGCTGCTGCTGACCGCCCGCAGGAAAGCGTGGATGTGCTGTAAGAGAAACAGAGTCAAGCGTGAGTTTCTTTAATTGCATATTCGCGTGAGACTGAACCAAGTGCACAAGTGTAGGAGGTGTGATCCAGCAGTTGGTTAATGTTAGATGCTCTACGAAGCTGAAGAGCGATCCCGGTGTGGCAGCTCCAGCAGTACTGTGCTCCAATTGCGTTATTGGTGCTGGCAAGATATTTGAATTTCTTGCAAACATCCCTTCGGCGTGCTCGCCTCCTGCTGCCCAGCCAATGTTCAAGGTCGTGATCGACCGACGTAGGTAGAACCGATCTCTTGTGATGAATGTGTTGAATTCATTGACTGCTTCCGAGGGGTTTTGATTGCTAGTCTCAGCGAACCCGGCATTATCTTTCTCAACGGTACGCCAGTCTGGCTTCACAAGGAGAGTGACGTTGGTAAGACCGGGCAAAGCATTCCAGAATGGCTCATTGGCTAATAACGGAAGGAAGCCACTCGAGAGCTTGGCGACGTTCAGAGTCTTCACACTCCCGAACACCATCGGATTGTCAATGACTGCCAGCATGTAGCATTCAAGAAACGCTCGCTGAGCCCATTCTGTCTCTAGAAGCCACTCTTTTTGCTCCTTCCTCAGATCAGAAGGCACGAGAGCAGACTTGTCGAAGAGCCAAGAGCTGTTTGGTTCACAGGTAGTGTATAGAACTCCAAAAGGACTGGCATTTGGGTCTTCGGGGCCTACCATCGATCGAAGGGCTGAGACGGAAGGCCATCGTCGTGAGTCAGCGAATCGAGTGTGTTGTAGACCCTGCAACTCAGTGGGAGACTTGTTGAGGCTTCTAGATGCAAGTAAGATCTCCTTCGGATTGGTCAACACGCCAAGGCCGCTTTGACAGGATTGGACAGCATTCCAGAAATCTTGTGCTTCTTGCTGTTGCCGGTCAGGAATACATCGCGAATTTCCAAAAACCGAGCAAGGCCGTTCGAAGATCTGAGCCCGAATGGATTTGTCAGGCCCATTCAACCATCCTAAGCCACTATCCAAAGAGAGTCCAAGATCACGGACGTTCTGAAGGTTCGAGAAGGCGGCCTTCATGCGCAAAGTGTCATCTGCTGTGCGCTCGAGGCCTGCCAGGTTGGAGAATCGAGTGTATTGCTGTGTTGGCCAGTCATAAGATCCGTAGTAAGATTCAACGTGGTCCAGCTCTTTCTTGATTGGAGGGTGGGAGAGTTGTCCTTCTGCAACCTCGAAGCTCATGCCAAACCGCTTGATATGCGGACCGAAGCCTTTGAAGACACGTAGGCCGTGTCCCTTATACACCTTGCCCTCTGCATCATCCTTGGCATTCTGCCACTGCAGCCTGTTTCGCAAGTCTGGGACGAGGTCAGGCGTATCCCGTACACGCGCTTTGCCCCTGCCTGCGGTTCCTGGGATTGCTCTCGAGAATGACCTGGCGTCCTCATCAATCATGTCATAGAGTTCGGTGTTGAACGGCACGACTGATGTATTGAATAGAGCGCGCGAGACTTTCTCCTCGAATTCCTTGGTGACGAGCCGCATGGACTTTACATCATCGCGAGACAGGTGGTCAATTATGAGCTCGAAAATCTCGACAGGAAGCTCATGAGGTGGCCACTGAGCGCTACTTGCCGCAGAGTTCAACATCGCGTTGTCAATTTGCTGCTGTACGCTCGGGAGCACGGTGAGGTTTGTCTCTCTACTAACAAAATCTCGTCGTCCGTAGCTTGGAGAAGGACAGAGTGGAAGGTAATGCAGACGCGAGCAAGTATCACCATCAGCAGACGCAGGTCGATCGTAAGCGAATAGCAAGGCAGATTTACTCTGAGTACATGTAGCAACTGGTGCCACTCGCACTTTATCACCAGTGCGCTGTCGCATGACGGTAAGTGCTTCATGCAGACGGTCGCGATGCTGTGCAGGTCGAGTCTGATCTTGACGAAGGGCGCGCAAATCATGCATCTCGAGCTCGAAGATACCTGAGCTGTTGTCATCATCATCGGCATCGGGAATGCCTTGCATGCCTTCGAGCACATTGTGCATGCCAGAGCTGGATCCGGCCTTGCAGCCGTCTGCGCCGAAGAGGTCCTCCGAACTGATGCTCGGCTGATCACGAGGGACGCTGCTCATGCGCAAGGCCGGCAGGGTCGACTTTCCCGACCGCGTGGATGAAGACGCTTTCCTCTTAGGAGGCATTTTGGCAGAAGGTACGAACTCGGCGGCCAGTGGATTGAAAGTGGGAGGACTTCTACAGTCTGTAGACGAGGAGGCTGAAGTGACGTGACCTCCAAGGCGTGTGATTCGATGCAGTAAGCGTCGCCGCCGGGGGGTCGTAGAAGAATCCAGATCGTAAGCTTCTTCGTCCTCGGGAAGAGGAGCAAGTGGTGGTCGGGCTGAATCGTCTTCCATGTCTGATGTACTGATCGAAGGTTGGCGTGTTTGCTGCAGTCAACACAAGCTGCAGACGACTGAAATGGAGTTGCCACGAGCCCACTAGCGCTGGTGAAGGAGGAAAGCGTCGGGGTTCATGAAGGACACAGACACAGACGGGGCCGATCATGCACGTGTATGCGGGAATGCGCACACTTGCGGCGACCGAGTGAATGGTTGCACGCGCGCGTGACTTGCGTGAGAGAGGTGCGCTGCTGAGGCGGTAGTCTGAAAGCGGAGAGAGGGTGCATGTAGTAGGTGAGGCTATAACAAGCCGTGACCAGCTTTTTGATACAGCTTATTACTTATTTAAAAGTTCGGATGCCACTTGCTTGACGTTCAAATTTAGCGTCAGCAGGAACGACGGGAGGATGCGTTGTGGGGCAGGATCAGAGCCGATCCGCTAGTGCGCGTCACTGCACGTGCGCTGTCTGCTTTTCGGCTGTACCTTCCGAGCGAGATGCATCATCAACACACATGTATACCACCACATCTCCTACTCGCTCTCTACAGCAGCCAGCTTCATGTCGATCGACAACTCAAACCCCACATACCATCGGCTGTCCAATGCTGAATCGTGATGCAGGCACTTTTGCCCGAAAGTCCTAAGGACGAAGCTCACACTTGCATACCAGCCATCGTGATAATCACAACCGCCAGCGTAACGTCAAATACTGATTGGAGTCGGATAGTGCAATACTCCGCCCGGATTCCAGCGGATGCGGAACAGCAATGGCGATTTTCTTGAATATACGCTGCGGTATTGGTAGTCATTTCAAGCATCAGGGTATCACCGCCAACGTTGATCTATGTGGCAGTTGGGGAGCCATTGGAATATAGAGGACACACGACCAGTGACTAGGGATGTGTTCGAGATATGTGCATGTAGCGACAATCCACGCGGCGTTTGAAGCCGGCGTACAGGGTGGCAGTATAAGAGTTGCAGGTTTACTTTGGCCAATGCATTCTCAACAGAACCCCGTCCCCAAAACGTGTCACCAACATTTCAATACATTGGCTAAAACAGATCGTGAATTTTTAAAGTGCCACTTAGTAGAACGAGAGCGTTCGACAAAGCATAAGCTCAGGATGCTAGAAACAAGGACTATTGTTGAGATTGCCGACGACAGTGCACAGCAATTCCACGCAGGGTATTCCATCAACGCCTTTGCAATACGCTCTCTGTGAGAGACAGTGCATCCCAAGGGTATCATCCATCCGTCCATAACGCCGTGCAGAGGAAGCCTCGAGAATTCAAAGGCTGTAAATGTTTGTATGGTGCTGCCTAGCTGCCTAGCTGCCTCGCACCCGCCTGCCCCTACCCAAGTCGTCCTCCTCTGGCAGAACTATCTCTTTGATTAGATGGGGACTTACCTGTGCAAAAGTTGACCAGTCAAGCTAGGCCAGATCGCGCTACGCTTTGTGGTGGCGATATGTGCTGGGAGGTGTAGCGATACCCTGGAATATTAGTGCTGCAGTATTAGTGGTACTCATTGGTGTTTGGTCTGCATGTCGCAAAAGCAGATGAAGTTGTGTGTTCAAGCGGCCAATTCGGCCTCGGGGCAGCGATGTAGTGCACAGAGTGCGGTAGGTGGTCGAAGCGTCTGCTCATGACGATCATCCGGATCGGGACTTCTTAAGATCTGGCTCGTCCAGACCGAGATCGTCTTCATCGGCATGCTCTTCGAATGAGCGTTTGCCAAGAGGAGAGTTTGAAGGCTCTGCTGCGGCTCCAGTTGCATCGTAGTCGTTCTCACCATTATCATCATCGTAACCGATATTATCCTCGGCCTGATACTGCTGGCTGGTGGACGCCTCGCCTGTTTCACCAGTAGTGTTGTTGTTGTTGTCGTCGTCGTCGTGGAACTCATTGGTGTCATCGGCCAAGTCGAGTGCAGTATGGAACTGCTCAGATTCCTCATTGTGGTCAAACTCCTCGTGATTTTGACCTAGGTTGTCAGTCTGGACACCGTCTTCGTCTTCATCCTCGATAAATTCGAGAAGATTCTCGCCACTCTGGTCGTAATTATCTTCAAGATTGGCGAAGAGGTCGTTGCCATCTTCAGCGTCCTTATACTCCTCGTTCAGGATGTCGTCCGACTCGACTGCGAGCGTGTCCTTTTCGTCTTGAGCTTCGGGTTTCCCATCTGTCTCGGCGCTCTTCTGTTCGTCTGCCTCTGCCGTTCTCGTTGTGCCAGCTTGTGCATCAGTGTCATCATCTTCCGCAAGGAACGCCAAGAATTCGTCTTGACTTTCGCCATTGAAGCCCTCTGAAGTGCCGGTCAGGTCGCTGTCGTCATCCCAATCGATGACGTTTGGATCGTACTCACCAGGTTGCTCATTCGCTGCATCTGCGCGAATGGTATCTGAGCTTGCAGTGGACGCCGGTTGCACGGCTTCTTGCGACACATCATGCTCAGCTGCATCAGTCGGATGGAGTTGCTCCACCTTAGAACTCTCTTCGTGATACTCCTCGTCGTCATATTGGGACAGATCGTCCTCCGGGCCAGGATATTCTTCGTGCTGGAAAGCACTGTTGTCTTCGTAGCTCTCCTGAGTGATCTCGGCACCTTCATACTCACGTTCCTCTTCTTGGTCATACTCCTCGTACTGTTCTTGATTTTCCTCTTGCTCATCTCCAAGGTCGAATTCATACTTTGCAGTCTCATCTGTTTGATCACACGTGCGCTGTTGATCGTCTCCGTTGTCATCATTCTCGTCAACATCAACCTCGTCTTGTATAGCCTGCTCTGCGTCTTCATGCTGACTGAAGTGCTCATGATCAGTCGATGGTAAGAAGTGAGAGATGCCTGTGCCCTCGACAGCCGCGCGCTTAAAAGCGTCAAACATGGTTGGGAAAGGCTGAGGATTCAGACTCAGCAAAAGAGGCGGGACTTCGTCAAAGCCATCATTCTGGTGCAATGCAAAGTAGACATCAAGCACGTCATTGAGACTGGTTGACGAAGCCGAGCGTGAGCCTTCGAAAAGCATCATGCCGAGGCGATCAAAGTTCAAGACAAGATCTTGGCCTTCGGGCACAGATCCTTCACCCAGCTTGGCTGACAGTCGCTGTCTACAATTGTGAATCAGGTCTGCTAAGCTGACACTGGCCAGATTGTCATCTTTGAGCAATCCCATAGGTTGGGCACGGGACTTGAAGAGAGGCATTTCATGACCTGCATACTTCAACGTCATTGGATGCAAGCCTGTGTCAGTTGGCGTTGGAGGTCCGTCAGAGACATGGCCAAAATTTGTGTCCAGAGTGCCGGGAAGTTCTGGTGGTTGTTTCGAAGCCACGGCCCCATCTTCGGCAGCTTCTTCGGCAGCTTGTTCAGCAGGCTCGACACCTTCATGTCCGTCCGCAGGGACTTGTGCTGTCACTGAGCCTTCCGCCGTGTCTTCCGTCACCTGTGTCACCTCGGCTGGAGATTTGCTCTCGATCACGATCTCGTCCTGGGCGCCTGCAGACTTTGCAGCGAGAGCGAGCTCAGGTTGCGCAGCTGGCTCGGCTAGGACCTCATCGTGGACCCTGGTGCTTGTTTCTTCCCCTACAGCTTCGAGGACTTCATTTACAGGCTCTTGTGGAGCTTCAACTTCTGCAGGAGCGAGGAGGTCGCTTGGCTGGGCAGTCTGTGTGGTGTTATCTACTGGAAGATCAGAATGTTCTTGGTAGACTTCATCATCGTAGTCGATGAGCTCTTCGTCGGCGGGGTCCGGCACATAGTTGTTAGGACCATCGTGCATCACCTCCTCAATGACGGGTGCAGGTAGCGTGCTATCGTCATCGTCCATCATCTCGTCGGTGGCAGTCGCGGGCCGTGTCGGGTCACCATCGTCCATCATGCGCTCGTCGTCGGTGAGATCCACAGCGGGAGGAAAGTCAAGATCAACATCAATATCGCCGTCGAACTGGTTGCCCGCGGGTGATGATGACAGCTCCATCGTGTCTTCAAGCACGGGCGCCGTAAGCGATGTGAAGGCAGCGGAAGTCATGGTGAAGTAGCTCAGCGAACTCGTCGTCGCTTGAGAGTGCGTGCAGAAAGCGCCAGAACCAGCTACCGAGAGGAGAGAGGCAGCTCAGGTGGTGCCGGTCATCGAACAAGTGGGAAAGAGCGCGTCACAAGATGAATGTGCTGCTGCTTGTCACGGGGGTATCACGGGCAATCTCTGGGGTGCGATCTCGATGATATACGTGCCGGTGCTGCGCCTATGGAACGGCGTGGTAGCGTGGTGTGTGTTGAATTGGTGAGGTAAAGAGTGTAATGAAGTGAGAGAAAGTGTAATAATGAGTCGAAGGCCGTCGCGAAGATGGCGCGGAGGCGTGGAGTAAGGAGCGCTGAAAGCGGCTTTGCCGGGTGCGATCAGTGCACGGGCCCCAGTCAGGGACTGCCAAGCCACAGTCGAAGGTGGAAGGAGAGCCAGCTGTCTGGAAGACATCAAGGCATCACATTGCAACCACCATCGCCTTCTCACACCTTTACCACTTGTTGCGCCTGCTACATACTAGCCAATATGGTACGTTACGCTACTCACAGGCATGTTGCTCCACGCTCACACCGTTCCAGGTCGTTCTCAGCGCCGCGATCACCACCCGTAGCGGGAAGGCCATTCTTGCTAGACAGTTCCGCCAGATGCAAAGATCCCGTGTGGAAGCACTTCTGGCCTCGTTCCCGAAACTCGCCGATACTGCCTCGCAACATACCACTGTAGAGCAGGACAACGTACGATTCGTATACCAGCCACTGGACGAGCTATACATGGTTCTGATCACCAATCGCCAATCCAACATTCTCCAGGACATCTCCACTCTTCACCTGTTTGCACAAGTCGTTGGCTCAATATGTAAGAGTTTGGACGAGCGCGAGATCACGCGCAATGCCTTCGAGCTCCTTTCTGCCTTCGACGAGATCGTTACCCAGGGATACAGGGAGAATCTCACACTCAGCCAGATCAAGACCTTCCTGGACATGGAATCGCACGAGGAACGCATTCAGGAGATCATTGCACGTAACAAGGAGCTAGAGGCATCCGAGGAGCGGAAACGCAAGGCCAAGCAATTGGAAATGCAGCGAAAAGAGATGTCTCGAGCAGCCAGAGGAAACGGCAGTATGGGAGGCATGCCCAGGACGCCCTCATACCCTACGTATACTCCTCCACCGACTGCTCCTACCACAACAGACTCGTACGATTCATATAATGCCGCGAAGAACCAGTCTTTCAACAAACCACTTGCGACAAGAGGAAAAGGTATGCAGCTTGGCAAGAAGAAGACTACAAACACCATGTTCGAGCAAGTGCGTGGCGAGCTTGGCCCAGAGGCAGAGGCGAACACCCCTCTTGCCGGCGTGCCGGCGCCCTCTGCTCAGCCTGTCCAACCATCTATTCCTGCGACCCGAGGTAGCCTCGACAAAGAAGGCATCCATGTCACAGTTGCTGAGCTGATCTCTGCGCGCCTATCACGCGAAGGAGCTATCGAGTTCTTTGAAGTCAAGGGTGACTTGCAGCTGCGAATAACAGATTCCAGCCTTACTCAGATCAAGCTCGACATCGCAGCAGGCGACACCAAGGGCGCACAACTCAATGCACATCCCAAGGTTGACAAGGCACAATTCAAGAACAACAATATCATCCAGCTCACAGACACTTCGAAAGGCTTCCCCTCGAACAACAGCATCCAGGTCATGCGATGGCGTCTTGCGGCCAAGCCAGACGACATTCAGGACCCTCCTATCAAATTCACCGTGTGGACCTCGGAGATGTCAACCAATACCTACAGCGTCACCATTGAGTATGAGCTCACTGGCGGTGATCCTTTGAAAGACGTCACAGTCGTCATTCCATATGCCACCTCTGAGCCTTCAGTGTCGAGCTTCGATGCTGTCTACGAAGTGTCTGGAGACAGCATCGACTGGACGGTCGGCGACGTGGACGATAGCAACCCGAGTGGCAGTTTTGAATTCGAGGCGCAGGCGTCTTCAGAAGACGATTTCTTCCCAATGCAGGTCCGCTTCGCGAAGAGCAGACCATGGGTGGATATTGATGTCAGCAGTGTGAGCTTGTTGAACATGAACCAAGACGTCGGCTTTGGAAAGGAGGTCCGGTCGGTGGCCGAAAGCTACCATATTGTTTGAGTGTAGCGCTTGCACTTTGGTGATGCATGACGAGTTAGACCTACAGTAAAAGCGAACTTCCACGTCCCTAGATAATGAACAGAACTACTAAATGCTTGCCACGTGCTGTCGCGTCACGCTTTCCGCGCTAGTCAAGACGCCACTTCCACTTTTGAGTTACCAAGTCACTTTATGCCTCGACCTGAAGTATAGTATTGTTGACCGGCCAAACACACATTGGAAACAGACAAAATGGCGACCGAAACAGGAGATGAATCCAATGGCACTTGCCTACTTACACTCTCCTCGAAGCGTTTTCCACACTCGCAACCTATGAAATTCCCCTTCACGGCATACTCAACACCACATGACTTGCTGGCCGTTGTCACCACCAATAATGACATCAGTGTCTTTCGCATCACTTCTGGTCAGGTCGCGTTCGTCGTCAAGCGCGAGGACGCGTTGACGAAAGGATATGAAATCACGACGCTGAGCTGGAAAACGGATGGAAGCTGTCTTGGCGTTGGCTGGAGCGATGGCAAATATGGCATCTACGATGGTGGCAATGGGAAGCAGCTTGCGCTCGTTGAAATAAGCACGGCTGATGGGGAGGAGATGTGGAGGTTGAGTCTGCCGAAGCCAGAGGATGATGAGGGCGAGGAGGACCAGAAGAAGAAGAAGAAGAATCAGATGGAGGACGAGGAGGAAGCGGATGTGGACGAGGAGACCTATGTCAAGGCTGAGGTCCTGGGATGGATGGGTCATGAAGCTGGTGGAGTGCCTAAGCAGAGAGATCCTTTGAACTCCGGGCAATGGTTCGACGAATTGGACGATATTGATGAATCTGTCTCCGCGACGACGTCGGGACCGAAGCTAGCGCAGCTTTCACGAGCGATCACAACACTGGACATAACCAAGGCATTGCCACGGTTGAGTGCTGTGCAAAATCACATCACCAAACCAAGCAAAGGAATAGGCAAAACGCAGAACATCAAGAGTGTGTGGCAAACGCAGCAGGGTACCGACAGCATCTTTGGAGTGGGGAGGGATTTTGTAGCCAGAGAGATCGTGCAGAGCCTTCTCGTCGGTCGGGATGACGGGTGTATTCAAGTTCTGATCGATGAAACTGTACGAGTCGGCTCGTGCAAGATTCCTGGAAAGCCATTATTGCACAAGGCTCACCCGAATAGCTCAAGCCACGCAATTCTCTCAGAAGAGGACTCAGCATACTTGTTGAATCTCATCGACTTACCACTATCAACGCTGAGCGGACCACTACTTCACGTGATCGCCACCAACACGAAGCGCATGCAGACGCTTCTGGACTACGTCGTTCAGACCGTGCGCTGCATTCAGTACGACTACAACCACAACATCGCCATACCGACTCGATTCATGCTGAGTCTCGGAGGGTTTGTTGAAGATACCAACCTTCCAGATGCCATTGCCAATTTCTACCATCTCGCCATGACGGGCACCTTTCCGGACCAGCTCCTCGAGTGGCTCAGAGACGTGCTCGGAGACAGAGGCCAAAACCGGTGGGAGACCCACATGAACGACATGTACAGACACATCCAGGATCACCTCTTCATGAACCTACTACCTGCACTCGAGCGATTTAGCATTGCAGTAACGACTCTCAGGGGACATGCAACCTTTTACGAGGGCTCTAGCAAGTTCGACTGCCCACCCGAGCTGTTCACCAGCGTGCTCGACAAAATCGACTGTCTGAGATTGGTTGCGCACAGAATGCTGCTCATCGTGCAGACGGAGCATCGCCAATTCCGAGCTTTCAACAAGTGGATGAAGCTGCAAATGGAAGTGGCAGTCGCAGAGCCGTTCTCAAGCAGTGCGCTAGAATCAGAGGGTAGGGAAGTCCCCAGTCTGGACTACCCTCTCCTCTTGTCTTACATTAGAGATGTCCTCACGCAGAGCAAACTAGCCGTACACGTCACGGATCGACCTGGAATGGAGGGCGAGGTTGCACCCGACGAGTTCTGGTCGAATGGTACCATTCGAGATATCAGCTACGACATGGCGAAAGAAGTGCTGCAACGAGAACACGATCCTGGTCGGCAGATGAGCTTACAACTCAAAGACGTGCAAGACACAGCGGCTCTGCTCAATTTGCCCGCCATCACTTGCTCTCTCATCGGCCACGTGCGAAAAGCGCTGAAGAAAATCACCGACTGGCAGAGTCGCATGCTCTCGAAACCAGTCACGATCCCACTCGATATTGAAACGGACTCGATCATCCACGATATGACCATGACCGCCTCAGACAACACCTCGTCTTCCACGACACTCATCCTAGCTTCCCAGCCTACGAATCCAAGCAGTCTTCACCTCCTCACCCTCTCCCCGTCCCCTCCCACGCCCATCACCACTTCCTTTCGCCTCTCACCCTCCTCTACAGACCTCCTCGCCGCCAAATGGCTCGCGCACACAACCGGAGCTTCATCTTTCCTCACACTCTCCAGAGTCGCCGTCGACGACGACGACGACACCAACGACAACGACACTCCAGACGTCTTTCGCACCGAACTCACCAGACATACTCTGCTACAAGGACAAGAACAACCCCCCGCGATCTTACACGTCTTCTCCGGGAACGCGACTTTCAAGCCCGAAGGTCTCGTCGTGGGCGGCAGGAAGGGTAAGATGGTGTGTGTTGTGTTTGGGAACAAGGGGAGGGAGTGGAGAGTGCTGGATCTAGATGCTGGTGTGGTGAAGAGTGCAGCTGGGGCAGGAGCTGAGGAAGCTGAGAAGGAGGAGGTGGAGGTGAGTGATGCTGGTCAAGAGAACAGCGGAATGGAGATTGATGATTCATGGAATTAGACGTGTGCAGTGCAAATCGATTGATATTTCGGTCGCTACACATTACTAGATCTCCGTCTGATCTCTCGTGAGGAATGAAAAAGAAATCGGAAATTCAGATTCTTGAAAATGGGTGATGAGATTGCGAAAACAGCAGTGGTATCATTTCCCCCTCTCCCTCTTGCGTCTAAAATTTGTGCGCCGCGCCGAGAAGTATGATATATGTCAATCAGAAGTTCTTGAAGCCTCCTGTGCCGGCTATGTCGACTCGTCTCGCAGTCCTCGTCTCCACCGGGCTGACCTCGTATCCACTCACGCCGCTGCCGCCTGCCGTGCTAGGCTGGCTGACATTTCCGCGGTCGAATCCTCCCGTCCTGCCGACCTCACTGTGCCCATCGATCTCCGCCATGTCCTCTTCGCGCATGCCGCCGTGCATGGTGAGCCCGTCTGCCGCGCTGGCTTGTCTTCCCATATAGGAAGGCGTAATATCGCTATTGTGCCACGGACCAGGACCAGGGCGAGGAGGCGACTGCGGCGGACTGACATCACCGTGAGACGTGCTAGGTGGCGATACGCGATTGATGATGGGTGAAGGGCGACTTGCGACAGGCGAGGTGGAATAGATGTCTTCGAGGTCAGAGGTGTCTTGATGCTGGACAGGAGGTATTCGTGGGGGCTCGTCGGAAGCTTCGATGCTGAAGGTTTGAGAGGGCTGCGGCAGGTGTCTCGGGTGATTCTGATGGGGAGGTGCAGAGAAAGCGCCGTAATTTGCTGTTTCCGTTGGATAATGCGCTGAGCTGCCAGCCTGATCTTCTGGATCTGCGAATGGGTTGACAGGTTGTTGTCGTTCTTGTGGTTGCGGTGGTTGTTGCTGTCGCAGACTGCCTGCCGTACCAGTAGGCGGACCCGGCGGTGCTTGGTAGCCCGCTCGATCATCATAGGATAATTGCTGACCATAGCCATTCATCGCAACAGTTGGCTGAGAATAGACGTACTGCTGCGTGGGCTGCTGCTGTGCGGGAGGAGGCGCAAATGCTCCATGTCCGTTCTGCTGTTGCTGCGTAGCTTCAGCGTTATTGGGACTGGGGCTCGCTCCCAAAGCTCTCCGTGCGGAGAGGACTGCTCTCTGATGCTTGCTCATAGCCAGACTCAGTTGCTCGTTCGTCTCGATCAATGTCTGCATTGTGTCGTGATCCGGAGCAGGATTGTCGCAGTTGATGTACGATTGCATGCTCCGCGAAGCACTCTGACAACGCTCACTAAACTCCCGGATGAGCTCGTTATTCAAGAATTGGTCACTGGGCGTGGATTGCACCAGCTGCAGCAGAATTTTAGCCGTGTTCTTTGCCTCTTCAACCCTGCTTGCCAGCTCAGCCTGAGACGGAAGCTGCGTGCTATTTCCCCTCCGCCCATTCGCCTGCTGGCCAGGCGCGCCCACCATGACACCTTGCGGCTGCTGATATCGCGAGGGTCTAGCTCGATTGTTCAGACTTGCTAGCTGGCCCTTCTCTTTCCTCCACATCTGCAAGAGCTGCTGGAGGCCCTCATCATAGCCCTTGTCGGCCTCCAAGAAATCCAACGTCTCTCTCAGAATCTGCTGTGTGTTCTGATCTCTGCCCGTCCGGAGCAGCTCCTTGACTGTGCTCACAAAGCTCTTGTCGAAATTCCTCGTGAACGTGGGTCCAGGGTTGTCGCTCAGGATGCGAATCAGCATGATGGCATTGTACTGCACATGAGGCTTGCTCTGGTGATCCTTGGCCAGGAAGAGGCGAATCTGGTGGGCGGCGCTCGCAGCAGCAGCAGGAGAGGATTCGGCCGATTCGACGATGACGGGCAGGTGTAGCACTTCCTCGCCGCCATTGCTGATCGATCCGGATTCGCAGAAGAGGCGGATGGCTCGCGGGGCGTTTGCTTCGGGCGAGTCGGCTGGCGCATTGTCGAAGTTGGCGATCGTGTTGCGGTTTGGGCGTACGGCCTGGCCTGAAAGAGGTCAATTTAGCATGCGGAGTGGAGTGTGTACAGGGATGCAACATGGACTCACTCTTCGATCGGCCAAGCAAGCCCGTGAACTTCTTCATGCGGTCCATTTGGTGTGTGTATCCCTATGTACGAACAAAGCGCGAGAGAAACCGAGGCCACTCTAGGTGTATGTCTGTGTTGTTGGTGGCAGGACCTCGTACGGTACCTGAAGATACAGGGGCAGCAGCAAACAACGCGGTAGCACAATATGGAAGCTCGACGCAGAAATGCGGCGTGTCACTAGACAAAAGAGGACGTGATATGAGCTGGGGATTGAGGCTGTGCACTTCCATAGCTATGTACATATCGGCGGAGTGACTAAGGTGAACCCTGATCGTTGCGACTCGACCAGCTGATCGCCCATAGCGTTCAACGATCATCGCCGCCGCCGCCGCCGCCATCTCAGCCAAGCACATAGGCCACGTACAACACTTCACAGGCATCAACATACGTTCAGTCCAGCACCGTCTTACGTATCCCCGTTACATTCGCTGTCCGACCTGGCCACCACTTCACGAAGACTTACGCATACATGCCACGAGGTCGTTCAGCATGTGGGATGCCATTCCCATTGTCAGTCATCATTCGTCTGCTATATGCTTAGCTTTTCTACCCCAGGGCTCCCGCCTCCATGCCACAAATACCATCCAAAAGACTGTTCTTCCTTAGGATTGCTGTCGTCTCTATACATGCCAAGCACCGCCATACACGTCACCCCCCCCCTTTAGCACACGCCATGTGTCTTTCCGTGCTTGCCCTTCAAGCTATGCTTCTCGTCCGCGAAGTGCTGGTTCATGTTCTTGCGCGTCGCATTCTTGAATGCATTCGCCGCAATGTGCGTCCTCTGCTCCGTCAGCCGCTTCTCGTCCATCTTGACGAGCTCGTTCATCGCCAGCTTCAAGTCGCAGATCAGAGCGTCGCAACGGCTTCGCGAGAAGTCCTCACGCACCACGACACGCATCATCTTCAGGTCACTCGCATCCGGTGCCATCGTGTACGCGGGCACCACCCATCCACGCTCGCGAAGCTGGTGAGCAATCGCAAACTCGTCAAATTTGTGCCCGTGCTTGGGGTCCAGGCGGAATGCGACCAGCGGCAGGCCCTCGCCCCGTGTCTTGGACATGAGAAGGAATCCCATGTTCTGCACGGCCGTCGAGAGGTAATCAGCCGTGCGAGTCAAGTTCAGCATGATGCTGCGGTAGCCCTTCTTGCCCAGGCGAATGAGCTGATAGTATTGTCCAATGACCTGACTAGCGCCACGGGAGAAGTTGAGGGTGAAGGAGGCTTGGTCAGCCCCGAGGTAGTTGATGTTGAAAATGAGTTCTGTGCAGCGTCAGCGGTGAAACGCACTTGGACCAACATTGGCTGACTCACCCTTAGGCAGGAACTCTGGATCACGCCAGACAACCCAGCCGACACCTGGGTATACGAGGCCATACTTGTGGCCAGAAACATTGATCGACACCACCTTCTCCAGTCTGAAGTCCCAAATCAATTTGGGGTTCACAAAGGGAGCAACGAAGCCACCAGATGCAGCGTCGACATGGATCGGGCAGTCAATGTTCTTCTTGACAAGCAAATCGTTGATGGCCTTGGTATCCTCGTACTCTCCGGTGTAGGTCGTGCCCAGAATGGTGCAGATACCAATCGTGTTCTCATCGACCATATTCACGGCCTGCTCTGGATCGATAACGTAACGATCGTTGGTCACATTGACGAAACGCTCCTCGACGTCAAAGTATCTTGCTGCCTTCTCCCAGCAGACTTGCACCGCGGAATTCATGATGAGATTCGGCTTGCTGTAGTCCTTGCCCTCCGCCTTTCTCTTGTTCTGCCAGCGCTTCTTCATGGCGAGCGTTCCCAGCATGATGGCTTCAGAAGAGCCAATGGTAGAAGTACCCATGGCGTTTGTGTTCTCGTCGTGGGCGGGGATGTTGAACAGGCGAGCGATCATCGAGACACAGCGGTTCTGGATGTCGGCGGAGACGGGATACTCTTCGTAGTCGATGAAGTTCTTGGAGAAAGCTTCGACCATGAGCTTCTCAGCCTCATCCTCCATGTAGGTAGTGACAAAAGAGGCCAAGCTATGTATCGGTCAGTTTGCCATCAATATGATGCACGATGTCCAGACATACTTGAGTGTTGGAGTGCCATCGAGGGTCAGATCGTCTCTACGCAGCTCATCAGTCTTGAACTCTGTCGTTATAAGATACCGTTGTGAACGCACTTGATCATACGATAGGCGACCTCTCGAGGCATCTCGCCCTCGGGCATCTCATGCTTGGGCAAGTCCGTCGAAGCAAACTTGGAGCCATAGACGGTGGTAGAGTACTCCTCATCCGTGCCGAACTCGAGGTTCGCGAGCTCAGGAATGATCTTGTCTTCGATATCCTTGTCGGTAGGGACCTGGCCTAGGTGAACCATGGTGGCGGTGAAGCGAGGGGGATAATCTGTTTCAACGGCGGGGTAGTTGTAAACCGTAGGGGATGTCCTAGCAGAGAAAGAGAGAGAGAGAAGCAGCAAACTTCTCAGCAAGAGAGTGATGGGAGGAATCTGGGATATAAAAGCTCAGAGTGATGATGGAACGTCGACACAAGGAGGTTTTGGGGACAAATATCAGGAACAGGGAAAACAGCTCCATGTTATTTACATACCCGGCATGTGAGCTGGCAGGAGCTTCCTCCTTCCCACACGCACGTTGCTCCAGCAGTCGACGCCGATGACTGATTGGGTGCAAATGTGCCCCGCTGACGAATAAGCTTTCAGGGTCCCACAGTCCCACGCTGCTTGGACAAAGCCAAGTCTTCTCGGTGCAGCCGGGCTTTGCGTCCGAAAGAACCCCACATAGCGTCACTTACATTCACATGTAGGACATGGCAATGGCCCTGGTCCATACGTCACACTCGATCTCACTATGTATGCAATATGTACTCCAGCTTCTGAAAAGCCGCGCGTCTCCTACCGATACGCCCGACGAGCATGCACCACGAAAAGGGGATGAGAAGAACACGAAAACCGCCGGATCAGACTAGGCTTGAGATGCTAGGTAGACACCAGAGCAAACAACCGCACGTCTGCGATGCAGAGCTCGGAGGAGTCCAATAGAAAAGGGGGGAAACCCTCGAAGCTTATGTATGACCAATCGTCCGGATCTCATCCCGCTGGTGGGGAACGAAAAAGCAAGACTGTAGTATACATATGTGAACCTACCTGCCAAGTACACAAGGCAATATCTATGCCCTTTCATGACCGCCAATCGAACCGGCTCCTTCAGATCCTTCCTCCCCACGCCCAGCCTGGCTGACAATTATCATCAGAGGATGAGTAATAAGACTTACCTGGAAGGCTGTGCCTCATACATACATACATACATACATACATACATACATACCCGCTTTTAAAAAAAAGTGCTTCATACATTCCCCTGACTTCTCTCCATCTCTCCGTCACAAACCTTTTTAAACTGGATCATACTCTATTCATCAGAAAAGGCCACCGAAAATTCCGTCACGTCAATTGGAATGGTGCATATGGATAAAATACTTATAGACCCTGTCTAGGATGACTGTTTGGGTGCCTCGCACGGGGACTCGCGATCAGTGTCATCATCATCATCATCATCATCTCTCACAGTTTATGCCGCACCAAAATTTCCGACCTTGTTATTACTTTCTGGACGACCCATGCCGCAACGAGTGAGGTTGGATTAGAAACTTCAGGGCCCGCTCCACTTCCTCTAGTATTATTCTCTGCGCCTTCCCATATGTCAGGTTTCAGTTGACCACGTGCGCATCGCATGGGCTACAAGAGAAAGCCCTCGTGCATGTAGTGCCTATGTGCTTCCGTCTACGCTTATCCCACCAATGAATGCTGGGTGTACTGTTTTGAAAATGATCGATCTTTGCTTCGTGTATAGCAGACACTTCTCGTGCCGTCGTGCCTTCGTACAGTTACAGAGCTGTGCCTTAAAGAATCTATACGTGCGCATGTGCGTCAAAAAGCAATCGGCATGTCTGGATCATGCCAAAACGCCCCTTTTTGTCTGTCCACTGCGATCAAGTCACGTCACATCGCGTCGTTAAGTCAGCCATTTTCTTGCTTCCTTGCGAATGGGGATGAAGACGGAGACTTCCAAAATCGCCGCCTCGCGATCATCTCGGGGTGCATCTTGGTCTTGTCTTCAGTCGCCATTCCATCCTTCCACGGCCATTACATAATGTCCTTGATACTGATCCGGCTGCTTCCAGTACCACCGCCATTACCCGGATTGGGTGACAGCGAGCCTGGTGGAGGCTGTCCCCATGGATGCGGCGCGAGATTCGACTGCTGAGACATATGAGGCGGCGGTGGAGGATACTGGCCATGTTGACCATGAGGCTGTGAGGGTGGCCGCTGCGGCTGCTCTTGCATCATTGGATGCGCTTGTGGTCCTTGACTCTGCTGATGCTGCTGCTGCTGCTGCTGCTGATCCTGAATGAGCTGATTCAAGACTCGTTCGATATGCTCCCATCCTCCCCACTCTTGCGCCTCTCGGTCCGTGATGGCGCTCGTCGATAACTGCTCAGCCTGTAGGGCAGGAGCCTTGCTGGAAATTCCGTTCATCACGACTTGAGGCTGATGCAGATCCGATCCAGGCTCGCCGCCAGTCCAAGCCCATGCACTGTCGGCAGTACCTTGCATATCTCCGCTGGCGTATGCCAGCATCTCTTCATCCTGCTCCAGATGTTGGATGTTTGCTCCAGCTCTTAAACGCCCAATCAATTTGTCGACAAAGAAAGCTAGGAATCGACCACAGCCAATGTTATTCTTGCGTAGGTCCCCGATTGCAGTGGACACTCGAACAAGTGTGAGAGCGCCCACGAAATCGCCCCGCAGAACCAGCACCAATTGGCATCTCCATAGATGATTGCAGAAGAAAGCAGGGCACATCGTACGTACCCTCGAGCCCCAGGACGCGAGGTGCGCCTGCGACAGATATCCTTGACCTGGTGATGTAGAGGGATGCTGAAACGTCCGCTGCACGTAATGTGCCGTGTCCTTCGCTACTGATGCGCATCGTTCCAGAGCGTCTATTCGATCGTTGGCACGGCAAGCGGGGGACAGGTTGTGTCGATAGAGAAAGAAGCGTGCAGTCAACAGACTGCAACTGGCCGTGAGTAGTCGTGGATCTAGAGGGCTTTGGGAGCTGATGGGAAACGGATCTGGCCAAGTCTTCATGATGGCCTTGAAATGCTCATCACACGCGAGCAGCGTAGAAGCGGCTATCGTCCTCGATTTCAGAGTCTTCTTCAGCTGTGCGGTCGTTCGCGTTACGGGTATGATCGCGAACAATCCGCTGGGTGGGACATGACCGGGTGGAGGCATTGTAATCCCAGTAGACTGGATGCATTCATCGTCGACAGGTACAGGTTCGCTCACATCGCAATCGTCGTCGTCAATGAGGAGGGGGCGCCCGACTTCGAGCGAGACAACTCTACAGCAATCCATCAGTACCCACCACACACTCCGCAGCATACACACACACACACACACACACACGTGGACATACCTATCCCAATTGTAGACGCTCCACCAGACACGCCTCCTCATCTCGTTGTCAAATGGTGAATAAGGGCCTTGATCAGTGTGCAAACCGATATCTTGTGCTATACGCACCGCTGCACCAAGCCACACCCAGCTCGGCGAGCGCAGGTTGACTTCGATAAAGTAGATGCTGAGAAGCAGAGACGAACGGACGTGGTCCACAGTGAGCTCATCGCTCCAGAAGTTCATACTTCTCATGCAGATATCCAGGAACTGGGACCCTTCCGTCTCCACATTTGACCCTCGTGGCTGTGGGTCCATCAGGGTACCACATGCCAGGACTGCGTAGAATAGAGCGACCCAAATATGCCGTGACTGCTTAAAGGTGCCAACTTTGTAGAGCTCTTCGTACTCGTGCATGAAAGTAGGCCAGTGCAGGTGCGGCGCATATACGTGAACAGAGCCATGGTAGTGGGCAACAAGCCGATCAGCAATATGTTTCGGCGGCGGCGTCTGCGTCGGGTCTGGATATGTCGCTTGCGCGCCGGACTGCCGGTACGGAGCAGGAGGTTTGAAGATACCCTTACTGTACGTCCGAATGTTCTTTCGCACTTCGTCGAAGTTGTCAAGAGGCTGAGGGGCCGGTCGCCGTTCCTTCATGGTAGGGTCTGGTAGGCGCAGAGATGGAGCATTGACTGCGCTCATATCTGGGTTACCTCCCTCCTGCATCATGGTCCGAAGTTGGTTGATCTGCTGTTTGGCTAGGGCCAATTGCTTCTCGAGATCTTGGACTTGCTTGATGGATGACATTCGTCGATTGGTTTCCTTGGTAAACTGGCACTTGACGCCTCGGCTGGTGCACTCAGAGCAGCTGTTCGTATCCGTCGCGTCGCATTTGACCTTGCGCTCCCTACACGCATCGCAACTTGGATCCTTGCGACGTTGGCGATAGGCACGCTTCTGCTGGGCAGCGAGCGCAGCTGCCGACTGATGTGTGGGCGAAATGCCAGGCGTAGACATGCCCGAGTCATTGGTCATATACTGATCTGCCATGAGAGCCTGCGATGCAGAGGAGGCGCTGGAAACGTTTCCGTATCCGTAAGGCTGGCCGAGACCATTGGGATGCGCCTGCATCATTGCAGGTGAAGCTTGTCGATTGACGGAATGCAATTGTTCAGAGCCGCTGTAGCCAGGATGCATCGCGGGATGCTCAGATGATATATGTGGCGGAGGAGGATAAGGTGGAGGCCCACGATTTGCGGGTGATGGCGCTCCAGGTGCGTGCTGACCGTTTTCCATCGCTGCGGTCCTCACTACGGACGAGATGGCAGGACTGGGAAGATAGTTCAGGTCCGCTCCTCAGGCATGCAATCCGGCAGACTGAGAGCTGCCACGGGCAATGCACGTGCACGTCTTGGCACTAGGTACCTCAGGAACGATGGCTCTCAAGCGGATCCTCCAGCGCCGTGCATTCCAATGGCAGAGGCAGTCGCGTAGCCGTTGGTGGTGTAGTCCCGCCGGGGAGGGGTCAATAACAAGCTGTTGACGCGAAAAAGCGGGAGGAAATGGGCATGTGTCTCGAAAGGTGAGATGCTGGATGGTGAGCCGAGGCCGGCCCTGGTTCAGGGATTGTTTGCTCCTTCTTGCTCCCCGTGGGCGTTAGTGATGACAAGGGAGAAGCCTGGCACGAGGTGCAAGCAATGGCTAGGTGCCGATGCGCGCGGGCCGGCGCAGCAGAAGACGCAGGAGCAGTGACTGCGCAGTGAAACGTGATAGTGCCTCTCGTCCCTGCAATGGGAATGTGACAGGGTAGTAGTGACGGTGGTTGTGGTGGTTGTCGGCGTAAAGGAAGGCGCCGATGTGGGAGGGACGGGAGATTGTGACGGCGGAGTAGGGAATAAGGTAAGGTACAAACAAGGTCGAGAGGGAGACTGGGAAAGGAAAGGCAAGACACGATGGGTTGGGTAGAGGAGCGCACAGACTGCCGAGAGCACACACAGAGACTAGGTGGAGTGGTGCAGTAGTAGGTTAGTGGTGATGCTTGTGATGGTGGAGAGGGCAGCAGGCAGAATGCAGCAGGGGATCTGAATGGGCGCGGGTCCACGGTTCGTGTGGCCTGCAAATCTGGCTGGGGAGACGCCAGCAGATCAGTAGCCCCCGGGCGGCGGGTATGCGAACGCGACGATTATAACAATGCTAAGTTGATGGTGATGATTATGATGATGATGGTGATGATGATGGTGATGATGACAACAGCAGCGAGGAATTATCGGTTGCAGGTCCAGCAACACGGGGAGGGGAGGCGGAGATCAGAGGCGTGTTGTGTTGTGTTGTGATGTGGTGTGGTGGGTGGCAATGGGAAATGGGAAATGGGCAATGGGCAATGGCATCGAGAGGCTAGCAGACATAGCACAGCGCCAAACGACAGGCCACGGACAAGAATGGGAGCACAGCAGAGGAAGGCCACCTGCATCCAAGCAAAGCAGACCCGACCAAAGTGACAGCCTTTCGCCGACACGCTGCAGACACGCGAACGGAATAACGCTTCTTCTTGTCGCGCGCAGATCTCTGCGCCTAAATTCGTCAAATTTATCCAAGATTCCGCGCCAAGCCTCTCGAGAAGATCCTACTCCTTGCTGCCGCTTCCACGTTCCTTGCTGTGCGACTGCCCGGTATCTGTCGTCTTCGTCGTCGTCGTCGTCGTTTGTTCCTGGTTTGCTGATGTTGATGTGACTCGCCTAACCCTCGCAGCAGCAGCAGCAGCAGCAGCAGCAGTAGGATGTGTACATCAGACAGGCAGGGCCTGGCCGCATGCCGGGATCTGCACGGAAATGGGATCCTACTGCCGTCGATTCTGTTCCTCCAAACTCCCCTTCGCCGCACATTGGCGATGAGTTGCAGTGAAGGACAGAGATGGTGAGAGGCGCGCACATACAGTACAATGCAGTACGATAATGCAGCTGCACCGCTCCGACTCGCTCGAGCAAGCGAAGCGATGGACCGCCTGCCGAGGGCGACACACGGGTACTCGCCAGGTGCTGTGCAGGTGCAGGTGCAGGTCCAGGCAAGGGTACATAGTCCGGTGTGTGGATGACCAGGTTCATAAGGTTTCGACCATGGAGCTTTGGCTGCCTCACAACGGGGCGAGTTCCGGCCAGCCAAGCACTGTGCACCACTGCACACGCATCATCCACTCACTCCCCTTGCTCGCTTCTATACTCCCTCACTGCTTGATGCGGATGGGCGAGGAGCATTGTGCCTATCGTCCCTGTCTGCGCCCGTGGTCGCTACTACGGTGACTTGCATGCGGACGACGGGCTGTAGTCAGACAACTTCGTCTTCCATTCCACCACTCGACTGACACCAGGTAGCGTGGCAAGGGTACATGTACGGTAGCAGCGCACTATGAACGCGCACACGTGAAAGCTTCTCATCACACAAGCCACATCCGCCTTCTGGAAGTCTTCCCTCGCCCCCACTTTCGGAGATCCCATTCCTCCTGACGATAACTCTAACCAACCCAGCGGCGTCGCACGCCTCTTGCTGACAGGACATCACCGACTGGCATCGCCCTGTCAACACATCATGCACACATATTGACATCGGGAGATGATCGTCTTCTGCGGTCCGCAGGAGTCTGGACAATATTCGATACCATACAAGTACAAGTGCTGCCTGCGTGGCGAACCTCGGGACATTTCTCAAAAGGGCAGCTGCGAAGAGACTTTGGCTGCGAGGCAAGCGGAACGGCTCATGCTTCCGAGCCTGCAGGCCTCCACATGCATGTATGTCTCTGAGAGACGCCGTCCCAACTGTCTAGGAAGATGCCGAAAGAGCTCTCACACTACCTCCTATGAGATGAGAGGCATCTTGTGCTCCGCCTCACCCCGCCACCCACGTCGATCCCACAAGTTTTGAGAGAGACAATACTCCTGACGTCCGTCTCGGGCTCTCAAATCGACGTGATGCGTCTCGGCTGCCATGTTCATACCATTGCGAGCATTTGTCATCTGCACGATGGCTGGAGATGCCATGAAGCGACTGCGGGAACGTCGGTATACAGAGCATGGCAAACGATCGGACGAGTCCAGAAAAACAGCGATTGGCTAGCATCAACCGGAAATGTGGCGGAAGCGGTGCAGCTTGATGAATGGAGTTGCGATCGCCATAAATTTCCAACTCTTCACCGTCTACAGGCGGGTTTCAGGACGCGATAGGGCTGTGATCGGCGCACGCAAATCTTTTGGGCGCCGCTTCGCGTGCTCGGAAGAAGTGGAGAAGAAGGCGGTGATCCGATAACCGAAACAGCCCTTTCACGCCTTTTGACCAAGCCAATTACTCAACAGCATGACACGTAGACACAGAGGATGCATGCATGTAACGCTTTCGCGAATGTCAGCTTCAGGAATATTCATCGAAAACGCGATCTTCCAGAGCCATGCTAGCACTACCCAGCGCCAAACAATCACAACATAGACCGGCAGATCAGAGAGAACGAGACTTGGGTGCTCGACTCGTTCCTCACGAGTCATTGTCCCACTCCCAAGCATGACCATTCACCCGCGTCTCGGCGTTGATTGGCCCCATCTCAGAGTGCTCGGATGCTAGCCGTCGGCTGCAATTTCTTCATGACACACACACACTGGGGCTGTCGGATCACCGCTTCGCCACGACCCGAAAATCGTGCTTTAGTACCGTCTGCTGCCGGGAGCCGATAGAAGACGCTCTAGAGATGGAAATTCTATACATGCATCATCGACGTCTCTTGTCTGTGTTCAAATCATATGGGCTCATTTCGTGAACTGCGAGAGCCTTTATACGCCCTCACTGAAGTCTGGTGTGCCTTCTCATTCTTCTGTGGAATCGCTGCCTGAGGCAAGAACAAGGTATCTTGTAAAATTTGTATGTGCAGTTCGACTTCAGATACGCTTCGGAGCCCGCCGCTTTACTTGATGCCAGTTGAAAATTTCTTTGCAGAGCACACGTACTCGAGAGAGGTCTCTGCTCGCTCTCGACGTTTGTTCTGCTATCAACTAATCAGCATCAAGTTATTCCCTTCCTCTCTGTTGCAGCTGTCACATTCCCCTTCGCTTTCCACTTTTGACAGCGTGAACGCTGCGTCCGAAATAACTCCCAGCTTCGCTTCCACGGATATATCCTCGCTTTCGGACTCCTCGGCCCCTTGACATCAGGGCTCAAAGAAGGACAATATCGTTCTGGGAATAAGTGGCAAGTCTCGAAACTCAGCATGTGTCAAGATTCCTTTCGCTCCTTCTTGCGGGCTCTTCCGAAATGCGAACACCATATGCACGTCGAAGGAGCACTGACGCCGTCTGTGTTGTTCAAGCTGGCCTTGAAGAACAACATTACTCTGCCGAAAGATGATGTCGCTTTCGCATCACCAGCGACGTTGTTGCAGAGATATGACAACTTCACTTCGTTAGAAGACTTCCTGCATTACTACTACATCGGCATGAGCGTGCTCGTCCACGCGTCTGACTTCGAAGCTCTCGCGTGGGACTATTTCGAGCATGCCGCGGCGGATGGCGTGATGCACGCGGAAGTCTTCTTCGATCCCCAGGCTCATCTCGGACGTGGCATCTCTTACAATGTTGTCTTGTCTGGCTTCAATTCGGCTCGCAAGCGGGCTGAGACCGAATTGGGTATCTCGAGCGAGCTCATCTGTTGCTTCCTACGGCATCTGCCGGCGGCCGACTGCGTGTCAACATTCCAGCTCGAGGAGGTCCAGGACAGCTATAAGCGAGGCGACATCATCGGCATCGGCCTCGATTCGAGTGAGAAGGGCAACCCGCCAGCTTGGTTCAAGGAGCTGTACGCGGGCGCAAAGGCATTGGGCTTGAGGAGGACGGCGCATGCTGGCGAAGAAGGACCTGCCGAGTATATCCAAGGCTCCCTCGACGAGCTCGATGTGGAACGCATCGACCACGGCATCCGACTAGCAGAGGACGACGCCCTCCTGGCACGGATCGTGCGAGAAGGCATCATGCTTTCCGTCTGTCCCATGAGCAACGTCCTCTTGCGCTGTGTCTCCCAGGTCTCAGACCTCCCGATCCGCAAGTTTCTCGACGCGGGCGTCCGCTTCTCCATCAACAGCGACGACCCGGCGTATTTCGGGAACAACTATATCTTGGACAATTACGTCGCGGTGCACGAGGCTTTCGCACTCGACGTTGCAGACTGGAGTCGGATCTGCGAGAACGGGATACGGGGGAGCTGGTGCGACGACGCGCGGAAGGAAGAGATGCTGCTGAAGCTGAAGATCGTCGTTGACGAGTGGAAGCCGAGACTTGCGTCGCCATGATAGGGTTATGGCCTCCTTGTCTCTCCCTCTTCTCGTGTCCTCGGAGACCACGAGACGAATGAGGCATGCGGGATGCACGTCACCGACGATCTTCGTCTCCGGGTCTCCCTGAGTGAGCAGAGCAGAGCAATCCAACATGCTGGTTGGCCCACTCAAAATCGCAGACGCGCCGAAAAGTCGTATGTGCAATGATAGCCATCCCCCAAAAAGAACAATACGAGAATGTCGCAGAAAAGCGTGCTGAGCAAAGCCACAAACTTTTCGCCAGGATCGCGTATATTGCACCTTTTTAAGGTACAACACACTTTTACCATACGACGATCAGTTCAGGAACACCCCGTCTGTCTGATGAAAGAAGAAGCGGTGGGATGGGAGAGCCCAGCGAGTCGGAGTGGCAGAACCTGGCTAGTTTCACTGAATAAACGCCTGGAGTGAATACGAGGGGGATGCATGCATGTGCTGCGCCTACCTCTTTTTTTTTAATTTCATCTTTAGAAACTATCCTATCCTCAGGCAGCCACAATTTTTCAATCCGAAAAAAAAGAAAGAACCACCGGCAAGGTAAATCAACAGTCAAGTGTGCCTGTCAGCTTTTATTGATCCCTTTCCAATGCATCGATCATCATCACCCACGAGAACCAATACACGGAAAAAAAAAAAAGGGATATCCCAGAAGAATGAAAGCACAAAACAAATTACAATGATTTTCTCAAATAGTTTTCGGCGCACATTTGAAAACGTTTCCGTGGCACATATATCGATGTAGGTCCCTTCCAGGCTGCATTTCCATTTCTCCTTGGAAGAGTTTCTGCAGTCCCGTCCAGATTATCGTGATGCTGGCCTTAATCATACAAACAACAATATTGTCCCATTCTTCTACCGCTTGCCTGCCTGCCTCTCAAAGGAGGGGCTTTCGCTCATCACATAGAACTCTTTTCATTCTTCCTCCTCTCCTCCTCCTCCTCCTCCTCCTCACATCATTGCAAACCAGACCGCAATCGCGCAATGACACCCAAAAAGCGAAAACAGACTCCACTCGCTAGAACGCCCAAAAACCCCACGCAAAAGCCATGCAATGCCCATCGTCTTTGCAGATTGATTGTCCGTCGATATTCTTTCGAAGATGGACTTTCATGTCATCCCAATGACAAAAAGTAGGATTTCATAAGGAGAGTCGTTCGCAGTCGTCCAAGTCAAAAATCGATATGCGGTACCGTGATCCAATTATCAGGCCGGTCATCCCCATCAGCTCGCTCGTCCAATTCGATATTACCAAAATTGTCGTATAGTTCCTCTTTCGTTCAATACTATTATGTCCACCGGAAATATTTTTCTGATTCCTCTCCCGCCCACGAATGCGTGATGCGAGAGAAACCAAAAAAAAAACAATATATCCTCTCCAAAACCGTGGGTTGTCGACCGTGTTGCGTGATTAAAATTGTTGATGTCGATAAGTCGAGGGTCCTACCTCATGAGATGCCGGATCGTGGGAAGGGGTCCTGGAATACGTTCTTTAGCCTCCGCTCCAGTCTGATACTTTCTGCCTCATGTCCAAATGGGAGTCGGTGTTACGAACCCTCCACGAAAGCCCATGGTTGACCCATAGAGTTGCTCATCTGAGCTTGTATACTCGGGCGGCGGGAAGCCGGGAGATGGCACCGTGCCCCATCCCTGTGTGCCGTATGTGAAGCCAGGCTGCGATATGGGTACCTCGAGATAGGAAGACGTCAGGACAGGTGTCGGTACAGCATGCAGCGGTGCTGGTGTAAATGCAGGACTGAGATTGCCAATGGTAGTGTAGCTGAGCGTCTCAGGACTCAGCAGCACAGGCGATTCGAATTTCATCATTCCCTGTTGAATTTCCATCATTCGACTTCTGAATTTCAAGGCTTCCTGTCGGGGGAACTGCATCAGAGATGCGATCTCCATCGAGTTCTGGGTCATGGCGGTCTGCGACTGCATGGCATCCGTGACACTGATGATCGTTTCGAGGGGAGACAGGGCAATTCTCGCGCAGAAGGCAGAGCCAAGATCAGGATATAGCGGCTCCAGAGCTAAAGCCGTCGCATAGAAGTGTGCCAATGTGAGCATTGCAGGACCCTGTCCTCCTTGTGTTTGAAGCAGCTGAACAGGAACCCAGAAAAGCCACTTCCTCAGAAGGTAGACATGGCTGAACTGTTCATCAACGGTCTGAGGCGGATTGGAAGCCTGCAGACGCTGCATATACTGGAGGAGCTGACCAACCCAGTACGATTCAGCTTCGTGGCCAGCGAGGGTGGCTTGTAGTCGCTGGAGCGCCTGGACGGTATCTGAGAGAACTGTGTATCGCTCTGCTGGGTCTGGTGTCGTTCGACCAGGACTTTGTGCTCCCACCAAAAGATCCTCTTGATTGATATATTCGGCAAAAATGGACTCGTGTTTCCATGCTTGCATGGCGCCAAGCACCGATTGGATACCTGCTCGCAAAGACGACCAGCTCCGCCTACAAATTGTCAGTATCGAAGCCAGCTGCATTAGTCCACATCACTCACCAGTCGGTTGCTTGCCAGAGCAACAAAAGCGAAGCAGCCAATACAGCATCGGCGTTCGCATGCGAGAAGCTTCCAATCGCATCGTGCAGCCCACGGAGTGCGATTGTACCGTGGTGGATGTGTAGATGCCTTGTCTCATTCGAAGATTGACTCCAAGCGAGGTGGTTGGCGGAGAATGAAAGAAGAGCATGCATGACAAAAGGGTATGATGACGCGAGGCTCAGAAACTTTGGTACTTTTGGGGTCCATAATGTCAGGGCGGTGGTGCCATTGATCAGGAGATCATGGGAAATGGTGGATAGGTGATGAATGAGTCGAAGCTCGTTTTTCGTGTACTCGTGTGTTTGCGGAGGCGGAAACACCTGAAGTTGCGGATATGGAAAGCTTCCTGTTTGTTGCCAGAGGTCGATGCGACTTTCTGTTCCGGGCGAACAGGCCACTACAGGCTGCTCTGGACTGGAATGACCTTCGGCTTCGGCTCCCACGTTTTCCATGTAATCGCATCGAACCTGATGCTTGGTACAGTTACGACTTCGAAGATGGGTTAGTGATAGGCATACAGGTTACCAGGCATCGTCGCTCACCATTGTGGAAAGGTTTCGTCGCAACGAATGTGTCGTCGCTTGCAAGTTTTGCAGCCTTTGCGACTCTTAGTATGGCTCCTTCGCGAAGGACCTGTCCCCTGTCCGGCCATTATGGAATAATCCTGGTAGTAAGCGAGTGTGACGAAGCGAGAGGCGACGTTCTGTTGTCGATAGCGACAGTAAGATCTGGAAGTGGATCGGTTGTTCGCGGCGAGACCTTTCAACAGTTCGAGGGCGATGAAATATTGCCGTTTCCGGGGCAGCGACGGGCGTGTGGCTCGTCTAAATCGACGACGCTGGGTAGCCAATTCCTTCTTGGCCTGCGGTGACTGATGATGGCAGTGACTGACGATGGTGATGATATGCCGGGCGAAGTAGGAGTAATCAACAGCAGTCGAGTAGCGGTGATGACAACGAACAACGAGAGGCCGGTATAACGAATGTGGAGTGCCAGTAAGACCTGGAAGCAGCGAGTGTGGTGGAGGTGGTGGGATAGATTGCGAACCGCTCACCCGATGGAGTGGCCGAACGAGTCTATGTATGAGGTCGTGTGAGGTCAAGGGCACAGCATAGCATAGCAGCAGGATCAGGGTCAGGATCAGGAAGGGATGTGCGATATTGTAAAGTAGCAGGTCGTAGTGCAGCAGTCGAGCGGTGCTGTAGCAGTAGCAGTAGCAGTAGCAGTAGCAGTACAGGCGTCTCGAAATAGCCAGCAGTAAGCTAGACCCAAGCTGGGCACAGACATCCCGGGAGGCGAGCGAGTTGTGAAGACGGGGCGGCGGCGGCGGCACCTCACATACCTCACGCACCTCATGATGAGCCAGCCCAAGTCATCAGTCAGACTGAGACTGACGAGCGGAGGGATGGGACTGGGAGGGCTGCCGCAAAGGCAAAGGGTCCGTGGAGCGTGGACTGTGCACCCACCCACCGTGAACCGTGGACCCATGGCCGTCCATGGCTGGCACCCTCCGGTGCTGAATGAGGTAGCATGACATCGCCATGCAGCGCCAAATCGCACGCTGCCAGAAAGAAGCTTCGTCCGTTCGCAGGGTAGGCCCGAGTTACTCTGCCCGTCAACCCGCAATCGCAGACATCGTTGCGTCGTCTGTCGCCGTTCGGGCCCTAAACTTCGTTCTTAGCAGTCTTCCAAGTTCCCACTAGCCGCTGGGGTTGACACATGCACCCACACCCGCACACTACCTCCCTCCTGGCTGGTCCGCGGCGACCAGGCAACGCGCTACCGCCGCCCAAGCGACCTGCCGCCGCTCGAAACAGGCAAAAGAGGCTGTTTCTCCTCCACACTCGTCACTGACACAGAACATGCATGGCCGTCCGCCTCTGGGGTCTTGGCTTACCGCTTGCACGCACACCGCGACACCACCCTTCTCGCGCTGCTGCTTCCGGCCGATCTGCCAGGCACACGCTGTCTTTCCGCTCCGCTCTTCGCACAGCAGTCAGCAGCTAACTTAGCACAGGGGACGAATCATTGCGGGAATAGGCTCTCGGACCCTGGTCTGTTCATCCGCTCCTCCGGGTGGCTGAGCCTCAACGCACGTCACGCAGGTGACCAGAAGGGGCAGCATCGCACATCAGTCTTGCTCCAGGACGGTAAGCAGCCGATCACGCCGCTGGCCCACTTGTGTCCTCTATCCACAGCGTGCAGCGGTTGAGGTTGAGCGGGCGGGCAAAAAAAGCCACCACGCGACGTCTATATTTACCCTTCATAGCTCGCCAATATTGTGTTATAGGTGTGGCCTGGGCCATTTCTTGACCAGTAGCGCGTCAGTCGCCTGTATTTCGGATGTAGGAGAGGTTCCAGTGGCTGCCATGCCAGGTAGACGGCGCGCTCGGAGTGCCCATGGGCTGTGGGACATCGTACAAAAACTAGACCTACCAGCGAGAAAACATTGTCGCCGCTGCTGCATACGGCGCAGGAGCGACCCATGCGAGAGGTTTTACATCTGCCACAATCTGTGCACGGTGTGGAGGTGCAGAGCGGCGCAACATTTTTCTGGGCCTTGGCAGACACCACTCTTTCTGGCTTGCTGTTCTCTTACATCAACATACGGCATATGGCTTCGCGCTTGCAGCAAGTGCCGGCTAACAACCCAGGTACATGTGTTTCTAGTGATGCCCTGTGAGTGGTATGCAAAATGTTATGCATGGTTTGGCGCAGGCATGCCTACTCGCACCGCTCTCCCATACTCGGTCGCGAGATCTGGCAATCGTAGAAGTCCCGGCTCGCAGTCTCCGTTGCCAATCACCATGCGATATCGTGCTGTCGCCAACTTCAATCAGATCAAAACTTCTCCAGTGATTTGTTAATTCGAGCTGCTGGCTACATGTAATTGGCTGCTCAGACGAGCACAGGGCGTGATGCCTCGCACCCGCAGATGTTACGGTTGCAATTGCAGACGTCCGGCATGTCGGGACAGTCGGGAGACCGGAGAGTGAGCGGCGGCGTCAGAACCAGCGGTGAGTTGACGGTCGCAGATGTGTTCGCAGCAATCTGGATGGTGGGCAGAATACGAAGAAGATCAATATTCTATTGCTCTTTAGCTTGAGCATTGTGCTAAAATAAGAGGTGCAGACGTGCACAGCCACCCGTGCCGGGCCTAGCTCCCGTTAGTGCATTCGATCGATACCTTACTGCTCCCTCGCAGTTCTCATCAAGTCGACTCTACCCGGGCACCAAAGTCTTCCACCTCGAAAACATTGGATGCTTGGCGCCGCTGGTGCTGGTATCAGTGCCAGCGACGGGGGGCAGGATGAGCCGATTCCTGCTCCGAGTGATAGTTGACCGATTCGTCCTTCAAGACTGATTCAGCCGTGTCCTGCTACTGGCCTGCTGGCAGCGTAGTATCGTCATGGCGCTCATACGACTTCTATCTGCGCCTTTTGGTCGCTGACAATGCAGATGTCCTCTCCTTCCTCATGTTCGAGCATCGTATCCATCAGCCTCGAATACTTACTGCTTAGGATCGACACGCGGAGGAGCGACAGAACATTCACTATACCGCTTTACCCACTTTCGCCAAAGGCTGCCGCAGTCCAGATAGAATCTCTAGCAGATGAGCATGTACACTGCACTGTTCATATCGACCGAGCAACCTTGGTATCGAGACTGAATATCCGACGGCACCCGATCTCGCACCAGTAATTTCAGAGCCTGCAATCCTGAAGAGGATGCTTTTCCCGAGCTGCAGGTGTATGTGCTAGCTCCGCAGCCTGCAGTCCTTCCCTCACATGCATGAATCCATAGGGGGCAAACACAGCCCCATATTGATGTGCAGAGATGTAGCATCCATGTCGTACACCCTATAACCTTCATCGAACAACAAGATACAGGATTTCAAAGCAAGGGCCGTTGCATGTAACGCTGACGATTTCGCAGAACACGCACTGACGGACACGCAACACAACGATGCTGATCACAGCCCAGCATACTTTACTGCCGTTCTGCGCAGAGCATATCACTTTGCGATGTTGAATCTGCTCCGTTAGGTGTGCAAATGAGGAAAATTTCCAGCAAGTATCTGGAGCTGTCAGGCTGCATTGCGCGACTGCATTCCGATCGGTCTGGCCGCAGATCGTGCTGTACACCGCTGCCATGCTAAAACTAGACTTCTGGAAAGTGTTCCCTCTGATGGTGGTTGCGATTATAGCTAATGCATTCGCTATTGCATGGGCTACTTATGCATAGCAAGGCGTGCATGCAGAACTTGTATTGCCAACCACACGACCATAAGAGGGAAGGCACGCAAGGGACCAGAGGACTTGCTTCCGAATAGAGAGTATTTCGTCGTTCTATTGCATGCAGTCTGAGGTAGTTTCCTGCAGGGTGGCGAGGCTCGACGGGTCGCGTGGCCGCCAGAAAGAATGAGCTCCATGCACGCTAAGACTTGCCCTCACTTGGTAGCCTCGGTTGACAGCGCGGGAGGGCCCAAAGACGCAAGACATCACACATATCGATATTGTGACCAACGACAGTAAGGTTCCCAAATATGACAGACACGTGGCAGAGCATTGCAAAACGCAAGCAACATAAACGAGCTTTGCGCATACCGCCAGCCTGGCGACTCCGAACACAGCCCGATTCTGACCGCTGCAGTGTCCTGGACATCCCACGCCAGAGTGGTATTCTCACGACCCTTGAGCTGAGCATCACTGAGCGCTATGATGCAACCGCATTATCGAATGAACTGGCTAAAGGAAAGCTAAAGAGCGAAGATGTCGTCCGGGCTTTTGCCAAACGCGCTGCCATTGCCCAACAGGTCACAAATTGCATCACAGAAGTCTTGTTTGAGGATGCCATCAAGCGTGCGCGGGAACTGGACACGCTCCTCGAAAAGACCGGAAAGCCTGTCGGACCGCTTCATGGACTCCCAATCTCCTTGAAAGACACTTTCAGGATTCGAGGATACGACGCATCAGTGGGCGTGGCGAGTCTGTGCTTCAAACCCGCCGACACGAACTCGGCGCTGGTCGACCTTCTTGTGGGGCTGGGTGCCATCATCATCTGCAAAACAAATGTGCCGCAGACAATGATGGCCCTTGATTCGCACAATAATGTCTTCGGCCGCACTCTCAATCCAGCAAACAACCGCCTGACGGCGGGCGGTAGCTCCGGTGGTGAAGGTGCTCTGATCGCAATGCGTGGGTCCATTCTCGGCGTGGGTACTGACGTGGGAGGTTCCATTCGTATCCCATCCTCTTGCAACAATCTGTTTGGATTCAAGCCATCACATGGGAGAGTCCCTTATGCAGGACAGGAAGGAGGACAGAAGCCGGGCGCTTCCAAGCTGGCGATGGAGGCTACTGCCGGGCCTATCGCCACAAGCGCCCGCGACTGCGAGCTGTTCATGAGAGTCGTGAGCAACGCTGCTCCCGAAACGTTTGACCCAGATGTGGTGGCTCAGACCTGGACTCAGCAGCCCGCACTTGTGCTTACGAAGGAAAAGCCCCTTCGTATCGGCATAATCCGCACAGACGGTCACGTTAAGCCCCTACCCCCGATAGAGCGCTTAATGGACGAGGTTGCCCAGACCTTGCGCTCGTCGTCGAAACAAGCAATCGAGGTGATAGAAATAGACGCATCGCCAATACTCGCACGGATCGTCAAGATCTTTAATGGCATCGTATCCATTGATGGAGCAAATTCATGGTTTGACCTCCTGGAGCCGACAGGAGAGCCGCTCTCTCCTTGGTTGCAGGGCCGTCTGTCTAGGAGACCACAAAAGAGTCTCGACGATGTTCGAAAGCTGCAAGCTCAGAGGACTGAGGTGCAGACCGCCTTCCTGCGAGTCTGGGACGAGAGCGGAGGCTACTGGTGTACCGATGCTAGCGAGGCAATGATTGGTGAGCGTACTTTAGACGCATTGGTCATGCCTGTAGCGCCTCATCCAGTTCCACCAATCGATCGTTGGAACACCGTCAATTATACTGGTGCACTTAATCTCCTCGACCTGTCCACGGGCACTGTGCCTGTGCGAAAGTTCCAGCAGAGTGACCTCGACGGCGAAGTTCCCTCTACGAAGCCCCTGAATGGTTGGGACAAGATCAACAGAGAGTTATGGACCAAGATGGATAGGAAAGTGTACCTTGACAGCCCCCTTAGCATTCAAGTGGTGACTCCACGGCTCACCGAGAGGAGGCTGGCTGAAGCTATGACCGTCGTCGACCAGGCATTAGAGCCTTTGCGAAACCAGCGTCGTCACGACAGTAGACTGTGACATCTACCACGATTGCATCAGCCTGTAAATATAGCAGGGACGGAATGAGCCGTGAGGTGACATTGGATAATGGATGAAACGTTTCGGGTTCTGCTGATCGTCTGTGGTTTTTGAAATCCAAGCTGACAGAAAATCATCACCCTTTGATCGTTCCATCCCCGACATTTCCCCATTTCGTTGACGTGAGACAGTCATCGGGCGCACATAGACCCGTCCACCGAGTCTTCTGTGGTTGTTTCCATCCATAGCGTCTCTGCCAATTCAGCCGAACCAAAAGATCTGACCCGAGCCATCTAGACCCAGGCTGCATCAGATGAACCCGGACAAGAATCTCAAGGCCCTCACTTGAAATGCAGCCATCACCACACGAACCCATACTCGCAGCAAACGACCTCTTGCCGGATAAAGATACACGACCCAAAAGACGAAGACACGAGGCCGGCTCACAGGCTTTGGCTCGAGCCGAAGCGCAAACAGTGGACACTCGTCTCACACCACTCACTAAAAGACGTTTTGTGCATTGGAAGAGCCAAATGCGCTAGAGTCACAGGGGGGGCTTATTCCCCTGTTCTCCAAGAATCATGGTCAATCGAGAACCAGACCGAGCGGAAACCCACTGATTAGTGCACTTGTTCTTTACAATGCATCAAAGCTCTGTATCGCACCGCCATCTCTGGTACCGAGATCTCTCATGCGGCAGTGCAGAAGCTATCCGACCCGAGTCTGGTACGCTCACGAGCCACGGCCCTGACAATATGGCACACCTGCACTAGCTGCGGGTACAGTAGTGAAGACTTCGGTCTCGGCGCGACCCCGGACGCAACATACATCTACCGGAGTGGTTGCCGTGCTTCGATTTTCTGATTATGTGGTTCATTTGGTTGTTACTTATTTACGGAGTCGATTCCGATGAACACATGACTTGACGATCAAACTTTTGCCTTGTTCCACGTTCCTAGACTTCCTTGTAATAATGCATTTTAATGCACCTCGAATGATGTCGATAACTCCCAAATGCTACTAGATGTCCTATTGGCTGTCATCGGCACTATCGCCGTTGACTTTGACTTCCGAGTTTGCTGCGATGGTGCTTCCCGCATCAGGGCCATGGCTCTCTGGTGCGCCGTTCAACTTCTGTTTCTCTTGGCTGAGATCCGGCCCGACGTCTAAATTCACAGTATCCGACCGCTTGGGTCGGAATGGCACGGGCGTAGTCGGTCTTGAGGAAAGGAACTAGACGCCGCCAATACGTTAGTGTTCCATACAGTATATTTAGCACTCAAGGAGGGCAGACGCTTATTCCCGCTGCGCCGACATTGCCTTCATTTGCCGACTGAGCCAGTCTTGGCTCCATGACTCGGAGCAAGTGAAGAGGGGATACTTACCGAAGACGCCGCCCCCAGCAAAGCAAATAGCGAAGACTGCACCACATCCTCGTGGATCCCGACACCCCACACTTTCTGGTGTGATCCTGCAGCGGTACACTCGATGTACGTGGCTGCCTGAGTGTCCCGACCTTTGCCTACTTGCTTCTCAATCGAGTGCTCCTTGTAGTCTGCAATGTCCAGGTCAATGCCTAGATTCTTCAGGGCGTTTGCCAGGGCCGACAGAGCGCCATTGCCGCCGCCTTCCACGGAATGCTCCTTCCCGTCAATCTCGATGATACCCTTGAATTTTCTGGATAGGTTTCGGTTCGATGCGGTCTTCCCCGACTGTGGTGGTGCTGGTGAAGGATCTCGCGCGGTCCTGTCAGTGGTGATTTCGTAGTCTACGAGGGAGAATCTAGGATTGCGATCAAGGTGATACGCTTCCACAAAGAGATCTTTGATCTCATTTGCAAGCAACTCGCGGCCAACCATGTCCGTTTCCCGCTGGACAATTTTTGAGAAAGCGACTTGAAGGCCCCGAGGGAGGTCCAATTCCAGAGTACGCTTGATGATCCAAGCGACACCGCCTTTCCCGGACTGACTGTTAACACGAATAACAGCTTCATACGTCCTTCCGATATCTTGTGGATCCAGAGGCAGGTATGGCATCTCCCATGGGTCCTCTTCGCTCGCTCTGGCATTATCGCGCACTTGGAATCCCTTTTTGATAGCGTCTTGATGAGAGCCGGAAAAGGCACAAACGACCAGAGATCCTCCATACGGTGCTCGTGGATGTACCGGGATCTTGTTGCTCTTCTCCACAACATCGATCACGCTGTTGATGTCCGAGAAATCGATGCCAGGATGTATGCCCTGTGTGTAGAGGTTCAATGCCAATGTGACAAGATCAACATTTCCCGTTCGTTCACCATTGCCAAACAGCGTACCTTCGACTCTGTCCGCACCGGCCATTTGCGCTAGTTCTGCTGCAGCCACTGCGCACCCTCTGTCGTTGTGAGGATGTAGAGATACGGAGATCTTTTCTCTCTCGGAAATATGTGTGCAGAAGTACTCGATCTGATCTGCATAGACGTTCGGAGTAGCCATCTCGACAGTCGCGGGCAGATTAAAAATGATAGGATTCGACTCGCTTGGCTCCCAAGCAGCCTTCACAGCCTCACAAATCTCAATCACGAATTCCGGGTCCGAGTCTGAGAACGTTTCTGGCGAGAACTCATATGCCCATTCCTCCACTCCAGAGCTAGGATCGTCCTTGGTTATCGATCTCGCGTATTTCGTGCACTCCACTGCCAACTCCTTGGACTGTTGGTTGTTCATGCCAAACACTATCTTCTGGAAGCACGGGCTCGTCGCCAAGTACAGATGCAGGATCGCCTTCTTTGCGCCCTTCAGGCTGTCCACCGTCCTCCGAATCAGCTCTTTCCTGCACGGCGACAGAACCTGCAGCCAGACATCATCAGGCACCACACCCGGAGTCGTCACTAATCGCCTCGTGAAGTCGTAGTCTGTAGCTCCGGAGGATGGAAAAGAAATCTCAATCTCCTTGTAGCCCAGCTTGACGAGCATTTGAAAGTATCTCCACTTCTGCTCGGCATCCATTGGGTCTACTAGAGACTGGTTGCCATCGCGCAGGTCAGTCGCCAGCCATCGCGGGACCTTGTCGACGGTCTTGGAGGGCCATTGTCGATTGGGGATGTCGAGGGGTTTGAATTTGCGATACTTTTTCGAGGGATCCTTGAGCCTGTGGGAAGTGCCATGTCAGTGTCACAAAAAGCCAATGCGCTTCAACGGAATTTCCAGGACGCACATTGTCATCTTGACTGTTGACGACCAGCCAGTATGCCGCGGTCAAGGTTGATTGCTGTAGTCAAAGGACGCCTAAGACTCCAGATTGTTGTTTTTTCAAGGACAGAAAAGAGCGAAAGGAGCGAAATGAGGGATGGGATTGAGCGGTTCAAGTGACTCAGGAAGCAAAGGCAAAAAATGACATCGTCCCCCTGCACACGCCCTGCAGCAGAAAGTGGGAGCAAATTGTACGCGGGGTATTTCTCTACGGTAAAACATTTTGCCATCATTCACTCTACGATTGACATTCGCCGGTCAGGGCGTAGACATGTGACACTTCCTTAATGGTTGAATTGCATATTGTCTTCTTGTAGTTTCCTTCCACCACCAGCTACAACTTCATATGGTATCAAAAGCGCAAAATACACCACCACCACAGCGGCGACCTTATAGTCTCTGCCGTTGCTAAGCGCAATCCGAACTATCGCCGTTATGACAAGGGCCGTCTTCATAGCTTAGAGGCCTCCTTTTCCTGTTTTAGTCGAATAACACCCTGTACACATGTCAGTGTGAAGCTCTGCCGCGTAGCATACTCATCAGAGGAGAACCCCTGCTCAGGTCTCGACTGATTGCACTCACCTCCTGCACACAAGACGCAATCAAGTTCCCATCTCTCGAAAAGATCCTCTGCATCACAAGACCTCTCCCATCGCCAGCCCAAGGTGTCTCCGACTCAGCGACCATCCACTCGTCGGCTCTGAAGCCTTTGGGATCATGGAAGTAGATTGAATGATCCAACGACACCATCATTCCGATCTCCGGCCTCTTCTCGAGCAAGCCGACAATCTTCCCGTCCTTGATCTCCAATGAATCCAACTGGTTGATCAGATCATCGTCCATGAACTCCACCCGCCTCAGGGTCTCGAGATCCATACTCTTGAGCTTCTGGAGCACATCCATCGTCATGCGGTTCTGCTTGTCATCGCCTCCCTCCTTGCTCTGCGAGTTCTGGCTGTATCGCCAAAGCCTATGTGCTCTCGCGACAGTGCCGATGAAATACGAATCAGACATGTACGCCAGAGCAGAAAGATGCGCCTGGTGCCCTCCCTCCTCGCTGATCTTTCCTCGAGCCTTGATCCACTGCCGCGTCTTCTTCTCGTGCGCATGCGGGCTATTGTTATTCGCAATATCCACTCTCTGCGTCATGAAAGGCGACTTTGCGCCGCGGAAGACGTCCACCTTGTCCTCGTCAATCGGCGCGGGAATCTCCGGCTTCCTCGCCTGATGTTCCACCTTTTGCTTCCCACCCGATCCGTCTCGCGTGAAACTCAGCGTCGTCGTGAAGATGGGCTGTCCTCGCTGCCTCGCCTGTACCGTCCTCGTCGCGAAAGACCTGCCCTCCCGCACATGCTCGACGTGGTAGATGATCGGGATCTCGGCATTCCCATTCAGCACAAAGTAGCAGTGCATACTATGCACATAGAAGTTCTCTGGGACCGTCTTCTGCGCAGCAGCTAGACATTGTGCAATGACCGCGCCGCCGTAGATTCCGCGCGCGCCAGGAGGATGCCATAGCGGCCGCGTGTTGGTGAAGATGTTCGGGTCGATGTCGCCGAGATGTCTGAGTTCTAGGACGTCTTCTATGAGTGCTTTGTCTTTCGACGGAGGTGGAGGCGGAATCAGCGTGGCTCGGCCGGGCATGCTGACAGGACGGTGGACAGCGATCTCCTGATTAGGGAATAACGCGAGTTGATCAGGTGAATGTAGCAATACTAGGACTTCGCTGGTTCAGAGAAGGAAGGATAGGTCCAGGTTCAGGAGCAAAAGAAGCCGAAAGTCAGTATAATCACATTTGTTGTCACCTGCTACGCCCGTATGGTTGTCACCGTGTCAGCGTACTCGACTTGACGGGCTCGGGCATATCTCGCGTCTTGGAAAATAGCCGAGGTTGGCAAGATCTACAGGAACGAATCCGAAGGAGCCACGACAGGAGGACAACTGCACGGCCAAGGTCAGGTCTATTTCCGCTCACTCGACGAAGTCAGAAAGCGACTGCTCTACTACCACCATATCTATGCACATGTATGCTTGCTTGAACGCTTCAACCAAATCACATTTCTTATCTCTTTCTCCCTTACTCTCGACAAACAGCCGTGAGCATCGCATCGAGAGGAATAAGCTTGACTTCCCTACCAGAGGACATATTCGACAACGAGCCAGCCATCAGACTGGCGGTGCCCCAGAGACCTTGGCCTTCATCCCAATGTCTGCATAGCATCTTCACATCTCTCGGAATTCCAGAGCAAACGACAAAGCACTTTGGACTTGTGGGTCGATCCTCAGCCGAGGCAGACAATATCGCATAGTCGGAGGCAAACAGTAGTGTTTGTCCAAGGAGAGTATCTCTTATTCTCACCGGCTGAGAGGCCAGTAGTGGTCCGATGAGGATGTACAGCTCGAAGTAAGCGTCTAGGAGGAAGATCCCTTCCGCCTCGAGCTGCGCCTGTGTGAATGAAGACATCTCCTTGGCTTCTACTTTAATCTCATCCTCCGTCGCTGGAGATCGAGCAGGCGATAGATTATTCCAGCTTGGCCTACGGTTCCACAATGCTGTGAACAGACCGGTCTTAGTCTCGGCTTGCTGAATCCGGTAGAAGCGCGTTTTGAATTTACTTGGGCATGTTGCTTTCTGCTCCCACAACCCCGAAGCCTTTGCAACGTCCCACTTAGTAGTATTCGCGCTGAAGATCTTCAAAAAGCTCGTGAATTCCGCTCCGCCATCGACTTCAATGACCTCGCCTGTTTCACTGATATCCATGGCAGCAAGTCGTGCGGCACTCAACTCTTCTGCAGAGCATGCTTGGCCTTTCCAGAGGTAAAGTCTCGTCTCTTGAAGCGTCACAGGACTTGAGATAAGGTAGACGAATCCTGCGCAAAGCGAACCCGCAGCGAAATCAACCTCGTCGAACACAATGTGGCCGTGTTGCTTCCGGCCACAAAGCATGTATTGCTTCGAAGCGCCTGTCCTTGCTCCTCGCCTCGTTATGAAAATGCCACCGAGTGCCTCCAAGAAGATACCCGATTCTTGTCCTTGACGTATGGACTGGACAGAACCAGATCCACTTTCCTTCGCTATACGTTTGGCGCTATTGTTTGCCATCTCGATGAAGATTTCCGTCGTTGCGTCTCCAGCCCAAACAAATACCTGCGTAGTCTTCACACCTTTAGTGGTGTTGACATGTGTGCAGACATAAGTCGACTTATCGAAAAAAGTGTACTCCTCTTGTGGAAGGAGGACCCGTAATAGACCATCCGCATGCATGACCTCGACTGACTTGCGTAGCGTCCTCGTCTCAAGCACGGCATCGTTCTGGTGGCTTGTAGACAACAGTGCCGAAGTATCGACTGCCAGAGGCGAATAGTACCTGGGAATGGCCCCAAATGCGCTTGCTAAATAGCGGCCAGCTTCAGAGCTCGTGGCCTCGTCGGTGGGATTTGGAAGGGTCGATCCTTGCCAGATCGTTAGTTATCAACAGTCTGGGAGAAACGCGCTACGGGACTGCACGCTGTTCGTCAGATCTTGCATCGAGATGAGGGAGGGGTATATGGGATTGGAAGTCAGCGTGAGGACGTACCTTTGTTCGGAGAAGCCTCTGCCAACTGCCCACTGACGGCTCGTGAGGATTTCGCGGGTTTGGGAGGCAAGCTAGCAGAAGCTGGAGGAGACGATCCTGATCTGTCGTCGGGTGTAGCAGCAGAAAAACCGAGCCCCTTTCTGGGCCGACTTGAGCTTGATGCCAAAAGTCCAGCTGATCTCATGGCTTCTTCCTCGTCCTTTCTGGTCGGTAGCTGAATCTGGGATGACTCTTCATGCTTTTGAAACGAAGGTCTTTTGCCCCACTGAGAAGCCACAGATTTGACGGAAGGCGAGTTCTCTCCGGAATTCTCTTTGTTCTCACCAGAGGGTTGTGAGACTCGCTGAGCTCTTACTGCACCGAAGCCCTTGAATTCAGGAATTGACTGCTTTCGGGGTGCATCGATCACAGGGTTCTCGACAGTCAGACTGCCTTTCGTCGTCAGTAATGGACTCTTCGCGGGTGGCAGCGGCTTCTCAGCTGTGCCGTCGTGGGAGAGAACCAGCTTGTCCAGCAAATCAGAGTCTTTCTTGGGCTGAGACAATGGGGATTTAGTAAGAGATGCTCTCATCAGAGCCGCAGCAGAGCCAGGCAGCGCTTGCGGCTTGGCTTGTGTTCCAGACACGCTTGGATGTACTGACTCTTGCTCCAGCTCCTGCGCATGTGACCAGACGCTGGTCGGTCGTGGAGAGTTGTTAAGAGACTCCGACGACACGACATTGCTTCGCGAGGAAGATGACCCTTGCTGGGAGGAAGGCACGGATTCCTGTTCTCCAATATGGCTCAGCGCCTGGGAGGAGTCTTCTGCTTGCAGAGTCAATGGGTCATTCGAAGACAACACAGCCTTGGCGCCGCCTTTTCGTCGTTTTGGGCCCTTAGCTCGATCCTTTCGCACATCCTGCAAAGGGCCGCCCGCCATAGCTGGCTCGGTCGGACTAGATACTGATGCTGCTTCCTGCCCAGGAGTAAGAGGCGACTCCGGTCGGGAAGAAGGTGCCGATGGCGGACCCCTCGCAAGTATGTTCGCAAGACCAGGATTGAATCGAGCAGCAAGCTTCGAGGTGTCTTTGAAAGGCTTCGTCTCCATTGCTCCCGGTGCACTGACTTCCTTGTGAAGTGAAGGAAATCTTGCTTCAGCAATTTCCTTCTCCTTCGCAGCTGATTCCACGACAGGCTTCTGCTTTAGGCTCTTGTGTCGAGCAAGTGCCTCGGGAGTCGCCTCGCGTACTGGCTCTGCCGAGTGAATAGTCCTACTACTATCGCTGCGTCCAAGCAGGTCTTTTTTGGCAAGTGCCTCTGGCTTTGGAGGTTCTTGTGGCGGTTTTGTAGCACTGATCTTCCGCTCGTGAACCTGTCCCGGAAGCTCTCGGCCCTCGACTTTAGCCTGCTTCCAATCGTCCTTCTTGGCGAGCAGACTTTCCTTCAACTCGTCCTTCCGCTCAGTCTTGACCGGACCGCCGGTAACAGCCAAGCCAGACTTGCCACGAAGAATGTTATTTCTAAGGACGTCGGGCGCGACGTACTTCTCCTGCTGAGTTTTGCGGAGAGCTCCAAACTTAGTCAAGAACTCGGGTTCGTCGTTGGTCTTCGTCTCTGCCCGAGGACGAGATTTTAACTGGCTACGAAAGTCAGTCGAAGGCTTGGGAGGGGTATGTGGTGCAGGCGGCTTTGACACTGTTTGACTATGGCGAGGTGAGTTAGTCGGCACAGGGTCTGCCACAGCTGCGACCTTGCCAATTGGTTGGCGCTCGAGTGGTTTGCTATACTTCGATTCCGCGGGAGACGAATCCTGGATTTGGTCGGAGGCATGAGTCATGGGTTCCACGGATGCAGAAGTCCCAGCTGGTGATGATGTAAACTTCTCAGCAGGTCGAAGTGGCTTGGCCCTGTTTATAGGTGTAGCGGGCTGGGAAGTCTTTGATAGAGCTGGACTCTCTGAAGGTTCCAGTGCCTCTGTGGACAAAGGCGTATCCTTCGCCGGCGATGCTGGTCTTGATCCGATGTCATCGCCACGCTTGGAAGTTGTGTCGGCCAGGGCGGAGCCAGGCCTGGACTGCGAGCGCTTGAGTAGCGCAGGTCCAAACGGCGTCGCCTTAGTCGATGATATGGGTCGCGATGTTGGCCGCGACTCCACATCTTCGCCAGGCTTCGATGTCCCGGACAGTAAGTCTATGTCTTGACTTGCGCGCTGTGCTTTGGCCTTCGCTAGATCTGCCATCCAGCTTGGCTGAGAGTTCCTCGACGGTGCGGGCTTCGGAGACTCTGGCCTGGTCAAGGAACTTTCGAGCCAGCTTGACTTGTTCGGACTGAAGCGTTTCGAAGGGCTACCTGGGGACTGCAGTATGCCGCCATCCTCGTTTGCGCTATAATTCGATGCTGTTGACTTGGTGTGGCTATGATGTGGCAGTGCAGGCTTGACAAACCCGTCCTTATCTTGCTCAGCGCCAGAGACTAGGCTGGGAAGGTCGCTGCTGCTTGAGCTGGAAGGTCTGGCCGAGATCTCGCTGTTCGAATCTTTCGTGTTGACAGTAGGCTCAAGCTTCGGCATGCTATGTGAGCCTTGCAGCCCACTCAATCCACTGCGAATGCTCGCAGTAGATCCTTGTCTGCTCAACGCTGTAGGTGGCTGCGCGCTCCAACGCTTGTTCTGGCTGTCAGATCTCTTCATCATTGCGCTCTGCACGAAGCCACCCATTCCCTTCGTGGGCGAGACAGGTCGGTCGGTTGCATTGAGTCGTCCTTGCGAGCTCGACATCGTGATTGTGCGAGTGATGGTACCAGAATCTCCGCTTGCTATTGAGGACTGATCGAAGCCTGGAGATGCCCGCTGTTGGTCTTCATCTCCTGCGATCAGCGCCTTCAAATCCGGCTTACTGCTAGACGTAGAGGTAGCAGAGTATCTACTGTTGCTGTTCGATAGTGTACTCTCACGAGTCGAGCCAACTCTCGAGATTGTTTCAGACTTCTGGCTCTCTGATGTTGGAGATCTGGTCTGTCTGTCCGTTGGTAGCTCTCGAGACATGCCAGGAAGTCCTCTTCGGCCTGACGAAATTGTTTCGTCTTGTGCAGTCCCCTCTTGGGATCTCCTGAACGCAGCATTGCCGATTCCACGATCTGCAGTCTGTTTAAACCATGATGGGTCTCTTGCGCCCAGCGAAGCTGCAATCTGGTCTCGGCTCGATTCAGGCTCATCGGCTGACAGCTTCTTGGATTGCGCAGGCGCACCCTCCACAGAGGCCGTTGATAGTGGCCTGCTCCCGCCCAGCTTCGATCCGGGTCGAGGTCTTTGCTGCCATGATAGAGTGCCAGACCTTGCGAGGTTTGACGCACTCGGGGCAACAACGGCGCTGCTTTCTGCACCTGTTTGACTCGAATTCCGTGACGATGTTGTGCTCGACCTTTTGATTGACCCAAACCCCTTGAAGTCAGGCACGTCCTCAGGCTCTGCCGAAGCTCTTTTCTCTGGCTCCATCCTCAGGTCGCGTATAGGTGTCGTCTCCCTTGCTTCCGGGAGAGGCTTTGGCGTCAGCGTGACCGATGGAGAGCTCATCAGACTGGCATTGGTGGCCGTTTGTGAGTGGTTTCGGTTCGTAGGCGTTGAGGCGGCGGACTGATGTTTCTCCGGGGAGATGGATCGCGCGCGTTCTGAGCGAGACAAAGCCGAATGGTCAGCCTGAACAACAAACAGGGCGCCCTTGCGGGTTGTAGTGGAGATGGGTCGTGGGCTGTTGTGTAGCAGAGATGAGAAAGCCGGTGTCAACACAGCGACCCAGATCCTGAACAGCCCACTTCTTGCGCGCGCACGTACGCACGCTCACCCACACACAGACAGAGATACAAACGACTTACCCGCTCTTCGCAGTGCTCTTTCCTCACGTCCCTTCTGCACTTCTGCCTCCAATTTCCTGTACCGCTCCACGTCCTCTCTATCGCGCTTCTCCGACAATTCTCGGACGGATTTCAAAAAGGCCGCGGGGTCGAGATCGCTGTCGTCTCTCAGCGCAGACGAGCGTTGCTGGGCATCGTTGCTTGGAGCTGGCTGGTTCGCATCTGCCATGGTCAGGAGGAAGCATTGACCGCGGCACGAGATGGTGGGAAAAGCGACGAGCAGGGATGCGCAACAAACAAGCAGCCACAGGAATAGACCAGGTAACTAGGTGACGCGCCTCGTCCGGCAGGATGTGGGACGAACTGGACGTCGGAAAGCTTAACGGCGAGCGGGAAGTACGCGACATGAATCGCGAGCAAGTGAATGCATGCTGTATATCATAGCAAGGAGTCGGTGGGCATGTTCATCACAATAGAGACGCTTCCTCACTATTCTTCCCTCGTCTGCCATACCACTGAATGTATGATTACGCTTGCACTCCCGAGCAGCGAAATGGAATGCGGCAATCCCGTCTTATTATTATCTGGCATGCGTCGTCCGAATGTGTAGTATGTGTAAAATAGGTTATGCAAGCGATGGACATTGCCATATGTCTTCATACATGGACTCAACTTCTTAGGCTTCTGCGGAGCTACCAAACTTTCCCATGGGCCTCTCGAATGCGACCAGGACCATGCAGAGATGTCTTGCATGTGGCCTGCCAGGTGTGCCGATGGTGGCTTTTGTTTACTTGGACCAAGCTAGGCTCAAAGGGTACACTGTACCTGCCAAGAGTAAAATATTGCGATGTGATGCATTCCATTATCTTTCGGCATGACACTTTCCTTTAGTATAGGAACAGTCGGTCTTTAGCATCTTGCACGACCCATTGTAATCCCTCCTGGAGATTGAGACCAGTCATGGCCGAGCACGGCAGAATATGCCACTTGTGAGTGCGGATGTTGTCGAGCTGTAATCCCTGCAGTGGACGATTAGGTAAGTGAAATACTCTGGGATGGCTTGAGTGCAGGGACGCATCTTGCATCTGTTGGCCCTTACCTTGCGAATGTCGTCTTCCGCCATACAGCCTGGAACATCGCTCTTGTTCTTGAACACCAAGAGAGAAGCTCCCATGAGCCGCTGGGAGACGTCAGCCTGGAGGTCGCCAAGCAGGAGAGAGAGATGCGGTCACTTCTTGCAAGAGCAAGCCTGCCAGCTCCTGACGGCAGTCATCGATGCGCTCTCTGTCCGTGGCATCAACCACCCAGATGAGCGTGTCTGTCTTCTCGAAGTAGTTCTTCCAGTATGTGCGAAGGGTCTTCTGGCCACCGACATCCCCTCCGAAGCGGTCAGCATGGCAACAGGAGGTGAGAGGCGACCACCACGGCTACACACATATGTTAAGTTTGTATCTTGTCATTTCTGTTAGTACACGCTGCAAGTCTCATGGCTTGCATTTCAGTTTACCCTTCGTACTCGATTGTCTTGATTATGAAGCCCAGCGTCGGACTCACTTCGTTGACATCTTCATTCATGATCTTTTTGACGATTGTCGTTTTCCCGGCGTTGTCGAGGCCACTTGCCGCTGATTAGACGTCGATCGAAAGAAGAAGTTGCAAGAACACGCACAGCATCAGTATCCGCATCTCCTTATCCTTCAGCCGAGCTTTGCGCAAGATCGAGAGCATTTTGGCGATATTTTTGAAATATAAAAGAAGAGTGGAGGGCAGTGAAAGCAAGACCGGACAAGGCCTCCTCGACTTCGTCAGGGTCACGTGCACTACCTGCGCAGTACTACAAACACCTTCACGAGCACTCACGGGCATTGACGAAGTCCGCGCTTAGCCTCGACCGAGTCATGTTTTGTTCTATCACGAGCTATAAATCTCAGCTCGAAGACTACCCAACAACCTCTTCACTTCTCTAACCAAACAACACATTGGCCAATGCCTCGACATCACCACGAAGGCAAAGGAACTCTCCTTGGCTTCGTCGCAATCATCTTCTCAGTCGTCTGGGTGAGTGACGGTGGCTGTATCTGAGCTTCAGACATACAAGGCTGATCTCATGTGCGTGGTAGGGCTTGTGGAAACACTCCGACGACGATCGTCGCCAAAAGTCCAAAGACTCATCCCGCAAGTACGCCGAGTGGTGCGCGCGACACCCAGAGAAGGCGAAGAAGCATCAGACTACGTACCGGGAGCGCGAGCGTCAAGAGCGGCGACAGCAAGGTACAGCTGCATATCGCCACCCCTATTCGTATGGAGCAGAAGCTAACCGGAGTCCACTGTAGGATACACCGAGCCCTCCCTCTGGGGCACACCCACCAGGCGTGAGTACTTCCCGTCTCTCTGGTTTGCCTGTTTCACCAGAAGACATACTCGAATTGACCTCAAATAGGCTGAGATCGATCGAAACGCATCCCCAGGACAGCTCTCCCCAAGTGGCCACAGCATTATCATTCCTCATTATCCACATAAAGACTATCACAGTCCGGTGCAGAGCAATATGTCATCCTTTCTTAGCACCGGGCACGTACGCATCGTCGGGGCTGACAGCTTCCTGCTACATGACGACGATGATCATATCGACTTTCAGCAACAACCCCTGAGCTTTTCAACACGTGAAGAAGGCGGCGCTTTCACTGCCGTCGCCGACGCCGAGACAATCGGGGCAGGAAAGAGCGTTCACTCGTCTCTTCAACACTCAGTGGACGAAGGCGCGAGTGACTCGAACACGAAGCCGCGCACAACCAGAAACGACGCGCCATTGTCGGAGTCAATGCACCTTGATCGCATTGACTCTTTTCTCCAAACCCCACCTCATCAGTCACATCCCATTTCACAATCTGAACCCATTGATCGCACCACCCCAAACACCGACTTCATTCCATCCACGAGGTACACCGCCACCAGCTACCGCAAAGATACAGACTCCTCGAGCGCCATGACGGACAAAGTGTCAAAGGCGGTGCCACCTCATCGCAAATATTTCGCCAAGACGAACGGCAGCGTGCGGTCCTCTGGAGAAGTTGTTCCGCCTCATGACGCACAAAGTATTCGCGACAGACTCACAGAGTTTGGCGTCATCGTGAGTGCACCGAAGCCTGCGAAGTCGATCAACACCAATCCTTGGGAGAGCAGCGAGAAGGACGAGTTGCAGAAGCCTGTGACGAAGCCTGCGAGCACATTCAGATCCAAGCCTCGAGTTAGTGAGAAGAACGAGTCGAAGAAAGCCGCGCGTCCAAGTGTCACCACCAATCCTTGGGATATCGCAGAGAAGGATGAGTCACAGAAGCCTGCGGCTCCCAACCACAGCAAGCAATGGGGCAACCATGGACTGGAAGAGCCTGTCTACAAAGATCGAGGCCGTAGCAATGCACCGTCCAGTGGGCGTGGTGGTCGAGGGAGAGGTTGCGATAGAAGTGTACCCAAACCCAAAATCAGCCGCTGGCCAAGAAAGGAGGAGTTCCCAAAAATTGATAAGAAGCGTCATGAAACCGACTGGAGTTGCCCGCCAGAGCGAGAGTACAGCTTCGCATCTACTGCTGGCGCAGGATGGAAAGCTGATGACAAAGACGAAGGCGGCTCTCCAATCGGCGACTGGAATCAGGGCTGGGGATATGCTCCTCTAGACTGGGAGAGTCGTTCAGCATTTAGGCCCGGCCAGTCTGTGGATATCATCCAAGACTGGGTGCTGGTTGTTGGTGACGCTCTTGGCGAAGCTACTAGGCTGCCGATCGAGGACTTCGAGACCGTCGAAGGAGTCACATATACCTTTGGAACCAGTGATGGTACGCTGCCGGACAATCCAGATACTGTCCACGAACAGATGGGGGATGTCGTGCCGCATTACTGGAGCCCAAGCTTGATCGATGGACAGCCTCCTCAGACATTCTGGCAAGGACACATCCGCTCCCAAAATCCTATGCCAGACGAGGGGATAGATCTCACCCAAATAAAGCCGTGGTGGGAGATGGTCGTACGGGGGGGCACGTTTCTGAAGGTACCACCAGAACCTCCGTCCAAGGGTATAAATCCGACCCAGGAGAACGAGGAACAGCGACTCAAGCGCAAGTGTGACGGAGGGAGCGCAAAAGCCACCGAAAGACGTTTGAACTACCAGCAAGCGAAGGAGGAGGCGAAGCGTGAGAAGCGTCGCATCAAAGAAGAGAATCTGAAGAAGCTGGCCCTCCGACCAGTAAATGGTGATGGGCCTTCATATTCGGACGTAAAGTTCAAGTCACAGACCAACTTCAAGATGCTTGTCAGACCTGCCCAGGAAGAGGACATGCGAGATGTCCGCGACATATACAACTGGTACGTTGACAACAGCTGTGTTGTGCCGGAACTGGATCGCCGCGAGCTCAAATACATGCAAGAGCGCTTCGAAGACGTCCGGTCAAGGTCGCTACCTTTTCTCGTTGCTTGTGAGCCTGGTGGCCCTATCAAAAGCACACGCAAGGGACCCAGGAACCGACGCCGGGTTGATGACGAGCCATACATCAAACCTGATAAGATTGTGGGCTTTGCGTGGGCAGATGACTACAACTGCCAGTCAGGAATCTATCGCTTCACTGCTGAGGTGGAGGTCTACGTCAAGTTTGACTGTCTTCGCCAGACAATCGGCAAATGTCTCATGGACAAACTGATGGCAATGCTCGATCCTGGCTACCTGGAGCGTGGCAACTATCCCATCGCAGAAGAGCTTCAGAGTATCAGCCCTGTGCGCTTCATCAAGAACATCATCGTCAATCTGCCATATGACAATACCGTCAAGTTTTCATGGCAGTCCAATTGGCTCGAGAACTGGATGGGGTTCAGGAAAGAAGCCGACATGGAGGGCATGGGTAATAAAGCCGGCAAAGCGTAAGTCTCCTCTGCACGGGTTCGCTAGCCACAGTACTAACAGATTCTTGCAGCATAAACCTCGCCATCTTCAAGCGTGCTACTGCTGCCCAAATCAATCACGCCGCGCCTCCGATTGCCAGCCCGAAGGGACCTCAACCCTTTTCTTGAATGATCTTGCAAGGCTCTCTCATTGGAGTTTACTTAGGCCTTGCTACCGGTCTCTCTGCTTTAGACCTTGAGTGGTGATGAAAAGTTATGATTTCGACAGCGAAGCGTAGGGGTAATGCCGCTCTCCTAACCTGCCTTGATTCACGAGTGCGATATTGACTTTCTGTTCTCTTCCTGTTTGTTTCGTTTGTTTGTTCTGTTTGTGCAATGAGGGCGGTAGAAGGACAGGTACCAGTAGTCAGCAGCATAGCCAATCGAACGAAATTGGTCGTCCATGGTTTCCGTTTAATCAAAAGAATGCTAGTGTCATTTTGGAAATGAGATATCAAAGGCTCGTGACCGCTATCCCCCAATCCTGCTCCTCCCAAGACAGAATAGAAAAGTCCGAATCTCATCATGCCGATACCAGCCACCAACATTCCCTCAATGCACATTCGCCGCTTTCACTCGATTAGCTCCCAAGACACTAGCCCCCACGATCCTCTGCGCTGCCGCTGTCGAAGAAAAGGCAGGAAAGCACATGTAGCTATTCACCTCACCGATCCAGTCGAAAGCACTCAGATCATAGCCGTCTTCCAGCGTGCCCAGAGTCTGCGAGAAATCGAGGTAGAAGTCGTTGGCGTTGCATTCACCTCTGATGATGAATTTCAGGTCAGTCCAATCTGTCCTCTATTCCCTTGTTTCTTCTCTTTTCTCAGCTTCACTTTGAAAAGGGCGGACTTTTTTTTTCTGATTTTTTTTTTCTTTCTTTCTGATTTGATATGTGACTTACTGGAACAGCATACACTCGTACTCCTCCTCTGGCAGGAAAGATAGGACGTGGCCGGTACTATTTGCATGTTCGATCAGTGATGCTCGAGAGCAGCTTTATGGATGACGCGAAAAGACAAGTCGAGGTTGTGAATAGGGGAGATAGAGAGAAGAGGAAGGAGTGTTTGTTGCCTTACAATCCGTTCAACCAGATGCAGTCGTTTGTCGGTAAGGTCGCGTTGTAGCATTGTCCTGTCAAATATGGTTCTGTGCAGATTTGTACTGTCGCTGAATCTACTACAGCTTCGACTGAAGGAGCCCGCTTCTCTTGGCTTAGTGGTGGTGGTGTTGGTGGTGGTGGTGGCGGCGGCGGCAACGCGCCCTGGAATTCCGAGGGGGAAAGCCCGAGATGGCGGTCGTTGGGGATGGAGACGGCGATAAGGGCGCGGGAGACGGAGGGTGTGATGTGGGCCATGAATGCGAGGAGAGTGGTGAGGAGGAAGGGGATGGTGAGCATGTTGGCTTTCACTGCGCGGTGAGTTTCTGGTGAGATTGAGTGTTGAGTGTGCTCCGTGATACGGTTTCGGTCAGGATGTCGCTGAATATGGAAGACGTGATGTTTTGCTGATATCGAATGTGAACGAGTGTGTGAAGCACATGCAAGTTGCAATCCGTAGAATGAGAGGAATGTGTCAATAGCATATACAGACTCACCTCACCTCACGTCGTTAAGCTGAGACTTGCTACGTCGCCGCGAGCAAGACAAACATTATTTCGAGTGATGATACAGCGAGCAACGCGCCGCATTGCAGCGATATGAATCAGCGCTCGCAAAATTTGCTGCTGAATGCTGCCGCGAAGGACAGAGGAAGCTTGTTTCTGGGTGGTGATCGAGGGCGATTCACCAATATCAATAGTATTCATGCACCTCGCATTGTGAAAAGAAGTATGCTGCATCCGCCCTGCTCCAATCGGCCAGTCTGAGTGCCAAAAATTCCCGACCACTGGATTCTGAACCCCTCAAACGCCAATGCTGTAGTGCAACTACCCAGGAAGCCTCATTCATGAGAATGAGTCGTACCTCATTCCTGCCAATCAAAGCATTTTTGGCATATGTTCGATACGCTCGAGTTGAGGACGAGCCACCACGACTCTAGTGAAGCTTGTTGAGTGCCTTTTCCAAAGCCTTCTTGGTGCGGCCATCGCGGTCCAGCACAGCCACCCAGTCACGTAGTTGAATGCCTTTGCCATCGACGGTGTCCTCCCGCCAGTCGCCCCATGTCGGCGCTTTGAGTTCCTTGACCTTCGCCGCCTTCGTTGCTGGTTCTGGGACCGCCTTGGGAGTAGCTGTACCGCTGCCGCCTGATGGTCTGGCAAAACGGTTGGTGGGGACGTTGGTAGAGCCGCCTGTCATCCAAGAATATCTCTTCGTTTTGCCACCCAGACCCATGGCCAAAGCTGCGGTTTGATTCGTGGAATTGTTGTCTAAAGATGCCGCTTCCTTTTGCTTCTTGTTCATTTCTTTTTTGGTCATCTTGACGGGCTGCGCAGCGTTCAGCACGTCTGTAGCTGCGGGAGTCTCAGCTGGAGTGCCGCTAGGGGTGGTATCATCGCCAGTCGCGCTTTCAGTCTTCTGCTTGCGGGCCTCACGCTTCTTGATGCGCTCCTTCTCAAGCTGCTTGTCATGCTCTGCAAGCTCGCGCAGTCGCTGGTTGATGGTTCCCTGGAACGATACCGTCTCTGCCGGCTGCGGTGTTTCTTTGACGCCATTCGTCTGCGCGTCGTCACCAACGCCACCAAGGCCGTTGGGCAGCGCATCTTGTGACTTGTCCCAAGAGGTCCCAGTAATGCTCTCAGGGACAAGAGTTTCTCGACTCTTCTCGCCCTCGCCGGTAGCAATGTCGGAAAACTCTGGCGGGACGACCCGTCCATGGTCACCATATTTCCTAGCACGCGCCAAGCCGTACGCGTCGTCCACTAGGCTGCGTATTCGTTCATTGGCCGCGAGACATATGAGCGAAAGTACATGCTCATAAGGGACGCCGGCCTCAATCATGCTCTCTGGCCGGGATTGTACTGCTACAACTCCTTCGTTAGCTTGTTCGTTGAACATTACTTTGGTCTGTTGTTCGTTCTCGGGATTTCGGAGATAAACACCATGAACGTCCAGCCTCACTGTATTCTCCTTCGCCAGTCGATCCATCCGCGTTCTGAGGCAATTTCCGTCCAGAAATTGAGTCTTAAGTGCATGTTGCCTATTTTCGTTGTACTTTCGAGCAGCGCTCTCGCGCTTTCTGCGCGCTTCGTTCTCGATCTCTTCTTGTGAACGTGGCTGCCCTAGTGTGCCTGCGAATGGACCATCATGACCTTGACTGCCGAACGATGTGCCTTGAGTGAGAATGTTGAAGCTGCCATTTGAGCCGCCGATGGTGCTTGACCCAAATGATGTCGATTGGTTGGTCGCAAAGCTGTCCGTAGGTTTATTCCACATGGTATGCAGGTAGCTTTCCTCATCTTTCAGGTTGATTCCACTGCCATACAAGCTGTCCCCGATCTCATCGATACCAGCCTTCTCGTCCTCTTTGTTAGGTCTCGGCGGAGGTGGCATATCTCGATTGCTTTGCTGTAGAGGTGGGCTCATCTGCGGAGGGCGTTGCTGCTGTGGAGGCGGCTGCTGCTGGACTGCCCAAGGCATGTGCGGCTGGTGATACGGTTGTGGGGTGTTAAAAGAATTCTGCGGCGAGCCAGCATACCCTGAGGGACTATAGGGTGACTGCACTCCTTGCGCGCCGTACGGGTTACCGTAAGGCGCATTCGGCAGGCCGTGTGGTGACGTAACATAGTTTGGTGTGCCATTCGGAGATCTCGCATCTGGCGACAGGCGCTGTCGTTTCGCGGGCGGTGGTGCTCCATACGGCGTCTGGCCTGGCGGCGAGCCTGCGTTCTGGTAGGCAGGATATGGCGGTGGCTTCTGAGCCGGCGGCGATATAGAGAACGACATCTTGTCCTGGTCGACTATCACGTAGGCGATGTCGGTGGTCTGTTGAAGTGGGAGAGTGGAAGAGCGCCGGCTCGATCAACGAGCACGCGAGGAGCGCCTCCTCACTGGATCTATGGCGCTCGTGCCCACATCGAACCTTGTCGCGGTGTATGGGTCGCCAGACTCGTACTGGTCTCGGTAGTGTCGTGCGTTGGTGGCTGCGCGTGCGCTGGACGATGGTAGGCCGTGCTGCGCGTGAGTTATGTTGGACGATGTTGTTGAAGTTACAAAGACGAAGTCTGTCGAAGGCGGCCGTCACGGGCACGGGCCACGTTCCCCAGGTCGTCCTTCCATTGTCGCGCGACTTCCCAAGTCCTTCGTGCCTTCCTCCACCACCTCAGTCCTTCCTTCCACCAGTCACCTGTTGAGCACACCTGCCCAAAACCCTCGTCGAGCCCGAGCCCGAGCCCACCAAAGCTGGTACATCCTCAATCACAGTGACTGGCACTCACCACAGAACCTGTCGCGCGGCGCGCGCATCCAGCGAGCATGGCGGGCAAGCGGACACACGCAGCCATGAATGCGGCTGCAGAGGAGGAAGAGCCGGTTGACCCTTCCGATGAGCTCATGTTCCTTGCGCTTGGTGGTGGCAACGAAGTCGGCAGATCATGTCACATCATACAGTACAAGGGCAAGACAGTCATGCTGGACGCAGGCGTGCACCCGTCGTACGAGGGATTGGGAGCGCTGCCCTTCTACGACGAATATGACTTGAGCACTGTCGACTTGCTTCTGATCACGCAGTAAGTCCACAATCCTATATGACATGACTACGATGGAAGTCGGGGAGGAGTGGCGGTAGATGCAGTGGGCGCTGTATTTCAATATTCCGTGGCTATGCTTACCCATCACCCTGCAAATGTCTTCCTTGGTTGTACTCGAGAGGACATCACCAGTAGCTGTATCAGTCTTCATAGCCGCTGTATGCCACAAGTCCACCGCTGCTCCTCTTTCATCCTGTCAGGCATTTACCCACGGCTCCGGCCTCCATCCCCTTACTGTACTTAGATCACCATTTGACCACCGGAAGCAGACTCGCGCGAGACTGACATATCATTCCTCCAGTTTCCATCAGGACCATGCTGCATCACTGCCGTATGTTCTTGCAAAGACGAATTTCGCCGGCAAGGTCTACATGACACATCCGACCAAGGCCATCTACAAATGGACCACTCAGGACGCGGTGCGGGTACACAATACCCATACTTCTTCATCGACCAGCGGCACAGACGGCTATGTCAGCCAATTGTATACGGAACAGGATATCCTGTCGACCTTGCCCATGATCAACACCATCAGCTTCCACACTACACATTCCCACAACGGCATAAAGTTCACCCCTTACCCTGCTGGACATGTTCTCGGTGCCTGCATGTACCTTATTGAGATCGCAGGTCTTAATGTGCTCTTCACGGGTGACTACAGTCGTGAGAATGATCGACATCTCATTCCAGCAGCCGTTCCACGCAACGTGCGAATAGATTGTTTGATCACCGAGTCCACTTTCGGTATATCCACCAGAACGCCACGACAGGAGCGAGAGAATGCTCTGATGAAGTCCATCACTACGATTCTCAATCGAGGCGGTAGAGTGCTCATGCCAACGAATGCCGTTGGCAATGTGCAGGAACTACTGCTGATCCTGGAAGACTACTGGCAGCGACACGAGGAGTATCGAAGATATCCCATCTACTACGCCTCTGGTCTCGCTCGGAAAGTCATGGTCGTCTATCAGACCTACGTGGACGACATGAACGACAATATCAAGGCCAAGTTTCAAGCTAGTGCTGCAGGCGCATCCACAGAAGGTGGTCCCGCAGGTCCGTGGGACTTTCAGTTCGTCCGTGCTTTGAAGGGTGTGGATCGATTTGAAGATGTTGGCGCCAGTGTCGTTCTCGCCAGTCCTGGTATGCTGCAGAATGGTCCCTCGCGAGCTCTCCTTGAACGATGGGCACCCGACGCCAAGAATGGCGTGGTAATCACCGGTTACAGTGTCGAGGGCACAATGGCAAAAATTATCATGACCGAACCAGATTTCATTCCTGCTGTTACTACGAATCGCTCGGCCGGCGTGACGCTAGGCAAGCGACCTGGCCTGGCAGATGGCGAAGCACAGCAGATCCCGCGACGATGTACAGTACAAGAGTTCAACTTCGCTGTTCACGTCGATGGACAAGAGAATCGGGAGTTCATCGAAGAGATTGGGGCTCCTGTGGTCATATTGGTGCACGGCGAGCGACACAACATGAATCGTTTGAAGAGTAGGTTGCTCAGTCTGGGCAGCATGAAGGTCTTCACGCCTCAGAATTGCGAGGAAGTACGTATTCCATTCAGACAAGAGAAGATGGTGCGAGTTGTAGGTCGTCTGGCGAGTCAAATCCAACCGCCTGCCCTGCTCCCGAGTCCACCTGCTTCTGAGGATAATGAGGATGGAGAGGAAGGCGAGAGTAAGAAAATCAAGTCAGAGCTACAGCACGATGCTGGCCAGCTCGTCACCGGCGTACTTGTCCAAAACGACTTCAAGCTGAGCTTGATGGCTCCAGAGGACCTCCGCGAATACGCTGGCCTCACGACGACCAACATTGTCTGTCGACAGCGCATCACGCTCGGCGCTGCAGGCATTGACCTCATCAAATGGGCATTGGAGGGGACCTTTGGCACAGTTACTGTCGTTGAGCCCACGAATCCCGAGAGCAATGGCACAAACGGCAAGGAACCAGCTGACGAGGAAATATCGCGAGATAAAGTCACCACCTTTGAAGTCATGGGAGGTGCGGTTCGCGTCAATTGCAAAGCTTGGGGCGAGACAGAACTTGAATGGGAGGGCAACGCCACCAACGATAGTATCGCCGATGCCGTCGTTGCAGTGTTGTTGACTGTTGAGAGCTCGCCCGCAGCCGTGAAGCAGAGCAGCAAGCTCCACTCACATTCGCTCGAGCCTGAGCAAGTGTACGACGCGTTCGGCGACAGTCCGGTTGATACAAAGAAGGCAAATGGAGCCTTCGCCCTCAGACAGAATCCTCACGCCAATGTACAACCCGAAGAGAAGCTCAACAGGCTGTTTATGTTCCTCGAAGCTCAATTCGGCGAAGATGCAGTCAACCCCGTGCGCAAGCCTAAGATGCCGGAGAGTACGTCTGCTGCGGAGAATGGCGATGCAGCGGAGCCGATGAATGAGAAGGCTTTGAAGCAAGTCGAGACAGAGGAGCTGGCTCGATTGCATGCGCTTGGCATTCCTGTCCCCGGCGTGGAGATTCGCGTCGACAAGAATGTCGCTACGGTGTGGTTGGAGAAACTGGAGGTGGAATGTACGAGTAAGCCATTGAAGGATCGAATCAAGGCGGTCGTTGAGAGAGCTGTGGACACAGTGGCGCCGTTGTGGCAGTAAGATAGCCTCATCAATGGCCACATCAGTCCCATGCTCGTTGAAAGAAGCTCAAATATCACCAAGAGACGAGATGTATTGACTTCAATATTGACGCATGCATTAGTCTTTCAGCGTGTATATGACCACGGAGTCCACGTGAGAGGAGATTGTATGCCAACCCAGCTTCTCTGTTCATTACAACGTCCCAACATCTCACCGCCTCCCTACATGATACATACTCACGATGGGACCAAATTGAAGCTCCATCCGGTGCCAAGTGCGAGTTCCTCCCACTCATACCAGCCCTGGCCAAATCGCCGATATGCTTCCTATACCATCCAGATCTCAGCGGTGGCGGCCAAAACTATCACCACAGCTTCCGCAAGAAGGCTACGAGGTCCTCATCTCTAGGGATGCCGCAAAATAGCATGACTTCTTCAAGCTTTGAATACAGATTTGGGAGAAGGCCGAATGGTCCGCACCGGTGGGTGCACCCCCAACTGGCAAGTGTGGTGGTACTGTGGCTCCAAGATAGTCCATGACCGCGAAAACTTGTGAAGGCATGGCGGTAGTGGTGGCAATCAGATACTCTCAGGTACGCACGTATTGGCAGCTCGAGAGCGTCTGGCGATGGTGCTAGCAGCATATGTGGAGAGGGAGACAGCACCTTGAATCGTCTGTTGCGTAGAGCATGCCTGACTGTGTATGTGGGCATCTTGATACCGCATCGAAAATTTGCGACTTGATCGAGATCGACTAATTCAGGATGTGAGGATAAAAAGGTGATAAAGGTTCAAAGCATCTAAAGAAAAAGGTGGAAGACATCTATTACCACCCACAGTATGTGGTGACTTTGTTATTCCGCTTCTGTTCCGTTGCAAGCCATGACACGCACAACCGAGCATATGCGTCGCCAAGCATTGTTCATATCATGCTTCTCGCCGTCATCATGCCTCATTATGCCGACAAAGCCCACCGAAACTTTTGTGAATCCTCATGCCACGTCCCATCATGCCGTCTATCTACCATGCGAACAAATGTTTCAAGTTCAGCTGCGTTCGCACGCCCTTACTTGAACACCTTGCCATCGGCCCACTCATAGGTCTTGCCGTTGACCTCGATTGGCTTGTCCCATGCCCACATTTCGTCGACAAACTCCTTGTCCTTAGCGGAGGTGGGGTCGAGCTTAGTGAACTCGTAGCTCTCGTAGTCGGGAGCGACATCGAAGGCTGGAAGAGCCTCCTGTCCACGGATGACGAAAGCGCCACGAACGACGCTGTCGTTGGTCTGGCCGTACACTGAGGCGGCGCCGAAAATGTACTTGCGGCTGGCCTCGAGGCGAGCAAAGAAACCACCAATCAAGTTGGAGGTCATGAAGGTCATGGTGAGCTCATCGTTGTACTTGTAATCGACACGGTAGATAGAATACTCGTCGAATTTGCAGTTCTCCCAGAACCATGGAAGGGCGACCTCACGAGTCTCCTCGTTGGAGTACTTGCGCTTCCTGGAACAACTCATTAGCACATGAATAGTCAACTGCGTCCAGGCATGACTCACCAGTCATCGAGAACGAATGTTGGTCGTGGCAGAGCTTCGAGAGGGTGCTTGGCCTTTGGCGCAGCTGGCGCAGGCTCGTCGTCGTCATCCTCTGCTGCTGCTGCGACCTCCTTCTTCTTCTCTTGCTTCTTTGGCTCCTGCTTTGGCTTCTCCTCCTTCTCCTTCTTTGGTGGGACATTAGGGATGGCCTTCTCGATGTACTTCTTCTCGCCAGCGACCGACTTGTAAATGTCCTGGTTGATAATGGTCTCGAACCATCGGTGCGTGCTTGGGTTCTCCTTGCGCCACTCAGCATCGAACACGTAGTCGTAGCCGCGCGAGAGAATAGACGCCAGGAAGATATCAGCAAGGGTGAGGCGCTCAGAGACGAGGTAGGTGTTGATGAGGAAGTGATCCTCAAGAACCTTGACGACGGCGCCGGAGCGCTTGATGCTGTCGTCGATGTTCTTCTTGTTGTATGGGTCCCGTCCGATCAGCGGGCGGAACCAGCCTCCAAGGGCGGGAAGGACCTCGGAGTTGGCGAATGACATCCATCGGAGGATGGAAGCGTAGTCCTGCTTGGTCTTGCCAAGAAGAGTTGTCTTCTCGTTCTGGGAGGTGACTGGAAACGGGCATGTTAGCCAATTGCGCTGATGCGTATATGACAGCAGAGGTTTGTAGTGTTATAACAAGGGTGCAGATCAGAGTGTGAATGGTTCTCAACAGTAGTCTTCAGACAGGGATAACTGAATAAAAATTTCTCATCATAGCAAGTTTGGGACAGCGTCTCTTTCTGAACGTCGCAGCAGTGGGGGACGACTCACGGTAAATGGCAATGGCAATGGCCTCAGTGAGGACATAGCCGTCCGCGCCTTGGAAAGAGGGGACCTTGCCCAGCTTGTTGAGGCGGCGGTAGTCCTCAGTGACACCCTCATGGGGTACAGTCTTGACGATCTCGATGTCAAGGTTGTTGGCCTTGGCGACGGCGAGGAGCGACGTGGTGCGCGGGTTACCCTACAGCAGCGAGACTCGGTCAGAAAAAAAGTCATCGGGAGGCAGAGACGGGCAGCGGAGGGGTAGTTTCAAATTGCGGCGGGCGACTGACCTCGTAAGAGTAGAGCTTGCCGAAAGACATGTTGGCTGTATGTGTGATGTGTTGATCTGGTGTCGAAGGCGCCTTCGTTGGCTGTGAGTAAGGAAATGTGGTGAAGAGCGTGTTTGTGAGGGGATGTTGTGGGATGAAAGGGTGATGGAGTCACGGAGCCACCTTCGCACCTGTCCTTGAAATTCTCCTGCGGAGCTAACAAGCTCTATCCAATCACAGCCTGTCTGTGCATGTTCAACTTCATCGCGACGGCCATCACCAACCACATACAGACTCCCTCGTGTACCTTGCCCTCGCTATCCATGGACTCGTCTGCAGTACGGTGTGGCGTGCGGCGAGCAATTGCTGTTTGCCAGAACACGCCAATACGAAGACGAGGGTTTCACAGCACCACGCGATGTCTGGCAGAGCCAACAGGAGACATCAGAGCAGCACCGCCCATTCGCTTCACCTCAGACAACAACCAGTCCTTTGGCTCGCGTCCACGGGCTCAATTCATCGAGCACGATGATGAATCTCCGATTGCTCGAAGGGGGAGTGCCCGGAGTGGAGGCGGACGGTCGAGTGGGCGGTTGAGTGGACGAAACGACGACAATGATCACCGCCGACTACTTCGCCGTATACGCATCGTGCCCGCATCGCCCTCCTACTTTACCTCTCTTCCAAAACACACAGACGACATCCTCATCCTATCTGATCTGCTACGCAAATACCAGCTGCTCCCCATAGCACCACCGGATGAAGTCCTTAACACTAAATGGAAGACACGGCAAGACTACCGTATTGAATTGCAAGAGCCCGTCCGAGCAAAGAGCTACAACGCCATCCTGAATTTGCTCAAAAGACTGAACAAGATCCATCCCAGTCTGATCCCAGCAGACGTCACCGAGACTCTGGAGCGCTTCAAGCGACTCGTGCAGCCACATCTGAACAGGCCAAGACCAATACAGGTTGACCAATATGGCATCGCAAGAGCTGTCGGGAGGAGAAAGGCTAGCTCTGCTGCCGTGTTTCTAGTCGAGGGCGAAGGCGGGTGTCTGATTAATGGGAGATCGCTATCGCAATATTTTGGAAGACTGCATGATCGAGAGTCTGCCGTTTGGGCGTTGAAGGCAACGCAGAGATTGGACAAGTATAACGTCTGGGCCCGAGTGAGTGGAGGAGGAACGACAGGGCAAGCTGAAGCTATCACTTTGGGTCTTGCCAAGGCTCTGATGGCGCATGAGCCTGATTTGAAGCCCGCGCTACGAAGAGGTATGTGCTATGCTATAGTTTCTCACCTTTGTCCAGGAGCTAACATGACGCATAGCCGGTGTTGTCACGCGCGATCCAAGAAAAGTAGAAAGGAAAAAGCCTGGCAAGCTGAAGGCCCGCAAGATGCCTGCCTGGGTCAAGCGGTAGAATTTACCAGAGCTGTATCATATTTAGCAATGTACAAACACCGATTCTGCCAGCAAAGACTTTTTCGCAGAGTGGGCAAGCCTTCAGATGTGACTAGTACATCTCGTATATCTTGCTGGAAAGCATGGATCCACGTTCAGCTGCGCAGCATCGTCCGTGCTTGCTGTAGAAGATCAGCTCTATGTCGATATTGGTCGTGCCAACCGCAACAGATTCAGGACGTGGCTTTGAGCTGTGATGAAAGGTAAAGTGCTTCATATCTGGACCGCATGCTAGCGATTGCGTCTCGCTGATCGTCGCGCAATTCACTCATTTCGCATACGAAGAGATATAGTACGTGAGTACAGATTCGCCTCCTCCCGGATCGTCTCTGTCCAGGAAGACGTAAAGCACGAGGGCGTGGTCATGACAGAAGCAAGCGATCACTCTGCCACCCAGCCTGCCAACGCTGAGAACTCTTCCCCAGTCTCTGCCTTCGACACGCACGGTAGCCCAACCTTCCTCACTCTGTCCAGAAGGGTCGCCTAAAGCTTTCATGACCGTGCTGGGATGATTCTCTAGACCCACTTCGCCGCCCTCGACTTGAGAGGGATCAAGCTCAGGATTTTCGAGGCCTGTCCAGAGACTGTTGATGCACATGACATCTGTGTTGAGAGCTAGACGAAGACAGCCATGCATGTTGCCGCTCAGCTCAAGCTTTGGTCCGGACGCTGCACTGTTGAACCCCGATCTGGTGGCATTTTTGGTAGAGAGCGCGAGCTTGGTGAAGCGATCGCTGATGGCTTTAAGCTGCATCAAATTCGGCAGGACAATGTGCACGTCGGGCGCCCTGCACGTCGGCTCATGAAGACCTTCGACCGAAGCTGGCGCGAGGACACGCACGGGAACATCTTGGGTGACAACAGTCTCGCGATCTTGTTTTGTCCCGAGAAATTCCAGGTTTCCCTCACGGTAGCCATCACCGTTCTGTGACTCACTGGAGTCACGATTGCGATGGGTCGTAGGGACACTGCTGCTCATATTTTGCGTCGTGATGGTAAGCGAGAGAAGTGGAATGTTATCCTTTTTGGTGAGCCGGATGCTGGCCGCCACGGCATTCTGTGCACTCTTTAGTGCTCGCTGTAGAGGCGCGAGAGGTACCTCAAGATTGATCGTGTTGTTTTCTGCAGCTGATTGTATCGTGTATGTGTCGAATATTGTGTCGATCGATAGCACTGACCATACTTGTGTGCCCTGCTCCGGGATGACAGTAAATCGAACATCATTTTGATCAAATCTCACCCAAGCGATTTGACCCAAGGTCGAAAGAGACGCAGTGAACTTGGCAAAAGTATTGATGTTGATGATATTCGCCCTGAAGCGCATCTTGAGCTATCTCATGCGCGATGAGCGCGCCGGTGTTGAACTGAAGACCGAGAGATGTTCATCGTAATCAGGTCTCCACCAGCGCGTCTAGGGTTCCCCTACACACGTGAGGCGAGACACCCTACCACAACCTGTTGTCGTTTGATGGAGACGGAGTATACGCGGAATCTTGGCTGAGATGTGCTGAGGTGGATGGGCGATATTCACGCCTTGCAACGAACACAGTACATGTAGTGAAGAAGTAGTGGCACAAGCTAAAGCACAGGCAAGCGCGATCGATTGAGATGCACGTGCCACATGCATGTTTTGCCTTAGAGGCGCGATCCTCCCGCGCTCCCGCTGCACCTTCCCTTGTCAGTCGCAAGCATCATCGGCCCTGGAGCGAACTTCAAGTTGCTGCATGCAGCACCCTCGCACGTTTGCGCCCTGTTACCTACACCTCGACACACACATTGACACCACTGTCCCGGCCTTCCACTTCAGCTTGGTGCACTTCTTCTTCAGCCTGTATCATGGCGGGTACGAAGCGGCGCTCTACGCGTCAGGCTGCAAGTCGCAAGCGCTCCATCTACGCCGAACCAGATACCGACGACGATTTCGAGGCAAACAGTGGGGATGAATACCAGCACGAAGAGTCAGAGCCACCCACGCCAAAGAGGCGCAAGACCATGACCCGAGGACACAAGCCACAGACTCGGAGTAAAGCAAAGAGCAAGCAGCAAACAGTACGATCAGCCTTCAAAGTGGGCAAGCCTCGCAAGCCGAACAGCAAGGCAGTGCCCGACAAAAAGATGGGCTTCTCAGGTCCGAGTGATGGCCACAAAGGTGACTGGCTGTCGCTTCCGATCAGCGTACTTAGAGACATATTTGTTTTTGCCTCCCAGCCTACACACGAGGACACTGCAGAGGCTCGCGCAAACGTGACCTGGCTGTTAAGATCGGCACGCACATGTCGCACACTTGCATTGCCCGCCCTCGAAGCGTACTACAATGCTCCTGCGATGCTCTCCACTCTACACCCACACCATTTGCTCGAGTTATTGAGCATGCCAAAAGGGAATCGCTACATCGACTACAACGTCAAGATACGACGTCTCTCGATCGACGTCAGGTTTCTCGCATACGTCGCACACAACAAACCCTCATTTGACCTTGTTCCGCTGGTATCAGAGCTGCCTCAACTTCAAGAAATGGAGATATCACATCCCATGTATCAACCTCCATACCGGCCTTTGAAGATCCAGCGATGGACATTCTCACCGCGAGAGTTAGTCAACGCCATGTCGGAACACAATATCCGCCTCAAGACTTGGCGATGGTCGCGAGACATGATACCAAGCAACGCTTTTCTAGATCTCTACGGCACCATCATGAAAGCGCACCAGAGTCAGGCATTCGACAGTCTCGCTCGACTGGTCGTATGTGGCTTTAACTACGGGGACAGCTCAGAACCAACTGCAGAAATCATCGACGAGCTATCAGCAGAACCAACGACTCCACTGCCAGGCCTGGCAACGTCAATCTCCAAGCTCCCTTGTCTCCAAGACCTCACCTTCATATCGTGCGACATTGTCATGGATAAGTTCCTGCAACGACTGCCGACGAATCTCCGACGGCTTGAACTGAGCAATTGTCTTGAGATCACCAGCGACATGTTGCGCGCATTCTTCAAGACTTCTGGATCACAATTACGGGAGCTGGTGCTAAACCATAACGCCGCGTTGGACCTGAGCTTTCTCTGCAGTCTGAAAGAACTCTGCCCACGACTCGAGAGTCTCAAGGTCGATCTTCACTACTACAGTGAGAAAGTCACGGTGAACGACGCTGCGGCCTTGTACGAAGAGCTACTGTCCGTTGATGACACGCCGACCTGGCCGTCTACGTTACGAAATCTGGAGATCGTCCATGCCCAGAAGTGGTCACCAGAAGCCGCACAGAACCTGTTCCGATCACTGATTGACAGTGCTCCAGAACTGCCGGACCTGCGCTCTCTTATACTTCACGCCCACATTAACATTCCTTGGCGAGATCGCGTTGGCTTCAGAGACCAATGGATCGAACGCTTGCGGCGAGTGTACCTTCGTCAAACCGAGGAGCCTATCAGCTACCTAGGCTCAATAAAACAATTTCGTCTCTGGAAGATGTCGAGTGGAGCTGACCCTGATGACGACGCCGCCGATGAACTTGGGCGGGACTACAACAATGGAATCAACATACCTATCGTTCGGCCACTATCTCACGTCCAGATCTCTCCTCACAAGCCATCCGGTAACACTCAGATATATCCTGATACGGATGATGAGCCTATTGTCGCCACGGGACGTCAGCCACGCCGCAGCAAGCGTGTAGCAGAGACTCTCGTCATACAGACATCGAATTCCAGAACACCGTCGGCAGAGTCAGAGTCAGAGACAGAGACGGAAAGCGATGACCAGGACTGGCGCAAGCAACACGAGAATTTCTATCAAGGCCGATGCAATGTTGTTGACGTGCGTATCGACAACATGCGCCCACGCGAAGAGCAGTTCACTGAAGGAGATTTCTTGGACTCGGAAGTCAGTGGCGATGACGATTGGCAAGAGGGCACAGACTCTGGGCCGGAAGATACGTACGCATGGTAATGACGAGAATCGGTGTGAAGCGATGCTATTACAGAGTTGTGGCTGTTGGCAAGACCCTCACGACGATGCATAGTCGGTAGCTCCGATCGCAGAATGACACTACGTTGTCTATGAGAAATGTGGCGGTCTGTAGAAATGTCATGGCACACCGTGGTGGCCGTAGTGGCGGCCTACTTCTCGAGGCTGTGCCATCCTTTGTGGCACTGTCGTATGGAGCCTCGCCCCCACGTTTCATCACTTCTCGATCCTTTGGAGTGGATGATCTTTGAACCGTCTCGCCGAATCAGGCAAGCGCTGAACGTGTCGCTCTAGCTGTTGCTTCGGACCTTGAGCTTCAATGTTCCTTGACAAAACACCAACCTGTTGGGAGCTCTATGCGACCTGCTGCATTCGCGTATCGTGACGCCGGTACTTGCCTTAGCCTGCGGGCCTGGGAACGTGCCCTACGCAAGCCACAAGCCCGTCGAGCACTCGATGGTGGCTGCCCTCGGACCTCTAGCATCTGGCAGTTGCCGTTGACGAGGAATGCGTCAAGCGCCAGCCAGCTACGCCGTCCACCGACTCTACAGGAACGCAAGCAATCTTCATACACGAGCATTGTGGGTAGCCATGAGCCCACAATCTATGCCCTCTCGTCCGCTCCTGGTCGAGCGGCCATCGCGGTGATTCGGATCTCAGGCCCAGCATGCCGGCACATCTATCGCGCCATATGTCCCGCCAAGCCACTTCCAGAACCACGTGTCGCGGCGGTGCGCAAGCTATATGAGCCCTGGCAGACCCCGAAGTCGGACACGGTCTTGGACTCCAGTGCGTTGGTGTTGTTCTTTCCAGGCCCCGCAACAGCGACAGGAGAGGACGTGCTGGAGTTGCACGTTCATGGTGGGCCAGCAATCGTCAAAGTGGTGCTGGCAGCTATTTCGCGGTGCGGGAGCGAGATTCGTTATGCCGAGCCTGGGGAATTCACCCGGCGAGCTTTCATGAACAATCGCATGGATCTTACGCAAGTCGAGGCTCTGGGTGATACGCTCTCCGCAGATACGGAGCAACAGAGGCGACTCTCTGTCCGCGGCGCAACTGGGACGTTGGCGAAGCAGTATGAGGCTTGGAGACGACAGCTTCTATACGCGCGCGGCGAGCTAGAAGCATTGATTGATTTCAGTGAAGATCAGCATTTTGACGAGAGTCCCGCTCAACTATGCGCCTCAGTGGCAGAGCAAGTGCAGAGCCTACAAACAGCCCTTCATATCCACAGTAGAAATGCTGTGCGTGGTGAGCTACTGAGGCATGGAATTTCAGTATCCTTGCTGGGCGCACCAAATGCTGGCAAAAGCTCGCTCCTCAACCGCATCGTCGGTCGCGAAGCTGCGATTGTGAGCAATAAAGCTGGCACCACACGAGACGTAGTCGAAATCGGCCTCGATCTGGGAGGCTATTTTTGTCGCTTTGGAGATACTGCTGGACTTCGCCAAGTCAATAGCGAGAACTCCCCTGATGATATGGGAACTCGGTCCCCGAACGCAATCAATGAAATCGAACAGGAAGGAATGCGACGTGCAAAAGCGAGAGCAGCTGACAGCGACGTGGTCGTGGTAGTTCTCAGCTTCGAAAAGCAGGCGATGAATAATCGCGCCGAGCTGCAATTCGATGCAGAAGTCTGCTCATTCGCGCAGCACCTGGTTCAAGAAAAGGATAATGTCATAATTGTCATCAACAAAGCGGACTTGATCCTGCCACCAACAGCTTCTGAAGCGAACCGCGCTATTCGCGCTGTGCAGGAACAGATTCCCGGACTGAACCGACGACGTATTCACATGGTCTCATGCATAGAATCATCAGAGAATGGCGGCTATACATTGAGCAAAGCGCAAGCGAAAGATGTGCCATGCATGCAGCAGTCAGCAGATCCGGCAGGAAGGATCAGCAGCATCCAGCGATTTCTTCGAAAAGGGCTGATTCAGCACTTCGGCGAGCTGACTGCTGCCTTGACCGACGATGCGAGCCCTGATTTGTCGGTTTGGCAGGAATCGCTTGGCGCAAGCGAACGACATCGCGTGTTGCTCGACGCATGCATCAGCCACCTCGACGCATTCCTGGCGGAAGCTGTGCCGTCTGATGAGCAGGCAGAAACTACTACTGCTGCTGCCGCTGCCGTGAGTAAGCGTACTCGTGGGAATGACGTCGTCGTCACCGAAGTCGATTCGGAGGAGGCAGACATTGTGGTAGCGGCCGAACACTTGCGTTTCGCGGCGGATTGTCTGGCGAAAATTACTGGCAAGGGTGAAGCCGGTGATGTGGAAGAGGTTCTCGGAGTCGTGTTTGAGAAGTTTTGCGTGGGAAAGTAATAGTAAGAGGGTGTGGTCAAAGCAAAAGGATGTTTCCATTTCTATCTATCCCAAAACAATGCCTGAAAACTCCCCTCCATTCCAGTCAATGGACGTTGCCGTCCTCTATCAGTCTAAGAGTTTCCTTCCATGTGATGCGCAACGCCAATACTGATGGCCCCATACGCCCGAGAAAACCACCAAAAAAAAAAAAGAAACCACAATTAAAACTCCCAATTCCCACAACCACCTAATCGCTATGCATCCGAGAAGTCCACCAAAAAGTCCATCTATAGTAGTAGTAGTAGTAGTAGTAGTAGTAGTAGTAGTAGCAGTAGCAACATGAGAGCCAATCACCCCCTCCCAAATCCCAGACTCCGCGCTGAAAGAAGGCAACTCGCTCTTGAAAAGCAAACTCTGGACAACAGCACGTATAAGAACTTCGCTCGGAACGCATTTCAGTAAGTGGAAAGCCCGATCCGCCCAGCCAGTGGATTATGGTGTTGAAGTAGGGCAGTCGTCGGTCGTGTTTTAGGTGTGTGTGTGTGTGTGTGTGTGTGTGTGTGTGTGTGTATCGTGATGAAGAGGGTTGTTATTGTTGTTGTTGAGGCGAGGTCGAGACCTGCTCGGTGGTAGTAGTAGAAGGCGAAGAGGAAGAGTCGACAACCATGGCCAGCCAATGGTGTCGAAAGCTTTTTTCTTCTGGTTCTTTATGGAGGTTGTTGTTGAAAAGCTTTGGTTTATTGGTGGGGGGAGTTATAGCCACTGTGTGTGAGAGAGAGGTTGTTAGTTTGGAGATGAGGTTGTCGGGGAAAGATGACATACCCTCTGCCGTCGTCGTTCGCGTTGTACTGGAACATGGTTGCGATTTGCTCGGGTGGATGTGGTGTTGATGTTGATATTGTTGTTGTTGTTGTTGAGATGTGATGTTGTTGATGTTGTCGATGATGATGATGATGATGTTGTTGTTGTTGGTGTTGATAATAATATTGTAGTTCGAGTCCAGTGTGTCGATGATGTCTCTTGATGATCGTCGTGAGAGGAGGAGGGACAGATGCTTTAGTTATAGCCACCACGACCCATCTTGACAGATATAGCAAGGAGAAAAAAGTGGAGATAGGGTCCTTTTTGAGAGAGAGAGAGAGGAAAGAGAAAAAGGCGGTCGGTGTAAGAAATAAGGAATCGCGGTCAAGACGCAAGGATCGACGGTACAGTAGTAGGAGATAATGGAAGAAAATCTGGCGTACTGTGCAGATTGATGACTGGGTGTCGGGCTGTGTTGTTGCGTGGGGATGAAGGTTGACGACAACGACGAACGATGCTGAGGATGATGATGTGCCGGTGGGCCCAGGAAGGAAGCGAAGAGAGTGCCTAAGCGAAAGTGCCGAAGGAAAGCTTGCTGGTACGAGAAGGAAATGGGTAGGAGGTGTTGGTGGTGGTTGAGTGGATGGATGATGAGATGAACCAGGCAGGAATGGGGTCGACTGGCTGGTCGCTATATATCCAACAAGTCGCCGAGACTGTACTACATAGACTACGGTAGGCGTAGGCACAGCAGCCACACGAATGAGAGCAGCTATTCGTGTATGTACCTGCATGGTCTCGCGGACATGGTAGAACGCGAGGGAGGAGTGGCAGCGTGGCTGGGCCCGTTCGCTGAAGCCGGGACGACAAGCGTCTTCGACCTGTAGACGATTTGGGCGTGACAGTGGTGACAGTGCCTCGAACTAGGTACGCCGTCTGCACGTATAATCATCCTGCCTGTGGACGGGCTGGGAAAGCGTGAAGTGTAAGAGGTGCAAGGAGTGCACAGGTGAATTCGCCGCCCGAAATAGATCATGACTTCTGCGTGCCTTACTAGTCTTAGCGCGGTCTGCCGCGGGCGACGGGTCCCATCCCACGTGTTTAGCTTCCACGAGGCTGACAGGGAAAGCAGGAGACATGCTGCTGCGCCTCGAGTCGCTCACTCCTTTGCACTCCTACATACTACTACTGTACATACTATCGACCTCTACATGCACCTCATTACATCTATATCCTCCGCCCTTCCGTCCACTCATCGCATGCATTCGCTTAGCTTAGCTTATTGGCGGATTCTTACCCATGGTGCAACTCTCATCACTCAAAATCCTCACGCCCGCGAATAGCAGAAGGCCTCAGCCCAGCGCAGCCCCCACTCTGATGATGCTGATGATGCTGATGATGCTGATGATGATGCCGTTACTGCTGCTGCCGCCGCTGATGCTGCGCACGAGTCTGGACGTCCCTGTCCCTCCCGTCTGTCATGTACCGCCGTCCATACCTGCGCTCGCATCTGCAGCCTTGTCGCAGGGCTGAAGGCAGCCCGCCGCATCCTCCGTGCCACCCATACCGCCTCTTCTGCTCTCTGCTGCTGCCATATTCGGACTCTGCCCTACACCTGCTGCTCCTTGGGCCCCCATACCACTGCACGCTCAGCGGCACCCACGATGACTCAACCCAGCCCTATCACTATCTACCGACTACTACTGTACACCTGATCCTCCCGCGGATTGCGGGCCTCGCGGCTCCCGCGCATCGTCCCATCGAAAGAGGCCAGTGCAGACGGAAGATGCCACGATGCCATGGAGACTAATAATCCAGTAATTAGTCCAGAGGGGTGATCGCGCGACTTCAGCCTCCATGAGCGCACATATCTCATCTCATCAGCATCACTCATCTGCAGTCCTGGACACTCATCCATTCCTTCGACAACAAACTGCCGCACCGGCAGGACGGAACTCCTCGGATCATCTTCCATCGGCCGCATCCCACCCAATAGATCGCTCAATCCTCTTCGCATCATTCGCTATACGTGCCTGAGAGATGACCACATGTACCCTCTCGTTTGGCCCTGTGCAAATGCATTACTCACCAGACTCTCTGTCATACCGGCTATGCAAGACCCTTGAAACAAAATGAACAGACATTGCTAGAATGTGCTGCTCCCTCCTTGCCATGCTCATTCTGGAATTTGCTGCCATCGCGATTCCCGTCTTCTGCAGGATATCCCCAAAATCCGCTCCGACACGGCGACACCTCATGCGAGGGGGGAAAAAAGGCGTCCACTTTCGCACTGAGAATCATGTGTAACCCCGATCGCGAATTGGCCCTGACCTTGAAATCCTGCCAAGTCCTTGGACATGAATGAGTCCTGCCTGGTGTCAACAGGTACCTCCATACCCATGGTGTCACAGAGTACCAACCTACCTCGTGACACCAACAACAACAACAACAACAACAGTCGACCGCTTCGCCCAGGGCTGGAGACAAAACACACACGAGAAAAAGTCTCACTGCCACATTCGCGAAGAAGGCGAAGTATTGGGCAATGTACAAAGTATGACATGACCAGTGACTAAATCCTACGAGTCCTGATGGTCTAGGGCAGGGCATTCTCCACTCGAGTCCCGCCAAGTGCTGGGGTCTTTGTTTGGAACAAGAAAGAAAGCAATAAAGAAAGAAAAGAAGTCGTTAATCCCTCCTACTCGATGTCTTTCTTTCTGTTCGCATTTATTCTGATAGTGCATTGATGCAGACTCGATAATCCGTCAAGGTCGGATGTGCAGGACATGGCGAAGCCACTTCCCCGCCAGCATGATTGAAGCGCATGAGGCTGAAAAACAATTTGACCGCGAACAGGCCACAGACCTTTGTCAATCGACCGCCAAGCTTATCAGCACGTGTTAACCGACATGCCGGTGCCGCATCGAGAATTGTGACTTCTGGTCGCACACACCTACGAGATTTCGGACGCCGTAATGACACATTAAACGAAAAAATAGGTATCTTTGCTTTCCCACATACATTATCCGAATGCTGCGCCGCGGAAGAAATCTCAGACAAACGCGCTGAGACATGAACCCAAATGTCATACATTGCCAACCATTTCTTATCGTCTATTTCTTCTCACGCTGACCATATGCCTTGGTGGCATAATCACCCTTGTGGACGATGAGGTCCTCTGGGCGGTAGTCCTCACGTCCTGACCAGTACGAGTCGAGAATGTTCTTGACACCATTTGCGTATCGGCTCTGTGCATCGAGCGAGGTACCGGACATGTGAGGGACCATGGCATTTCCTCCGCCCCAGGTGGTGTATGAGGCGGTTCGGAGTGGGTGATCCTTGGGAGCTGGCTGAGGGAACCAAACGTCACCACCGTAACCGCGAAGCTGGCCGCTCTTGAGTGCCTCGGCGACATCCTCCTTGACAACAATGGCACCACGGGCAGTGTTGACGAGCCAAGAGCCTAAAGACCAAAAGTTAGCACGTGTCATTCCAACACCGATGAAACTTGTGGATGTCAAACACATACCCTTTTTCATCTTGGAGATCAACTCCTTGTTGAACAGACCGCGCGTCTTCTCGTGCAGTGGGCAGTTGATGGTGACGACATCACACTGCGCGAGCATGTCCTCGAGGTTCTCGACTCTTCGGCAGCCAATCTCCTTCTCCTTCTCAGCCGACAATGGCTGGTAATCGAAGTACAAGAGCTCCTTGCAGTCAAATGGCTTCAGTCTGCGCAGGACACGCTCTCCGATGCGGCCAACAGCAACGGTACCAACAACCTTACCCTCGAGATCGTATTCGTTCTTGGCGACTTCGGCGACGTTCCAGTCACCACGAGCGATCTGCTCGTGAGCTGGGACAAAGTTGCGGACGAGGACAAGCATGGTCATGACGACATGCTCGGCGACAGAGACGACGTTGGAGCCAGTGACCTCAATGACGGTGATACCGCCATTGGTCTTGTTCGCGGCGTTCAAGTCGACGTGGTCCGATCCAATACCAGCAGTGACAGCGATCTTGAGGTTCTTGGCCTTGGCCAGACGCTCCGCCGTCAAGTAACCTGGGTGGAAGCTGTGATCATTTTTGTCAGATTGACCATGTCCAACGACGATCGTTTCGAGCTGCCTTACGGGGTAGTGATGATGACCTCGGCATCTACGAGCTCCTGGTCGAATTTGCTGTTCTCTGTGTCCTTGTCTGAGGTGGTCACAAGAGTGTGGCCCTGAGACTCGATCCACTGTCGCAGACCAAGCTCGTTCTCTGTCGTGCCCAGCAACTTAGGCTCTTGTCTGGCGTGCTCGTGGCCCTACGATACAAAAGATCAGCACATTTTGCTCGAGCAAGGAAGCTGGCAGAAGCTATAGACTCACATCATACAAGACCATAAGAACCTTGCCCTGTCGTGACGAAGTCGCAGTCAGCGTTCTAACTCCTCCCAGGCTTGCCGGTTTGGCGAGCGACGCGGCCCGTTGTGAGAAGGCGGGGCGCAGCAGCGGCTGGGCGGCGCGAAGGGCGGAGCGGGCGAATACCATTTTGAAATAAAAGATGTATGTGATTTCTCCTACTGGAAGATTGAAGGGAGAGAGGAAGAGGAAAGCGACGTATCTCGCGGGAGCTGAATACTATGTGTAGGAGGTAGGTAGATCGAGGAGCTCTGATTTCATCGGTACGTGTTAGCGCGCTTTCTCCGTCGAACCGATGGATAGCTTGCGGAGCCAAGCGGCGTAATGCGGGGAGAGCAGTTGCTGGGAGACTTGCCGTTAGGAAGTTTGTGAGGGCGCTTGTGCCTGCACAGTGCAGATTGGGAAGGTCGGGACTGGTTTTGTTCTTACGGGAAGAACAGATGAGGAAGAAGATATCGTCTGATGGAGAAGAAAGCTGCTGGATCATATACCCATCGCCCACACGCTGCGAGGAGCCCACTTCGAAGGCCAACAGCTACATACGACTAAGCTAGGGCTTTCGCAAGGTTGTAACTTGTGGATTGGGTCACTTCAAGCATTGCGGATGTGTAAAAAGTGCAGCATCTCCACTCGCATCGACGCTGCGACTGGATGTGCCGACCTCGTCAACAGCGAAGCCCTTGCTATCTGAGAGCGGGGTATGACTGGGCTCGGAAATGGCCAATGCTTCCTCATGCTTGCGTGCTGGATGTATTGCGGAAGGGACAGCACTTCTCGAATCATCAATCCTTTCCCGCAAACCACAGCCGCTACGGCTACACTGCAATTCTGGGCGGGCACCCAGAGCCGCACGATTTCCGCGCACCGTTATTTGCAAGCGTGAAGCTTCGCGGGTATCTTTTGCATCGGGCGAGGGGAAGCTCGCGGGACAGTTTAAGCTCGAAGCTCAAATCGCTTTTGACGCGTGGTCTGAGGATGAAGTAGCTTCGCATAGGAATATATTCCCTGCCCTGGAGCATGCCCGGCTTCGCGATCGTTTCTCTGGCGACTGCCAATTGCCACCTTGTATCATATCAACGCTCCGAGATTATGGCATGTTGCTCACATAACTTACTGTTACTATGAGTCTCTGCAGCGGATATTCCCCGGGCCGCTTTGCCATCTGAAGCTCTCCGAAACCGGTGGCCCGCCGCAAGGTCATGGGAGACAAGCACTGTGGAGCGCGCGGAGCACAGAGGTGAAGCGACGCGGCCGATGATCTTGAAGTGACGTCTCTGCGGAGCGTCGTAGAGTCGTGATCATGATAGTCAAGGACATTCTGAGCAAAGATTGCAGGGACAGGACATTATTCGGCCGACAGCACAATATTCTTGAAGTCGCTGAAGGACTTGACAGCCGCGAGCATTCGTACGAGAAGAGAGAACACTGTAGGGCGCACACAACGGCAGATTCTATGTCCAGCAGCGCCGAAAGGCAGTGCCCGATCAACCGCTCGCAAAGTCGATCGTTCTCAAGCTGTATCAACACCATGAGATCGTCACCAGTCCGAGGAGAACATGAGAGCGTGACACGACTTTCGAGGGAGGCGGCGGGCTCTGGGAACTCCTGATCAACGCGAACGATCCTCATTGTCTGGTCCAGAGCGTATATGACTATGTCGCGAAAGGCGTCGTTGTCCCTTGAGGCGGTATACTCCCACATCGCACGGCTACGTTTGGGTAGCCTGAGCAACGTGCAGCTCAATAGAGATTATCCATGTCGGTGACGATTGTCAAACAGACACCCCGAGCTGGGCATTGCTAGACATGTGCACTTGGCAATGGCGGTCCACTAGCACAGCGGCATGACTGTGTTTGAAGGTGAAGCTACAATGCTCAGCGAGGGCATCCAAGATGCCGCATAAGTGGTGTAAGTGAATTGTGTCCGCTCAGCTGATCGTAAAGGGGACGTGAGATGTGCTCTGAGAGTTTAACCTTGGAAGTACGTTGTGTAATAAGAAGAGTTCGCTTGAACAACTCTCAGCCGTGCCTGTCACGACTGACACGCTAGCATGTGACCTGGGAATCGGCCCACCTTCCCACCATCCACCATCAAGCCACTTTCCTCACTGGCAGGCACTCCTCCGACAGTGTACCAGGCAATATACAAACCACCCAAGTGGGTTTGCATATCAAAATAATGTCTTCGTATCTGAGCAATCTGCTGACGCAGACAACGTCCAAGTACAATTCCCTGCGACGCACGCTTCTCTCGAGCGAAGATGATGGAGACACCGAAGACGACACTCACATCTGTCGAGTCCTCCGCGCATATTATACCGAAAAAGGGCGACAATTCCCACAGTGGCTACCTCCCGATCCGAATGACAGGCGGGCAATCACTCCTCAACCATACACGCAGCAATCTGGGTACTTCACGAGCGCAGGTGGAAAGAGCCAGTACGGAGCTGTGCAGAACCAGGGCGGGAACCGAGCCAGTTTGAATGATCTATGGGATGCACCGGCAGCACAAAACAGCGGCCCTATGCAACCTCAAAGTCTACGTAATGCAAGGAGACCAGTTGGGCCTGCGCCTACACAAAGCAATGCTACTCTGGCACCTCGACCTTTACCCTCGCAGCGAGCGGGCAGCTATCAGAGCGTTGCGTCACAACAGTCTCCGAGCAGACCAAGTAGTGGGCTGGGGGGCCAGCCAGGAGCACCAGGAGGTGGTGGTGGTGTAGCAGCTGGGACGGCGCAAGAGAGGTTAAAGGCAAGGCTATGGGGCGGAGCGAGGTCTGCAAGTCCTGCTGATGGTTTGCCGCCGAATCAAACGCCAGGCCAGAGCAGCACACCAAATCCTTATGCTCAGGGCGGGAATCCTTACGATAGTGGCGGAAGTGGCCGAAGGTATGGAAGGTGAGATCAACACGAGAGCGTTTTCGAACCCATCCTTCCAGCTACGACTTCCGCACGAACGCTGCCTTCGTGTAGATTCAGCTCCGGTACCCACCACGACTGCAAGCAAGTGTTCAGCACTTGTCCTGCGAGAGTATGCCTATCCATCATTGTTTCAGCCCAAGGTGCAACATCCTCAGTGTTCAGTCTACGCGGATGTATGCATCGAGACAGCTGATTTTGACGAAATTTATTCCAGAGGCAGCCTCAACCTTTCAGCTTAATCCCGAGACATTGTACCTGACTGGAAATCTACCCTGGAAACGTCGCAGCGGCATGGCAATAGCGGGGTGCCTTGAGCTATACCGAAACAGTAAAAAGCGCGTGTAAGCTCATAGCACAGCTTGATCGACCCATCAGAAGAAGTATTCGCTTCATGCTGAACTCTCGCTCTCTATGGCCTATACCTGATAATGGAAGCACGTCGACAGTGCTCGCCGGCTCGGGTCTTCGGGCTGTCGCACAAATGTCGATCCGGGTCGCATCGCAACGTAGCCAGGTATAGAGTTCTGCTTTCCATTGGCAATTATCGAAGCTCGAGCACGCAATTCAACCCAAAAGTGCTACATTTGACATCTGGCAATGCTCTTTTGACACATGCACCACCCTGGCGTTGAATGTCGAGCGCACTAATGGGCGCACCATGGCGGGGTGCTGGCTGTCTATAACATAGATGCCCATCCGCACCTCGCGAGCTTGCGAGCTTCACATCCGCCTGGACAACCTCTCCCATCATGTCGAAAGTACGAGAATACACTGATCCCCGGGTCTACGCCGCACATCACGAACGCTTCGAGCGAGCTGGTCTTCCGACCAGTCAATCAGGATGGGTCCAACGGGCCAAGGAGGTCGCCGAGATTCTAGCCGAAGATGCAGCTCAGCGCGACATTGAGAACAAGTCACCACGCGCCGAAGTCTCTCTTTTGAAGTCTGCGGGTCTGACCAAAGTTCTTGGACCTGTCAAATATGGCGGAGGCGGTGAGAGCTGGGAGACTGGATACAAGCTCATCCGCGAAGTTGCCAAAGGTGATGGCTCGCTTGGCATGTTACTCGGATACCATTTGTTGTGGTCGACGACAGCCAATGTTGTTGGTACAGATGAACAGCAAGATAGTGTGCAACAAGTCATTATCGAAAACAACTTCTTCGTTGGTGGTGCCGTAAACCCAAGAGACAACGATCTGAAGATCACTAGCGAGGGCGAGGACATTGTGTTCAATGGTTTCAAGAACTTCAACACCGGTGGCGTCGTATCTGATCTTACAGTCCTCGAGGGTGTCTTGGAAGGAACCGAGGATCATATCTTCACTTTCGTCAAGACCGATCAGCCAGGCATTCAGTTCCTCCACAACTGGGATAATGTTGGTCTTCGCCTCTCTGAGTCTGGTGGTGTTAAGATTGATAATGTTCGTGTCCCCTGGACCGACGCTCTCGGTTGGGACTCGCACAGCAAGCGACCCATTCAAGACGTCTTGGGCATTCCTTTCGCCTCTCTGCTGTTGCCCACTATTCAGTTGGTCTTCAGTAACTTCTACCTTGGTATTGCGCAGGGAGCTCTCGGCGCTGCGGCCAAGTACACGATCACGTCGACCCGCGCTTGGCCTTTTGGTGGTGATAACAAGGACAAAGCCACCGAGGAGTTCTACATCTTGGAACGATATGGAGAGTTCCGGGCTTATCTTGCGGCTGCTGACGCTCTGGCTGATCGAGCAGGTGCGGAGATTGCCAATCTGTATCGAGAAGTGGGTCAGTATGGCTCCACTTGGGAGTCAAGCACGATTGCAAAGAAGGTCAACTCAAACTACCTCAACTCAACCGTCGATGTGAACGGTGCTCTCGCGAAGACGAACCCGCCTTACTCGATCACCACTGCCACCAGCTTCCAAGCCATCGGAGCAGAGTCTCACGCGAACGGCCACATTAACGGCTCCGCCAACGGACACTCGAGCGGCAAGGGACGTGCGAGCATCTCTGCTCAGCGCCGTGGCGAAGTGGCGGCTTTCGTCGCTCACGCAAAGGTCGTTACCAACGACACGGGTCTGTCCGTCACCAGCGGTATCTTCGAGATGTTGGGATCCAGGGCTACGGGCAAGAAGTACGGTTTTGACCGCTACTGGCGAGACATTCGAACACACAGTCTGCACGACCCTGTTGCGTATAAGAAGCGTGAGGTGGGAGAATACCAGCTGTTGGGGGTAAGCCATCACCATACTCCAGACCATGAAGCGAAGCTAACATGTGAACAACAGAAAATTCCGGAGCCCACCTGGTACACTTAGAGGTGGGCAGAGAGCTGTGGGCAGAACAAATTCACGAGCTGAGAGAGCAATTGAGAGCAGCTCTGGGATGGTCTATGGTTGCATTATCTGAGATAGGGTCGGCGTGATGTATGTGAATCTAATCGATCAAAAAGACGGTATGAATATTGATTTCATCCAAGCGCCACGTGCTGCGTCGTCTGCTGCATACGCGTCGATACCCATTGCATTCTATAGATCGATGGATTTCCCTTATGGATCGATCACTGAAAGTGGATGCCTTAGAGTCGGCCCCCACACTGGAGTTCATTCGTCGTCATGTTGTCGTTGCGCCACATTGCCCCGCCTCATCGAGCTACAAAGGCAGGCGCAGCATCTCACTCACGCTTGCCCACCTACTTGCTCACTACCACGCCATCTGCGACCCATATGCCATGTGATCAGTGAATCAGTCTAGGCGCAGTCTCTACTACTCCTGAATGCCGCCCATTCCTCTACACGCCCGCAAGTCCTCAAGTCCCCAACAACAGCCTACAGACATCACAACGATGCCGCCTCCCACTTCCTCAAAGGCAGCGGACGTCTCAGCAGACCCTCCCAGTCCGCCATCGCCCACTGCCAGCTTTTACGACATGAGCGACGATGAGGAAACCGAGTACAGTACCGTGCGCCACAGCGCGACCAGCAAAGGCGTGAAATTGCTGTACGCAAAGAGCAAGGTCTACATCCACCCGTCACCAAGTGCCAAAGACAATGTACCCGGCTTCATTGCCCTCGTGCAGCAGAAGCCGGAGGATGCAGAGAGTCCCAAGGATTCTGGTACCAGCAAAGCGAAATCTCGCTCAGATCTATTGATTGCGTGGGTGCCAGAGAGTGGACTGGGAGAGCTGAGTGAGAAATACACCAGGGTCGAGATGGCAGGTGTGGATTCCGAGGGACCACCCAAGCAAAACATCCTGGTCACGAGACCACCAATTGTGACGACGCATAGCTCAAGTTTGGGGACGTACGCTTTTGCTGTGCCTGTGAGCGATATCTTCAGCATTCTGGTCAGGCCTCCGAGCACTGGGTGGTGGTTTGGAAGCATTGTGATCAATTCGAGGACTGGCGATAGTTTCCCGCCTTTGTTCTTTCATGATTCGGAATGTCAGTCGACCATCGCTCAACGTAAGAAGCTGCAGAGAGAGAACTTCAGTATCGAGAGTTCTGGAAGCGGATTGTTCTGGGGAGGTGACCAGGTCGTTGACTGGCTGAAGAATTATGTCGCTGTGGAGAGGTCGTCCCATGAGCCAAGTGTGTATCTCTTGGACCCGAGCGAGGCGGATCGCTTAGGATTTGGAAGTAGCGGGAAGCCGACACCAGACAAGGTCAAGAATGTGCTAGAGGGCAAACACAAAGACGATCCGTCCGCGAAAAAGCAGGGCAATGGACAGCAGGACCCTGTATTGGCCGCACTCAAGCAAGCGAGATTTACATTCTTGGAGAAGATGGCGCAAGTCACAACTTTCACACGCCGGACAGCTCAGGCAGTGGCTGAGAACAAGAACCTTCCACCTCAGGTGCGAAGACTCATGCAGAACCCACAGGTTCAGACTGTTTCCGATGAGTTTGATTCCGCGCGCGTGTACCTGGCCAGATGGGCTATGGGCATCGCAGAGCAATCAGAACGGGAGAGGAATCAGCGCATTTTCACAGCAAAGGATATCTTGGATGTCGAAGACAGCGAGCTTGGACAATTTGAAATCTTGGATGTTGATATGCAAGGCATGAGTCTGGCCGACAAGCGAAAGCCAGTGACTTACCAAGAATGGGGCAGTTTCTTTAACCCACGTACTGGTCGGCTGGAAAGAACACCGGACGAAGTCAAGGAGCGTATATTCCATGGTGGTCTTGCTCAGGACGACAATGTCAGGAAAGAAGCCTGGCTGTTCTTGCTTGGGGTTTACGAATGGGACAGTAGCAGAGAGGATCGACACGCGAAGATGAACAGCCTGCGAGACGAGTACATCCGCCTGAAGGGAGCGTGGTGGGAGCGCATGGTCGATGAGACTGGAACGTTGGAGGAGCGGGAGTGGTGGAAAGAGCAGCGGATGCGTATCGGTAAGCTCGTTCACCCTGCCACGCTCGACTCTACTGCTGATCAAGAAACTGACCGCGCCATTCATGGCCAAATAGAAAAGGACGTTCACCGCACCGATCGTCATCTCCCGTTATTTGCAGGAGAGGACATTCCACATCCGGACCCGGACAGCCCCTTCGCCGAAGCAGGCACGAATGTGCACATGGAGCAGATGAAAGACATGTTGCTCACGTACAATGAATACAACCGTGACCTCGGATACGTGCAAGGCATGAGCGATCTTCTCGCGCCGATCTATGCCGTTGAGCAAGACGACGCGGTAGCTTTCTGGGGCTTTGTAAAGTTCATGGAACGAATGGAGCGAAACTTCCTGCGAGACCAATCCGGTATGAGACTGCAATTAACGACCCTGGACCAGCTAGTACAAGTCTTGGATCCGAAGCTATATGAGCACTTGGCCAAGTACGACAGCACAAATTTCTTCTTTTTCTTCCGGATGCTATTGGTGTGGTACAAGAGAGAATTCGAGTTCGAGGATATCCTGAGATTGTGGGAGGGTCTGTGGACGGACTACCTCTCCGCCAACTTCCATCTCTTCATCGCTGTGGCTATACTGGAGAAGTCGAGACTTGCCATTATGGAGCACTTACGAGGATTCGATGAGATTCTGAAGTACTTCAACGAGCTGTCCGGGAGCATTGATTTGCATTCGACGATCGTCCGAGCCGAGGCACTGTTCAGGCGATATCAAAAGATGGTCGAAAGCATCGATAAGAAGTCGAATTTCCCGGCGGTGCCGGTACGACAGAGATTGCCGCAACCGCCCTCGGCTGCGCAAGCACCACTTGGAAGCGATGGACGACCACGAAAGACTAGCGGTATGAGTGTTGAGCAGGTGCAGGCTGGACCTTCGAAGCAACCTGCGACTAATGCTCAGACGTCAGCGAGGGAGAGGATAGGTGGTGAACAGGCTTCTGCAGACGCTGGCGCGGCTAAGGATAGGGTGATCACATCTGAGCTGAGGAGTCTCCTGAGCCGGGACATTCCGAAGTTGGACAAGCAGGAGGTCAAGGATCATGGTGGGGGAATTGGAAGCTGAGAACTTCTTTGATTGGTCTTTTTTGTCATGTGTGATGATAGCGACGAGAGACGAAAGTGGTATCTGGCGTGGCATAATGGGAAATCACGAATCTTGGATTTGGCGTTAGAGGAAGAACCTTGAACACGACACCTACTTGATACTACGAAGACATTGAGAGAAATCAAGGCATTGTTGAAATAACAAGCAACGGGGTCGTTCTGCTCTATCAGTTGGTCGCAACGTCAGCTCAATACTCGCCGTGCCGCTCTCTGTCTCATGCCTTGATCTAGTCCAGGGCTACTACTTGTTCGCATGGTGGTGGCCTTGGATATCGACAACCCCTATTCCCGGTCCCGTCATAGCACCAATAAGCTTGTAGTTGTTGACGTACTGCTCGCGCTCTAGCAGATGGTGATTTGGGAAGAAGTCCACAAGGAATGCTGTTCACGTGAAACCTGATCGGGGACAGCTCCGATTTGGGTTCGCTAGCGCGAACCCTTCGAAGATGACCGAGCACAATTTTGGATCGAAGGACAAATCTGCTGTCCATCTCCGCATCCCACAACGTTCTCCCACTTCCAAGCGCAGGCGCAGTGACATGTCTATATCTGCACAATATGGCGATCAAGCGAAGCTCCTCCGAAGCCGATCTAGTCCCAGTTCAAACACGACGTGGAAGAAGCTCCAAGCGTGCGAGGATGTCTCCATCCGCCGACGCTCGCAGTGACAGCAGTGCGACTTCAAGGTGTTCTGTGTCGGAAGCCTCTGTTTTGCGAAGTAGCCCACCGACCTCTGCAGAGACGAGACGAACTAGCGTCAGCTCCATCTCGGACGACGACGACGACGACGACGAGTCTGAATTATCTGACAGCAGCGTCGATGAGTCAAGTAGTGATAGCGATGAAGATGACGATGACGACGATGACACTGTCGCTGGTGAAGAGGAGGATGAGCTGGAAGCATGCGCTACAGAGCCGGAGCGTCGCATCACAGATCTTTCGGAGCTGAAGAGACCGTCGATTGATCCACAGCAATTGAAGGCGCAACAAGAAGTCCTCCTTACACGACTGCGTGACTTCATGCCTAAGCTCAAGCAGGCAAATTCGGAGCTCGCGAGGAACGATGCAGTGAGTATGGAAGACGTTGACGACGAAGAGGCGCATATTGAAATGGATCTCGGCCTCGGCGTCCTGGAAGAGAAGCGCGAGGGTGACGACAGTGACAGGGACAGTGATGAAGAGACAGAGGACGAAAAGAAGGACTCTGCTGTCATGCACAAGTTGTTCGGTCATCAAGAGAGACAATCGAGACCTGGCATTCAAGAGATGGATACCGTGGAGGACACGTGCGCCTTTGCGAACGACTGAAGTTGGACGAATAGTCGCGATCGACACGCTCTTTGAGTTCTGTATCATCGAACGGTGCTCTATCATGCACGACTGCGACTTGGATCAACATGAAATCAGTCACTTTTCCATTGCAGATACCAAGTCGGGTCGGCACCAAGTCGCGGTTACCCCAGTCAAAAAGCTTCCCCGCATGGTCCTGATGAATGATCGTCGGCTCGCCTTTCAGGGATCGTGCAGCAACTTTGACGAGCGACCCGCACGCTTGCTTGTAATGACAGGTTGAAGTGATCAATATGCGGATGTAATTTCTCCGTCAGTGCAACTCGGTAATGCCAAGCTACTGCCATTGGGGGTGGGAGCGGAGTATATACAGCAAGCCGTCACTGCGAGTTATCTCGATTCCCTCGATAACATACCGGTCATTGTGATACTGCATCATGAAGCTCAATAGATCCTTTCTGTCATCCTTCGCGTTCACACTGGCAATCGCTACCACTACGGCAGCAGCTTCTCGAAAAACATGTCGAATCCAATCAAAGTACAAATCGTCCAATGGCACTGCCAATGATTCTCCAGCCATTTCTCAGGCCTTCGCGCAATGCGGGAGCAACGGTGTGGTCAAATTCGACGAAGGCGTCGAGTACAACATCTTCACACCAATATCTGCGACCAACCTCAGCAATGTCGAGATTCAGATGTACGGCAATCTGAATCTTCCTCAGAACGTCACATACGTTCGAGAATTGTACAATACAACGACCGGAGGTAGTGGGAACCTGTATTGGCTTGAATTTGCCGGCAGTAAAGTCTCCTACGTCTCTACGCCCAATGTCACTACGGGCTGGATCAAGTCATACGGGCAGGCTTGGTGGTGTGTCTCAACACCAGGATTCCACATTTCACGACCGACAATGACTGACACTTACAGGGACGCAAACCCACCTAATGGCACAGGCATAACTGGCCGTCCACACCTCAGCGCATGGGACGTCACGGATAGCACAATCGACCATCTCAAATCCCTTCAGCCCATAGCCTGGTGCCACCGTCTCGATGGCTCCAACATCACCGTTACCAATAGCATCGTGTCCGCCTATAGCGACTCTGACAGCTTCCCGTTCGTCAATTCAAAGGCCGTCAGGCATCCGAATGTTTGAAGACATATGCTGACCCTTCTTTCCATCGCTCAGATTCAACACCGATGGCTTCGACGTCGCCGGCACAGACATTACCATCCTCGATTCCGTCATCTACAACGGCGACGACGCCTTCGCCATCAACAACGGCGCCCACAACGTCCACATCCAGCGCGCCACCATCGGCTACCAATCCCACGGCCTGTCCATCGGCAGTCTCGGGCAGAACCAGGCCACATTCGCCAACGTCAGCAACATCCTCTTCGACGACATCACCGTCATCGACGCCGTCTACGGCGCCCGCTTCAAGTCCTGGATCGGCGGCCAGGGCATTGCGAAGAATATCACTTGGAGCAATATCCGTGTGTACAATGTCTCCTTTCCCATCTTTGTCACGCAGACGTACTTCAACCAGGGCGGCAATCAGACGCAGATTGAGAATGGCACCGTCACGGGCAGACCGAATAACAGTACCGTCAACATGGAGGATTTCAAGTGGCTCAATTTCACGGGTACTGTAAACACTTACACGCCGGGAGATGGGAGTTGTGTTACGGATGTAAGTTCGCATTCTTTCAGCCCTTCCCTCCGGTCCCCATATTCTTCCATCCATTTCATCTGATCCATCCAATTTCCGGAACCCAACTTCCTCATTGGTGCTATATGATCAGCCGACTGATGATGAACTGACGCCTTGGGGAAACAACAGCCCTGCTGGTACGACGCCGGCTTGCCTGAGCTGCAACACACCGAAGCCATCATCGTCGAATGCAACACCAATACCTCGTGCAAGAACTTTGAGATGCAGGACATACAGATCTTTCCGCAGAGCTCGGCCGCCAGTACGGTTGTCTGCATCAATGCCACGGCGGACTTGAATCCCGCGCTGGGCTTCGCCTGTGCTAATGGGACATATGTGCCATCGGTATGATGAGAGGAGAGGGTGGATATATTGACCGGGATGTGGAAGATAGCCTCTTGCGCATTAATTGCAATAGGAATGATAATTAATCCCAGTGTAAACAGGACGGCAGAAGAAAATCCATGGTACAGGAACAGCAGATGAAAGAAAGTAGTAGACTTTCCCACATGTACCACGTCTAACGCCATCATCCAGGCCCCATTTCACAGTCATCCATGACCGTCCTCAGCCGCCAGTCCCTCGCATGAGCCGCCATTAGAGATCTCCATTGTGAGGAAGCATGGACTGCTATAAGAGAGTTTCGATGCGAGAAAGGGAGTCGCACGATGCCTCTCCCCAGGCCGTCAAGCTTCCACGGAATCGCGAACAAAACAAATAAAGCGTCGTCAAAGCGTGACATGTCGTATCGTGTTGCCAATTGCCAAATATCAAGACCTCAGTCTGCATCGTCGACCTCACCATCCAGTTTCTCGTCATGATCGATGGAGGCACCTGCTTTCTGGGCGGCTTTCTTCCACTGCTCGCACTCAGCCCAAGCCCGTTGACATTCGGCCTTGAGCTTATCACAGCTCGAGCTCAATTCAGCGATGGCTTGTTCGGTGAGCAGCTTTTCGAGAGTCCACTTTTCGATGTTCTGAGTCTCATTCTCCTTGAGTTGGGTGATGAATTGGACAGCGCGGGCCAGGATGCTGCCCTTATTCTTCTCGCAGCCAGGAACGATCTTGGCGAGCTCATTGATACCCTCGTTAATCGTCTCTCGCCGGCGACGCTCAACTATAGTGCGTCAGCATCTGCTAAAGTACAGTCGCAGTGTATGTGAACACGTACCTTCTTTGTGGTTGTCTCGGCGGACCTTGTGCCATTCCTCTGTACCGACCAAGGGCTTATTCACCGGTGCTCCCGGGTTCTGTGAGTTTGGTATCGTCGGAGAAGTGCTGTTGCCGTTTTGACCAGGCATGCCGTTTGGAGGTATATTCATGTCGAAATCGCTGAAACTCGAAGTTCGTTGTTGTCCGCCGGGATTCCCGGCATCCATATTAGCGGATCTATCGCCAGAGGCGTCTGTGGATTGCGCGAGGAAGGCTTGCTCAGTCGACTGCGGCACCGTCATGGTATGGTACTGCGCCATGGCCGCTGCAGCAGTGTCGCTAGCACTTGGGCCACCAGCCTCACGAGGATCTTCGTGGCTGCCTTGCTGTCCTGAGCCATGGTGATGATCCGGCATATCGGCGTTGTGCTGCGCGAGGGCAGATACGAAGCTCATATCGTGTTCCCCGTGACTCATGCCCTCCTCATCGTGGTGAAGATATTGGTCCTCAAAGTCATTACTCATGCCGGGCGCAGCGCGAGGGTTTGGCATGTCGGAGTTATCGCGCTTCCGCTTGCTCGACATGCTCGCCATGCTCGGCCGATGGGCTGCCTATCCCGTGCGTTCGTGATAAAGTGTTGTTGTCTGGAGCTCCGAGCTACGAGCTTATACGTATTCCTCCCGGCGCACCAGGATCGCGCGTCGCAAGACACTAAGAGGGTGTATTAGCATTCATCCTATACGCGCGCTCATGCGACGCGAACAACACGGCAGGCAAGGCAGCGCAAGGCATTCCAAGTCAGTCCGTCAGGCGACCACGGTAGGCGGATGCGCTGAGCAGGCCGAGCGGTCGCAACATGCGGGCGATGACAAGGCACGACGACGCGACAGCTCGCGATTGCGGGCGGATGGGCAATGCAGGCATGTCGCGGTGTCGGGTGCAGTGCAGTGCGGTGCGGTGCGGTGGGTATGTTCGCTCAACTCACCCGGAAGTTGAAGTGCTGTGGAGTCCGGCCCTCTCCTCACGTGCGGTGGTGTTGTCGCTGGATCACGAGGTTTGGAGGCAGGCAGGCGGGCAGACTTGACTTGACCTGCCCGCTGGACCCTGGCTGGCTGGCTGGAGCTAGGAGGTAGGGTTCGGAGAGAGCCGGGCCGGCCTGGCGACGGGACACAACCGATGAAGAGGTAAGTGAGTGAGAGAGGGCAATACTATTGCTGTTGCTGTTGCTGTTGCGCAGAAATGGGAACATACAATGATGACAATTCAAGACGACGATGGACAACGCTATTGAAATCACGCGGACAGCGGCGTCGAGATGGAGGGAGTTGTTGTAGGCTGGGATCCGGCCACAGGGCAGGTCACATGAAAGCCAGGTCATCCTCCAGCAGCTGGGCACTTCTGCCAACCCCCACGCAGCAGCTCAGCACGTGCCGAGGTCATGCTCCCCAATCCAACCCAACCCAGCACACCATCAACATCGCCTGGCAAACCACTCTGTCCTGTCACGTCGATCGTGTCTGCGCAGGTCTGTGCAGGTCGTGGTCTTGGGTGTGTGATGAGAAGAAGAGAAGAGGTGTATGTATGCGATACTTGCTTATCTGTCTTTCATCATTCATCTCCTCCAAGCCTGTTCTGCCTAAGGCCGTGCGCACTGCTAGCCATAGGTAGACTTGAGAACCACAACTGGAGTGTATTACCTCTTCCATGACGTGTCTCGTTCGCACCATACATCTTGTCTTGGCAGTGTGGTCAACATATCACCAAGAAAGGCCAATTCCGCATTCGATCAATTGTATCGCCACGTCTCACTGCCACCACCTCCCATCTGCGGAAGCATAGGCCCGTAGCCGGCACCAGGAGGCCGCTGGCTACTCGGCTCGGCTGGCGGTCGTGGCAGCATGCCCCAATGCCCAGTATTGGTGGGCGTATTGCCACGCCCATAACCCGGCGTGGTGTTTGGATCCGACAGCGGGCTGGCGATAGGCGCCTGAGGACTATTGTTCCACATCTTCTCATACGGCTGGCCGAAGCTGTTCCGCTGCACTTGACCGTATGGCGAGTTGGTATATGGAAGAATGCCTTGGTCTCTCAGCGCACGCGCATGTGCTCCATCACGACTGGCAGTGCTGGGAAGGCCGAGGATCTGTCGCTGAAAGTCTTGCGGCGTTTGGTGGATCGCCGGCGGGTAATGACGCGGTCCAGTCTGCTGGTATAAATGAGGCTGCGGCTGTTGCAGCGGAGGAGTTTGCTGCTTCGGTGTGAACCCCGCACGATCCCAGACTTGAGAAGGCGGTGTCCACTGATGACTCTCCTGTCTGGCAGCATCGTTGAACGACGTGACTGAGTTTGTGGGCGTATGCACCGGCTTCTTGTCGTTCCTGGCTTCACTCTGCAACTCCAGAGGCTGGTACTTTGTAGTGAATCCGGATCCGATAGCGTAAGGAGACTCGTACACTTTGGGACGTCGGCAGAAGCTGTCAAGTAAATATGGGAATTGCTTCAGATTCTGAAGATAGGCGTGATCTGTCTGTGCACTATCCAGTTTAGAGTGAGATGAGGCCGTCGTCGCCGGCGTCAGTGGAGCACCAGTCGGGGAATGATGGCTTCGCGCGGAGGATGAAGGTCGGCTGATGGGAGCGGGACCATATGGATTGGGTGGCATGATCGCCGCTGGTGAGATACTGCCACCCATAATGTGCGACTCCGGAGAACTTGCGCCTTGCTTCAGTGCGGATCTCTGTTGGACGAAGTTCAAGGGGTTTGGCCCATATTCATGGGGTTCGAAGACCGGTCGCTGCATGGTTTGAGCTCCTCGGGACTCGCGTCGAAACCTGGAGTACTCCCCATTGTAAGCAGCAGGTAATGTTCTGGATGAGTAATATTGATCTGAGGAGAAAGGACGCAGTGGTGTCGAGGCCCGGTTCTGGTCCTGGCCTGGATAGCTGTACTGGACGCCTGGTTGTTGTGGGGGCTGGGTCTGCCCGTATGTGGATGATCTTCTGTACCCTTCTGCCAAGAAGTTGCGTTGGTTTGCAAGAGCCTGAGTGTCGACAGAATACAAGACATTGGGTCGCGCAGGCTCCTTTGGCTTGTAAACGTAAGGCTTGTCGCTCTTGTAAATGTAAGGCTTATCGTTCCGCGGATTCGTGGATGTGCTGAAATTTGGTTGAATTCGCGGGAACGAGTTCACATGTGCTGGTGCAATAGCCTGTCTTGCGGCAGTGTATTGCGGCAGATGGGTTTTCGGCTTCGGTTGCATTCGGTCGTTGAAGTTCGCCTTCTGGCAGACCTCCTTCGTCCCCGGCTTCTCAGTGAAGAAGACTTTTGCCTCTGTGGATATTTCTGGAATATAGTAATAAACTTCCGGCGCCTCCACGTCCACCTTGAGCTTGCACGGTGCCTTGAACAGGACTGTCTGATAACCTGGTGGAGGAGTATGGTAGTTGTAGAAGTTGAACCACTTGAAGCTGGAGTCCGTGTGGAACGTTTCGTCCTGGGTCGGAACACCATCTTGCCGATTGGACATCGAAAAATTGCTCTTGTTCATGTTCTCGGGCATCGGGAGAGCAGTAGCAGACGGCTTGGGCCGCACTGAGTCGTCAGGATCGAGCAGGCAAAGCCACTTGTACTCGATCTCAATTTTGTCACTGTTGCGTCTGTCAGTAAGGATGATCTTGTAAAGGTATGCGATAGAGCAACTTACCCGTCTGGCAGAACCTCAACAAAGACCGACAACTCGCTAGGTCTATTTTCAATAACCAAGCCACCGAAAACTTCTCCACCGACATACTGCGCTTGCACAGTGTCCTTAGGTTGCAGCTCCTTGCCGTAGCTCACCAGGCGCTTGTTCATTTCCAGAGTACCTATCTCAAGGGCTTTCGGCATTTTCGGTCTGTGATAACGGCAGCGGAAATCGAAACCCTCCTCATAGTATTCAGTTCCATCCTCACCGAACGTCGGCACGAGGCCACTATCGACAAGAACACCTGCAGCAACGGCGCATGTCGCGTGAAATGCGCGTGTGCACTTCTTCGCGGAGCACTGAAAGCAAGCACCACGCTTCGAGCGGCAGAAGTTGCACTTGAGTTCGAGGCGCGCCTTGTCGATGCTAGCAACGCCACACACCTTCTCTTTACCATCTTGATTGACAATGAAGGTCTCGGGGGTGTACAGCGCGCAAGAGCGATGTGCTTTCTTGCCGTTGTCGGTAGGCAGCAGGGGCTCCCAAGGGTTGTCATTCGGACACATCGTACACGGCTCGCGCGTGCTGGTCCGAATCTTGATGCGGATCTTCTTCTTCTTCTTGGGTGCCTCCTGCTTGACCTCGCGCTTCCGCTTCTTGCTCTGTGATTTTCCTTTGACGCTCGCTGGGGGAGTCGGCAAAAGGCCGTCCTCCTCGTCATCAAGTTCGTCCTCGTCATCGGTCTCTTCGTAGTACTCAGGGGTAGGTTCACCTCTCAGCTTGCGCTCGATCTCACCAACGTCCACCCACACATTGTCAGCCTCGCAATTGCATTTGCGAGCGATTCGTCCATACTCCAGCCAGGACTCCGTAGCAAAATTGACAGATTCAGCACAGTTGTAGCCAATATTGTACCCGGAGTGATAGCCATATGGAAATGTGATGACGAACTCTCCTTCGTAATGGACCAACTTATTGACCTTCACACCGTACTGCTTCAGGAGCACATCTGGTGAAATCAAGTAGGTTTTGTGGCGGAGAAACTGATCGCAGTTTTTAGAATCCACGGGCCAAATTTGCTTCATCGCACGCTCGAATTTGCGAGCATCCTCTTGCGAAATGCTGTACCACTGCTTCGGGGCGCCAAAGTGGATGTAGTTAATGCTATACAGATCCACATCTTCAAGATGCCAAGCGAACGTTGCCTTCCACATTCCCATGTAGAGATATGCGGTATTCACACCAGGAACCTTGGTGCCAAGTACGTCAAGTAGATTCTCCAGCTTCGCCACGTTCCAACTGCTGGTCTTTTCGTCGAATAGAGAACCAGGCATGTCGGCAGCGTACATAGGTTGATTGAAGGCAAGACTCTTCCAGTAATGACTCTCTAGTTCTCCGCAGCGTTCTGGTGTGAACTCCTCAAGGCCCTCCATCCGATAATTGAATTTCTTGAACGCCTTCTCGTCGATGTGGTCTGCTGCTTCAGCAGTATTATTCAATCGACGGGACGACACGGACTTGGCTTGGCCAGCATTCTTTGTTGGGCGCCCTCTAGGCTTCTTTGAAGGCTTTTCTGCCGTGGGTTTCGGTGTAGATTGCTCTTCAGCCTTTATCTCATCTTCGGATGCATTCTCTTCAGCCGGTAAAGGATTGCGTCGTGGTCGTCCTGGCTTCCTCTTCTCCTTCGAAGCACTGTCGGCCTCTGGTGCTGCAGCCTTGCGACCGCGCAAGCTGCCACCACCCCGAACGACCTTATCTTGATTGCGACGTCTCTCTCCACGCTTGGCGGGAGGTTGATGTTGTGTCTCTTCGGTCAAAGCTTTCCACTCTGGTAAGTTGTAGGACCGCTGCTTCTCCACGTTCTGCTGGGTGTAAGTGCCAAATGTGCCGTTGAACTCCTGGGTGATTGGGTTCTTGATCTTGATGCGCTTGACATAATCATCCAATGCTGGGAGATTCTCGCGCCTGCAACGCTATTAGCTCGTCTCAACGTGCAGTATAGCGGTTTCAGTACACACCATTCCTGTGGAGGGATCACCTTCACAATACCAGACTTCATGCCGTACTTATCAATCTTCTCCATAAACTTCTTGAAACTGCGAAACTGGTCCATAGTTGGCTTGAAGACGGGAATCCTGCCGCCGTTCTCGCCGTCCCAGTAGTGATCTGGGAGTATCTCCTCTTCTTCCTCGTCGTCCAGATCCAGATCGCTGAGATCGCTTTCATCTTGCTCTTTCTTTGCGTCATTGTTCATCTCCTCGCTGGTAGGTGGCGTCAGTGCGGACGTGGGCTTGGTCTCGATCGTGGGTTTGACGTCGCGCGACTCAGGCGGCGTCGTGGTCGCCATTGTTGTGTCGGCCGCGTCGCCGGCAGTATCCATGGCGAAGCGCGAAGAGGTATCGCGCAGGCTCCCTGGTTGCTGCTGGGTGGGAGGCGTCGAGGCTACTCTGACCCTCCGGTCGCGCGCTTGTTCGGGAAGCGCCGCTGAGAAGCGCACCTCGCTACAAACCCGGGCGGTGAGCGGGAAGGTTGGCGGAAATAATCAATGAGTAAGCCACGGCGACATGATATGGGGCCGGGTAGAACAGCAAAAGTAAGAGTGCTGCAAAGGAGTGGCTGCGACGGGAGGTACAAGTTGCGTATGAGCAAGGCAAGGCAAGGCACGGCAGGGCAGGGCAGGGCAGGCAGGTTGGGTTGCAGGTCCACTTCACTCCGACCGCGGAAAGCTGTGGCTTCCTATCGGCCTAGTCCCGTTTTGGCGGGAACTTCTGATTTATCAGGCGATAAATGCAGCATCCATACCACACACCACATCATTATAAGGATGCACACGCTCATGTCGCGAGGGCAGCGTTACACATCTCGATTCGTGGCGGATTAATGTAGTTCGATTGTGTTAACGTCGTATTGCTGTCTTGTAGGACCAACACTCCAATGAAGGTGCATTTTGCAATGACGTTTACATGATGAATACAACCACATTCAACAGATAAGGTCATGGAGAATATGTAGGTAGAAGACTTATCCAATATCACTGTAGAACGAACCAAAAATAAGCTTAAATTTTGGTAACCCAAGCCTTGCGATCTCGAGATCTGATACTGCTTTCAGGTGGTCGCACTCAACGAACGCCCGCCACTTCCTTACCTCTGAGCCTGCTGTGGTGATCCTGCATTGCCTATCTCTGGATTTCTCTCGCGACCATCGGAACGAATGTGACATTATTTCATTCCAGAGAGACACGAAACGCTTGTTGTCGCAACGCGACGTATTGAGTTGCTGGGGTACCTGCATGGTGGAGCTAATGCGCGACATCTCACCTCCACATGGATTTGCCGGCGCTCGAGCCTCGAGCTTCGTCGCCGCTCCAAGCGGACCAGGCGGTGATTCCGGGATTCGGGCTAGTATCGGACAGCTTATCAGACTATCTTCTACCTCCCGGACAGTCGTGCAAGCACGATTTCCTCGTGTCGTCTTTACTTGCGAGTATTGCCGCCTGGACTGAACGTCGCAGGCTCCAATACGATTGTCCTGAGAGATGCGGCCATTGACGAAGACAAGTGCATCCGGATCGTGCATACACGAGCCGGTGACGATGGTATCGCTGGCTTTGTACAGAAATCCGCGCGAGTGAACACTTGGGACATGGATACTCAGTACTTGGCCAATTAGCAGTGTTTGATGTTCGTAGCGGTAATCTGGCAGTGGTGAGCAAGCATGATAGTCAAGAACGTTATTCGAGTTTTCTTCCTGAAAATTACTTGCCGTAGCCGTGAGACTGTTTTATTACTTGCTCGGTTTGCAATAGGTGCGCTGTGCTATGCGGGGAAGGTGCTCATGCCCTTGTGTCCGATTGCATTTGTGCTAGCAATGATTCCGATTCCGTTCTGCTCTGTTCAGCGTGCAGCTTGCTTTCGGTTTCGTGGTGCGGGTGTCCAGCTCGACTTGTTTGTGGTCGCAGAGCCGAAAATTCCTCCCTCTCGCCTTGGCGTACCAATGCTGTTCGCTAATTTCTGAGCTGCCGGCGTCATTGCCCCGGAATTCCGAATATTGGCACTGCTCGCAAATTTGGGTGCTGGTGTCCGTCCAGGAGTAATCCCCAGCGCTCGGAGGTTCGCACTGCTGCTCCCCTTTCTGCGGTCTGCGTCTGCCTTTTCGACCAGTCGGTAGTGCACGTCTTCGCGCTTGCTGCGTTCAGAAATGATGAACGGGTTGGGTCCTGTGTCGTCGACCCGGGGTAGAAGCTTGTTTGCGGCTTCGCGCTCAGCCGCATCGGCTTCCTCGTCGGAGACCGCCACGCCCACCTCGCTTGGTGTAGGCTCAGCGTCTACGAATGCGTAGCCATTCACGCGCGGTGTCTCCGCTCCGCTGTAGCCACCTTCTGACTCATTCACTCTCGGGCGGCCCGCAATAGCTGCGTCTATCGCACTCAATGAAGGACTTGCGGATATTGCATCTTGGTGCTGGGATGCGGTTGTGGAGAAACGCGTCGCCGTATATTGGACTGCCTTTACTGGCCCTTTCGAAGAATGTTCTGCCATTTGCGAGTGAGTTTCTTCGGAGCCTTCTGGTCCGAACATGAAATTGTTCCTGGGCCCCTGGCGGTTCGGAAAGCTGTCTACAGATGCAGACCTCATGTCGAGATCTTCCGACGGCCGATTCCCTGCGAAAGACTGTCTTTCGTCTCCAGCAGCATTCGTAGTGATCAAAGCCTTGGCGTGGCCACTCTCTAATAGTCTTTGTTCTCTGGCTCGGTGCGCAATCTGCCGAGCAGACTGAATTTTGTTGCCTCGGTGGAAAAAATCATACTTTGCTGCACGCTTCTCATTCTGCTTATCAAGGAGCGCATTGAAGCTTTCATTATCCTCGGAGGTATATCTCGATTGGAATGCGCCCAGCGACATATTGACGTCTACCTCTGGTGTTTCCTCTGGGGCAAAATCGTCGTTGACGGGTGTGCGGGTTGGAGTATCCCCTACAAATGTGCGAGGAGTATCTGATGCAGTTGCCCGTTGTCCAGGTGCGAAGCTCGTGCCTCTGCCTCCTCTTCTCTGTCCTGCTCGCAAAGGAGTCATCACTTGAGTGAGCTTTCTGCCTGCCTCACGTATCCAGTCGCTGTCCTTGCTATCGAGCGCGTCAATGTATTCTGTTTGTGCTTCAGTCTCTAGCAATCCGGGAAAGAAATCCCGTGCAATAATATGAGAGACGGCCTCCGAATAGACATCCTCATTGAGTACTTTGGCGGGTCTCTTTTGTCGCTTTGACGGTGGCGGCGGCGGCGGCGGCATGAGTGCAGTATCTGAGCTACGCTTAGTGAGGGCTTGCGACTCTGAGCCCGACATGATTGCGAAAGGTGGATCAGTCGGACCGCGGAGCGGGTCAGTGTGGTATCTTCATTACGAGGTGAGTGTGTATGGAGGTTCTGATGGTGCAGCGGGCGAGATTGATAAGATCAAATGCAATCGGCGGATCAACGGGCCGGTCCACACAAGCTCACGATCAAGGAAGGTCTTGCGACGATTTATGAGACACACGACACTTCTGAGTTCTCAAACCTTCCACCAACCAATTGCATACCCTTCCACAAGCCAACCCCCATCACATTCAAAGCTTCCATCTGATCTCGTCGAATTAGACTCACAAATTCTCAAAGTTAACACAATTGAGACACCTGAACGCCATGGCTGCAGCTGTGGAGAACCCTCCCGTCACCATCACTGGCGAGTCCAAGAGCGCCCGCAAGAAGAAGGCCAAAGCCGATGCTGCTGCTGTCAATGGCACGATCCACACTGCTCCTGCTGTTCCGGACGTGCAGGCAAAGGAAGATTCAATCGCAGCAGATGCTGAGAACGGCTCCACAGAGCACCCCTACCTGAAAGAGCTTCAGAAGCAGATCCGTAACGTCAACAAGAAGCTCACTGCTCTGCAGAAGCTCGATGCTATACTCGCGGAGAACCCAAAGGCGTCACTTGATGATCTTGTTGCCCAACGCAAGATCAATCAGGACCAGAGAGCTGCCATGCAAAAGAAGCCTCAGTTGCTCACCCAGCTTGCCGACTTGGAAGAGCGTCAAGAGCACTACCGCAAGTTCGACTCCGATTACCAGATCAAATTCAACAAGCAGCGAGACGAGCTCACCTCGCAACACAACCAAGAGTTAGAGAAAATTCGAGAAGAAGCGAGAGCAGAGTCCATTGGTACAAGCTCGAGCGCGCTGCGCGAGAAGCTTCTTACCTTCTCGCAATTTCTGCGCGCTGCTGCTGCTAAGCGCACTGTTGAAGAGGATGCGGATACCGATGAGAGCAGAGCATTCGAGGGCGCTCTGTTGCTCGTGTATGGAGGTGATCAGAAGGCTGTGGACACTGCCATTAGCCTGATCGAGGGTTCCAAGGAGCAAGTCCCGAGCATTGAGGGCATTGAGCTCCCTGTCACATGTGGGTTTACCTACTTCCGCTCATCTCGTAGATCACTTACTTTTCTGGTCGCACATGACTGACTTTTTCGTAGACGCACAGATCAAGCAGGCCTCTATCGACCACGGCCCTTTTCAGACAGAAGAAGCCTGGGCCAACGACGTCGCTGAGGCGACCAGTGGTCAGGTCGACGCAGATCCGGGTCTGGCTCCGGCTGGCACCGATCCTACGATTACCCACGCTGGCCTCACGGAGCTCGAGGCACCCTTGCAGCCCAACGGCATCCCTGCAGGAACGGTAGCCGAGCACGATTCTGTGGCACCTGTCTCGTCTGGTGATGTCGGCAACTCGGCCGGTGAGCGCTGGGATACGGATGCCGCCGGTACTTCGGCGGGTGCGGAGAAGAGTGGATTGGAGGAGAGCTATGAAATCATTCCTCGTCCTTCAGAAGAAGTCGATATCCCGGTAGATGCACCAACGACTGTCGCACAGCAGCCTCAGAGCACAAGCTGGGCTGATGAGACTCCTGCGTACGAAACAGTGGGCACAGGAAACAAGGCTGGTGAGAGCTGGGATACAAAGGCTCCTGGTGAAGAGAAGGACAACGCCTGGGCTGATGCCGCGCCAGCCGGTGAAAATGGCTTTCAAGAAGTAGCGGGTCGCAGCCGAGGCAGAGGCCGTGGACGTGGCGAGGGTGGTGAGTTCCGCGGACGCGGAGGCCGTAGGGTGAGTCTTTCATGCGCTCCGTGTGTTGAAACCAATCTAACATCGGGCAGGGTAATTTCAGAGGTCGTGGAGATGGGGAGTCGAAGCGTGGCGGCTTTAGAAACAATCGCGGAGATGGAGAGTCTCGTGGTGGCTTTCGGGGTCGTGGTCGTGGCGGTCCTCGTGGAGGTGGCGATGCTGGTGCTGCACGCTCGTAACAAGATTCTGCAAGCCCAGTGCCCCTCCTAGCATGATCACTCGACCTATGGCGACCGCCGGACTCCCACGAACGGCCTTGACCGAGCCAACGATCGATTTTTGTTTGCGTTCGAGCATTGGCATGGCGATGATGGCATCGGCGCCTAAGGGGTTGTGCCAAATGTACAACACAATGTCATAGCGCAAGTGCTGCCTATGAGGAGTTTACGTGGCCATGTGCCTTGTATGATATCTCAAATCACAAGTGGAGTTGCGTGCATGGGGAAGGGAGTGAACTATCAAAGACTCCTTACTTGCTGAGTCCAACTGACATAAAACTGAGATTGACAGACAAATGAACTCTACACATGAAGGCCTTTGTGTGTAATATGTTGGATCACATGTACTTGTGGTAGTAATCCAGCTTTGCCGGCCTGTCATTGCCGACCTGTCAATGCCAACCTACCAAATTCATGTACCCTCGGAAGGCTCCAAAAGGTCATGGGGTCTAAATTAAGCGTATTGGCGTCATGCTCACATGGCAGATAGACCGACCCACTTGAGGATCATCGTAATTAGCTGAGCTATCCAGCCGATCGTCTCCTGGCCCACCAGCATCCCTTCTTCCGCAATTTCCAGACTTCACGCCGGGGACGACTCGCGACACGGTGGTGTCGTCGTTCTGTGGAAGAGGAGGAGGAGGAGTCGTGAGGTAACGCAATGTCGCATCAGGACGCAGCGCCCATCGCAAATCCGCCTAACAACCAGGATCCGCACGCTCCCGGTCCCATTCCTCCGTGGGTTCACATTAACGACGGCGACGAGAAGGCACCATTCCTGGAGCCAGAGGCTGCAGTACCAAACACCAGACATTACAAACCACCTCCACGCAAATACGAGTTGGGTCGCAAGTGGGATAGCCAGCGCACCGCAGAGCCAGGGTTACTGTCCGCGCCTATTGCGGATCATCAGACGCGATGGGTCCCATTCATGCAGTCGGGTCCGAACCCACGCGAGTATCGTGGTGAAGGCAAGATTAGGAGTTCAGAGTGGATGTCAGACAATGTGCCTGTGTTCAGTAGGCAGTGGGAAGAAGAAGACGACCGGGATCCAGAGGCTGCTACGCGGACACCAGGCGGGTTCATAGGCATAATGTACAGAGGGAAATGGCTCATCAGCCCTGAGAGACAAGAGAAGACCGTGCGACTATTCTGGGTGAGTTTACTCCTACAATCTTGGATTGAGGACTTCAGCTGGTTGTTGACATTGCGAACGATGCTGACGAATTGGCGCAGAGACTATTGCTCAAGAACGCGCTCGTGCCACTCATATTTCGCGTCATAGTGCTCATATTCTCTGCTGCGGCTTTGGGAGTCTCGGCTCAAATCTACGAGAAAGTGCAAGATGTCAACCATGATAATGACCAGTACAACCAGTGTGCGACGCGAGCATCTACTTACATGGGAATAATCGTCAGTACTATTGCGATACCGTATGTCGGATATGTCACATACGACGAATACACGAGCAAGCCGTATGTGATCCTTGTTCGTGTGATGACACAATATGCTGACTGTATTCAGACTTGGCCTGCGTTCTGTGGCCACCAAGACCCTACTTCTCCTCTGTGACCTATATTTCATCGTCTTCTCGGCTAGCAACCTCTCTCTCGCCATGAGCGCGCTTCTGGACGACAGCTGGGCTTGCTTTGATCAGCCAACACAACAAGTCGGCAACGAGATCATCACAATCGGGAAAACCTGTCCCAACAACAATACCATTTGCTACCGGCAGCGGGCGTTGACCGGTGTCTTACTGGTCTCTCTTATTGCCTGGCTACTCTGCTTTAGTATCAGTGTGCTCAGAGTTGTCGAGAAGCTACGGCTAGACTACTAGAGGCGGCACAGCTGCTGCTCTCGCTCATGACTGATGAGTTCACGACTGGGATACCCGAATTTGGGATGGGATAATTATATACTGGTGTACAGCACAGCATGCATGATACGGTCGTTCTGGCGCTGTTACTGAGCGTGTATTTGTCTTGGAAGTTAAGGAGTGCCAGACGAGAAGAACAATTTCCAGATACTTAGCAGTCCATCAAATGTGAGCGCACAGACGATCTCGTTTGAACGCGCTTCGCGCTTGATCGCGTCTCCCCAGATCTAGCCATCTCACCTCACCTCTGCACCTGACTATCACCATCCCTCATATTTCTACATGCACATCCTTTAAGGCTTTGCCACTTAAGGCTCTAATGCCGTGGCGAAGGGCACTCTTACCGACTTGCTTGCAGTCGCATGTCCAACTTACACAACATGACAGCCAATGGCACCTCCCGGTATTCGCAGCATACAGGAACATCTCAAGCACTGACAGGCGCACCTGCTCCAAACCAGAAAAACATCTTTAACTACGAAGTTGTCGCGCGAGGAGGCATTCCGGCGCATACAGGAGATGTGGTCATCATCGAGGCCGGCCCGGGAGCCATCCGACATTTTCCATGGCATGAAGCCGCGCGCAACAGAATCCTGCAGCAAGACACTATCCGATTCGCTCACCTTCACAAAACCGGGAAATTCTCGGCACACGAGCTCAAACGAGTGCTCCGAGTTCTCTATGTAGTCTGTGCGATACCGCATGGGTCTTTGCGTGACGGACTCCAAGTTGGGCTTGCGATACTCGAACATTATCCACGACTTGGCTTTGACGAACAAGTGATCTGGCTTGGTCAGGATCTCTGCCTGAGAGAGGCTCTTGTTCCCAAGTTGGACTCTTTACTCATAACCCGGCGGGCTGATGCAAATTCGCCGACCCGGCAGACGCCACAGGAGCGACAGCCATATCTTGACGAGGTCAACGCATTAGAAACGCTCATCGGAGTCTTTCGCGAGCAAATAGCTTATATGCAAAGTTTACAAGCTAAGCTTGTCGCACTACTGCCTCCAGACAAAGCCAATGACCTGACTCTACGCTGCAACATATCATTGGGCTGCCAGGTCACACCAGGTACCGATTCCAGGCGCTCCATGGAGTCTCAGCCCACCCTGCTTCACACATCTCCACGAGCGCCATTTGCTCCAATTGCTGCCAACGTAGAGGTGGAACCCAGAGCTTTGACAAATTCGAAGAGAAAGCGCCATGAAAGCGCGAGAATGCCTGAGGTGATTGATCTATGTGCATCCGATGATGAACATGAGAAGGAGTTGGAAGCGGAAGCCAGTAGCTTAAGTGCCAAGATCGCTGCCATACAGAGTAGGACTGCTCATGAGGACCATATGATGCCTAGCAAGAAGCCTCGGAGCTCAAAAGCTACAGCGGCTCCGGCTTCTTCACAAGTCAGGGGCATGAAGCGAAACAGTGGTACGGCGAGCCAAAATAGATCATTCTCTAACCTAGCAAGCACCTCTGCGGTGCCACTCCTGAGAGTTGTCGCGCCAACAAGTAACCCAGGACCGATTGGACTGGCAGATGACAGGCCGTCCACAGTTGAACGACTTAACATCTTCGTCCAGATGGCAGGTAAAGCAAGTCTGAAAATGAACGTCTCAACGGATTCACGCTTCGCCAAGATCATCAGGAAGTCCAAAATGCATTGGACAATTCCGGATGAGCAACAAGCCTATATCAAGCTCAATGGACGGAAAATAGACCCCATGGAACGCATTAGACGAACCGCATTGCAGCAGAATGGCTTCATCGATCTCCACGTCGTCCCGACAGCTATGACCCCTCAACCACTGCTTAGACAAGAGTCAATCAAGCCAGAGGTGATGAACGGCTTGTCGCAACAGCAAAGACAACATCGAGTGCCTGTGTTGGGCCACGCAAACGCAACAGGAAGGCCACCAGTGATCGATCTCGCGTCAAGCTCGCCTGCAAGAAATGTGGTCGCCGCTGAGGCTCCAAAGATCCGTGGAGGTCCTGATCTGTGTCCGGAACAGCAAGACGTAGTGAACCTGATATTGGCTGGGAATAATGTCTTTTATACCGGGTCTGCAGGCTGCGGCAAGTCAACGGTACTAAAGTCATTTGTTCCCAAGCTGCGCGAGATGGGCAAACGTGTGCGAATCATAGCTCCGACGGGCAAGGCGGCACTTGACATCAATGGGTCCACCACGTGGACATATGCTGGGTGGACTCCACTGCATATGAAAAAGCCGCTTGACGTGCTCAAAAAGGCATCCCACGGCAAGTTTGTCAACATGAGACTGCGAGAAACGGACGTTCTGGTCATCGATGAGGTATCAATGCTAGAGAACCACCTATTCGAGAGACTGAATGCTATCATGAAGGAAGCTCGAGGGAACACGCACGCTTTTGGGGGCGTGCAGCTGATCGTCACCGGCGACTTCTGCCAGCTACCTCCAGTAAAACCTTTCCAGTTCTGTATGACCTGCGGCCGAGAGCAACCACAACGGATGGGGGCGAGTGGTCAGACAGTGTATCGTTGCCCTCAGCACGGCGATTGCCGGGATGAGGACAAGTGGGCTTTCAGGAGTGCAGCCTGGGAAGAGTGCGGATTTCACCACGTCAATCTCACCACTATACATCGCCAAAGCGACGAAGTGTTTATCACGATCCTTCAAAAGTTACGGGTTGGCTACCCATTAACAGATTCTGACCGGCAATTGCTTCTCGACCATCCTTGCGATGTCGGAAACGCGGTAAAGCTGTTTCCTACCCGTGATCAAGTCAAGCGCATCAACCAAGTGGAATTCGACCGGATCACATCTCCAAAGCATAGCTATACCTGCCTGGATTACTTCAAATGGAACCAGGAACTCCATCCCCATCTTGAGTCGAAAGGGAAGTGCTCCCCATTCGATGGTTCGCTGGATGCCCTTCGAGAACATAGGCTCGAAAATTTCGTGGAGTACAAGCAAGGTATGCTGGTGGTTTTGCTGGTGAATCTCGAGGCCAGCAGCGGCCTAGTCAACGGTTCTCAAGGCCGGATTGTAGGTTTCGAGGCTTACGATCCTGCCAAACTGCCCAAGGCTAGGGGAGAGCCGGACGGGAATGACAGTGCGAGTCGCGGTAGGGCGGCGCCTCCGAAGTCATCTCAAAGCCACCAAGACCGTGATGGATCTATGGACCATGACACACCTTCAGCACAGGCTGAGCTCCGTGGAGAATATGCCGCGATGCGTGAAGGACAGGTAGGCAGAGGAGGACAGCAAGTTGTTCATTGGTTGGCTGACTTTTCTCTTCGTAGATTCGATGGTTCATCAATCATCCACGCAACAAATCCAAGATGTGGCCCATTGTTGAGTTTGACAACGGCATCAAAAGGACCATTTACGCTGATTGCCGGATCAATGAGTTGGGCGACGAACAACCATATACACTGTTGGCGAGAACTCAAATCCCACTGATTGCTGCTTGGGCAATGACTTGCCACAAATCACAGGGCATGACATTGAACAAAGTCATTGTGGATCTTGGGAGAAGCTTTGAGGAGGGCCAGGAATACGTTGCTCTCTCAAGAGCCCGAAGTTTGGATGGCCTCAAAGTGATAGCTCTTGGAGAGAATTTTGGGAAGGGTGGCAACCCACAAGTGAAGGAGTTCTTGAAACAAAAGTTCGGGATCTAGAAAAGAAAGCGCATCTATTTAGTGCTTCTGGACATTTTCAGCACTTGCACGATTTCTTGTACATGCACTGTAGAATCGCAGCTTCAGGCTCTTAGTGATCTTCAACGTATCGAGGGTCCAGATACATGTGTACTATGAGTCTCGAAGTTTGCTGCGCTTGCCAGCCAAGCAGGATATGATAGCATACCCAAATGAGGCCAAGCACGCCTGCCAGTGAATGATGCCTTCGCTTTGGGCAGACGATCTCCTTGGCCATGTCTAGACACAATCCCAGCGCAGAAGCGATCTCGGATCGTCTCCGTCGAGCGTGAGGATACCAGACTTGCTAGCATGATTTGCAAAACAAAACAACAAAGCGAACACGTCCGTACAAGATGCACGATTTTTTTTTAGAAGGGCATTGCTGTCGACCCAGCATTTCGTTCCGCCGGAAGCGGCAATCTTTCTTTGTTCAACATCGCATCAAAGGCACAGCGCATGTTCGCCCAGAAACCTCATAACAGTCGATGCAATGTGTCAGATTTTCTTTTCACCGACTCCAACACTGTGTATGCAGTTTCGATTTTCGTCATGCCAGTGACTACTCGATCAAAGACTGCGGCGCGACTTCAAGGTGCTACCGAGACGGCGGGCGAAGGGAAGCGTGGAAGAACTGATGATCCAGCCGGAGGTCGTGCGCCGAAGAGAGTGAAGCCAGACGGTGCTCCAGAAAAGCGACGTCTCAAGAAGCCAGGTAAACCACCAAAGGTTACTGGTCGTGGACGAGAGAATCCAAAGACAAAGGAGAAGGGCACATCGCCAGAAAGACCGAAGTCTCCAGCAAAGGACAAGGACTCCAAAGCAAAGGTATCGGGCTCAACCGAAAAGGGAACGACACCGCCTAAGAGACCGTCTGGGCCTGTGACCGAGCAGTCAGGATCTTCCGAGCGAGAGACCAGACATAAGCCTTCGCGACGAGACACCCATCTCAATCGCGTCATCAAGCGAACGAAGCCTTTGAAGCGCGAGACCTATAGCGATGGCATCGTCAAGCGCAATGGCCATCTAATACAGCAGATAATGCCAAGCGAAATCGTTGACAACAGACCCCACAATATCTGGCCCGATGTCAGACAAGCCGAGTCGGTCGGTCTAGAGAATCCACATAACCTCTGCTACCGCAACTCGACACTCCAGGCTTTAATGCACATCCCCGCCTTTTATCGATACATGGGCAAGATCCACAGGGATTGCGATCGCGACATTGCAGAGTGCGTAGCGTGCGCGCTCCAACAGTTGACGTACCTGTACGCGAATGCGGGTGATCCAGAAGCAATCCAGAGAGCAGCGAACACGTTCAATGAAGCATGCGGAAAAACCCTTCCTGACAGTCCCGGGCTGCGTGGAGAATTTCAAGAGAATGAACAAAGTGAGGCGTTGGAATTCGTCCACTACCTGGTGCAACACATTCGAGGGCAAGCGACACCAGAAGATGAGACCTCGTTTGACGACGTATTCGGAATTATGGCGCAAGAAACATGGGTAAGCAAAGCGGGAGCAAGGCGGCTTCGCACGTTCGAGAGATTTGCTGACCACTTATCTCCTTTCCTTCAGACATGCAAAGAATGCGGCAAAGTGACTTCCCGGGATCGTGAGACTGGAGAAGTAGCCCCACATAGTGCGATTGACATTGCAATCCAGCCGGAAGGTCGCAGGTTGGTAGATTATGTGGCGTCGGAATTCACCGACGACAAACGGAAAATCCACTGCGAGGAGCCTGGCATATGTTCCGAGAAGTATCCAAAGCACGTGAGGATGGCGCAAGAAGGACCAGAGCGAGCTTGGAAGCGGAATTTCGCAGTCGCCCCTCAAATTCTGATGTTGCGACTAAAGATCTTTGAACATAAGCGGGACAAACTCGGCGAACCGGCGATGAACAAAAATGGTCGAGCAGTGCTGAGAAGAATCAATAGCGAGGTCGACTTCCAGGAAAATCTCGACCTCTCCGATTACACCTTGGAAGACTCTCCGCTCGTGTATCGGCTGGACTCGGTCGTTGCGCACGGAGGTAAAACGATAAAATCGGGCGTAAGCAAAGCAAAGGCGAGGAGCCATCCGCCATACGAGATACTTGCTGATCTTCTGTCCGCTTCTAGCATTACATTGCCGCCGTGAGGAACATTGCACTGGGCAGTGTAGCAGACTCCTTCGTTAGAGTCAATGATACTACCGTGGGGCCAACTCGAGCCGGAGGTGGAGGTTTCGATGAGATGCACCTGCCCGAGGATCGCGGTCCGCCGCAATTCCTGCCTTATATTCTCATCTATAGTAAGATCGAGGATAAATGAGTATTGTTTTGTCACATTGGACGCCGTATCCTGGTGCATGCACTATTTAGCTTAGAAAGGTGGAAGGCATTGTAGTCGAACTTTATCTCAGCGACTGCGATTTCTTTGAGGCCTGCGCTCCCTTTCACGACTGTCGCTGCGGCCGCCGTCGTCACGGCGCTTGCGGTGACGATCTCCGTCATAAGTGCGTTCGTCGTACCGGTCTCGGCTTCTCGATCTTCGACTTTTGTCTCTGGGCCACGACGGCGACCGTGACCGATGCTTGTGGCTGTGCCTGTGCTCGCGACCACGATCTCTGGATCTTGAACGTGATTTTCGGTGTCTCTTGGCGCGGTCATGGTCTTCCGACCTGCGATATCTCTCTCGGCTTCGACTGCGGATCCTCCTTCGGGACTTGTGCGCACGAGTTGACTTTCTAGAGTCCTCGTCGTTGCCTCGACGAGAATCCTTGCGATGAGAATCCGAATGTACATCACGCTCCCTGTCTTCTGCTCCATCATCCAATGCCTCCTTCAGGGCCTTGTTGACTTCTGCCTGACTGATCTTGCCATTGCCTAGAGGCTCGTGATTGGCATTTGTCCTGTCAGGCACCGGCAATCCCAGAGCTCGCGCCATAGCATCCTCTTCTGCCTCTTTAATTTTCCTCATCTCCTCCCGTTTTTGCTCGCGCGCGCGCTCTTCTCTTTGCTCGGGAGTGAGATCAGCATCGTCCGCCTTTGCGTACCAGTTCAGATCCTTGTTCTTCTGCCAACGACCGACTGGCGCCATCAACGAATGGCCCAGGTAATTCTCTCGATGCTGCGAGGATTTGACATCGTCCCATGAGAAGTTGACGCCGCCACGAGAGCCCTCCTTGCGGACTGTTTGCAGTAGATCCATCGTCAAGGGTCGCTAGCGTGGTCTCATATGATAGTCGAAGTCAGTGTGCAAGGCATGAGTTGTAAGTGGTTGGAATTACAGATGGAGTCGCAGATGCCACTAAGCATAAGGTTATCGGCTGATGACGCCAGGCAGGAACGCCTGTGCATGCATGTGCCAATGTGGACCCTTGAAATCAAGTGAACGTGGCCTCTGACTTCAAATTCGACGTTCACCACGATAGCAGTAATGCCGAAGCACTGTGGCCTGAGTGCGCTACTCGCTGCAGCATGCGCTGCGCTGGTGCTGGCTGATGCATCCAGTGTCTTCAGCAAAGCCTCCAACGACAGCCTTCTCTGGGGTCCTTATAGACCGAATTTGTACTTTGGTGTACGACCGCGGGTCGCAAAATCCCTGACGACAGGCCTCCTCTGGTCGAGAGTCGACGACTATCAGAGCGTCCAGCCGAACACGCGATACACGTGCGAGCAACATGAGGGAATGGCCGGCTATGGCTGGGATGCTTATGATCCACGAACGGGGGGTGTGCAGGTTGTGCATGACAAAGGCAATGGCTTGGACTTAGAGACGAGCTTCGTCAAGTTCGACGATGGTAAAGGTGGATGGGGTGCAAGAATCAAGGGCATACCAAGGGACGACGCTCCAGTCGTCGCCCAGGGCAGCGCAAACCCAGACAACATGAAGTTCACGGTCTGGTTCACAGTTGGCATAGAAGGTCTGGGCAACGTTGAGCTTCAGGACGCAGAGGCGGCGGAAGAGTTTGGCTTCTCTGATGACCTGCTCTTCCAAGGTCAGACGAGCGATCTTGGTGATTTCAAGCTCAGTATCACTGAACACAAAGGAAACTCTCATCCTTCTCACGCCCATTCATCGTACCAAGAAAAGCCTCTTGATTACACGCTTGTGCACTCTGTCCAAGTGCAAGAAGACTCACTCTGGCAGGCAAGAGGTAAGTCACATTAGATCTTGTCAGGCCAGCAGAATGCTGTTCTGACCAAGTTTTCTTGCAGCGATTGTGTTCCAGTCGATCAAAACCACCGTCGAAGGGTATGTCGAGCAGTATGGGCAGGAGAACATGCCACCACCGTGGCAGACATACACAATCCAAAATAAGCCTGGTCTCGGAAACATGCATGTCGTTCAAAAGGTTTTTGAAGGACCATTCGAGTTCGATGTCATCTATACCCCAGCGGACGTCAAGTCACAAGCTTCCAGCGATCTCACCAAAGCCATCAAAGCCGTCACAACAGACTTTGACAAGAAGTACTTGGAAGTCCATAAGCCTCAGGCTCCTTTTACGGACAAGAAGTATCTTGGTCTCAGCAAGTCGCTCTTCAGCAATCTGATTGGAGGCATCGGCTACTTCTACGGTGACCAGGTCGTCGACCGCTCCTACGCTGCGGAGTACGAGGAAGAAAGCGAAGGCTTCTGGCAGGATGCCGAGGAAGCGCGGAATCGTAATCAGCAGAAACTCGAAGGACCATACGAGCTGTTCACTTCGATTCCATCGCGGCCTTTTTTTCCCCGTGGCTTCCTATGGGACGAGGGATTTCACTTATTGCCAATCCTTGACTGGGACGCAGAAGTTGTCATGCAGATCTTGAGCTCTTGGTTCAACACAATGGACGAGGACGGGTGGATTCCACGTGAGCAGATTCTAGGCCCTGAGGCAAGAAGCAAAGTTCCGCAGGAGTTCCAGGTGCAGTATCCTCATTACGCAAACCCACCGACATTGTTCATTGCGCTTGAGGCACTCGTTGACAAAATCGATGGCAAGAAGGGGTCTGGAACCAGTCTCGATCTCGGCACCGTGGGTGGCAAGAGTCTCGCCACTCCAGAGTCTGTCCGAGCATGGCTGCAGCAGCTCTACCCTCTCCTTCAACGCAACTTCGAATGGTACAAGCGAACTCAGTTTGGCGATCTGAAATCATATGATCGAGAAGCGTTCAGCTCCAAGGAGGCATACAGATGGCGGGGGAGAACTCCAAGACATATCCTGACCTCGGGTCTTGACGACTATCCTCGCGCACAGCCTCCACACCCAGGCGAGTTGCATGTTGATTTGCTCAGCTGGATGGGCTTGATGAGCCGCAATATCCATCGCATCGCCGGCTTTCTCGGCGAAAGCGAAGATGAAGCGAAGTACGGCAAGATCGCAGAGGCAATTCGGAGGAATATTGACGATCTGCACTGGTCCAAGGAGGAAAAGACGTACTGCGACTCGACCGTAGACGACTATGAAGAAAGCACTCTAGTCTGTCACAAGGGATACATCAGCATCTTTCCCTTCATGGCCGGCCTTTTGGCCGCCGATCACCCGCACCTCAAGGACGTCCTCAATCTGATTGCTGACGAAGACGAGCTATGGAGTTCCCATGGCATCCGCAGTCTCAGCAAGCAAAGCGAACATTACGGGACCGACGAGAACTACTGGCGAAGTCCCGTGTGGATGAACATGAACTACCTCATCATCAAAGAACTCTACGTAAGTCTCTCCTGTAGTGTACCGGACCACAACTCTCACTTTCCCCCCTCAAAGATCAAGGATTTGACACTGATTAAATCCAACACAGAACATCGCACAACACGCTGGGCCGCAGCAAAAGCGATCAGCGGCACTCTACGCATCCCTGAGGAAGAATCTGGTCGACACTGTGTACAATTCCTGGCTGGAAACGGGGTTCGCATGGGAACAATACAACCCCGAGACAGGCGCGGGACAGAGGACACAGCATTTCACTGGCTGGACGAGTCTGGTCGTCAAGATCATGGCTATGCCGGATATCGCACAGGGACATGATGAGTTGTGAGTGATTATGCTCTCTCTGTCTCTCTCTCGACTTAGTGTATACAAAATGTAAGATATATATTCAAATCTTCTTGTCACGATGGTGCTGCGTAGGGATTATGTCCTCCGCTGCGTGTGGGAGACTGACGGTATGACCTTCCTGGCCTTTATCTTACAGCAGACCTGATCTCTACCTACCAATAGCGACGGAGGGCCACTCGGTTCACCCTCACAAAGCGAATATCGCTACTGTCGTCTAGTCGAGAGTCGCCGAATACATCAAGAGTACGACTTCGGGTCATATATGTATCTATCGAGAATGTCCTTCCAACTTTTGCATTTTCTATCCAGAATATACCTGAACATCGGCGCCCTGAGATATCTCGCTCCCCTCGCCACAAATCTCCCATGAGAACCAACAGAAACCTCGAAATTCTTATCATCTATCCATCGACTATTTATCAAGCTCTAAGATTGAACGGCACAGAAAGATATTCGTATCGCCGTCGTTGTCTCAACTCCAAATACTCTCGATAACCCTAACAATACCCAAGCTAGTACCTCTAGCCTAGCTATGTATCAACGATCTATACAAAAAATATCGGCGACATGCTGATAAAGAAGTCGTGAAATTGTCTAAGCCCATTGAACAACTATATATCGCGAATTTCTATCAGAATAACGCTGTAAACGAGGTTTGTTGTATCAAGTTGATGCCAGCTCGATCGAGCAGACAATCTCGGGTTGGGCACGAACGAGGACGGCACGAACAAGGACGGTACGAATGCATGGATACGAACGAAGACGATACGAACGGCGACGTACAAACGCACGGATACACACAAGGTGGGTACGAACGTGTAAGCACTTGATAGATTGCTCTACCTACATATGCCATCTTTTCTAACGACGGCAAACATGAAACAAGCACAGCAAAGCGTGCGGAAGAAAAAGAACGAACTCATAAAGCAGCATATACACTCGAACGTCTCCTTCATGATGCGGCTTTTCCCATTGACGCCCATCCATCCCCCAAAGTTTTTTTCCCCTCGAAGGTGTCGTCAAGGGTAGTCGTCACAGCCGTCAAACCTCCCAATCCTCCAATCGGTATTCCTTGTGTTTCTTTCTTTCGTTTCGCAGTGCCCTTCAATCATACAGAAAACAGGGTTGCCCTTTCGCTGCCATGCTGTCCTCTATATCGATAACGCGCAGTAAAGGGTATCTGGTAGACGAGGGCCATCGTCCATGAAGCTTCGCAAGAAAAACAATAAAGTGCAAAGGCCACGCTCCAGGCTCTTCTAAGCTGCGGCAGTAATGAGCTCCGATGGTGCACCGTTCGCCTTGTGGAGAAGCTCGTATGGTGGTCGCTTCACGATGCCACCAGTGACAGGCAACTGTGTACCCACACCAGTGAGATAGGAGTCGACATCACGAGCCGCCTGGCGACCTTCGTTGATGCCCCAAACGATGAGAGATTGACCGCGACGGCAGTCACCAGCGGCGAAGACTCCCTCCAGGGTGGTGGAGTACTTGCCTGGTGGGGTCTTGAAGTTCTTGCGGCCGTCAAGCTCAATGGCGCCCTCAGTCACCTTCTCTTCGGGGGAGAGGAAACCCATGGAGATGAGAACCAGCTCAGCTGGGAAGAACTCCTCGCTGCCTTCGATCTCCTTCATGTCCCAACCTCCGTTCGAGTTCTTGGTCCATTCAAGACGCTTGATGTTGACACCCTTGACGTTCCCACTGCCATCATCGACGAAGTCCTTGGACATGATGCAGTACTCACGGGGATCCCTGCCCATGTGCGTCTTGACCTCAGTGTGACCGTAGTCGACACGGTAGATACGAGGCCATTGTGGCCACGGGTTGTCGGAAGCACGCTGGGCTGGTGGTTGAGGCAGCAATTCGAAGTTGATTACGGACTTGGCACCGTGACGAACAGAGGTACCGATACAGTCGTTACCAGTGTCACCACCGCCGATGACGATGACATTCTTGTCCTTTGCAGAGATGTAGGCATTGTCCGCCAACTCCGAGTCGAGGAGAGACTTGGTGTTCTTGTGCAGGAACTCCATGGCGTAATGGATGCCGTTGAGGTTGCGGTTGGGAATCTTGAGATCACGCGGTACTGTGGAACCGGTTGCAAGTACAACGGCTCCGTACTCCTTCCTGAGAGAAGTGAATGTGACGTCGCCCTCTCCTACGAAGGTCCCTGTGACAAAGTTGATGCCCTCGGCAGCCATGAAGTCCACACGACGCTGAACAACATTCTTGTCAAGCTTCATGTTCGGGATGCCGTACATGAGCAGACCACCTACACGGTCAGAGCGCTCATAGACAGTCACCTCGTGACCAGCCTTGTTGAGCTGGTCAGCGCAAGCAAGACCGGCTGGTCCAGAACCGACGATGGCGACCTTCTTGCCGCTGCGGAACTTGGGTGGAGATGGTACCATCCAGCCCATTTCGAAACCGCGGTCGATGATAGCGCATTCGACAGACTTGATGCCGACTGGGTCCTCGTTAATTCCGAGAACGCAAGCGCCTTCACAAGGAGCAGGGCAGACACGGCCAGTGAATTCTGGGAAATTGTTGGTCATGAGCAGTCGGTTCAATGCGTCCCTCCATTGCCCAGCAAAGACAAGCTCGTTCCACTTGGGAATGATGTTGCTGATAGGGCAACCAGTGTCCGACTGACAGAATGGAACACCGCAATCCATGCATCGTGCGGTCTGGTACTTGAGCTCATCTTCAGTGAGGCGAGAGTTGAGCTCGCCCCAATCGCGTGTCCGGGTCTTGGCAGTTCTGTACTTCTCAGAGCGTCGCTGGTACTTCATGAAACCCTTCGTCTTGTCAAGAACAAGCGATCGCTTCTTCTCAGCCTTCGCATCAGGAACACTCTCCTCGAGGTCACCAAGGCCGGCCTTCTTCTCCTTGTGCTCGTGCTCACGAGACTGCTCATGCAAGTTGCGCACTGCGTTGCCGGGAAGGATTGGCAGCGGATACTCAGCCCGTCTGGCTTCCTCCTTTTTCTTGGCCTCCTCTTCCATGACTCGCTTGTAGTCAGTTGGAAGGACCTTGACGAAGCGAGGCAGGGCGCGAGTGAAGTCCAACAGGATACGAGCTGCGAGCTCGGATCCAGTGTAGTGATGGTGATCCTCGATAAGACCACGCAAGAACGCGATTTCATGTGGGTCGTCCAGGCCAGAAAGCTCAACCATCTCCTGGTTGACCTTGCCCTCGAAGTCGTTATGTAGGTCGAGGACGTAGGCGATACCTCCGGACATACCAGCTGCGAAATTGCGACCGGTGCTTCCGAGAACGACGATACGACCACCAGTCATGTACTCGCAACCGTGGTCACCAACGCCTTCAACGACCGCAGTGACGCCAGAATTGCGGACCGCAAAACGCTCAGCAGCAACACCACGGAAGAAGCAGGTACCCATAGTAGCACCATACAAGCAGACGTTTCCAATGATAACGTTCTCTTCCGCCTTGAAGACAGCAGAACGCGGTGGGTAGACGATAAGACGACCGCCAGACAAGCCCTTGCCGACGTAGTCGTTGGCATCGCCCTCGAGCTCAAGAGTAACGCCTGGCGCGAGGTAGGCACCGAAGGACTGTCCAGCAGATCCACGGATATTTGCGTGGATAGTATCCTGCGGCAGACCCTTCTCACCATAACGCTTGCTGATGTGGTAGGAAAGCGTTGCACCGAGTGCACGATCAGTGTTGACAACATCGCATTCGATACGGCACGGAAGTCCTTTTTCGAGAGCAAGCTCAGACTCTGCAATTAGCTTGTTGTCAAGGCGTACATGGAGCTTATGATCTTGTTTCCTAACGTTGTAGGTTGCAACGCCGGATCGAAGCGTATGTGCAGGCGTTAAAATCAGAGATAGATCGATGTTTTCGGTTTTGGCACTTCTCAGATCTTCGCGGACCTTGAGTACCTCGGTGTGACCGACCATTTCATTGACGGTACGGAAACCAAGCTTGGCCATGATAGCACGAAGCTCGTTCGAGATGTAGTAGAAGAAGTTGATGACATGCTCCGGAGTGCCACGGAACTTCTTCCTCAGCTCGGGATCCTGCGTTGCAATACCCACCGGGCATGTGTTGAGGTGACATTTTCTCATCATAATGCACCCCATGGCAATGAGAGGAGCTGTGGCGAAGCCAAACTCTTCGGCTCCAAGCAGACAAGCGAGGGCGACATCGCGTCCGGTCCGGAGTTGTCCGTCAGTCTGCACGACAACACGACCACGGAGATCGTTGAGGACCAAAGTCTGATGGGTCTCGGCAAGACCAAGTTCCCAAGGAAGACCTGCGTACTTGATACCAGTCCATCGCGAAGCACCAGTACCGCCGTCGTGTCCGGAGATAAGGATGTGGTCCGCCTTCGCCTTGGCGACACCAGAGGCGACAATGCCAACACCAGTCTCGGAGACAAGCTTGACAGATACACGTGCACGTGGGTTGGAGCACTTCAGGTCGTAGATCAGCTGCTTGAGATCCTCGATGGAGTAGATATCGTGGTGGGGTGGGGGCGAAATCAGACCCACGCCAGGCGTGGAGTGTCTGGTACGAGCGATTGGACCCGATACCTTGTGACCTGGCAGCTCACCGCCTTCACCTGGTTTGGCACCTTGAGCCATCTTGATTTGCAACTCGTCGGAGTCGGCGAGGTAGTTGCTGGTGACACCGAATCGTCCAGAAGCAATCTGTTTGATGGCAGAACGCATGGTATCACCGTTGTCCATGGGAAGACTTCGCTCTGGATCTTCTCCACCCTCTCCAGTGTTCGATTTACCACCAAGTCTGTTCATGGCAACTGCCAGTGTAGAGTGCGATTCCATGGAGATCGAGCCGTACGACATAGCGCCAGTGACGAATCGGCGGACAATCTCAGTCCATGGCTCAACCTGCTCAACAGGAATTGGACCGCGAGCTTCAAAGTCGAAGTCGAGTAGACCACGCAGAGTGCAGTTCTTGATCTGCTCATATTCTGATCGCGAGTAAGCCTCGTAGGACTTGTCATTCTTCATGCGCACGGCGTCTTGAATGTTGGCGATGGAGACTGGGTCATTGACGTGGGGCTCCCCACCGTCACGCCAATGATACTCTCCGGTCTCAGCCAGGCCAGGTATCTCGAGAATGTTACGGGTCGGGAATCCCTTCTCATGAAGAGCGAATGCGTCTTGAGCGATGAGATCAAAGGTCATACCCCTGATACGTGTGGCGGTACCCGTGAAGCATCTGTCGACAACGCTGTCATCAATACCGAGAGCCTCAAAAATCTGGGCACCCTTGTATGACTGCAGAGTAGAAATGCCCATCTTGCTCATCACCTTCAGGATACCACCGTCACAAGAGTGCTTGTAGTTTTCGATCAGGCCCTCAGGGCTCAACTTCTTGCGAATGAGACCCTCGCGGTCGAGCTTCAGGATACACTCGATAGCGAGATATGGGCAGATAGCATCTGCTCCGTACCCGACGAGAACGCACATGTGGTGCACTTCGCGAGCCTCAGCAGTCTCAACAACAAGTGCGGCTTGAGCTCGCCATCTGTTGCGAACCATGTGGTGATGGACAAGACCGGTGGCCAAAAGAGATGACACGGCAACACGCTCAGCAGACGTTTTGCGGTCTGACAGGATGATGATATTGTCGCCGCGCTCAATGGCCTCTGTAGCAGCGTCGCAGATGTGGTCGAGGGCATCGAGATATCCGGCGAGGCCTTCGCTCTTTTCGAAGGTGATGTCGATAGTTGCGACAGTCCAGTCGCTATAGAGAGAAGTGATGTTGGTCAAGGCATTGAACTCCTCTATGGAGAGCATTGGTGATGGGAGGTAGAGGCGGTGGCACTGCTCCTTGTTCATTTCGAGCAGGTTGCCTTGAGGGCCGACGTAGGAGCCGAGTGACATGACGACTGACTCACGGATCGGATCAATTGGAGGGTTAGTGACCTGTGCAAACAGCTGTCGGAAGTACTCGAATAAGAGTCGTGGCTGCTGTGCAAGGCAAGCAAGTGGTGCATCGTTACCCATTGAGCCAAGCGCCTCCTTCGAGTCCGCGGCCATGGGTGCGAGAAGTAGGGTCACCTGCTCCAGTGAATACCCGAATGCTTTCAGTCTGGGATCTTCTTGTACTTTCGTTGCTGTGAGCTTGTGGGAAAGATCAGTTCCCTGGTCAAGCAGCTTCTTGTGGATGTCTGGCATGACAAGAAGCTCAGAATCAACCCAAGACTTGAAATCCTGTCGGGCCGCAACAGTCTCCTTCAGCTCAGCGTCGTCGATGATGCGGCCGGCCTTCGTATCGACCAACAGCATGCGACCGGGCTGAAGTCTGCCCTTCTGCACGACTGTAGATGGGTCAATTGCAATAGTGCCCACCTCAGACGCGCAGATGATTCGGTCATCGTCGAGTACATAGTATCTGCAAGGCCTCAAGCCATTACGATCAAGGTTAGCTCCACAGTAACGCCCATCCGCGAATGTGAAGAGCGCTGGACCATCCCATGGTTCCATCATGCATGCAGCCCATTCATAGAATGCCTGCTTCTGCGCATCGATGTGATCGTTTCCCTGCCATGCTTCTGGCACCATGAGCATGACTGCTTCAGGCAAAGAGAGTACGCCGTTAATGGTCAAAAGTTCCAGAACGTTGTCGAAGGCTGCAGAGTCGGAGCCACCGTCTTCGATGATTGGGTAGAGCGATTCCAGCTCGTCGCCGAAGAACTCTGACTTGAGAACTCCCTCTCGAGCACGCATCCAGTTCTTATTGCCGCGCAGCGTGTTAATTTCTCCGTTGTGTGCGGCCCACCGCAATGGCTGTGCTCGGTCCCAAGACGGGAATGTGTTGGTCGAGAACCGGGAGTGGACGAGGGCAAAATGACCTTCATAATCGACGTTGACCAAATCGTGGTAGTACTCATACACCTGAACAGGCGAGAGCTGGCCCTTGTAAACGATGTTCTTGTTGCTCAAAGAGCACAGGTAGAACCAGTTGTGCAGTCCAATGACATGGGTCGCGCGCTTCCTGAGCACGTAAAGCTGTCTCTCGAAGGTCTGCTCGTTGTACTTCTCTTCAAAGTCTGACTTTGGCTCTTGTCCGTCGCCGTATACTGACTTCAACACCACGAAAGGCTGGAGAATGATTGGCTCTCGAGACTTAGCAGCCGGGCCGAGCAGAGAGCTGTCCCTGGGCACTTCTCGCCACCCAAGTACTCTCAGGTCGAGTTCGTCTGCAATGCCCTCGAACTTGTCGAGAGTCTCCTTCAGAATTTCTTCCTCAGGCTTGAAGAAAAGGTTGCCAGCGGCATACTTTCCCATTGCAGGAAGCTTGATACCCTGCTCTCGCTCAAAGTTCTTGAGGAAGAACTTGTGAGGGATAGAGGTCATGACACCAGCTCCATCTCCGTCTCGTGCATCTGAACCCACCGCACCTCGGTGGGTCATGTTACAGAGAAGGTTTCGTGCTGCTCATTGTCAGTCATTAGATCTGACCGCGATTGCTCTCCGAGGACATGTGCTCACCATCGGTAACGATCTTGTGGCTCGCCTTGCCCTTGATGTGGGCGGCGAAACCTACACCACAGGCATCCTTCTCGAGCTCAGGGTCATAGAGACCCTGCTTCAGCGGAAGGGCGCCTGCCCAAGACTTGTTCTCTGGGGTATTCTGATATTCATAGACTTTGGTTGGCTCTTCTTCGATTTCGTCGATGGCGTGCGCTTCTTTTACATCGTCGGCGAAGGAAACTCGACCCATCCTATCGGCGTGAAGCCGAATGGTTCGAGTAAAGGTAGGTGTCGCGATTGGGTGTGCGAGTTCCAGGTGATCGGGTGCAGCTGGTGTGCGCTTTCGGTGTACTTGGCAGTGTCGAAGCTGGTTGAACAACGACTGTCGAAGCGAGAGGCGAGAGTCAGCGGAAAGTAGATGCAAAAGTCAAAGCTGACAGGGTGTAATGTGACAGCGGAGGTACGGAGAAGGGTGACTGCAAGGCTTGTCGGTCGAGGTCAATCGCAGCAAGGGCAGATTGAAAGTCTGAAGTAAAAGCTGGCGGACAAGCTTTTTTGGGGAGCTTCTTGGCCCGTATGCGATCGACAGCAGGAAAGTGGATGATGTCGATGACTTGGGGGAGAGGCGGATGGTGGGGAAGAGTGTGTGCAGATCAGAGTGAGCGTGCGTGTGTACGTGTTGCGAAACAGCAAAAAGGAAGTTCTGTCTTTGTCCGAGGGCGTTATCGACCGGTCTGCCTCACACACGGGCGATAACCCCACGAAGCCCTCGTGGCGTGCATTGGCCGCACGTGCGAGGCGGGCGTCACCATCTTCATGGCGGATGGAGAAGAAGGAAAACATTCACTCACCGTTGCGAGAGTGCGTGTGCGGACGGCGATTTAACGTCGACGGCTGTTCGCTGCGAGGGGAGGACGTGCGAGAGTGTCGGGTTGTGGATGATGAATGAGAGGAGGGAGAACAGCAGCAGCAGCAGCAATGGCGACCGTGGTGGAGGACGAGGTACAACAGACTGGCCACCCACAAGCTTTTGATTTCTGTACCACTAGCCTACGATCCAAAACAGCTCCACTCCACTCTCGCCAGCAGCAACTTCCATCCGCACGCGTCTCGGCGGCTCTCCCTTCACCGGCAGCGCCTCCACTGTCCGAGTACGGAGCAAGGCAGCAGCAGTATGCACCAGCCCAGCGTCCGTCCGCATGTCCAATGCGGCCCGGTATATGGGAACAGACGGACATATATCTCACAACAACGAACAACTACCGGTGGGATGATGCCCACCCTTCGCCAGACCGTGCACCTTCTCCCACACAACTGACGTGCAGTCTTGGTTGTCATCAGTCTCGGTCTCGGTCTCAGTCTCAGACTTGTTGTTTCCGCTGTTTCCAGACTCCGCCCGCCGGCGACAGCCTCGTCCACGAGTGAGCGTCTCGCAAATTCTCAGCAGCACGCACTTTTTCCACCCCAAACCCTTGGCTACCCCAGCCCATCTCACTTTAGCTCGCAGCTCGACCACGCTTGCTGGCTCGACGGCGTTCGCTGATTCGCTGCCGCCAAACCCAATCTTCACTGGATGACGGAGGCCAACTTTGCCTGCCGACGTGCATTGCCACATGCATCTTCCACCGGCGGCGAGCTGCGAGTCTGCGAGAGCGACAGCGCATATTACTTGTCCAGCTTCCAATTGGTCTGTCACCTGCTGCATGACCAATTCTCCACTGTAAACTTCTTTCACCCTCTGCACACGCGGGATGCGTTTCTTCTATCGCTCGCGCAGGTCTATGCCGTGCAGGAGAAGCCCTGAAGACAGGAAGGATGGACATGTCGGCCGCATGTCTTCAGGTCATCCGACCAGTCGTTGTGCATCCCGCTCCGCACCATCCTGCCGCCGCCTGTCTCGCACTTTCTTGCCTCCTCTGGCCTGCTGCTTCTCGGCGGTCTGGCTTCTCGGCGGGACCTCACCTCGACCGTCTGTCGACCTTCGGACGGACTCGGAATCGATATGTGGTGCTGCAACTTCCTTCCCCGCAACTATTCCCCTAGGCGGAGAAGTAAAATTTTCCCACTTCGCCGCTATCGGAGACGAGGCTCTCGTAAGTAGGTAGCGTAGTAGTCGTATCGCTTGCACTCCAGCACTGCACGCACCGACCTATTTGGACGCGACCTCAGTTCTGTTCGGAACATGGATGATTGTTTACGCCAGTACCGCATAGGGTATTTCGTGGTACGGTAGGTAGGAGGCACCATCTTTTCTCGAGGGTACAGCTTTTTCAAAATGGGGTATATGTCTTCGAAGATACGTTTCTTTGAAGATACGGTTCGTGGAAGTTAAGATTCGTGGGAGATACTATTCGTAGAAGGTACGGTATGTGGAAGGTACGGTATGTGGAAGGTACGGTATGTGGAAGGTACGGTATGTGGAAGGTACGGTATGTGGAAGGTACGGTCGGTGGAATGTATGGTTTATGGAAGGCATAGTGTGCGAAAGGCATGAAAGTCATGTTAAATGTACAGTATGTTAAAAGGTACTGGTCTCTTAAAGGTACGATTCTTGAAATTAGTTCTTGTAGGTAATATCTCCTCCGACGAAACTGAAAACCTGTCCGGAAGGGATGGCATCTCCGATCATATAGCTTCTTCGAGTGGGTATACAGCTTCTTCGTCTCGAGGAAGGCTAAAGATCTGATATACGAAGTAAGCGGAGATTCACCAATTTGGTATAGAAGCAGTTTCGATGTCTCGCACACATTGAGCAGTCGTTCGAGAGTAGGTCGATAGGTCGCTTCGTAGTGCGTGCGCGACGGTTGCTCTCCAGAACCGCAGCATTGATTCACATGCTTACTAGCCACGCGCGCTCCTCATGCTGAATCTTGTGGTAGTCGTGTTGTAGCGTGGCTAAAGTTTGCCAACTCGCACGCAAGCCTGGTGAGCCTCCTCTCGTCGTACGAGATGCAGTATTCTCACACGTCCATACATGCACGTCGTTTCTGACACATGCCTGCAAGCTGCACACCATTGACTACCGACGTGGGACATGTATTCGTGGATCATGCTTTTTGCTTGAGCGCTACGTACATTGCTGCGCACAGCCGGGGAGCGGTCGTGCTCTGCATACTGCCACTCAGTAGCACTGCTTCGCTTTCCTTTCCAGCCACTGCCTTGCTGCGGCCATTTTGTTGCTCGTATGAGGTCGTCGCCCATGCAAAATGTGCGTTCTAAGGCCCAAGTCAGCCGCATTGAGCCATGGGGATGATTACCACGCTTACTCGTTCGTCTCGCGCTCCGTGAAAGGTATCCTGTAGGATCAGGAGAGAGCAGTACGCTCTGGGATGGAAGGATAGAGTGCATCTCAATCCTCCGACTCGTCCATCTCGAAATCATCATCATCCTCCTCGTCATCATCATCGTTGCCATCAAGTTGCTTGGCAGCCTCGGCGTAGTCAATGGCCTTGCCGCGCGTGCGAGTGCTGACAATGTTGTCCATGTCAATCTCTTCCATGTTGTCCTCATCGGCCTCCTCTGGTTCGCCTGTGCTGTGTGAGTCTCCACGGCGCTAAAAGTCGATATCTATCAGCTTGTCTTACCCTCCTCGGCCTGGCGACAAGTTAGCGACTGGTTCCATGCGCCTGGTAGCCCAACTAACCTCTTCCTGGTCATCGCTTTCGCTGTCGTCCTCGTCCATGAGATCTTGCTCTGTAGCCTTGCCCTTGCCCTTCTCGATGGAGGCATCCATGGGAGTGTCTGCGCCTTGGGCAGCCTGCATGGCGTTGAGATCTTGGACAGAGTCGCTCATGGTGGTTTGGTGGAATAAAAACTGATTATGCGAGGCTGCATGCCATATCTGTTAGCAGTGACGGGGCTTGCTACGGACTTGGCGGTGCTCACAAGTTTTGAACGTGTTGATGAAGTGAATTGCAGGCTGTATGTGGCAGAGCAGAAGCGTGTTTGTTGTGTTCGAGGGCGATGGTTGTCTCGGCGGCTGCAAGAAAGCTTGGACTCCAAAACGCGCTTGAAAGTGGTGCGCGTGGACAACGACGCGTCGTCCGACTTCACCTCTTCTCCACCCAGTCAACAGGAACGACCGATTTCTCTCGAACGACGCATACACGCAAGATGGCAGCTCCTCCACGTGGGCGACCAGCCCGTACGTAGCAAGAGTCGCGTGTGGTTAACATTGCTGATTGCACACATAGATGCTCCTGGCCCAACGTTCTTCAGCTACACCCCCGATGGCAGTAAATTGGTGACTGCAGGCCTCAATACAGCAGTTCGCGTGTTTCACCATGGTTCCAACGACGAGCCTAGTATCATCGATGTCCCTACTGAGAATCATCTTGCCTTAGTGGCTGCCAATGACTTCTTCATTCTTGGTTGCGAAGGCGGCGACGTCACCAAATACTCCCTGGTTACGAATCGTATGGAGCAAATGCTCATTCGATGTTCAACGCCTGTTCGTGATCTCGCGCTGTCTCCCGATGCTCAATGGGTCGCCGTTGCAAGCGAGTAAGACCTTTTGTGAGTACCAATTGGATGAAGAACATCTCTAAAGCTATCGCAGGGACGTTGAGGTCAAAGTTGTCAACACCGAAGACATGGAAAAAGTGCATTATCTTCGAGATCATCCCCGCGCTGTCAAGCAACTTTCCTGGGACCTCAGCGGAGCCACACTGGCAGCTTCGTGTACAGATGGGTCCATCTATGTTTATTCGCTTAGCTCCGAGCAACCGCAGCTCATCAAGAAGGTCGATGGTCTCATAGGTAGAGTAGAGCCTGAGTCGGAGTTGTCAATCAGGGCGACCTGGCATCCAGACGGCCGAGCCTTTGCTGTGCCGACACAAAGTAAAGGTGAGTGTCTGCGGCACAAATGACAGCGTGCAGCTCACTGAAACGAGAAGCTTAGATCTCCAAGTCGTCTCACGAAGCGATTGGCAACAGCAGAAGGCCTTCTCGGGTGGCCACAAGGCTGCCATCACATCACTTGCTTGGTCGCCCAATGGCGCGTTGCTCGTAGCAGCAGATCTGGACAAGCACTTAGTCCTTTGGGATTCAAAAACACAAAAGGTCCTCAAGACGTATGGCGACGTCAAACATACCATCCTTGACATGCAGTGGCATCCAAAAGATAATGTTCTGTCATACACTAATAGCAACGGCGAGCTTTACATCCGTGAAGACTTCGTTCCCGAGGGTCAGAAGAAAGTGCTTCGAAGCGAGATTCAGCCAGCTCCCCTGAATAACGACCCTCTCGCGGAGGTGTCTGGCAATGCTCGAAAAGCTGCAAATGGCATCAATGGCCACAAACGCTCAGCCCAGGACGATTATCTGGACAGCCTGATGGGTCCAGACCCTATGTCTGAGGATGAGGGCGAAGACGGCTTCATCGAGGATGACGACGGTGCCGGGTACGCTGAAGAACCGAATCGCTTCGGTAAACGAGGCGCAAAAGGTATTCATGCACCGCAAGCCAAACGCCAGGCATCTTACGGCACATGGCAACCTCACCTCCACGATTCCTTCCAGCCTGGCAGCACTCCTTGGAAAGGCAATAGACGCTACCTCTGCCTGAACCTGACTGGCTTTGTGTGGACTGTCAACCAAGAAACACACCATACAGTCACCGTCGAGTTCTATGATCGCCAGCAATATCGTGACTTCCACTTCACGGACGCTTACCGCTACGACAAAGCCTGTCTCAATGAGAAAGGCAGCCTTTTCTCGTGTCCGCCTTCCTCCCATCATCCTGCCACCCTGTACTACCGACCACATGAGACCTGGACTACACGAGTAGACTGGCGTACCGAGCTTCCTGCAGGTGAGGAGGTCACTTCGTTGTCCTTGAGTGAGTCCTGCGTCGTAGCTACCACATCAGCCGGCTATGTCCGCGTCTACAGTCTGTTTGGGTTACCCATGAAGGTCTATCGACAGAAAAGCACTCCAGCCGTCACCTGCGCGAGCTGGCGAGATTATATCATGACAGTCGGGAATGGTCCGGTCGGAGGTGATGGCACTACTCGACTCCTCTATACAATCGAAAATGTCAAGCGAGACGAGATCTGCCAGAGCGAAGACATTTTGGCGCTGGCCGAGGGCACAGACTTACGGAGCGCTTTCTTCAGTGACAAAGGCGATCCTTGCATCTACGACAGTGAGGGCGTGCTCCTCATATGTCAGCATTGGCGCACTCCTGGTCAGGCCAGGTGGGTCCCATTGCTGGACACAAGGACACTGGAACGTCTAGCAGGTGGCAAAAAGGAAGAGAGCTACTGGCCCGTGGCGGTAGCAGAGGGCAAATTTCATTGCATCATCCTTAAGGGTGGCGAACAATACCCGTACTTCCCACGGCCGCTGCTATCGGACTTCGACTTCAAGATTCCCTTGTCCTCATATGCCGCGGAAGATGATAATGACGACATATTTCACCAGAAGAATCTGGAAGAGCAATATGTCCGAACCTCGGTCCAGTACTCGCTCCTCCAAGATCTCGTTGACAACACCCGGGCAACTCACGCTCAGAAGCAGGAGCTGGGCCTCATGGAGCGAGAAGTCGACAAGGCACTACTCCAGCTCGTCGCGAACGAATGTCGTGAGGGCGAGGACCGCGGTATGAAAGCTCTCGAAATCGCCTCGCTCATGAAAGACAAGACGGGCAAGATGTTGGAAGCTGCTGGCAAGGTCGCGCAACGCTTCCAACGAGACATTCTCGGCGAGAAGATCACGGAGTTGGCTGAGCGACGTATCGTGGGGCTCGTCGACGAGGATGATGTATAGCACTTACTACATGAACACAAGCCAAGAGGCACGGTGACCTGCATGTAATGATGATAGTGCTAAGGGGCGCTTGTCACCAGGAGAAGATGTGTACTTCTTTCGACAGTCTCGTGCACACGGCGTGGATTGCGATCGGCAGATACATTCGAAGAGAACACGGCATCCATCAGCATGGGTCGGAGACCTTCCGAAGCAGTTGATAAATTATACGAGACGAAACAAACACGCTCTCACCATCGCCTCTTGCATCTTACACATGGAGCGAACCAACGGGGACCGGCGAGATCGACGTCCACTGCGCCATGTCGCTTCCGACTGAACAGCTATTGGCTCAGACGAACACTCCGTGAAACGCAATGTTCACAGCAAACAAACTCGCCCCTGTCGCACTACGTGGCCTTATGATGCGTGACTCCAGCCCTCTCACCGCCATGTATGCACATGCCGGCCTCTCACAGTAATGTATGATATCGGGCAGAGCCGGGAGACCGCGAGATTTCAGCGTCTGTGAAGGAAAATGTCAGGGAAGTCGGCATCGGTACCACCAAGGCAATGTGTACATCCTTAGTATTCGAGGGATATGTTAAAGGGACGGGGCTGCGCCGTCACGCGGATAGCTTTTCTTGCTTGCTGTGGTTTTGTCCCTGTCTCTCGAAGTCTATACTAAAGTCCAGACAAACTTGACTCGTCTTCATTGCAAGATCGATTGACGTGAAATACCACCAGCAGTCGGCTTCAGATCTCTTGTTTCAAGTGTGGTCAAACACTCCACCTGCTGCCAGGAGTTCAATCACCTATCGCTTCTCTGGAAAACATTCCATCACCGCATCGTACTTCAGCCCCCCTCCTGTTCGCCATGGCAATGCAACTCGGTCCCTTCCTCGGCGGTGGTCTCTACGGCCCAGGTCTCATGCAAGGAATATTCGACAACAACCCCTTCGATGACGAGAGTCACGCGCTTCAGCTGTACGCGGCGTGGCAGAACGGCCTGATCACCGGGCAGATGTTGCAGGCTGCTCTCAGCGGGAAGAGAGGAGGAGGGCGTCGACGTCGGCGCTTGGGATTGAATGGGATGGATCCGAGGCTGCTGATGATGATGGGTGCGGGTGGCGGCGGCGGCGGTATGGGGATGGGCATGGGCATGGGCATGGATATGGGGATGGGGATGGGAGGTTTTGGAGGCGGGTTCGGTGGTGGATTTGGCGGTGGATTCAGTGGAGGACTTGGAGCCGCTGGACTCGGAGGGATAGGAGGCTTTGGCAGTGGTTGGGGAGGAGGATTTGATGCTGCGCTTATGGGGTCGCAGCACTTCATCTTGCCTCGCCTGTGGCTCTGATATCGATACGGCAGTACTGTTGATGTGATGACTTGGATATGGAGTCGGGTCATTGGTCCAGCGACGTGCTCATATCCGGGTACGATTTGGCTTCTCGGTGCAAGTGTCCGCTTGAGGGTGGCATTCAAGGAGTTGTTGGGTGTATCCTTGGTGGAGAACGATTAAGACCGACCACACGGTCTCTAGTCGACGTACACTGTTACAGAGTTGCTCGTCCAACTCTTCTACTTTCCTTCTACTTCGTTCATCTCTTTCGAAGACGATCCGCCTTCCCTCTCGCGGCTCCTTCTGAGGCGCTTTGTGGCTATATCTCAGGTACACACTGCGTCTTCTTCATCGTGGAGCCCGACTATGGCATCTCTGGTAACCACTCAGCCATGATCACATATTCGACCGAAGTCAATCCATCCTCAGCCTCACATCCAGGTATATTCTGCTCACTCCTTGACCATAGCCTCCGTATCAGCGTCCGGGTCCCTCCAAAACGCCTTCTTGACAGCGACCCTTCTGACCTCCCAAACATCCTCACTACTCCCATGCTCCTGCCGTCTCCTCTCATCCCTCGTCCTGTAATACTCCTGTATCTTCTCTTCCCTCTCATTCTCACTCAGATTATTCGTTCGCATGCAGAACCAGAAAGCTCCCCACTGCTCGGAGCACGACTTGATGTGTCCATATCGGTAGATGTCGTTGAATTTGCCGCCTAGAGACTGGCAGTAGAAGGCCTGGTCAAATTGTGCGCGGCAGGACATCGTTCGTGGGTACATGACCTCTGGGGAGATGTCGAGGGAGCCATCGGGCAGGATGCGATCGTAGGTTTTGGGTTTGGATGGAGGCTGCGTGGTTACTGGAGTATTCTGGTCTGCTGTTTGGGGAGGCGCTTCGCTTTCCGATGCAGAGAAAGACTTGATGAAGGCGTCGACTTCGGCGTCTTCTTGCGAGCGCTTGTCGCTTGATGTGGTGGTTGCGGTTGGACTGGGCCGGCCAAAGATGCGCATATGTTGTTCTTCAGAGAGGCCAATGCCGCGCTGTGCTGACCCGCCAGTACTACTATCATCGCGGGACTTCGCCGGATCGCCGGACGAAGAAGACCACAGCCATCCCATGTTCGTGTATGTATGTAATACTGGGGAGCTGTTGGGCCTATGGATACTTTGAGGTCGGCTCTTGCTCGGCTTTCGGAGGTACTACGCGCAGTGGACATATGGAATTGCTTAAAGGCACCACTGGGAACCTTGCCTTGGTCTCCTAAGGAATCTCACTATACATTGACAAGATGCCAATCCGACCGGCAGCCTATGCAGATCTCCTCCCTGCCTCCAAGATTTTGGCTCGCGCTTTTCAAGATGAGCCTCTCTTCGGCAATTTCATGCACCCGCATCGCAACGAATATCCGGATGACACCTATCTGCAGTTCCTACGTAAACTTCGGATAGCTTATGTCAAAGGGCACGATGACACTGTCCTCGTCTCCTACAGCAAAGGACATGATGATCAAGACCAAGTCACCGGAGTCGCTCACTGGCACCGATATCGAACGAATAGTCACAACAGCCTCTATACGACCAACATAGTGAAGGCAATGGCTCTGTACAACTACCTCGAGTCGTTCGCATACCCCAACCGGGCAGCTGATCCCTCCAGAGCGGACGTCCTTGAACGCGCGGGGCCTTATGTTGCACATCACTGGACCGGGAGCAGGGCCGAGTGTTGGGATTTGTCATTACTGGGTGTCGATCCGGATCAAGGAGGGCGAGGCATTGGACGGGAGCTGGTGGCATGGGGATTTGAGAAAGCGAAGGCAGAGGGAGTAGGATGCAGTGTTGTCAGTGCAGAGGGCAGGGAGAGATTTTATGAACGTTGCGGTTTTGATCAGGTGGCGGGCAAGGCATGCGATGAGGGAGGAGATGCGAATCCTCTGCGCTCCGTTCCCGGAGGAACGATACATTTCTGGGACAATGGAAGAATTGTAGAAGGAGTAAAGCAATATGAGCAGAAATGAGAGACAAAACGAAACGAAACGAAACGAGACCGAATCTCAGTCGAATACTGTCGTGGTAGCCAGTCGCTGAATGCTGATTCGCTTGCCGATAGCAGAGGTGCAGTTGCACAGAAAGCGAAGAAGAGAGCTTGTAGTTCTGTTCACCAGGCCCACTTAGGTATATTCCGTCTCGTTATCGAAGTCGAGTCTGTGGAATGGGAGAGTGAGGAAATGGTAAGGCAAGGATTGTGCGGGAGAAACGGCTCTTCCGCTTGGGGACTGGGACGTCACTCTGCGCTCGAGCCACATGGCAACTTGACGAAACACCCGACTGGCACCACCTCAGTAAATAAGGTAGCAGTAGTACCTCCAGTACGTACCCATAGCTCCACCATCACCGCTGCTGTCCACATCTTCTGCCTCTCACATGCACATTGCTTGCCCATCATTCTACCTCGCCCGTCGCCTTTTACAGTATCGTCATTCACCTCTTGTCTCTAGCGTTGTCTAGTGGTTGCAAGACAGTGTTGCGCGTCAGCCGGGAGTCCGCGTCTTCCACTCCTACATACTGCTTCAGCTTAATGCCAGCCTCCAGCCACCATGTCAGACTCTGGTATTGCAACACTTTCCCCTGGCTGCATCCCGTGTCCATACTAATCGCACAATGCTAGACCACAACACCCTCAACCTATCGCCCGATGAAAAGCGCGCCTTCGCCTACCTTTTCGCGCAAGCCGACAAGGACCAGCTCGGCGTTGTCACGGGCGAGAATGCCGTATCCTTCTTCGAGCGAACGAGCGTGTCGCCGAATATGCTGGGCGAGATATGGCAGCTTGCAGATACAGAGAACAGAGGTCTCCTCACCAAGCAGGGTTTCTGCATCGTGTTGCGACTCATTGGCCATTACCAGGCTGGGAGAGATCCCACTCCCGAACTCGCTCTGAGGCCTGGTCCAATACCCAAGTTCGATGGCCTACCAATACCCGGTGTGCCCGCTGCACCCACAGGAGGGAGCGCAGTTCCCAGCCCAACGACGGGTGCCTTCCCAGCCAATGTGCTACAGCCACAGCTTTCTGGCCAAGGACCTATTCGGGTGCCACCTTTAGATCCGCAAAAGTCTCAACAGTATGCTGGCTTGTTTGAGCGCTCGGGAGCGCAGAATGGGCTGCTTGACGGAGGGACCGCAAAGGCGATATTCGAAAAAGCTGGGCTTCCGAATGAAACGCTTGGGCGGATATGGATGTTAACGGATCGGGAACAAAAGGGCGCGCTGGATCAGACGGAATTCGTCATTGCCATGCATCTCTTGACGAGCATGAAGATACGGACAATGGCGGCATTGCCCAACACGCTGCCGCCTGGTCTCTACGAAGCAGCTGCCAGGCGAGGAGGTCCTCCGCCTCGTCAGGGCTCTGGGGGAGCTGCGATACCAAGACAATTTACGGGCAGCAATGTCGGTGCCATCCCAAGAACTCAGAGCCCACTCGCACGTCCTGCTGGCTATGGCACCCCCCCTCCGCAGCCGACGCAGACAACCGGAACACCCTGGCTCATTACTCCTGCAGACAAAGCCAAGTTTGACCAATATTTCAATAACATTGATGCACAAGGCCGCGGCGTGCTCACGGGCGATCAAGCTGTGTCGTTCTTCTCCGATTCTGGTCTCCCCGAGGACACCTTGGCTTCGATCTGGGACCTGTCAGACATCAACAGCGCTGGTCAGCTTAACAAGGACGAGTTCGCTGTCGCCATGTACCTGATTCGACAGCAACGAGCGCCAAATCCATCACCTCTTCCTGCGTTCCTGCCCGCGGCACTCGTGCCGCCAAGTATGCGAAAACAACCACAGCAGACGCAACATTCCACAGCGCCGACTTTTGACAATGCGAGCAACACTTCGAACCTACCGAAATCCGCCGCTGACGATTTATTCGGTCTTGACCAGCCTTCACCTCCTCAGGCACAGCCTCGAATGCCTGTGCTGCAACCGCAGTCTACGGGAGCATCAGCAACACGAGACCCCTTCGCTGGGGGTGCTCCAGGAAGTCCGAGTAGCCCATCGAGGATTCAACCGCCGCAGCAGACTGGTGCTGCGTTCCCGCCACTCATGGCAAAATCTCCATTTGGTCCTTCGCCCTTTGGTCCATCGCCATTTGGTAACACGACCTTGGGGCAGCAGAATACGGGCGGGTCATTCGGCTCCGCACGCGGAATTCCTCAGCAGGCGCCATCGTCGGCAGCAGACGACTTATTGGGCGATAGCGAGACGTCGGCAGCTGAGAGCAGCAAGATCACCAACGAGACCACCGAACTTGCGAACATGAGTAGTCAAATTGGCAACTTGAGAGGGCAGATGGAGCATACGCAGTCGAAGAAGGCTGCCAGCCAAGCTGATCTGACCGCAACCGCAAATCAGAAACGCGACCTTGAGCTCCGACTCCAGCAATTCAGGGGTCAGTACGAACAGGAAGTCCGCGCTGTCAAGGAAATGGAACAACAGCTGGCAGCCTCGAAGGAGTCGACCAAGAAGTTGAGTCAGGACCTCGCAATGTTAGAGGGTGCATATCAGGATCTGCAGGCCCAGCAGCAGAAGATCTCGCAAGCTCTCCAGGCAGATCAACAGGAGAATGCCAGCCTTAAGCAGCGCATCTCACAGATCAATTCCGAGGTGACGAAGCTGAAGCCCGAAATCGAGAAGCTGAAAATGAATGCACGACAGCAAAAGGGCATGGTCAGTATCAATAAGAAACAGCTGACCACGAATGAAGGCGAGCGGGACCGCTTGCAAAGTGAGAAGGGTGTTCTAGAGAGCGAGGCGGCAGAGCGAGACGTCCAGGCTCGGAGCATCGCCGCTGAGCCTGTCCAGTCACCGGCTGCTGTCCCAGCGTCCAACGTGGTCTCCCCAGCAGCAAGCACCCTGAGCGCAACAAACCCGTTCTTTCGAAAGACAAGCAATGATGATGGCGCAGCGGATCGTGCTCTCAGCCCGGGTTATGGAGCTCAAGGATCATCGAGTGGACCTTCTCCAAGCGCCTTCGACACATTATTCGGCCCTTCAGCTGCTTTTGCATCAGCTGGCGCGGCAGGGAGCAGAGCGGGAACACCGCCTGCGACGAGCTTTGGTCGTGCTGCATCAGCCGCCTCGCCTTCTCCAGCACCTGCTGGCATGACCGACTCAATCCAAAGCGTCTCATCTGTTGGTGAGGCCACGCCATCTGCGACCCCCCCACTCTCTGACAAAGCTAAGGAGAGTCCGATGGTTTCGGAGCCGCCACCACCTCCGGCATCTCGTCAATTTACTGCTGCTCATCTCCCTGTCGTTGACCTCGATGGGTATCCGAAAGATAGCGAGGCCAGTTCGACAATGGCGATACCACCCGCGAGTCGGGCAGGTGAGATCAATACTGCTAAAGACACAAGATCAGATGCAGGAGAATCTGAGACACGTCATATACCTGGAAGCTTTACTGAGGACCCGACTCCGACTACTGCCGCAAAAGAATCCATCCCAGGTGCTTTCCCGACAGACGCATTTCAGTCGACGACCAACGGTGCTGAGCCTGACACACCTAAGCCAGCTGCCGCTCACGATCCTGCAGCAGTAAAGGACGATTTCGACTCGGCATTCGCCGAATTTGGTGACGGTAACAAGGCCAAGGTTGTCGCTAAAGAAAACGACAATCCGTTCGCGCCATCTTCCAGTCAGTCTGCGCCAAAGGCATCTCATTCCGAGTTCCCCCCGATTCGACCTTTCGAGGATGAAGATGAGTCGTCTGACAGCGAGGATGAAGACGATAGAGGCTTCGACGACAACTTTACTGCAGCTTCGCCACCTAGGAACAAAGCACCCGTCACCTCAGATCAAGACGCTTGGGCGCCAAGCTCATCCACCGGCGCCGTTGCTGGCATTGCAGGAGGTGCAGCGGCTGTTGGCGCTGTAGGAGGTATAGCGGCCGCTGACGGTCCACCTGCTCTTGAAGCACAGAATTCTCCACCTGCGTATGAAGAGAGCAATAAGGCCTCTCATGGTGGGACAGGCGAACGAACAGAGGAGAATCAATTTCCGTCTGAGTTTGGCGGCCTACTACCCGCAAGAGAAGATCCAACAAGTCCTCCGCCTCCCGGATCGTTCTCGGGCACAACCCCGGCAGTGGCAACGACCAGTGAACTGGCGCCCGAAACCATCACGTCTACCAAGTCAATTCCTCCGGACGACTTCGATGAGTTCGATGACCTCGAAGATGCCAAGCCTGCGGATAAGAACGGCAGTGAATTCGACTTTGGCCTCCCAGGTGGTCGCAATGTAGCTGAATTCGACGAAGGATTTGGATCTCCTGCGCGCACAGGAACATCATCTCAAGAGACTCCTGTGCAAACGACCAGGAGTCTCAATCAGTCAACGACAAACGGCTTCGCCGACTTCCAACCTTCGGTATCCACGAGCAGCACATCATTCAATGCGGGTGATAGTAGTATACAACAGACACCCCAAAATGCTCAACACGATTGGGACGCTATCTTCTCCGGCCTCGACAGCTCCAAAGGCGTTGATACGTCTCTAGCAGAAGATCCATGGGGCTCGGCGCCTACAAACGGAGCTGGCAGCTCATCGGCGGCCACTCAGAGCGCAAGTCTGCCATCACATGGCAGTTCAACTACGACTGCGCAGAATGTGGGACCGCCACCAGCAATCCCGCAGTCAAAGCCGGAGCGTGGTGGAGCTCTAACACCTGGCACGGAGCACGATGACCCCATCCTGAAGAGACTGACGGGTATGGGATACCAGAGGACAGACGCGCTGAGCGCGCTGGAGAGGTTTGATTACGACATTAACAAGGTGAGTCTCATATCCGATCAGACTACGCACTTTTGACAAATACTCACGACATCACAGGCCGTTGATCATTTGAGCACCAGTTGAGCAGCCACGCCGTATATGTGATGGTCTGTTTGTACCTTAATCTTTTGTAAATAATCATCCGTAAGAAGAACCGACAATAATCGAGCCAGTCCTTGTCTTTGTGGGCTTTGAAAACGTCTAGTGTATCGGGGATTCATACACCCATCGCAACGGAAACATGTTGCATTGGCAGATATTCCCCTACAGGAAATTCCTCGGATCCAATTGCTTGACCTTCGCACTCTTTCCCTCGCCATCAAACACAAACTCACTCACCAGCTTGCCCGTTCCCGGTCCGTTCTGAATCCCCCAACACGTATGGCCCGCCGCCATGAAGAGCCCCTTGACGCCCGTGTGTCCGATCAAAGGCGCCGAACTCCCATTGACACTGGGCAGATAACACGCCTGTCGAGCCGTGACTTGCCCATCTCTCAGTTCGTCCGACACACTGCCGACGAAATCCTCAATCTCTTGACATCGCGCCTCGTCGACCTCGACGAGATCCGAGGAGGTGGGGAGGGGAATGAGATGGTCGCCTTCGCCGCACGCGTAGACTTCGTTGTTGGGGCGGGCGTAGATTTCGGGCGAGACGATCTGGCCGGAGGAGGCGAGTTTGGTGGTGGTGCCGCCGTTGCCGCCGCCGCGGGTGAAAGGGGTGGGAAGACGGATCTGGGTGAAGAGGGCGTGTGCGCTGACGGGGCGGGAGGGACGTATTGTGATGCTGTGGGCGCGAAGGGCGGATATGGGTGTTGGGGCGTAGATTGTGGGCGTCCAGGGACCGGCGGAGAGGATGATGTCTGTTGCGGGAAGAGTGTGGGTCTTCTCGGAAGCCCTGTCTGTATAGGTGATGCTTTCGATGGCTTCGCCGCTGGGAGTGTAGTTGATGCTCGTCACGCTTGCATTCTCTACAATCTCGACGCCTTTCTCTCTGGCGAGCTGGGCCATTGAGGTGGTGAAGTGGTGGGGGTGGACTTGTGCTGTCGTGCTCGGATCTCCCATTTCGTCGTAGTCGAGCAGGCTCTCTGGTGCGATCCAGTCCATCTCTGCGGGAACTCCTGCCGCTCGTAATCTGCTCATGGCTTTCTTGTCCCTCTTCTGCAGACTGACTCCCTCGCCATTCGTCTTCGCATTCTCTCCATTCTCTCCATTCTCTCCATTCCTGCCTGACTTCTCAGGTATACTCCTCCCTCGACACTCCACCTGACCACAATGTACAGCCCTGTAACCCCACCGCTCTGCACCTCCATGCTCCTCGGCCAGCTCTTTATGCAGTCTATAGCTCAGAGGCACCAGACAACTCGGATATGCCCACAGGGCCAACAGTCCTCCAGCCTTGCCTGAAGCTCCGCCTGCAATCTTGCTCGCTTCCAGGACTGTGATCTTGTGCTTGCTGGGGTCGTATGATGGATGACGTGTGAGATAGTAAGCAGAAGTGCATCCGATGATTCCTCCTCCTACCACCACGATCTCCCTCTTGCTGTCGTTGGCCATGGTGGCGATATGCACGGTATCGGTCCAGGCTTTGGGAACGCGCGAGAGTCCGCTGAGTATCTTGGCGGCCACTTTTCTTGGAGGACGGTGACTCAATTGAGATGTTCAGAGTACAAGCGGAGATGGAGAAGAGAAAGAAAACTTGCCACCAGACTACTGGACATGTGGAAGCTCTAGAGAGCACCACATGCAGGTTCAGATCTACGTCACATCTATGCAGCGTCAACCAGGCTCCACCACTGTGGCAACAGTCTAGGAACGCAAGCTCACGAGGATACGCTGTGCATATGCAGTCTCTAAGGTCGTTCAGAGTGTATATAGCTGTAGTCGTTGCGAATGGAACTTCATCGGGCTCGGGCTGTCAGTATGGTCAAGACGCGGCCAGCGCACAGACGTTTCGTGATATCACAACCTGAGGCATATTGAAAGAACAAGTGCTGCATTTTCTTTTTGTCGTCTCGTCTTACATCAAGTGCACAAAGCGTAGTCTAATAGCAGGTGCTGGGCCTAGTTAAGTGAGTAAACGCCGGCCTAGGGTGCTGCTGCTGCTGCTGTCATGCATCAATTTCCTTCCAAACGCTGCTCTGCCACCGCCAAAGCCTTGGTCTACGCCTGGTTCTAGAAAGCCAGCTTCTGCATCGCTCCATACCCTGCACAAACCACACGCTCAATGCTCCGAAGAATCTGCTGTACCGTTCGCTTAGAAGCACTTGCGGTGGACGATAGATGGTCCAGACTCGTCGTACTCTTGCTTTGAGATCCACATCTGCTGGAAGGTCGACAGAGAGGCGAGAATGGAACCACCGATCCACACAGAGTACTTGCGCTCTGGTGGGGCGATGATCTTGACCTTCATGCTGGATGGGGCGAGGGCGGTGATTTCCTTCTGCATGCGGTCGCTGATACCTGGGTACATGGTAGTACCACCAGACTGTCAAGTTGTCAATAATTTTGCAACACGATTCAGAGGTCGAGTCTGTGACATACCATGACAATGTTGCCGTAGAGATCCTTACGGACGTCAACATCACACTTCATGATGGAGTTGAAGGTGGTGACGTGGATACCGCCAGACTCGAGGCCGAGGAGCGATGGCTGGAAGAGAGCCTCTGGGGCACGGAAACGCTCGTTGCCAATAGTGATGACCTGACCGTCAGGAAGTTCGTAAGACTTCTCGAGGGAAGAGCTTTGGCTGGCAGTCTGGATCTCCTGCTCGAAGTCGAGGGCGACGTAGCAGAGCTTCTCCTTGATGTCACGGACGATTTCACGCTCAGCGGTGGTGGAGAATGGGTAACCGCGCTCGGCGAGAATCTTCATGAGGTAGTCGGTCAAGTCACGGCCAGCCATGTCGACACGGGAGATGGCGTGTGGAAGCGCGAAACCCTCGTAGATGGGAACAACGTGGGTGACACCGTCACCGGAGTCGAGCACAATACCGGTGGTACGTCCGGAGGCGTACAGCGAAAGAACGGCCTGGATGGAGACGTAGAAAGCTGGCGCGTTGAAGGTCTCGAAGACGATCTGGGTCATCTTCTCACGGTTGGACTTTGGGTTGACCGGAGCCTCAGTGAGCAGGACCGGGTGCTCCTCGGGAGCGACACGGAGCTCGTTGTAGAAGGTGTGGTGCCAGATCTTCTCCATGTCGTCCCAGTTGGTGACAACACCGTGCTCGATGGGGTATCGCAGGGTCAGGATACCACGCTTGCTCTGTGCCTCATCACCGACGTACGAGTCCTTCTGTCCCATACCAATCATGATACTGTGCTCTTGTCAGATACTGTGCTGCCGATCGAGGACGGAATGTCGCATACCCATGATGGCGAGGTCTTCCGACAATGGACGCTGTGGTGCTGTCAGCCGGTAGTTCTCGTGGCTGCTGCCGCTCCTCCGGGTGAAGCTGAAGAGGGGTATTGACTTACGGAAAACAGCTCGTGGCGCATCGTCACCGGCGAAACCGGCCTTGCACATACCGGAGCTACAGTCAAGTCAGCATATGAGCATTCAGACTCGCCATGTGTGATTGTAGTGGCGCGTCGTCCTTCCTTCGATGGATTTCGCCTTGTGGGGATGACGTAGAAACGGAGCTGAGACGAGGTCGCTGAGGGGCATGTGGAGGTGCGCGATTCTTACCCATTGTCAATGACCAATGCTGCAACTTCTTCTGTATATCGCATTCGAGTCAGCCAGATATCCTATAGGCAGCCACCGCCACGCTCAGGGAGCGGTTGGGGAGGTCCGAGGCAGCGGTAGGGTACAGGGTCGTCTTACCCTCCATGGCGACGGGTGTAGCGGAGTATGTGGTGGTGGTGGTGTTGTCGTGAGTGCGCGAGAGTGCTCGGTGGCCCTTCGCGGAGTGGTGATGTTAGGAGGTGGTGGCAAGGGTGAGAGGTTGGTGTTGGATGGTGGGTGATGGTGCGGTGAGAGAAAGGTCGAAGGCTTGTGCTTTCCCTGGGATAAACGGTCGGCCCGCTAAAGGAAGGCTAAGCTGGAAACAGCGGCTAGGTACTAGTATGGACTGCGCATTGGATTTGTGGTATATCTGTCCACGCGAGTTGGTTGTGCTCTCGACTGGATGTGCATATGACTGCCGTCTACTTGAGCTATTCGGCTGCCTGACATGCAGACTCGTGGCGGCACAGCTGATACTCGCTGCCTCTGGATTAACGCGCGTTCCAACGACCCTGCCAAGCCTCCCCCAACCTTCCTGTCACCAGTGCAATCCGTTATCACATACATGTACCTATCCTCGCCGCCTCGTTGCCGTCGTCTTCGTCTGTACGGCACAGCATGGCACAGCATGGCACAGCACAGCACAGCCAGGCATCGCTCACCGGATCGTCCGCCAGTCACAGCTTCAGCGTCAGCAATCAGCGAATTCCGCAAGCTGCGCATGCGTATGCGCGATCCTTCGCTCGCCACTCACAGTCCATACACCCCTATTTCCTCAGGTAAGATATTCTTATCCAACACCGCACGTGCCCGCCGCGGGGTAGCGGGGGCTTCATCCAACCTCCCAACCACCAGCCCACTGTCATTGCCCTTCCCGCGACGGCGTTGCATTCGTGGTTGAAGAACTGCGTGAGGGACTTGGGAGACCCTTCAGTCATGCCGTGCGAGAGGTTGGCTCAGTCAGAACCAGTGTTCTGGCCTCAGGCACCACTTCAGTCTTCAAAGAACGTCAACGAAGTCTCGAGAACGGGCTAGTCAAAAATCCCGGTATTCAAAATCATTATTCGTTCTTCCTTGTTATGATGAGTATAACGTCAACAGTAACCGCGCAAAATAACAGCAAGAGTGACAGCAGCAGCAGCAGCAGCAGCAGCAGCAGCATCCTCTCCTCCCACAACAACTAAGAGCACACACTACATACATTCTGCAATCGCAATCATGGGCGACCAACAACAATCCCTCAACCAACTGCTAGAATGGGGCATCAAGAATTCCGACCCATCTACAGCCACCAAAGCAACAGACGAACCCAACCGCGGCCTCAACTCCAAAATGCTCGCAGAGCTACTCGGTGGCCCCTCCGACGCAGACCGCATGCGCGACGCCATGACCGCCATCGTAGCACCAATGGACCAGATCGATCTCTCCAACAAACTCATAGCCTGGGACAACTTCGAGCAACTCATCGAACAAATCGACAACGCAAACAACATGGAGACACTGGGCCTCTGGACACCTCTGATCCAACAACTCGAGCACGACGTCAAAGAGATGCGGCGAGGCGCGGCGGCGTGTTGTAGTACAGCGGTGCAGAATAATGTCAAGAGTCAAGAGCGGCTATTGAGCGCGGGCGCAGTGCCGAAATTGGCAAAGTTGGCGACGGAAGATGAGGACTTGAGCGTGAGAAAGAAGGCCATCACGGCTCTGAGTAGTGAGGTCAGGAACTTCCAGCCTGGTATGGATGAGTTGGAGAAGCATTTGCCTGAGCATGTGTGGGCTACAAGTAGGAGAAGGGTCGACGCTGCGGACATGGATGCGTGTGATGAGCTGATACAGACATTACGAGACAACTCGGCAGCGAGAGGTTAGAGCAAGCTAGACTTGGTCATATCGGCTCTTCATGCAAATGGTCATGACGAGGGCGAGAGTAGACATGATCTCGACGCGATAGATACCCTATGAATCACGACATACTTTTGAAGAGAGTCAGCATAATCAATTCCATGAACACGTAATCAACCATGGCGCATAACCCCTCGCTTCTATGTCCAGACATCTAACTTTCATACAAATACGTACTATACACCCTGCACCTTCCTATAACTAGGCGGCCTAATCGTCCTCCTGATAATCTTCCCAGCGTACACAGGCACCAGACTCGCGGCTGCAATTGCCGTCACCCTCCACAAGAATCCAAGACTCGTGACAAAGTCGAGATCATAGTACCCGCCCAAGAACGGTATGCTGCCAAAATACACCGCCGCCGTGCCCAAGATACTGAAGATCATGATTGGATGCCACGTCGTGACCTCGGCAGCTACCATGACAATCTCGTTGACGATGAGGACGGTGTAGGAGACAGCGACCATGCGTTTGAAACCTTTGGTCTGGAGTGTGGTATCGTCGCCAGTGATGGGGTCCGTGGTGGGCTTGAGGCTGAAACCGGGGACGAGGAGTTCGCTGCCGCCCTGGATGATTAGGCCTTGGTAGACGGAGATGGCGACCCAGATGAAGAACGTGCGATAGCTGAGACTCTTGCCTGTGGTGAGTTCCTTGTACAACTCCGGATACAGATTTGCGAGGCCTTCGTCCACGTCGCGGTCGAGGACGAGACTGAAGACTGGGGCCATGGTGTACACCGTAGCATATCCGACGAGCAGCCAGTCCCGGTACAAGGCTACAGGCTCGAATTTCGAGGCGACGGAGAATATGGCTTGGCAGACGCTGATGATCAGGCCGCGATGCATGACGAACTGAGCCAGTTTGGCGCTGCGGCGGTAGCTGTTGCGGCCGTGCCAGACGAGGAGTTTGGTGAGATGCGCGAATTGTGTGATGCTGAAGTCGGCGGCTAGAGACGCTTGACGACCTTCTTTGCCTACGATTCCGACACCGACGTCTGCGGCTTGAATCATGCTTACATCGTTACCACCGTCACCGATGCATGCTATTCGCTTCTTGGTGAAGGCGCGAATAAGATGAGCAATGTCGGCTTTTTGAGTCGGCGAGCATCGACACGCGATGACTGCTGGCAGGGTGACCGCGAGAGTGATGAAGGCGTTACGGTGGTGTTGTAGATAGAGAGCCAATGATTGCCCATCGATGAGGAGGGCGGCGTTCGGCTGATTGTGGAGCATGCTCAATGCATCGAGCGCAGCATCTCTGCGCTTCAAGCCAGCAATGGTGTGAATGTACTGTCCTCTGCTTACAAGCTTGGAAGAGACGGCTACGCAGCGGGCGGTTTCTACCTTGTCGCCAGTAAGCATCCAAATCTTAATGCCTGCGTTTCTCAAGAGCTCAAGAGACGGCTTGACGTGAGGCTGCAGTTTGTCCTCGACACCAGTCACGCCGAGTAGTTCCAAGTCGCGCTCTAAGTGGTTCTTCACAACTTTGGCCATAGCAGCATCTCTGCCGGCTAGGCTAAGCGACGCCTCGTGGTACGCTGCAGTGAATGAGGTGTACTGCTGAGCACTGAGACTCTTGCGTCCGACAACGAGTGTTCGCAAGCCTTCACGAGCCATGTTGCCAGTCTCCTCATCCAGCCAGTCATTGGCTGCAACGATGGTACTCATGACAGTATCTGCGCCCTTCTGAAAGAACACAATTTCGCCGTCTTCATCTCTGCGGGTGTGCGAGCTCCGTACAAAACGTACGATAATGCCCATCCTCTTGCTGTCACTCGTAAATGGGAAAATGTTGAGAATCTCCACCTTGACCACGGTACGCTCGCTGCCTGTGAATTGTAGAGACATGCTCTTTCGATCCCGGTGCGATAGGCGCAGACCGACGTGTTCGGTCCACTGCACAATGGCGATCTCATCGGGTGATGATGCCTGATATGAGATCCTCGATTGGCCGTCTTCGTCCTCTTCAGTGGTTGGCGTTACATTGTGACAAAGTGCGAGCGACAGCACGAGGTCGCGGACGCGCAAACCTATTTCTCTTCGCGTCCTCGTGGCCCCAGACAAGGTGTTATTGCTTGCGGACGGCGCGAATAAGGTGTCGTTTCCAGCTCCGTCCAAAAATGTAAATGCTTGCTTGATATAGCTGCTGACCTCTTCCATTGCGTCGCCTCCATAGCTCACAGTGCCCACGTGGACCTTTCTGAGCTCCATCTCATTCCTGGTCAGTGTGCCAGTCTTGTCGCTCAGCAAATACTCGATCCGACCAAGGTCTTCCGGTATTGTGCTCGTCCGGACGACTGTGCCCGGAATACCTTCGTCGCGGTGTATCAACCAGGCATACACGCTCTTGCCCATGTCCAGGTTGACACGAAGCGAGATAGGTACGATGGTGCTGAACAAGATCAAGAACCTCATGGCACCCACATACCACGGCCTCGATTCGTCGTGCTCCTTAAAGCCTTCAAGTGCCACCAAGACAATACTGAGTGCTGCAGTCAAGAAGCAGAGTATTTTGGTCAAGCTGTTTATTTCCAGCTCCAGAAGTCCTGTCTTTGATCGGGAAGCTGAAGTGGAGAGTGCAGCACGGGTCTGCGACCCAGTATACACTATGACGGCGTGGACGGTCGTCGAAGACGCAAGTACAGTGTTGGCCCAAGCAGTATTGTCAATGTTGAGGGGACTGGATCTGGGGCCAGTCTCGCGAGCATGTGCAACATCAGCCAGCGCATCATAGCTGTTGCGTCCTTTGCGTTCCAGCTCAATCGTGCCCACGAAATCGTTAACCTTCTTGTCCGGCTTGCCCGCGGTTACCTTGAGCCGTACGTACTCACTCGGCGGTAGGGTTTGAGCCAAGGGCGACGCGATTCGCAGCTTCCAGTCCGTCTCACCATCAAGTTGGTCCGTCCGTATGAAAGCTTCTCCCCCTCCACTGGGATCGGCAGACGTAGTAACGTTGTTCAGGTTTTGGCCTTTGGCAGCTTCGGCTTGTAACCTCACATCCGCGTCAGAAGCGTTGCCAACGTCAAGTAATGCAGATTGAGCAGATTCGGTATCCTCATCCACGTCAGAGATTGCGGTCTCAGTAGAGAAACTCTTCAAGATCACCACGTCTGCGGGCACTCTCTGGTCTTTGCCGAGCACCAGGATGTCGCCGACTTTCAAATCTCGGGCAGGCTTGACCATCTCAACAACATGACTTGATGCGGTCTCGACACTGTCAGCCTGGCTCTCCTCCTCTTCCACTTGCTGTAACCTTGCTTCGTCATCAACGGACAGTCGTCTCCTCTTACCCTTCTTCTTCTTCTCCGACATGCTCTTGATCTTTCTCTTCCTACCCCAAGAACTTCCAGTCGCAGACTCGACACCTGGCTCTGCGAATCGCAAGACCTTGTAAGCCTCACTGTTGGCCTCATTATCCCGTTTCCTACGATATATATCGTCATATGCCTCCTTCCCGAGCGTGATACTGACAACGAAAGCCAGGGGTGCGATATATGTCGTCAGATACCCTATTCGCAGGGCGGGTATGATCTGCGATAGAGCGACCAGAAGGAAGTACATGTTGAAGAAGAACTTGAACTCGTTGAAAAGGGTCCGCGGGAGGAAGGACCAAGGCGTGTACTTTGCATTTGAGACAGCATTCGCAGGAAATCGCATTGGTTGTTTGTGGCCGACTGTGATGTTGCGAGTCGCAGCTGGGTCATGGTCGTCCTCGGGCTCCTCTGCATCAGCTGTTGGCAATGCGATGGATGTGCTTCTCTTCACGAAGGGAAGATACTGCCATATGGTCTTCCTTCTGTTTCGATGGTCCCCATCTAGATCAAATCCATGTTGATATAGACTCTTCCCTCCACCGTTCGACAATAAGGGTGCGTCGTCATCTCTGGTAGACAATCCAGAACTGGCAGCGCTTATTCTTGCCCCTTGGTCTTCATCTCCACCACCTGGCACCAAAGCCTCCAGATCCTCTACATCTTGATCGCGTGGTCGCCGGCGACCTCCAAATCTCAAGTTGCGTAAGGGTATGCGCGAGCCGAAATCATGGCTTATGCGGCCGGAGCTGGGTTGTCGACTTGAGACCCTAGGAGATGCTGTCGTTGTGGTGCTCGGATCGAGTTCGTTCAGATCGAGGTCAAGATCGGAATCGCGATCGTCATCGTAGGGATCGTCCTGACCTAAGGGCTTGTGGTATCCGCTGGGGGTGGTCATGCCTCATGTCATGGCGCAGACTCGAATGCTTGCGGGATGCGGATGCTTTCCCGAGCAGCTTCGAGTGTCGCGGGGTGAAAGGAGAACGGCTCTTGCGGTGATTGCTTTATAGTTTGTTGGGCGTGAGAATTGTGATGTCGTGGGTGAGAAGGGTTTTCTTTGTAGAGGGGGCTTATTAGGCAGCGTCTGAATGCTCTGGCTTATGAAAGTGCTAGTGGCCAGCATGGCCCATACCGGGGCACGCGCAAGTGAACAAGCGCACGGACGCCTCGGAGAATGACGAGCGCGCATCCGGGCCGGCAATGGTCGACCAAGGGGACTGAGGCATCACGTCGATACGCCTCCTATAACGGTGCGCGAAACATCGACACTCCCACCACTCCCTCTCCTGGTCCGAGTCCGAGTCCTCACTCACACTACTCTGCAACTTCGTTTTGCCATTGCGGCTGCTTGAGAAACATCTTGTAATATCAGTAATGTGCCTCTAGACACCACCAATATCAACACCGCGCTGGGCGCATGCTTGCACCACGTACGTCAACTCTCCGCGAACCAACTGGCTTGAAGACTATTCGTCGATGCAACTTAATTCTTCACCCCGTTGTGCTGACACCATGGCCAGTGTTCCCCGATCGCTCCTTCTCGCTCTATAGCATACCTATACGCGCCACACGATGAGTGACGACCACGAGACCAGGATTGGCAATGCCGCTACCTCCACCCTGTCAGCCTCCAACTCGGCTTCGTGGAATCCCGCCTTCAGGTCGAATGGCCACTCCCGGCAGGTCTCCACTGCCTCTAACGACGATTTCTTCGACAGATACCCTGGACCGACGCCTGAGAAGTCTCGATCTCAGGCGCAAGAGACGGTCGTAGAGGAGCCCGAGGATGTGGAGCCGCAATCGCCAATACGGAGGTCTAGTCTATCTGTGCAACAGATTCTCGATCAAAGCTCCGATACAGACTCGCCCGCAACCCGGTTAGCTGGGCCAGACCAATCATTTGGCACGACAGAGCAGGCCGATCAAGATGAGGAAGTGCCGGTATTCCAGCCGCACGAGAGTACCCACAAGCAAGAGTTGGCCCTGAAGACGAATCTTGCCGTTCCCACTCGGGAAGCCGTGTTCATAGGGACTCCGGGGATGGACACGCCTACAGACCTCGAGAAGGAGCTGGCAGCAGATATGGGAGCTGGCACGAGCTACGAACATCAGGGCGACATACTGGACCTGGAGACAGCAGTGGACGAATCACCTGGTGCGCCTTTGCTGGACGATGAGGAACCACCTCCTACCGTTGAGACACTTTCCCAAGTCCCAGCACTGCGCGAAGTGAGTGGAGAGTCGATGGTGGATTTTGATGGCACTCCAGCGCCTGGCCGACCGCTTTCCAAAGCCATACCTCAAATCGGACAGATAAACAGAAGTTTCACCACGAACTTTACAGAACTAACCCCTGTCAGTCAACCAGAGGTGCAACCTTCGTTAGAGCCTGAGATATCTGTCAGCCATGAATGGCCGTCCGCGGGGGATGACAAGACATTCGGAGAACTACTCGGGGACGACACTCAGAACGCCGGTGACACAGAAGGGACGGCAACACGAGAAACGAATATAGATGACGGCTGGGGAGCTACAGCGGGAGATGATGCATTTGGCGAACTGTTGGACACCGAGACCTCGCAAGCACCGATCGAGCAACCGAGCTTGGACGTGCCGGTAGCGCAACCCGAGGAGGCTGCAACATTGGATGCCACAGTGACAGCCCATGAGGGCAAAGATGAGGACTTGGCGGCCATGTGGCAGGCCGCTCTGGATGATGACGACCTATTGGAGGATTCCAACGACCTAGATCCATCTGCTTTCTTTGGTGACGATGATTCGGGCTTTCTAGAAGACGAGCTATCCCCAGCAGCACCTGTACCTGTCTCGAGAATACAGACCGAGGGCCCGAAGCCAAGATCGACGAACTCATACCTACCGGCGAGCACAAAGCAGCCGACACAATCCTCTCCGTATGCGGCACCTGGCCCTCAGATGATGGGATCAGCACACGCGAGGTCTGCAGCAACCCCATCCACGGGCTTGTTTGATGTTTACGGACAAAGTGCGATCCCTCAACAGCAGCAGCAGCAACCCGCAAGACCGAGCATGCAAGCCACTCAAAGTTTCGTCGACAAAGCCAGAGGCGGGTACCAGTCGCCTTACGATCTGCCAATGGACGTTGTCAGACCAAAGCAAAGGCCTCGACCGGCTCCAACAGTCTCGCAAATTGGTGCGGTGCCAACGCCTCCCCCAAGAAGCAGTAGCATATCCTCTCAATATAGACAGCAAGAACAACCTTCCGCAGGCACATTGGGCGTAGACCTGACGCCTCCGTCCTCCAGATCCGGCCCAACGTCGTCTGCTGCTCCTCCTGTTGCTCCAAACGGTGAGACGTCAGCGAAGTCAACACCCCAAATGAACAATGGCTTCTTTGAAGAGCTACCCGTTGCCTTGAAAGCTCGCGCACGCCAAAGCGGAGCCTACACACCTTTGGTGGCCCCTACACCTCCTGCGACTCAGGCACCGCCGCCACAGTTGGGACGGAGACCAACGGCTCCTCCTATGCAGCCTTCGATCCCTCCGCCTGAGCAGCAGGTTGCCCACTTTGCAGGTCTCACCAGGCAACCTGAGAGACTACCTCTTCTGCCAGATCAGCCGACAGCCCCACTACCACAATCACAGCCGTCACTTCCGCCACAAACCCAGCGATACTCGCCAAATAGCTTGCCAACTCCTGCACAAAGCCAAACACGCTTTTCTCCCGCACCGCCATCCCAAGGAGTACCTTCCTCGGCAGGCACCTCGCGATACTCACCTGCTCCAGCAGCTCAAGGCGTCCAAGGAAAAAAGTACTCGATATCTGGGCCTTCTGCGCCTGCTCCCCCCGGGATTCAACATGCTCACTCTTTCGCTCCCAGGACAAGCAGTCCGCTTGCTTTCCAAGACAAGCCACAAGCTGCGCTCCCAAGCTCTCCGCCGAAGACGAACGGTACGCGATCTTCAGGAACGATGTCACCTGAGCACTCCGCCAGTATTAGCTACTCTCCAATTGGCCAGCCCACCCCTGGTTCAACGACTTCGACCAACCTACCACAGCGCCCAGTGATACAGTCGCCACCAGCTGTCATGAAGATGCCAAGATATCCGACGAACCAATTTGAACAAGTAAGCTCTGGCGTTTCTGTTCAGACCGCACGCCTACCTCATCGAAGACAATTTTCCACGGAATTGGCCTTCGCTCCTCCAAACGACGAACGTGTCCATGATCCGCTTGAAAGATGGAAAGGTCATCCCATCTTTGCCTGGGGCGAGTCGGGTTCGATCCTCAGCAGCTTTCCGAAGCATACGCCGTTCTATGGTGCTGGAGGCAATCCGAGTCTCAAATGCACTCCAGGCGCTTTGAACATTCTCCAAGCCAACGCGTTTATGCCTATGGACGACCGAAATTCCAAATTTCCCGGACCACTCGCTGCTCGTGGCAAGGGAAGAAAGAAGGAAGTAGTCGGATGGATGTCAGACAAGATCGACGACCTTGAAAAGCATGCCGAACTAGTAAGGAATGACTTTCAGACTGAGCTAGATATCAAGAAACGGACAGATGAAAGAGTCATTCTTTGGAAGCTCATGAAGATCTTCGTCACCCGCGATGGCCGTCTCGAAGGAGACAAGAAAATCGAAGATGAGGTGCGAGCAGTTTTGCTTCCTAACCTAGCTCAAATGAGTCAAGTTACAGAGCTACAGAGTCCGATCTCAGGAGGTCCTGCCATTCAAGCCGACGCTGTTGAGAAAGCCACAGTATTCCAGCTACGACAAGCACTTCTGGAAGGTCAACGAGAGAGAGCAGTCTGGCTTGCCGAGGAGAAGAAGCTTTGGGGTCATGCTATGCTTATTGCGTCGACCATGAGTCCAGAAATATGGAGACAGATCGTTCAGTCCTTCGTGAGATCGCAGGTCAAGACCATCGGCAGTGATGCACGTAGTCTAGCAGCGCTATATCAGGTCTTCGCAGGCAATGCCGAAGAATGCATGGACGAGTTGGTTCCTCCCTCGGCAAGAGCGGGCTTTCAGATGATATCGAAATCAGATGGCGCCATGGCGCGTGACCCTCTCGAGGGCCTCGATCAATGGCGTGAGACCCTGGGACTGATTGCTGGCAATCGGACTCAAGCGGACGGTGCGTCTCTCTTGGCTCTAGGCAAGCTCTTGGGTGATTACGGCAGAGCGGAGGCGGCGCACTCCTGCTATCTACTCGCAAGACAACAGGCCAAGCACACCGGTGCAGACGATACTGAAGTGAGCTTTGTACTACTTGGTGCAGACCATAAAACGAAAACGGAGAGCTTCGCGAACAACCTCGACGCCATCATCCTGACAGAGATCTACGAGTGGGCTTCGTCGCTCTCTGCCCCGAGCACATCAGTCCACTATATTCCGCATCTGCAGTCTTTCAAGCTGATCCATGCGCAAGAACTCGCGGCGTGCGGTTTGAAGAGCAAAGCACAGTCTTACTGCGACCACATCACGTCCGCTTACACATCAACCACAAGGCCTTCGCCTTACTATCATCCAACATTTACTCAAGCGGTGAACGATCTCAGTGCCTTCCTATCACAGACACCGCAGTCAGGCTCGGGTGGTCTTCTCTCAAAGGGTGCTATGAAGAACGTTTCGTCTGGTGCTGCGAGCTGGTTCACGAAGTTTGTGTCTGGCGACGATGACCAAGGGTCGAACGGCGCAGGCCAAGGAACGGGAAATGACGACATGACGAATGGGCCATTTGGCAAGGTGAATGGCGATTCGCCTCAGCTGAGCCGCGCACCTTCGACTACAGATCTCTATAATCCAGCCCTGATGAATGCAGGCGGTACACCCTACGGAAGCGTTCGTTCAGGCGGCATGTCGACACCACCGCAACATTTCGCTCCCTCGTCAGGGCCTAGCAAGTACGCCCCAATGTCAGGCGCGAGCAAATATGCCCCTATGGCACCTGGTCTGGTGAGTACATCCTCTCAACGAGCGGAGTCTCCGCGCCGCCCTGCTTCAGCTTCAGCGCGCAGCTACGCCCCTACGTCTTCGGGCCAAGCATTGGGCGTGTCAAGACCAGATGCCTCAAGGTCCATATCTGAGTACGCTATACCCTCTGCACCGGACTCGCGACGAAATTCTGCACAATTTTATGGTTCACAAGGCAGCTACGAGCCTAATTCTTCTCTCGCGGAAGAAACGCCGATGTACGGCTACCAACCAACGATCCCAGAGCAACCGAGTCTGGCAGAAGTGACTCATGCTGCGGCTGCCACATCGAGCCAGGACATGGAACAAGAAAGGACAACATTCGATCCTGAAAACAGCGGCTACCAACCTCCTGCGACGGGATATGAGCCGCCTACTGCGAGCTATGGCGGATACGAGCCTCCGTCTTACCAGCCATACGAGCCTGAGCCCGAAGCTGAACAGCAGGCGGTGCCAAAGAAGAAGGGGATGATGGATGATGACGAAGATGACGAAATTGCCAAACGTGCCGCAGCGATACAAAAGGCCAACGCCGACCGTCAAGCCGATGAAGCTTTCAGAAAAGCAGCCGAAGCAGACGCTGAACGCGAGAAGTCAAAAGACGGCGGTGCCAAGAAGGGCTGGCTGGGAGGCTGGTTCGGTGGCAAGAAAGAACAAGACATGCCTACGGTTCACAGAGCCAAGCTTGGTGAAGAGAGCTCGTTCTATTACGATGAGAATTTAAAGAAGTGGGTCAACAAGAAGGGTGGAGCAGAAGCAACGACGCCAGCGGCAGCGACACCGCCGCCACCTCGAACTGGCCCCCCAAGTAGGGCAACGAGTGGCGCAATGGGTCCTCCTTCTGGCCCTCCTTCGGGTGCTAGGATACCTTCCGGCCTTGGTGGGACGCCTCCAATGGGTCCTCCTTCCAACCCGTCCTCACGAAGCGGAACGCCAGCCATGGGAGACCCGCCAATGATGCCTGCTGGAGTGACTGCCTTGAACGGCAGCGGAATGCCCACAGCGCCACCAAGTCGTCCATCTACCAGCATGAGCAATGCTAGCAGCTTAGACGACTTGCTGGGTGGGCCACCAGGTCCTGGCCAGAGGAAGGCTGGCGGTGCAGCCAAGACCAAGAAGAAAGGTGGACGTTACGTTGATGTCATGGCCAAATGATCGAATGCCATCTGACTCTTCGTGCGATCGACCACTTGACGTAGTGAGTCGAATGAATCGATAACGGTATTTGTGCGGAATCCCGGCGTTCTATCAAGCGCTTTCGTACGAAGTGTCTGGGCGTCTTTATTGCATACGGCGTTGTGTTATAAGCTGGGTATACTGCGCCGCTTCACGAGGCAGGCGAGTTGGCCCTTGTTTGTACAGTAGCATCTATAATACCTGACCTAAGTCTTGCACGCCATTCGCAGATCACGTCAGACCCAGGCGTGTTTCAATGTGCTGAGAAGGTTGACACCAATAATCCGCAGCAGATTGTCTGTTCATCTCCATCTGTCGCATTACAGCTTCGCCATCTCTGCAAGAGTGAACAGATTCCGTCCATCGCTAAGGTGCTTGACACGTCCCCTTCGGCCCACCTGTTCCTGCTCCCAGCTAGCCAGTTCCTTCAACGTCTCCTCATCCGCATGATTGGCCAGAAATCTCTGTCCGTCAGCGAGCAGTCTGCCGACAACATGGCCCGTCTTCGGCTTTCCGTCCCTGCTGTATTCCACAGTATACGTCTCTATCACAGCCACGCCATCCGCTTTCTCCGCCGTCGGCGGTACAAACACATCGGTCACGTACCTGGGCAGTGGCGGCGAATCCGGGTAGGGTAGGCCGTCACTTCGAGGGCTTTTGGACAGGCAGATGACGTGTTGGTATGTTACCCAGCCGCCGTTGGCGAGGACTAGGCCTGTCTTGCCCTTATTTTGGCGCAGTTGGCGGGTCATTTCTGTGATGGCCTGGTAGAAGTCTTAGTCAATTTGGGTGTTGAGGAAGGGGGAAATTTGGGACGACAGACATGGAGAGAGTAGTTATTTCCAGCTCCGCCGAAGGATGTCAGGCCGCCGAGCAGAGTCTTTGGTTGATGGGGGCTTGTTGTTGGCATCTGGAGGTGGGCACATGCGAGTTTAGGAACCACTGGAAAGCAGCTAGATCGCTCATTAGCACGGCGACTCGAGTGGTGAAAGGTGGATCCTACGAGTAGAAGTCGAACAGGTCGATGTCGTCTCTCTCAAGAGATGAAGCTTCCATCGCTGCATCAAGAGATCGAGATATTGAAGGACTCCACCAAAAAGCTGGACGTTTCCAGACTGCCGTCGTCAGTGAATAGGATTTTCCACTTTAGGTCAGCTTTACTCACAATCAAAACTGTCGGCTGTACCCGCTCCCCCGAGAGGATATATCCACTTCTCGGATGGAATTCCAAGCTCTCTCGCGTGTTCGGTAGACGTCAGAATACAAGCAGCGGCCAGATTGACGGTATTGAAGGCGTTCATGAGGAGAGGGTAAGGAAAGGATATCATGCGGTTGCGCTTCGAGACAGACCCTATACTGTCTTTTGTCTCTGCCGGTGAACCATAGCTCCAAGCGAAAGGATGCTTTTCTGCTACTTGCGCGAATTCGGCGTACATTTGTGCGGATTCGTCGTGGTTGTCTTGTATCGATTGTGAGCGGTGGGCGCGGAGAGCATTCTCGTAGAGTGGCTACCTTATATTAGCAGGCAAAGAAAAGTCAAGGATGCTTTCGCACTCTTACATATAGCTGGATGGGATTTCCGATAGAGTGTTTCGCTCCGTAGTCTAGGCCGCATTGATAAGCTTGGAGAGTACTGAGATTCTTTGAAGGTGACATACTCGGTGCTAATTCGCGAGTCGTCGGCGAAAAGACTTGGGTCACATCCTCTGTTGGTCGAGACCAGCCAGGCGGAGGTAGTTTCCCGGCAGCAGCACAAGCCGTCAACGACGCGAGTGCTTCGCCGCCAGTCACAATGGCAAGCTTACTCTCGCCCAGCGAGATCCTCCGAGCAGCATCATCGACAAGCTTTGCAGGCTGGTTGCCTCCGTGCTCACTATATTCCTGGTGCACTGGCTTACAAGACAGCTTCTCGGCAAGGAGGCCTGGATAGTCGCAGGGCCACGTCCATGATTTGACGACGTCGATGCTGTCGATGGTGGATTGAAGACTTGCCAGTTCTGTAGATGGAAGTCCTACGTCCCGAAGTGCTGCTTGGATGGCCAGAAGCATTAGCTGAACTGGTTCAATGGCATCCTCGACTTTCTTCGAACGATTAATGAAATCCTGGGCAACAGAATTAGCTGGAAGTCCGCTGCGCATGAGGGGTTACGCCTGCGTACCCCGACACCGATGATCACGGGTGTCTTTCGCGGCGACATGACGATGCAGATGACCACAGTCAGGAAACGAAATATTGTATGATGCTGAATTGCAGAAAAGTAGATAGGATAGGCAGTGTCAATATGTGGACAGCAAAGGTGAGGTCGCTGCTAACGAGTCACGAGTGGAGCACCTCGGTCAAGCAGCAGCACGTCGCAGATCGCACGAATACTCGGCCGCGATCCCACTTTCATTCACTTTTGTCTGGCATCCTCTATAGAGACTGCTACCACTTTAATGACTTCATCAGAGCATAGGCATCATCTCGCGATCCTTCTTTGACATTTGCTTGCGATACCATCCGAGAACGCCCAAGCAACAAATGTAGCATCGCATTCAGCAGACCGGCATCCCTACGAGAGTGCCGCATGAACTGTTTATCGGCTTAAAGATGCCGATTTGACAGAAAAGCGATGCACGGCTTGGTATGTATGATGCTCTTTGGAGTGCCGATCTCAAGCATGGGCTAAGAGCCAGCCGCCATCGACGACGAGTGTCGATCCAGTGGTATATCTGCGTGTCATAGTCAGCTTCCTGCATCAAAAGTATGACCAGCTCCTTACTCGTTGGTAGCAAATTGGAGAACAGCCTGAGCATAGTCTTTGGGATGTCCAGCTCTGCCGAAAGGTACTCCCCACTTTGTTCTAAAGTGTTCCTTAGGTTTGCCCGTGTCTGAGTCCGTGTTGGTCATTTCCGACGGGAAATATCCTGGAGCTATTGTGTTGACGCGGATCTCAATCTCTGGTCGTTTCAGATCGACTGCAAGTTGCTCGGTCAAGGAGATACAGGCGGCTTTCGAAGCGTTGTAGCTAAATTGCCCGTTTTGGCTCTCCTTGGTAATCCCAGAGATGGAAGAGATGTTGATTATAGACCCTGAGACTGCAAATCCGTGATCTTTTGTTGCCACCAGGAGAGGTAAAAAGGCCACTGAGGTGAAGTAATAGCTTGCAACGTTGATCTTGTACACCGATGTCCAGTCGTCGAAGGTTTGGTTGTTCATCATAGCCTCACTGACTGCCTTGACGTCGCCCTCTGGCATTCCCGCCGGCCCGTAGTTAACGCTGGTGATACCAGCGTTATTGACCAGGAGGTTGATGAATTTCTCCTTCTCAGCGATGGATTTGACGCCCTCCTGAATGCTCTTCTTGTCCGTACAGTCCATCTGAACCCCAACGATGACGCCACCAGTTGCAGAGTCCTGGAGCTCAGCGTCCTTGAGTTTTCCTGCCCGCCTCCCGGTCACGTAGACCTTGCAACCATTTGCTGCAAGAGCTTTCGCAGTCATCAACCCCAGGCCCGTTCCACCGCCAGTCACGACGGCCACCCATCCTTTCAAGTTGAAGAGAGATTGTGCTGAGAGAGCGCTGAGATCTGCCATTATGTTTTTGTCACAATCTGAGTGATGCAAAGGCTCGGCACTCGAAGGACAGTGAGGAAATGATATACCCTGCGTCGACTGCAGCCGGGCCCGGATAAATTCATGTCGGCATTTGAGGCAGGCGTCGCTGTGATTCGAGCAATTGTTCCGTGGGCAGCATTGGAAAATGCGGAATCATGTCTTGCATTGGCCTATAGAACTTCTGCGAACGGTGCCGTCTGACTGCTTACCGAGTGCTGATGCGTTCAATGTTCCTGGCACGCGTGAGTTGAGAAGGAAGCGTAACAATGTGGAGCGTTTCGACGGCAGGGATGGATATCGGCAAACCTTCCAATCTCTCATCACCACCACCACCACCATTATCGTGGCCTATACTCCACCACAAGTCCATCAACCTCGCAAGGGCGTCAAAATCGTCATGAACTCGTCGATTGCGCCCGTTGTTCGCGGCGAGTTCCTGTACCGCGATGTCCTTCTTGTTGACGTCGGCGGAGAGCTGAAGCGTCATGCTCGCGCCGCAGAAGCCGATATCAGACGATACCTAAATGGCAAAGAGGTCAAAGATCAGGTCGGTCATTGGTATGAAGCACAACTGATTCATTATGGCCTCCAACGTTCGAAAGATAAGAACGCTGCCAAGGTGCGTCTTCAACAAGCGCTCACGCAAGGGAAACTGAAGTCGGCACCGCCACATATCGTCGACATGGAAGCGCAGATGAAGAAGGACTACGCTGCTGCGCTACGCAAGGCGAAAAGTCAGCCTAAGTCTCCGGCACTTACCAAAGGCACCAAGCGTGCGCTCGAGGACGAGCATCAGCAGACTTCTAAGAAGACCAAAATCACTCTGAAAGTGGATGGCGTGAACATCGAGATCGATCACGCTGTGTCCGCCTCGTCTAAGAAGCAGACGTCCAGCAAATCGATTGCCGAGAAGCCGACAAGTAAGCCAGACGGCTCGAAGAATTCCAAGCTCGGTGTCGCAGTCCAAAAGCAGCCGAGCGCAGCTCCTCGGAAGAGGAAGACGCAGTCGTCAATGGGCGGACCGGGAGATCAACCTGACGACGCTGGAAATCTCCTCCCGCAGTCAGCATTCCAACATGACATCTCAAGTCCATGTGTTGTCTCGAAGCCGAAGAAGTCGAGATGCGAGACTGTTGCCAAGGAGGATCCTGTTAAGAAAGATCCAAACAGAAAAGCAGCTGTCAATAGAGAGACTGCAAAGAATGAGGTCGTCAAGAAGGAGAGCATCAAAAAAGGGTCCGTCAAGAAAGAGTCAAAGATTAAGCTAGAGCCACAGCTAGACATCCAGCCTCAGCGCGACGACCAGGACCAAATGGACACTCGTCCAGACATCACAGAGGGTCAGGTCAGTGTCACTGGAGTCTACGATCTGATCTGCCCTCAACTTGCCGCACAGGCCCCAGACTACGCCGATAACTTTCGACTCTTCCTCTGCGTCGATAATGAAGGCGGACGAATCTGGGGTGGTTTCGAGCTAGCGTGGAAGCAAGGTACAATGAAAATGGACGACATCGCCTTATACACGCCACTGTCATTCGGCTGGCGTGCCCAGGACACCGATAGGAAGGACAGACCCGACCTCAAATTCGGCAAGGGTTGCTTCGGTGAGCTCGAGCTGTGTCATGGTAACAGAGTCCGCGGTGTCTTCCACAATCTCTTCCCTGAGTCATTGGAATTTGAGGGAAGTCGAAGACAAGGTCCGTTGTGGTGCGGTAAATCGGCGTACAAATTCTCAACGGAGTGGGATCAATATGTCACAGAAGCATATGAAAGATAGAGTTCTCGAACGAGATCGCCGATGCACGGCATCGTTGGAATGGTCGTTCGTCAGCGAGGCATTTGCTTGGGTGAGAAGACGGAATGAGTTCACGTCTACGAATCGCTAGTCTGGTCGTCATGGTGGAAAGGCTACCTACAAGGAATGCGCTGTACACATATCATGACACTACATGTAGCTTGGAGTGGAGCTCTCTGTTCCCATGTGATACATATGTCCAGCTGACATTCCAAATATTGCCCACTCACTTCACACTCGAGGCACCCTTTCACGATGTCAACAGTAGAATCTCAATTCGCCGAAGGTGCGAGAGGTACAGATGTTGACTGCGGCTTGGGAGCACCCGCCACACAGCTCCTATCGAAGGCTGGCTGCGAAGTTCAGGGATTCGACATCTCCCCCAAAACGATAGATCACATCCAGAACAGATACAAAGGCACCATGGAAATTGTCGACGCGATCCATCACGAGCCCGAAGGTCACTCTTCCTGCGATCTTCCTCATTGGCACTCAAGCTCAAAACTATAGATCAACTCAGGGTAGTACATCGGAATAGGATCATTGTCAGGAATTGTGTCCGACTTCGTGAGATTGCTCGGGTATATGATATTGAAAGCAGGACCTTGTGCGAATCATCTCGTAATCCTCCTTTCAAGGCGAGCACTACGCCGAATAGCGTAGGCTGTGGTTCCTGTCCATCGGGGATTGTATGATAGGATGAAAGGTACCTGTTGGGTATCCCGTCGGTGGCACATATGAGCTTGCTCCAGGAACGGTGACTACAGCCTCGGCATATGCAGTTTGACCAAGTCATTCCTGGACGAGCAGAGGAGCGACAGCCAGGGCCCAGTTGCTCAAACCCATGATTACGACAAAAGTGAAGGATGCCTCTCAAAAGAGGCTCATTGTGGGCGATGTACATGGCTTTTCACAAGAAGCACTCCTGCGAGGGGTTATAATCCTAGCGTCATAGCTGCTCGAAGTGGTACGTGGCCATAAACATGTTCGTACTCAAGGAACATGGGTTGTTTATGTTGGCAACAGGTCCATCATGGTGCACTACGTTGACTCGGCCGAGGACGCCAGCGGTTATGTCCAACTTGTCCGATATCCCCGACCGCGATTCCCACCTCCATATGTTGACAAGCAGACCATCGCAAACGCGCTCACTTCACGGTGACTCATTCAAGTCACTAATTGGCCTGCGGAACTTTATCCGTACTCTGTCAAGTCTTGTTCCAAGCCCGCCTTGTCTCATCAACGTTCTCAAGACGATGGCGAAACCACAAGACATACGACAGCACATTTCCCTCCCTCTCCCGAGTCTCGAAGATGCTCCCGACTCTTCAGCTTCCCGAGAGGAAAAGCTCAAAGTGATCATTTCGAACTTAGAGAAGCAGCAGCAGCAAGTCCGGTAGGTCATGAATCACATTCTGTAACAATGGCTCCACCAAGCTTACTTCACCCAGAAACAATATAATCGCAGCAGCCAAAACCCGCCTAGAGTCAACAATCTCGCTTACCCACCACGATGACGATGCGAGCGTCTCAATGGATCTCGACTCTCTGCCTGGAGGCGAAATCGAGCAACCAGACACAACTGCACACGACCGTCTCATTGACAACCTTTCTGCTCCATATATCGAAGGCTCCGGTGACCCGTGTATGAAGTCCCGCTCAGACGGCCCCAGTTTACCCTCAGAAATTCGCCAAGTGACGCCTCCACTACAGATTAGAGCGGCCAGAGAGGCTCTCGACCAGATCGACTTGTACGAGCAACATGCGAGCAACGCACTGGAGTACTACCTCAGAGCGCTCGAGCGGAGGAAAAGCTCTGCCGGCTCCATCACCTATCCGTCTACTGGTACCGCCACCAGTGCCCCTGCGAATGCAAGTCCAATTGACATCTCTCGAGACCCCAGACGTAGAGGGCGTTGAGGATAGGGCAACAGACTGTGTAATCAGATCATGTCTATCATTCCCACATAAGTATGTGCCCTGATCCGGCATGGCACATTTCGTCGCCCAAAGACGCCATCGCTAAAAGACTACTGCGAACATACTCGGACCTAATTCCGGCCACTAACTTGCAAGAAGATACGGAAGCATTGTTATCAACCATACGCACCAGGTCCCGGGCCACCTCCAGGACCGCCCTCGTTTGCCATGCTCAATCTTGCACACAAGCCAAGAAACACCACAGTCTCAGTCGCAGCCAAAAAATTCAGCGCATCGAGCAGGATCTTGAGGTGTCGGGAGAAATGGTCTTCGTACTGGTGTAGGATCGAAAACAGCTTATCGAGCTTTGCCGGGTCGTACGCACTCTTCGAAGTGCTCGAAGCAAGATCCGGGTCAGCTGACGCCAGGTACCGCGAAAGGGAAGCTGTATAATTTGCGAACAAAGTGCAGGTCGACATAACTTTGGAGTTGATCTGAAGGAACCCGTCAGCTGTGCAAGAAGGTTGGTATAGGATGTTAGACCTACCCGAAGAAGCTTAGAGTTTGTCAACATGCATTCCTTCAGACATGTCGCCAAGAAGTCAACGTGATCCTGCATCAGCTCATCGACAGTTCTTCTGACTTGGGGAGTAACGTCGTTGACATTCTCAGTGTTATCATCGTCTTCGACGTTCGAAAGCCTGGACATGAAAGCGAGCCAATTGGGTTCGATGACTTCGCTAGTGCAGAAATACAGAAGCTGTTGTACGAAGCAAAGCATTCTGCTCCTCAAGCACCATGCTCGGCGTTTCCAATTTTCAATTTTCCGAGCGACGGCAGTCTTTTCATGGGGCTTGTGAATCCAGGCTTTGACTTTGGTGTGCTCAGTCCATGAGTCGGTCAACAGCATTTCAAGATGCCGTAAGCTCAAGAGATATCGGAACAATAATTGGTACCGGGTGAGTGTGACGCGGCTCACCACTAGAGAGAGTGGGAATGGCACAGCATAGTCCAGCGTGAGGGCTTCGTAACCAGAGATGTCTTTTTCAGCTTTATCGCCATTCATACTAGCTGCTGCTGGCGTGTACGAAGACAAGGCTGTCGCATCGGCGTCCATACCTTGGACGTTGACCACGCGCATCAGCCAGCCAGTGAGGCCAGAGTCACTCATAACGACTTTGACGTCTTCTTTGAAGGGATCCTCAGCGGCCACTGAACCAGGCTGCCGTAGAACGGTGTCCAACAAAGTCTGAAGCTTACCAGTGTTAGCATTTTTAGCGGGTTTTCGTAGCTCTGAATGCGTCAGTTCCAGGAAGTACGAGAAAAAGTCGCTCCGGTCTAAGAAGAAATAGTGCTTCAAGCTTCGCAACCTTGCTGGTAAAGCATGTGTTGTAACGAGGAGCGACATTAGACTCTTGTTCGCAAAAGCATATGCGCCGTTGATGTTCTCGATGAAGCGTGGGTCATCGAATGTGTGAGGAAAATCGGTGCTGGCGTCCAGGTTTCGGCTCATGTTCTCAATGCCACCACATTCGCGAACGACATTGAGATATTTCCCAGCCAGAAGAACCTTCTCTTTCATGTTTTCAAGCTGAGGAGGGAGCAGCTCCTGCCGGATGGTGTACCGCTTCTCCCAGTATTCGTCGGTATAATCTTGCTCTAGACCCTCCCGTCGTATCGATTTCTGCTCCTTTATCAAGAATTCTTGATGTGGGTCACGAACGTTACCATGATGGAGCCACTCATTGAGCATCGCCATGTATGGTCGACTGGCTTCTTTCAGAAGCATGGTGAGCAGCTGTCTCGCAGTCGGATCACCAGCCATTGCTGCGAGTCGTCTTGTGAGGAGCCGCAGCACTGCTCCGCCTTTGCAGACCTTCTTTCCTGACAGAGCTGCATCCTTTCCTTCTCGTAACGATTCAAGGATGTTTTCAAAGTCATCCGTCTGATCGACATCATCCTCATGATCGAGCATGCTATTCTCCTTCAATACCTCGTGAGCGACTCCGTAAAGCTGTTGCATCATGTGTGCTGTCGGCTTCGCATGTAAGCTGAGTTGATGAAGGGTGAATGTGTCATTGGTGAGCATTTGGTGCTCAAGTTGTGCGATCAAAATCAAGTAGTCCTTCAGCATCTTTCTCATCGCTGCGCATAAGGAGTGATTGACAGTTCCCATCTCTTCTCGACATTGAATCTCGACAAACGCTTCGATCGCGCAGTAGTGCGTAGCAGTCTGTAGCATGCCGTGTGCAAGGTCACGTAAGCTCGGGTCCAAGCCCTGTTGTATCCAGAACTGAGGCCCAGCGAGTTTGCACTTTTCATCGAGAGGATTGTAGGCATGCGCGTACTGAATGTACTGGCCCTCGAAGCCCATGAGCACGAATAGAAGGTCTTCGATGATGGCCTTCTCTTGCTGCTCCAGTCCAAGTCGGGCAAGAGGTGTCGGAAATAGACTTGCAGGCGCTTTCGCAGCTATGGGCGGGACAGATACTCGTGAAGCTAAAGGCGCAGAAGATGGTGCCAGCAGACTGGCATGAGGACTCCATGGTGTTGACACATTTTCGCCCTGTCCGCCCCTCACCGCCGGTTTCTCCTTCGACGCTGGCCTCTCCACATCAACGCTCCTCCGGCCATTGGGCTCTGCTGCTCTTTTGGTCGGACTGAGGGTCCTCCTGATCAAGAAATCACGCGTCAAAGTCCCCTTCGTAGTCGTCTCTGTGGTGGTAGTGCGATTGCGGGCTTGGAACGAAGTCTTCAAATCTGGTCGCGTCTCGCCCGGTGTTGGCGATGGATGCGCGGCCGAGGCGGGGCGGGTTCTCTGCTGTCGCGTTGTCGCAGAGGCTCGTCGATCAGCGACGCTTGTAGCGCGTGGAGGCTGGTGGGAGGCCATGTCTTATCTCCCACATTTCTCCAGAATGCGTGTCGTCTTGGTATGTGTCGCATCAATCGCACATACGTGCCTGTGAAACTGGCCCATTCACCTTCAAGTCCCCCACCAAAACGCGCTTGCCAAACACGAACCGGGGTCTGCTAGCGCATCCGAAGATACGCCGCGTACCGAAGCCTTCCTTCTGAAGCTCCAGGCACTTGAAGCTGTCGTATGCCATCGATGAACCACCAAACACCAAACACTGCACTTTATACCACCGCACTTTGCCTTCGCATTGACCGCACACTCGCTCAATACACACTGCTGCACACCGTCAACAATCTGCACAAACTAAACCTTCCGACAAACCACATCCGCCAACATGTTCATCGCGCGGTCAGAATATGGTATGCTCTCTGTCCGCTATTTGAAGCACACATGGCTAATCATACATAGATCGCGGTATCAAGTATGTTTCCCGGCGCCTTAGATCGCCGCATCTCGCTAATCCTCAGTCAGCACCTTCTCCCCAGAAGGTCGTCTCTTTCAAGTCGAATACTCCCTCGAAGCCATCAAGCTAGGCTCAACTGCAATCGGCATCTCCACTTCCGAAGGCGTCATCCTCGGCGTTGAGAAGCGCATCACATCCTCGCTCCTCGAGACCAGCTCCGTAGAGAAGATCGTCGAAATCGATAGACACATAGGATGCGCCATGTCCGGACTGCAGGCTGACGCCCGGAGCATGGTCGAGCACGCGCGAGTCACCAGCCAAAACCACGAATTCCATTACAACGAGCGATTAGGTGTCGAGAGCTGCACACAGGCAATCTGCGATTTGGCATTACGGTTCGGTGAGGGTGCAGAGGGTGAGGAGAGCATCATGAGTCGGCCATTCGGAGTGGCTCTGTTGATCGCAGGCTATGATGAGGAGGGACCTTCACTGTAAGATGATAATGAGAGTGGCACCATGCTGTGATGCTGACGGTGGGACACAGCTACCATGCCGAGCCATCAGGCACATTCTACCGATACGATGCGAAGGCTATCGGTTCTGGCTCAGAGGGCGCTCAGGCTGAGCTACAAAACGAGTTTCACAAATCGCTCACTCTACCAGAGGCAGAAGTGCTCGTACTCAAGACGCTGAAGCAGGTCATGGAGGAGAAGCTGGATTCAAAGAACGTGCAGCTCGCCAGCGTTACCAAGGACAAGGGATTCAGAATCTATACCGACGAGGAGATGGCTGGTGTAGTAGGAAGATTGGAGGGCAACTAGCCTTGGGACGTCAGACACAGCCTTCTGGAAATGTATAGTAAGGAAACCAGCATTGCGTGGGCGCCGCGGTGTTTGCCTACGCTATTGACGTGTATGAAATGCCTAGATCAAAGCACATCGATCCATGCGCAGCCCTCGGTATTGACATTTCAATGAAACAGGAACCCCGACAGGGAAGCAGTGCGATGCAGGGTAAAACATACTAAACATATAATACAGACATGGAGATTCTTACACGCTCAGCAGGTATGCCGATTACCATTGCATATGATGCGGTCGACGAAAGCAGCAAGAGCGGCAAAGCTTCCTCTGAGCTCCGCTCAACACCGATATGTACCATATCAACAAGGATCTCTACCTTCCTGCATATCTTTGAGGGGTATATAGCTCTTAACAGACCGCAGTACAAACGCAATGCTATCAATAAATCTACACACGAAATCTCAGGATGGCCAACGCCACCGAAGTCCTCACTCGTAAACCACACAATGTAGCGATCGCCACCAATGCCGCCCACGAGATCAATGTGCTCCCACGCGAGATCCCCGAACCTGGCCCGGATGAATGCCTCGTTCACGTGCGAGCTACAGGGATCTGTGGTTCTGATGTGCATTTCTGGAAGGAGGGAAAGATCGGGTCGTCCGCGATCACGAAAGATCAAGGCTTAGGACATGAGAGTGCGGGCGTGGTAGTCCAGATTGGCAGCAAGGTGAAGAGCTTGAAAGTCGGTAAATACGCCTCGAAGTCCCATCTCGTTGATGATGATGATGATGATCCTCAGCTGAAACTCCCTTCCTAGGTGACAGAGTAGCTCTCGAATGCGGCATCCCCTGTTCCAAGCCCACTTGCAAAGCCTGTCGGACAGGTCAGTACCACGGCTGCCCAGACATCGTCTTCTACTCTTCTCCACCCGTCGAGGGAACGCTTCGCAGATATCACGTTCATCCGGAGGCCTGGTTGCACAGCCTCCCAGACAATATCAGCTTCGAAGAAGGCGCCTTGCTGGAACCACTCTCTGTCGCCCTTGCTGGTATTGAACGATCGGGTCTTCGCGTGGGTGATCCGCTCGTGATATGTGGTGCTGGTCCGATTGGTATGGTGACTTTGCTCGCTGCTCATGCGGCCGGTGCGGCTCCGATCGTGATCACGGATGTCGATGAGAATAGATTGAAGGTGGCGAAGTCTTTGGTCTCGCGGGTTCGCACTCTGCTCATCCAGAAGAATCTCGATGCGAAGATTATAGGAGAGCAGATTAAAGAAGCTCTTGGACAGGAAGCAAAGCTCACTCTCGAATGCACCGGAGTCGAAAGCAGTATTCATTCAGGCATATACGTAAGTCCTCCCTTTTTTTATTCCTCGAATCCCATGTCTATCTAACACCACCCTTTCAGGCCTCTCGCTTCGGCGGCGCAGTCTTCGTCATCGGAGTTGGTAAGGAGACCCAACAGATTCCCTTCATGTACGCCTCATTCCGCGAGATCGACATCCGCTTTCAATTCCGCTATCGAGAGACATATCCGAAGGCAATCACGCTGGTATCCGAAGGGCTCATTGATCTGAAACCGCTAGTAACGCATCGGTATCCTTTGGAGCAAGCTTTAGAGGCGTTCGTGACTGCATCGACGCCAGCGGCTAAAGCGGTGAAGGTTCAGCTTTTGGACGATTGAGATCATGCTTGGTTTATAAAGCAAATGGAATGGCATTCTTGTGGTGATCTTCGAAGTGTAACGCCACCTCTCGCACACAGATTTCGGTATGCAGACAGTCGACGTACTTCAACGGTGATTAGGTGTGATGTCCTTCTTGGGTTTGGTGAAGCAGCTGAGCGCAGCAAGTCTCCGCCGTATCATCTCCTTGGTCGTTTCTGGGCGATGATCGAATACGGCCTTCCCGGTATCTGACGACTTGCGCGACTCGAAGTGTTCGCTGCGATTTTTAGAGTTCATTTGAGGCATCGTCCAGGTGCCATTGCTAGCGAAGTTCTGATGAGAACAGATGGGACCGCAAGCTGCACTAGTGCAAACATGCCATGTGACAAGAGCCGCAGATGGTGGCTTGCGGCTGCGAGGGGCTCGGCCTCTTCCTCTGCATAGCTTCATATGTTCATCAATAATAGTCCTAGCTCACGTGCGGACCTCGGACTCATTCATGAGCCATCCTCTCCGTCGTCGTCGTCGTCGTCGTTGACTAGATCCGATATTTTGATTTTCGATCTCACTGCAGGCATTTCATGAGGCGCCCATCCCTCGATGGCGCCCACGGTTTGCCTTAATGTGAAGTTCGATTCAAGGTTTCCGTCTGCGAGAAGTGGCTGTGTGCCAGTGCCCACTGCCATGATCCTATCTGACCATCGCATCAAGCGCTTGACAAGATCTGGAATTGGTAGATTCTGCATGCCACCTCGCATGTCTATCATACGTTTCTGCGCAGGGCGATGAACGTGACTGGAAGCATACTTGTCGCCGTACATGTGCTCGTGGAGAGCGATTCGACCAATGGCGAGGATAAGAGCGTCTGAGCACGATCGTTCAGTATCGTTGAGTGCTTCGTTGATGGATTTGATCGCTTGGGATCGTAGCCACAGCTGGATCTCGGATTGAAGGTCACCGAGCTTGATCATCTCTCCGGATCCGAACAGCAGGCGTACATAGAAAAGTGCAGGCTCGGCAAGCGCATTCTGTGTCATGTACCATTCCCATCTCATGCCTTGCTCCTTGCTGATTTTCAAGGACGGCCATCCCCTGGGTGCATAGATATTCAACACTATCTCGTTGTTAGTATATCAAAAAACACTCTTGAACGACTCAATACTGACTATGATACAAGACTTTGTCGAACCAGGGCTGATATGGAACCGGATAGCAATTGAATGGATCGACGAGTCCATTGGAAGGAGATTCATCAGGTGAACGTGGAGGCGTGAGCATTTCCAGAGCCGTGCTCAGCAAGATGTCCTTCTCTGTGCCATCCGCTTGCCGTTTCTTGCGAACGAAAGCTTCCACTCCTGTCTTCAGTGCGGAGGCTTGCGTAGGTTCTGTCAGCCTTCGCCCGCTGTAACACTGTGCACATGCACAACGACCTCCCTGGAAGACGGCGTGAAGCTGAACCGCCGCTTGCTGCGTTCCTGGTGCTCTGGCTACAACACCATGGTATGAAGTGAGGGGAGAGTCTGGCATCGGTTCCGAAGAATACTTCGAGGCCAAATCAGGGTCCGGGTTCAGCAAAGTAGGCCTGCGTGTCGCGTCCAATGCTGGACCTTCATGATGAGCAGGCAACGATGGTGGCCTAGGTGGTCCAATTTGCCGCACAAGAGCTCCATCTGTGATCAGTCTGGCTTGCTTGATCGTGGCATTCTTTCTCTTCGGCTCCGGCTCATCATCAACCAAAAAAGCGCCCTGACCACTCCCAGAATTCTCTAGCTGAGCGAAGATCTTCTTTCGCCGTTCCGGCCATGACTTCAGAGCAGCTACAGAACGCACTCTCTTCTTGTTTGCATTGTCATCGGTCGGGTTCCCAGTGTTGACGATGAAGTCGATTTGCTTGCCCCTCTTCTTGTCCCCCATACTGCAAGTAGGCGGCCGTGATGATGCTGGAGAGCACAGAACATATCGCTGAGTGCAAGTTGCAGAGCTGATGACAGTCGTCTTGCACACGTTTGTGACCGCTTCAACCCCGGTTGGGCGACATGGATTGTTGAGGGCACCAAGCATTGTCGCCGGTTCACCTGCGAAGGAGGACCCAGGACGCTAGCTGTATTGGTAGTCATGATTGGAGCAGCATTCACCATGGCAGGTATTTTACCTGTGCATAAGTTTCCATCACTTATACCGCCATCACCAATCGAATTAATGCATGCAGGCAATCCCTTCCATGTCGTCAGCCGGGATGTCCATCATCATCGTTGTCGTCCTCGTCATCTATCAATCCTCGCCTCAGCTTTTGCTGCTCGAAATCCTTGCAGGCCTGCAGCTGTTCGTATTTGGTCTGGATCTTCCGTGCACGCCCCACAAGATGTAGCACAAACACAGCAACCACCGTCATTCAAGGCTTCAATCTATCTCAGATCTCGAATCCTGGCATCGGTCTTGTATCACATTTTGTCGGCCGGTGAGGCCATATGTACATACACGCGGCGACACGAGCTTTTACCGGCTAGGTACGAGCTATACGATGCACAGAAGTGAAAGTGGACGAGTCGCGACGACCCTACAATCTAATCCCCCAGGCGTGTGTTCTATGCCAGCAAGCGAGCAATAGGTATGGGACTTTTGCAATTTATCGCCCAAGAACCTCCGTGAGTGAAAGCAGGACTGACTTGTCGCAATGGTTTGTATGGAGATGGAACCCAGGGTGTAGATCCGAGATATACGACAGTGGCTCATCGACCTCTCTGTCACACAGATTATATCTTCTTCTCTTTAATCTGAGGCACAACCCACCAAGCATGATATCGTTGACTTGGGAAGGGCATCTCCGCGTCGACAACATGGCCCAGATTGGCCTCGTCCACGTCCTCCACACCGTGCTTCTTACAGAGACTTTCCAGTTTCGAGAGTTCCACCCCGATCGAGATGCACGTCTTTCCTAGATTCTTGATCTCCGTCATCCACTCCTCTTCCGTTCCGACAAACTTACCATCCACTGGACTGGCCTTTCTCAGTATTGCCAGCTGTGCTCGAGCGAGGGCGAGATTTTCCGGAATGGTTTTGAAAGCCGCATTTCCGTCAAACTGCCCATTTAGCGCCAGGTTTTTGAGCATTTCTCCCTCGGAGAGAAAGCCGATCTTGCTCCGAACTCCGCTCAAGAAAGGCTTCATACGTGTTTGGAACTGCATCTGCCCTTTTTCGTACAACTTCGGCGACGTATCGATGATGTGAAGCCGCTCGAGCACGATATACATTCTTGAAAGCGCAGCAGCGATTGACATGTGTAGATTGAGCCTGGCTAACAGGATCTCAATCCAACACGCTGCTGCCTGGCACTCATCGATGTACTGCTGATGAGCCTTTGCCTGGGCAGTCTCGAGTTTCTCAATATTGAAGCCGTTGGTGGATACTAGATCCTCCCGCTGCTCGGCGATCACGTAGTGTAAGTACGAGTACACCATGGACATCTCCTTGCCCAGGTATAGATCGGTTTCAAAGCCGAGCATTACCACATGCTCCACGCTGTATACATAGTAGCTCCGCGCCCAGGAATATATGGGACAGTGCTGTTTGACACCATCGTCTTCGTCACGTCTCCACCGGTAGTGTTGAACGATTTTCCTGAGGGCGGAGTCCAAATTTGTGGCTTCCGCCTCAATCTCCTTCCACAGTGATACACCTTGACTCAAGCTGCGGCGCAATCGGCATCGATTCTGGCAGACGAAACGGTACATATTGAGCCACTCGCTAAGAACCTTCTGCATGAACTCCTCAATCAGGTGAGAGGCCATGTGCCGAGGATCGTTGGGGTGCTCAACCTGAAACGATTCCGGATCACCCAAAGGATCTCCAGCCAGATACAGTTCTCGCAAGTCTGCGAGCATGAGTTCCATGTGGGGTATGTCGCCAGCAACACATTCGTTGGCGCACAGAATATCTTGCATCTTGGCACGGGCAAATGTGTTGGGTTCAGGCGTCCGTGTTGCAAAAGCCCAAGTTGCTCTTCGCAAGGCATAGGGACTCTGGCGTATGGATTGTGAGGTAAGCCTCTGTGCGGTCAGTATGTCTTCGCACATCCGCACCCATTTGACGCGAGCTTCTTCCCAGGAAAGCTGTGGCATTGGCCGAGGCGGTGTGCTTGTCGCCAATTGCCGCGTGACCTTGTTAGAAAAGGCTTCTGGAACAGGGGTCGAAAGCTCGCGATGACTCGATAACACGACGGTGCCGTCCTGCCTTCTGGCGTCGAGTCTCGATCTGAGCTTTTCCCAGCATTGTTGGCGATTGTCCATGGAGAATAAAAGGTCTTCCCGCCATACCAGACGATACTTGAGTGCATATTTTAACGGTGCGTCAATGTTTGAATCCCCTAGCCAGTCTATAGCTTCGACCAGAAGTTTTCGGGCATCGTGGTATGTGACACCAGGCAATAGCTCACGACCGAAAAGATGGGTGACGAAGTCTTCCTCTTCGAAGTACATGTGGCTCGTGATGGTGGCTAGCATTGGTTGCGCACATTTCAGCACGGCGATGCAGTATGCCCAGAGCACATGGAGAATCATAGCATCATCTTCCGAGAGCTCCTTTCTTACTGATGAGCGATCGAGGTTTATAAAGCCGGAGGAGTCCTTGCTGTCCGGGTCTATGAGGTCAAAGATATGAAGTGAAGTGTACAAGTTTTGTGAGAGCGGATAGCCATCATGAAAGCTCATCTCCAAGCGAAATATCTCGTCCATGATCCATAGTATTTGAGAAGGCGAAAGGCGAGTAGCGACGTCGAAATCTGGCTCAAAAGAGTCTCCGGGAGGAACGTAGCCACTGTCCATTTTGGGATCCATGATCTGATTTGCTTCGTCAACAAGTTTTGGGTCGAAGGCATATAGCCTATCGATGAGGCGTATGATCACCATAGTGATAACGAAGGATGACGAACGAAGTGTACTATGGATTCCGAAGAGTAGACATATGGGACATACCTCAAGAGCGCCAACGGCCTCGAAAAGAGTGAAGTACTCATCCTTGATGAGCTCGCCAGGTCGTAGCTGCTCGCAAGCGCCTACAAAGTCTGCAGTCACGTCTCGCATGGCTCTGGCAGGTAGTGACCTTTGCCGGCGCTGTAATTCTTGCGCTTCATGTTGAAGTCTGATCTCCACCGCGTTGGTTAGATTTGGAGTATTAGTGCCGTCGGTGATGCTCAAGTTGGCGGTTCCTGCTCCACAATCAGTCTACGTTGTAGTCATAGTAGAAGAGATGGTAAATGTACCATCGGCCAGATCATCAGCTGGCATCGCTGCTGGGCGTGAGGTAGGACATGTGGAGGCGAGTGTGAGTCCATGATCAGTGCTGTTGGGAGAACAGAGCATTTTAGCGGGAGATGCAGCAAACGGAAGAAAGCTCCGCATCGGAGGTAAGGTCTTGGCAGAAGCCTTCAACAGGAGCTTTCGACTATATACACATGATACAAGCACATTGAGGCTATGTGGCTAGACAGAGAGGTCGTAGAGGCATTGCTACGGGTTTGCGAGCGACACCTGCTCGTCGCATGTCACCTCCATCCTTTCCCATCCGTCACTTCTGGTGCATTTATGCCTGTTGGCCGGCCTGTTGCTGAGCCTGGGCGTTGGCATCCCCAACCGACTTCATCTCGCTCTGCTTGCCGTTCTGTTCATTCGTAAGTGTTAGCAAAAATGCTCCAGAAACATGCTCCCTAAGCTTCGTATAGCCGTCTTCATCCACTTTCTAGGCTTCCAGGGTGTCCTTACCTCCCACTTTGCAAATCTCAGCTCCATCTCTCCTCTTCTCTCAGCCTGCAATCTCTTATTCTCGTTGAGCGAGCGGCGCACGACACGCGAGGCGATGGCCAGGTAGCGGTTGTAGCTGTTCGAAGATTGCTGTCAGTACCCCTGCTCGAGCACCGTCCTTTGCGCCGCGGTCCAATGGCGATTGTGGTAGTAGACGTACGTGATGCCAGCTGCTTTCCACGCGAAGGCCATTTTTGCTGATTGTAGATGTGTGTTTGGGGTGTGGCTGGTGACTTGTCTGCTTGCTGGCGGGTGGAAGATGCATGCCGATGGGCTTCGGTAAGGTATTGTACTACCGAAGCTTCGAATCACGTGATGGAATCACTGTCCGGCAACCTCCAGTGGAAACATTCCAAGGCGCAAAGGGAACAACGACCACACGTAAAGACAATAATATGGGACAGGATTTGAACTTTCGAGCGCTTTGTATTGATACAGCTCACTATTGGGCGCCTGGGAACAAACGAAACTTCTATGACATTTACACTTTCAGGCCAATCTCTTGTGCATAAGGCAGCACGTACAGATCTCCTACTGCACTGACGGATGCCTTGTTCTCTAGCGCTTCCTTCGCGATCTGCTTGACTTGGTTGACAGTAACGCTGTCGTATGCGGAAGCAACTTCGTTGATCTGGTAAGGCTTGCCAGTGCGGACTAAGCCAGCACCGGTGTACTCCATGCCGGCCTGGATGCCAGATGCAAACTCCAGTTCCTTAAATTTGGCGAGAGCCTTGGCCTTGTTGAAATCCTCTTCGCTCAAATTCTGCGAAACACTTTGAAGAGCCTCAACAATCTTGGGGGCGACAGCCTTGATGTCTGAAGCGGGTCCATCAATGCTGATGGCGAATAGACCAGCATCAGTGTAGATATGCGACTTGGTGCTGATCTTGGTGGTTGGCGAGGTACCTTCAGCAGCCTTAGACAGCAGAGAGAAGCCCTTCGACCACTTGATACTTGATTCGCCTCCGAGGAGAGAGGCAAGAACAGCGATTTCGGGCTTGTAGAAAGAGCCGGTGGGAGAGCTGGAGCCAGCAAAACCGAGAACCAGGGAGTTTCCAGAGGCGTGCGCAATGCGCTCCTCGCCACCATAGTACTTGGCCTGCTCGGACTTGAGGTCTGCAGTAGGCGAAGCCGAAGTCTCTTCGAAGAATTCGCCAATCCATTTGGTAAGTTCGGCATTCTCCACGCCATTGGCAACAAGAGCGAAGTTTGATTTGGCGAACGCGGACTGGGCGTATTCGGCGATGGAATCGGCAGTCACGTACTTCTTGAATGGGGTCGAAGACGTTGCATAGAGAGGAGCGCCAAGACCACGGTGGAAAGCAAGTGCATGCACACTCTCCTGAGCCATGGCGAGGGTATTGCCAAGGAGTTTCTTCGCGTTCAGCTCCATCAATGGAATGATCTCCTCGTTGACGACATGTTCTGTTACTGGGTCAATATCACTCCCCCTTATACTGCATTATCCAGTTGCACTCACGCTGGTATTTCGTCTGGTTTGCAACCTCGGCAATCAATTCAAGAAAGTATGGGAGATCGCCTCGCAGGAACTTGGCTCCAACGACAAGATTTTCGCGGGTGTGGTGGCGGACGAGCTCGGAGCCCAGCAGTTCGGATTCACGTTGTATGCGCAGGGTCGATCGTCTCTCGGTGCTCTAAATCAAATATCATATCAGCTATGTCGGCGACTTGGACAGCTGCCGTCTCTTCTTACTCGGAACGCGTAACGGGTCAAAGCTTCCGCGAGGCCTGGGGAGGTCTCATAACGGGTTCCAGCTTTCGAGACGAGAGCAATCGAGGCAACGGCGCCAGATTGGTCTCTGCTGGCGTACTTGATGCCATTGGAGTCGCCCTGCTGGTACTGGAGCGAGGCGGAGGTGGTGGCTGCGGCATATCCCCTGGAGGATTGCTGCCATGACTGGCGGAGAGCCCGCTGGGCCTGCCGTTGGATAGCAGAGCGCGAGAGCATTGTTTTCGGGTTCCCGCGCGGGTGGTGAGAGCGGAAGAGTCGGGCCAGAGGGTGGAAGTGGTGTAGGTCCAAGTTGTTTCAATGGCAAGTGCTCTTGCTGAACTTCTCGGAACGGCTACAGCCGCTAGCAGGCATCGGAGTCAGCAGCCAGCAAGCTCCCCAATTGGCTCCCACCTTGCGATGCTACTGCTAGTACACTGACTGTGCTGTGATAATTCTCTACTTTATTGTACTATTGCTACACAATCACTTGCCTCTCTCTGTCACGAGCAGGCATGCGCAAGCGTCGCCGGTGACATTTCCCAAAACTGTTGAGACGTGAGAGGTCCAACAGTTACACCCCACTGCCAAACCCGCACCACACCGCTCCCTGTCGATATCGATATGGCTCAGGTAATTCTCTCTTCGCCGCCTCCGCCGCCGCAAGCCACATCTATGCTCTGGCCCTGCTGTGGGATCTTGTCGCCATGCCTCGCGACTGACATACTCTCCTAGCGACTACAAGAGCTCTGCGCCCTCCTCGTGGAAGACAATCTGGGCCACACCTGCCAGCAAATCTTTTCCGTCCTCGCTGAGCAGGGCCGCCTGTCCCGCCAGCAACTCCAGCGCATCACTCGTCTGCCAGGCCGTCAACTACGCCATGCCCTCGCCGTTCTTACGCAGCAGCACATCCTTCGTCACCACTGCGGGGATGACGAGACATCTCGCTACCAGGTGGACTGGCGCAATGCCTACTACTTGACCCGCTCGAACCGCATCATTTCTCTCGTAGAGGATCGATATGGCGAGGGCGCTGCCACGATCACTGCCAACTTGCTGCAACTAGGCCACGCACGAATTGGTGACCTTGTCCAAGCTTTCGACCTCGAGGCTTCATCAAAGCGTGACAGTGGAATGGATGCTTGTAGCGGGCATTCGAATGGTGATGCTGAGATCAATGGAGCAGGTACATCGCACAAGACGCACGGAGCTAAGATAGCAACCCTTGGACAATTTCATCATACACTGCGGCTGCTCTTGCAGGCTGGCTTCCTTGTCAAGATGGGCAAGAGATCATACATGCCTGCTTCCGACTTGCAGGAGGAGCTTGAAGAGATCATCATCGCCGAACACTTCCCGGATCGCAAAGTCAATGGTCCGAAGAAACAAGCCGAATTCAGGACCGCAGTCAATAACCTTAAGCGCAAGTGGCGGGACACCGAA